>OU343221.1:108984779-109279003 GCA_910596185.1 Chrysanthemum makinoi
TGTTAGTGCAAATATTACGATATTTAATCTATACATCTCGTTTGTTTTGATAGATGACAAACATGTAACTTGTAATACATAACGTAAAATGTACAAGTTACTTGTAATTACATTTGTCTCAACATACATTCAACACCTCTGGATGTCTCAAGTCCTCGTATGTTACAACACAAGTTCGTACATGTTTGTTATGTGGCATTATGATCAAACCCATTAACAAATCATTTAGAATGTTTAAAATACGTTTAGAGTCACTAAGTATTTTAATAGGTTAACCATTCTATTTGGAACCTCATTTTACATTTTGCATTCACAAGTATTTTATACAAATATATCTTTTGTAAAATGTCTAACAAATATATACTTTTATTTGTACAAGTAAACTAACTATAATATTCATACAAGTACTAAGTTTACTTACACTTGATAAAATATATATTATTTTGACAAGCACCTAACTAGATATTTTATTTTATAAAAGGCAATTAGACTTGTTATAAACTAGTTACATAATACATTTTACAAGTTTATTTTCATGAACATTTTGTCTAAATGAAAATACAAATTTACATCACTTCATGCATCATCATATCTTTAGAAGATTTGGTCAATATTTGGTTAGATTTGCAAGATCTTGAAAGATATTCTAAGATATCAAATCTAATAAGTATTATTTTTTGATTACATTTTGGCTATAAATAGAGCCCATTGTCTTCTCATTTCAATCATCCCTTCAACACATTTCTTTTCTATCTTTCTTTCATCATTTAGATCTATAGATAATGTGTAGCATACATTAATCACCCTTACCATCACATGATCATAATGCTTCTAACATTCATCTTTGTTGTAAGCATACTTTACATTTTGATCAACCAAGGAAAGCTTGGAGATCTAGCCATCCTCATTCACCAAAAGCATATCATCATATGAAGTTTCAAGATCTTTGATATCCTCATTGATTGAAGACTTCTTATCTAAGAAGATCATTTAGATTAGTCATTCATATCCATTAGACATTTATGTCATGGATCATTATTGTAAACATCATTGCATCATCACAACACTTTCACCAAACTAGATTAGATGGTTTATGTGTTTGTACCATAAAACACAAGGTTTGTTATGTTGGGCCATAAAACATAGTGGGAGTGGTTGTACCCTTGAAAAGAACTCGACATCTAGCTTAGTGTCGGAAATATTGTATAGGCGACGTTAGGTTGGTTCTACCTCGAACTAGAACCGGTATTTAGCTTTGTACCGAAAAAGTGTAGCGGCGATTGTAAGGTTTTATCCGCCGAGAAGGGAGCTTGTTGATTTAGTGAAGTAACTCTCGAGTTGGGTACTCGGGGAGTGGAGTAGGAGGAGATCCGGGAAAGTATCCGTGACCGAACCAATATAAATCCTCGTGTTCGGTTTGCACTTTCCTTTCTTTATCTCTTTACTTTTATAATTTCTTGTGATGTGGTTTGATGTTTATGCTTGTGTGACAACTTGGTTTACTATGCTTTATATTAGTCACAAACAATAATGGTACTTTCATATTATAATAAGCTTCATAAGTGATTTGATACAAAAGATCTAAAGTTTTTAAACGGTAACGTATTCACCCCCTCTACGTTTTCACAATTGGTACCAGAGCCTCGTAGCTCTTATTTTCAAAACAAATGGTTTTAAAATGGAGCGATCCATGTATCAAATTACCATTGAATCGAAATATAATATGAAAAATGTTTTACTAATTATACTTAGAAATTTTGTTGTTAAATGTTTAGATAAGTCACATTAGAAAAAATAATAAACAAAATATAATATTGTGTTATATTTTTTCTATATCAAATCTAGTAAGTCCTACACTTTTTAAGCTATGAGTAAGTATATTTTTCAACATTACGTGAGAAGGCCCGTTTGAGAACCAAATAAAGGGTTCCTTCCTTGTTACATTTGGTTCCTTTTGAGTGCGAAACGTCTGTGATTTTTTTGCCAACTTAAAAAATTCATAACTTATTAACCGTAAGTCCGTAAGAGTCGAGCCACCTATCATTTTAAAGGGAATTGAGTCTACTTTCATTTAAAAATACTCTCATGACCTGAGTCTAATTTTAAATAAGTGAAATAGACCAAATACTACAGTATGTCTAAGATATTGAGTTTTGCTTTAACATAAAAACTCAAATTTTTGAATCAAGCAATTTAAGTTGGGATTCTTAGAACTTTGATACAATTTATTTTGAAACTAAATAATTTGGTAATATGTTTAAAGGAAACTAATCAAGCTTGGTATACATCATCATATTTAAACGCTAAATGACGAAAAGTGTTTTTCTTGTTATGCTATGCTAAATGACCACTTGTTTATGTTGTTTGCATATATGTTGCTTGCTTATTTTCAAATTGTTGTTTACACTTGTTTGTTTGCATAATATAAGTGTCAATCTTGCCATGTTATTTATTAAACGCTTGTTGACGATTTCTTGTTGATGCACAATAGGACATTTGCTAGATTTTGTGCACTTAGTTGGAAAATTGTTTTACCATCACTTATAGACTTAGATCACTTCCTTTGCATAGGTTATACTAACATCTCGCATAACTTATGAAATGTCATAACTCACTTAGCAATGAGTACTAAGTAAATTAGTCAAGTACTTTGAAAATGGAGGTTTTAAGAGAGTGTTTGGTACAAGAACAAAAACAATGTTGTATGATGTAATTTATTTGTTTTTACTTTGTAGGATGATAATATGACTTAAAACAATGTTGTATGCTAACCGGTTTATGCAGGTGGATAGCACAAATGTGTTATCAAATTTTACCCATTTTCACTTTTATGTGAAAATCGTTAGCCCTTGGTCAAAGTCTATGCTCCACTATGTTTGTATATGTGTTATCGACTTTTCCTAACTAGAAATAATTAATGTCACATGTTTTAAGCAAAATTTCAGGTTTGAAAACTCCCGACACCTAAAAAATGGGTCGCATGAACTTTTCGGTGTCCACGGATCAGGCGGCACCAAATGTTGGTACCGTCTGCATTATGCATTTTGGTACCGCCATACACATGCAGACGGGAGGCGGTGACAAATTAAGGGTTCCTTGTGTAAAAAATGGTGCCGTGGATCCTACAGGTAAGTTGTTGAATTTTACTAAATCCGCAATCTAATTTACCAAATTTCGTTTCTAGGATAGTTGTTAATGCATATCTTTCATATCTCACTCAACACATCCTCAATGGATTAACTTAGGATGTTTGACATGATCTTAGACACTTCCATCTCATTAGAAACTATCATCTTTGTATGAATTAACATCAAATAAAACACATCTCCATGAATCCTTAGTTCCATAAATCCTTAGCCTCATCACCTTCAAACAAGACACTTAAGAAAACCACTAGGATTAGCATTCGATCTTGTTGCTTCATTAACTTGAACTCTTCATCCTCGGACTCATTACCTCTCAACATCTCATCACCCATTCAAGATGTGAACTTTCTAAACTTAAGTACTCCAACTCCACCACCAAAATCACCCACCATTATGACTTCTTCACAACCATCCAAAAACACCTTCACTACCAAAGTCTCCAAACTTGTACTATCGAACTTTGTGTAACACCACCAACATCTCTCTCATCTATTTGCGGATGACTTAGATGACTTGCCACCTAGACAAATCGGACTCATTATTTGCAAAGATATCATACACAAGTCTAACATATGACTTTAGATATTGTTTTGTATCTACATGTATTGCCTCACTTGGTTAACATGAAAATAATGTGTCATCCTTCAAGACGATAAGTATTTACATCGAGTCATAACTCACATGTATGTTAAAGACATCTTGTCTTATATCCTTGAGTTCAAGCTAAGCTTTATAATCTCAACAAATTAGGATTGACAACTTAAGTATTTCATCCGAAATATTCAAGTATATGCGACTTACGATTGTAGTCATTAAAAGTCATATCCGAAAAATCAACACACAAGTATTTTAACAACACATGTTAAAACACTAATCCTAAAATGAATCAAACACTTATCCAAAACAAACAACCCACTGTACCACTTATCCCTCTTTGACACCTACTATCCCTCTTCCATCTTTTGGCACCATTAAGCGTGTTGCTCATGAACTTCCAAGAGCATCCTTTAAACCAAACGTGCCCTTTCAAGATGAACCTATACCTCGACCCCCTAAGCTTCATAGACATGACCAAAACTTCAAGCACTTCACCCACTAGTTTAGCAACCAATGAACCACAAGAATTAGTATCCGTACTTTTTGTGTTCAACATCTATGGACAAATAATCAACCTAAGTACTCCCATAGCACAACAAACCCCTACATCACCACATCCTTATTTAGACACACTAGAAGACCTACCACCTAGATCAACCAATCCACCATCCTTACCATCATTTGAATTCGTTGAGTGTATTGCTCAAAAACCCTTGTGTCCAACACTTGTACTGAATCAAATGCACGTTTGAACAAACTCAACCATCCTTTCCAACATATAAGGACTTAGATAATTCATTATGGCTAGAACCTCAACTATCAAATAAGCATGGTGCTCTTGGTAATTGTTGTCAATTTCCACTAGGTATAAGTAGTACTACCTTCACAAATTATCAAAGTATTAGTAATACTTTGTCGTTAAACTTCTGCATAAATTTCGTTAAACCTCAAATCAACATTTTAACAACATATGTTAAAATGCAATCTCAAAGCCAACATCATACACCCCAAGCAACAATGACTCTTGAGGAGTATACATAAGAAACTCGAGTGAATTCCTCTTGTCATCATCTAGTGAATATAATCTTGAGACCAAGTTTATTTAGATGGGACTATCCGATTCAAACACTTTGGCTTCATATCTTCATTTAGGAAAACATGATGTTTTGAAAAACATTATGCCTAAGAAATCATGCGTTAAGTATTCATCTTGTTAAAAGGATATTGTATATCCTATGCATCATTCTCTCCTTGCGACATAAATGGTTATGTTACAAGAGATTTCATTACACCTCATTGGCTAAATGATCTTGAAACGAACATCCACAAGTTCTATGAACTAGCATATCTAATTCATCTTGTCATACTTATTTTCATAAGCATGATAACTTTATCCCATGCGTTGTTGAAAGATACTATTTGTATCCATTTCCTTTCAAGCATACATCATAACCTAACCTTGCTCAAACCTTGTGCACATCCAAGGTTAAAACTACACATCTCTAGAACATACACATGATCTATTGAAGTTGTTAACCTTATTTAGATTCTTGTTAAATAAAAAGGAGCTTTCTTGAGAACGTTCTTAATTTAACATATTCCATTCCCTAGTCTTAGATAATCAAATCACATTTAAAGTATACACTTCAACTCAAAAGATGTCATCCATTAGATCATACAATTAGCTATGTAATTTGAACAACCTTAGATTCTAAACACAAGATTAAAACATATTGTTTATCAACACACCATTGTTAAAATTCATGTGTATAACATGACATCTTCATCACCTTAGTTATATTGCATATTAGTTGTGTCACATTAAGCCAAGTATTGGTAAACTATCATCTTTTATGCACTTTAATAGGCAAAAGTAGGAGTTCCCATCTTTCTAACATGAGAATGACTACTTGAGAACCTATTGCACTAGAAACTCAATTTGACCTAACGGTTGAATTGCTTCACGGAGAGAAGTTAGGTATGTGGAATCACCCGTAAAAATGGTCGTGTTTAGCCTTAATTGAGCACCGCTAGTAATAGTCTCATATTCATTCTCCAACTTGAAAAATCTGTTTTCCTATACTTGCCTAAAGTAAGTGTTAAAACATTGATAGTTTGCCTCGCTTAGGAATACTAATCAAACAAGTAGTATATATGACTTTTCTTTTAAAACCACTTGCATTGCACTTACATGTGTTGATTACATGTTCTTGTTTGATCCGATAAGTTGATTTGACATTATCTTAGTGTTTGATAACTAGTCAAATGTGTAAACCTTAGTAAAACCACTTGCATTGTACTTACATGTGTTGATTACATGTTCTTGTTTAATACGATAAGTTGATTTGACATTATCTTAGTGTTTGATAACAAGTCAAATGTGTAAACCTTAATGCGGTTTATCTTTATAATGCATATATTCTTGTTTCATGCTACTAAACGTTTAAACCTAAACTTTATTTGCATGATACTTACTTTTGAATTAATTTTAGCATGATTAACATGTTACTTATGAACTCATAATATGCCATTTTGATACATGATAATTTTGATATGATATATTTGTGTTTGAAAGCTATTAGTTGGCATTCATTACATCTATGTGTAGTACGATCCAAATGATACATGCTCCAAATTGTTATGTCTTAAACATGGCTTGCATGAATCTTTCATCTTGTTTCTTTTGCACACTATTTGTTTGCTACGCGTGCACATATAATCTGTCAAAGTGCTTTTGGTATGACTAACTTTTAGAAGCTTTTTTATCTTACAAATTAATCACATAGATTATTGTATATCCAAGTATGCTTAAGTGTCTAAGTCTAACGACAAAACAATCTCATAATGAAATGTCTTGAATAAATTCGTATTCTTGCATAATATGATTGTTTTGATGCTATCTTGTGTGGTGATTTCTTGTCTACTAAGTGCAATGTGTTGTTTTTGCTTATATAATATGTTATCATTTGATTTCTATCATGTTAACATCTTTTGTCACTAACAAATTTGTTTTGTAGGTTGATAACAAATTATTTGTTATCTCACTTGGTTCTAACTTTTATATGCTCATTTTGCATAATCCCCTTTATTGCTACGTAGATTAGTACTATGCTTTATGGGACCCCTACACTTGCATATAGTTTAAAAGCATATAGAATTAAGTTCTAGAGGGTTGGCTTTGCATTTTTTCAACCGACCTCTTTCCAAATCTCATTTTTTCCGCTTTCCAAAAATCATCTCCATCATTATTTAGTTATAACAATACTCTAATCCTCTTCACTTCCTATTAGGAAACCACATGCCTCATCATACGATCATCTCGTATTAATCGAGAAGAGTTACGTGACTTTAAGGATGAAGTTCATTGTATGCTAACCATCTTCCAGAAAAACATCACTAAGCTCACCTCTTTCGTTAACCTGAATAACCTTCTAAACATTTTGTTGTCATTCCTTATTTGATACATTACACATTATGTTGGATGTCCACCAATTAAGGGGAGAGAAATCCATTCACATAATTGTCTTTTGTCAAAATTTATGTCTCTTAGACTCTAAAATACCAACACATAGGTAAACACCACTTAGCTAAAACCAGTTCACGAAACCACAACTAGTTCAACCTTTTTAACTTTTATCACAAGTTTGCACCAATACCTCATCAAGTGAAAAACGCATCATGTGTTTTACAAACTTCTTCATCTCCACATATAGGATTTTCCTTAAACTAGCACCTTACAACTTCACTATCTAGAACACCATCATAGGATCTTATCCTTTTCCCTCATATCATGCATGTCATTGTCGTGTTAAACGATATATTAATCAAAACCGCCATTCCAACACCTTTTCAACACGTTGGTCTATCCAACTCTCAAATAATGTCATCCTCATATAGGTACTCATTATTATTATTAGTATTTTTCATATTGTCTTCACTTCTTTTCAATGTGATAATCATCCATGTCGGTCAAAACCATGCTACCTTTCCCATTGTCACCTAGAATAGGTCATTTTTTATAATTCACGTCAATCAATGAACGAATTTATCTTCATGTTATCACTTTTATAGCTTTTGGTATCTTCATTATAATATTCTTAGATAGAACGCATTATTGATTACTCTTGGGTTGAAGCATATGAGAACTTGCTCAAAACAATAGGTTGTTAGCATCAATAAATCATTCAAATCATAACCCTTATGCATCATTGAAATGCAATGTCCATTCATATTTTTTTTCCTTACTTGCTTTGGTCACTTGACATGACGAAAGGATTGCATGAATCCATATTTTTATATTTGCATACAAGGAGTTTCTAACTCCTTTAATAGCTTCCTACCTAATCACCACCACCTTCCATCACCACTTTCACTAATCATCACCACCATGGATTAGCGAAAACTTACTTTTGTAAATCTCGAGTCATCTACCATCACCACATGAATCCTACTAGTAAACCGACACAAACACTAGCACCACTAGTGGCACACGGTGGGAGACTCATATCTTCTTTCTAGGAACTATTTTGTAGACTTTATCATATTATATTCTCACTTTTCTTATGATTGTAATTAGGAGACTACACTTCATGAGATCTTTGATTATATCATTTATCACATATATACATCTTATTTTTCTTTGTGAAAAGATGAAATATATTGCACTAATGTTTTCATTGTAGGTTCATCATCATATACACTCGATTGTATATAACTTACTCATCTAAGGATGAAATTTGCATCAATTATTTTTCTTATTTTAGGTGCTTCTTGACACCCTCGAACAAGGGGGAATAACCAAGCACTTGTATTGCATCGTCTATACACTTGGTTGTATATGACATATTTGTCTAAAGACAAAGCTTCTATTATACTAATATTTATTTTGAAGGTTCATCTTGACGACCTAGAGCAAGGAGCTTCGTCAAAATTCTTGAATGCATCTTATATATACTTTGTTGTATATCACTTACTCGTCCAATGACGAATATAGTTTTGCACTAATATTTGTTTTGTAGGTTTTAATCATACCTGGCGCCTCAAACAAGGGGGAGCAACCGTCAAGGGGAGCATGCACGCATTTAGCATCATTCTCACTTTTCAAACAAGCATTTTTGCTTCGATAAAAGTGGAAAATAGGCTAACATTGCTATGCCTTTTTTTTTCATATATTTCTCATAATTTTTGTTGCATAAAACTAACCTTGATGTAGGTTAAGCCTCTTTATTTGATCCATGGATCCGCTACCAAACAAGGGGCGGATTGAAGTAGACGATTTAACTTCACTAGGGATGATGCAAGCTCGCCTTTTTGGGGAGAAATTAAGTTAAACTCAAGGACACGCCCTTTTGTTTTAGACAAAAAGGGGAGAAGAGTAATAGCGGAGAAGGTAATGTAAAGGTAGTAAGGATACAAGTAAACTTTTACATTTTACTTTCTATTACGTTTACATATCTTTGTCATCATCAAAAGGGGGAGATTGTTAGTGCAAATATTACGATATTTAATCTATACAGTCTCGTTTGTTTTGATTGATGACAAACATGTAACTTGTAATACATAACGTAAAATGTACAAGTTACTTGTAATTACATTTGTCTCAACATACATTCAACACCTCTCGATGTCTCAAGTCCTCGTATGTTACAACACAGGTTCGTACATGTTTGTTATGTCGCATTATGATCAAACCCATTAACAAATCATTTAGAATGTTTAAAATACGTTTAGAGTCACTAAGTATTTTAATAGGTTAACCATTCTATTTCGAACCTCATTTTACATTTTGCATTCACAAGTATTTTATACAAATATATCTTTTGTAAAATGTCTAACAAATATATACTTTTATTTGTACAAGTAAACTAACTATAATATTCATACAAGTACTAAAGTTTACTTACACTTGACAAAATATATATTATTTTGACAAGCACCTAACTAGATATTTTATTTTATAAAAGGCAATTAGACTTTTTATAAACTAGTTACATAATACATTTTACAAGTTTATTTTCATGAACATTTTAATCTAAATGAAAATACAATTTTACATCACTTCATGCATCATCATATCTTTAGAAGATTTGGTCAATATTTGGAAGATCTTGAAAGATATTCGAAGATATCAAATCTAATAAAGTATTATTTTTTAGATTACATTTTTGGCTATAAATAGAGCCCATTGTTTTCTCATTTCAATCATCCCTTCCAACACACATTCTTTCTATCTTTCTTTCATCTTTTAGATCTATAGATAACAATGTAGTAACATACATTAATCACCCTCATCATCACATGATCATAATGCTTCTAACATTCATCTTTGTTGTAAGCATACTTTACATTTTGATCAACCAAGGAAAGCTTGGAGATCTAGCCATCCTCATTCACCAAAGCATATCAACATATGAAGATTCAAGATCTCTTGATATCCTCATTGATTGAAGACTTCTTATTTAAGAAGATCATTTAGATTAGTCATTCATATCCATTAGACATTTATGTCATGGATCATCATTGTAAACATCATTGCATCATCACAACACTTTCACCAAACTAGATTAGATGGTTTATGTGTTTGTACCATAAAACACAAGGTTTGTTATGTTGGGCCATAAAACATAGTGGGAGTGGTTGTACCCGAAAAGAACTTCGACATCTAGCTTAATGTCAGAAATATTGTATAGGCGACGTTAGGTTGGTTCTACCTCGAACTAGAACCGGTATTTAGCTTTGTACGGAAAAAGTGTAGCGGCGATTGTAAGGTTTTATCCGCCGAGAAGGGAGCTTGTTGATTTAGTGAAGTAACTCTCGAGTTGGGTACTCGGGGAGTGGAGTAGAGCGGAGAGGAGATCCGTGACCGAACCACTATAAATCCTCGTGTTCGGTTTGCACTTTCCTTTCTTTATCTCTTTACTTTTATAATTGCTTGTGATGTGGTTTGATGTTTATACTTGTGTGACAACTTGGTTTACTATGCTTTATATTAGTCACAAACAATAATTGGTACTTTCATATTATAACAAGTTTCATAAATGATTTGATACAAAAGATCTAACGTTTTTAAATGGTAACGTATTCACCCCCCTTCTACGTTTTCACAATGCTAAAGGATCCTGGTTCACCCGCTGTATAAAAAATGTACAAAAACAATGTTAAGCTAAAGTTACCTAAAAGGGGAATAACTTAAACAGTCGTACTAACATATGATTGTAATAGGCTCTAATAAAAAAAGACTTGCAATATCTCCTGATTGCAGCTTTTTCCTCAATTTCATGATCATCATAGAAAGGATATTCTCTTACTAAATATTAGAGTAAATCCAAGGTGGTTGTTTGTTATTTTCTTACTTAGATTATTTGATTTGATAATTGACATTGCATTAGAGTTTTTAGGTAAGAGCTTCCAAAACAAGTTTGGAGATGAGCAATGAAATCAGTGACACCCGGCTTTGTTATATTCTACATAATGGCGGAAAATTGGACAAGACATCTGCTATAGTACATCAAGTAAAATGACTTTTCTACCCTCGGCATCAGCCGGTAACATGATAACGGGGGTTTTCTTGAGTATATATGCGAACGTTGACAAGCGTTATTGGTCAAGGGACGAGTTTGGCATATAAAGCTCATGTTTTGGACCTCCGGCGATGATAATGGCCAGGTTTGTCCCAACGCGAAGAGGATTGACAAGTTTAAGGACCAACCGTGTATTTTAGTATTCTTTTTATAATTACGTTGAACTTTGTTCATAAGGCCAATCTCAATGTCCAAATCCAAAGAGGTGCCAACTTGTCATCCCAATTACAAGTTTTAACATTACTGAATTGCAACATACCTAGAGCTTCTCATATTAGTAGTTTTAACTAGAGGTGGCACAAAATAAAAAAGTTGGGTTAATTTGAGCTAATTTGGGTACATTTAGTAAACTTTTTCTTTTTTTGCAGCGCTATTACTTATTTAAAAGTTAAGTAAATGCGTGCTTGAGCATATGTTTTCACAAATGGTATGTACATTTAGCCGCGTCTTTTTTTTTTTGAAATGGCGTGTATTGCTCATTTAAAAGTTAAATAGGTATTAACGGGATATTTTTTCACAACTGGAGAACATTATAATTTTTTTAAAGAAAAACTTATAAATATTAATATATTTAATTTTTTAAATATAATGGAGTGTTATCTTTGAAGATTATTATTATTATTATTATTTTATTTTTTTAGTTTTTTTAAATATAATGGAGTGTTATCTTTGAAGATTAGTTGAAACCTTCTCAAATGATGAGTTTTCTCTGTTTTAACATGGATAGGATATAGTTGGCGAGAACTGCATATGAACAGTGTCCATAAAGCTTAAGCTCATTTTTGTGGTATGATATAGCCTGCAGTTTCTTTAGACATGAGGTTGTGTCTCACTGGCTCTTTTGTTATCGAAGTTTCTTCAGGAACCATTAATCACGTTCACTTCTTGTTTTGTCTTGTCTTTTTGCCATTTGAATATTTGTTACATAAATGACAAATTATGTTTATAATCAAACTTGCAATAGTTTTCTATCATAGATTCATAGAACGCAACATGTTTCTTGTTCCAGAATCACACTGTGAGTACAATGTTGATAGTTTGATCGAACGATCTAATCAACTTGGTCATGGAGGGTTCTTTGTGATATTTTCAAGAATATTTTGGTATAACCGAACTAATGACAAAATTGATGTTAGGTCACCCTCAATAAATATGATTAACATTGGTTAAATTTGGGTAAACTATACCACAAAGTTATTCTGCATCAAGTTTTATGCACTAAAATTTATCTATACTCGGTAGAACTAACCAGCACTAATAAGCTTATTTTGCATTGAGTTGTATGCACAAAATAGTTTCATGATCCGCCCGAGCTAGTTTCATGACAGAGAATCATGTAAACAATCATAAAGAATGACAATATATGATTACTGAATTTAAAAACTTAAAATAAAAATCTGACATGTGAAACATTGTAGAAAAAACAAAATACAACAAACTTCGTACATTTAAATATTATAAAAAGCTTCTTTGTAAACCACGTTGGTTATGCATTTTGTGTAGCTTCCATCTTTGTCCTAACATATAACCTTCAATCATTTCTTGCACTTCACTTTTGAAAAGCCGTGTATAATTGTGATATAGCACAATTTTATAAATAAACAAAAAGATATAAAGGTAAGGAAGCAACGTACAAGCATATAACACACTAAATTTTGTGGTTAATAAATTAAAATTTGTAAATCGGTGGTTCCTGTTTGGAAAAGAATCAACACAATTCACCAAAAACACCGTGTGAATGTTCAAAGCAATAAGAAACGGGATGCTCTCAACAAAAGCATCAAATTCATACATTCATACCTATGCAACATTTCCTTGTATACAACGTTACTGATGCAATTTGTGTAATTACCTTCTTAATCACAACATAGGATTTTTTATACTTTCTTGCTCTTGACGCTTAAAATTGCCACATACAATTGTCCGCGCGAGGAAGTCTTTGTGAAAATGTTAAATTTTTTTAACTACAAATATGTGTTGGATTAAGTGATTAATAATCATAAGAAGGTAACAAAATTAAACCATAATTAATATAGTCAAAGTATCTTAATGACTATCAAGAGGTTAAGAGTTCAAACATCAAGGGTTTGAAACGGTCTCGGGATGGTGTATTTTTTGTCGCTACGATTTACCTAGTTTAATCGACAAATAACCAACCTTTTTTTCGCGCTGGTGTATTTTTTGTTGCTTGGCGATTTATCGTTTGCGAGAAGTTTTATTTTTCAAAACAAATGTGAAGAGCGGGTTTTTTTGTTTTGATAAAAAATAAATGACTAAGATTTGTTCATTTGATTTTTAAAGAATTTATGATTTATATTGATCTTATCTCATTGAGAATGTTGTTTTAATTCTCTTGTGAATTTTACGGGTGTAAAATCTAAAGTGTTTGTTTTTCTTCGCGAGCCAATTATATGCTATTGTGAAAATTTCGAAAAAAATGTTAAATTTTTTTTCGCAATGGTGTATCTTTCGTCGCTTGACGATTTACCGTTTGCGAGATATTTTGTTTTTAAGAAAAAATGTGAAAGCGGGTTTTCTTTTGTTTTGATAAAAATAAATGGCTAAGATGTTTTTATTTTCTATTTTAAATAATTTTTGATTTATATGATCTCATCTCACTTAGAATGTTGTTTTAATTCCATTGTAAATTTTACGGGTGTAAAATCTAAAGCTTTTGGTTTTTCTTCACGGGGGTCAATTATAAGCTATTGTGAATTAACATTGTTGTTTTATTATTCATTTAACTTTATTATTTATGGAATTTCAATTATCTCATTTTCTCGATGCTTACAAATGATTTATGGCTCAATTAATTTCTCCATTACTAATTTGGTTGAATTTTCTAATAATTGTGATAATTTCATATAAATTATCTCAAGATGAAAAGGTTTGCAGCGATACTATGAATGTTGTTTATCTCGAAATTCTTCAAAAAGCATGAGACACTACAAGCTTGGTGAACCTTTGTAACTACTTATACATATTTTGTTTGGATCATTCATAAAATGTTTTTTGTATTAGTTACATGAGTATGATTTTATAACCGCGTTTTTTTTTATTAATTTATTTATTTATTTTTACGATACAAATTTTTATTGTTACCCGCGAAACCCACGGGTCTATAGTCTAGTAAGTCTAATAAACCAAAAGATTTCTCAACTGAACGTGAGCAAATTAAAACAAAACAAAATAAAAGATTCTTCGACAAAAAGTCTTTATAACTATTAGAAGTCTATACGAAGTTTAGATATTCCATCTTCAAGCATTCAAATCTAGTTTAGTTTAAAATATAGATTAGGATTTTAAGATTGTTAGTTAGAATGACCGAGATAGAAACTATATAGAAATTTTAAATTTTGTTTTTTTATGTAGATATAGATGTTCGGGCTTTTCAGTTAGGTTTGGTTAAATTTTTGTGAAACCCTAACCAAACCAAACACTGATTACATACTACGATTCAATTTTAACCCAAACCATACACCAATTAAAGATTTCGGTTCGATTTTATTCGGTTTCGCTATAGTTTATTTTTTGGTTTATTGGATGTCAAACCAAACACTAAACACACATATTTCCAACTCTTCTCAAGAGAAGAAAAACCATTCCCTTTTCAAAAATTCTAGAAACGAAAAACAAAAAGAAATTTCTACAATTAAGCGCTACCTTAATGTTTTCGTGAAATAATCTTGACCATTGATCAAGATTGGTTTTGTTCATTTAGTTCAAAGAAAGAGTGGTATATATATATTGAGAGCCTCATGCCATAACACACACATCAAAATTTTACTTACAATATATTATTTATTTTTCACATTAATTTCCCTTCATGTGTAACGCCATTTGTTAATTAAATCATTGTAATTTGTAAATATGCCAATTTTATGACTAAGAGTATCCAATCAAAGACAAGAATGGTTAAAAAAAATCAAATGCATTAGATACATAGGTTCAAAATCTCACTTTTGAATGTTTCCTTTTGGTAAAGCACCTGATATGGGTGTCTCATAGGTTTTTTTTCTCTACAGTTCTACGCCATTGCACCCTTACCTTTACCCAACGGAGTTATACGAAACAAAAGCCATGTGGTGGTGCTATAACATGTAATAGTACCACACTGCACTTTTTCTTGTTCCTATTTTTAATTTTTGTTATGTTTTCTTTGATGTTACCTATTTTAGGATTGGAGATAATATTGTGTTTTAAAATTTAATGTGGTATGTTTTGTTTGTTGTTATCTATTAATTTTTTAAACTTAAGTTTTCGAGATCTAAACTTAGATCTCGAAACGTTATGAACTTATATTTTTCAAATCTAAATTTCTCTAATATGTTGTTAGCTTTTGCTAATGTTTTAAAACCTCGATTTTATTGATTTTTTAAGAAGTTTTATAATTTGTGATCAATAGATTCATCATTATATAATTTTTTATCCAGTTTTATGAATGTGTTTGATAAGTGTGGTTTTTGGCTCATAAATTTCTAAAATTACAACTTACTAGTATGTGCTTCTTCTTTTTAAATTAGTAGTTTGTAAAAAAAAATAAAAAATTAAAGGTTTTCAATTTGTAACTGTAAATTCTATTTTGGAGATATTATCTATTTTTCTACACTCCATATATCATTTTTTTTAATCTTTAAACCAAACTTATATTACTTTTAGATTGGTATTTTGTGTTGATCTAAAAGCTTTATTTAAACCAAAAGTACACATATTCTTTTTTTAATATACGCATCCACTCTTAAACTAAACACCCTTGTAGGGCTCACATGTTTTTAGGCCGGTTGAAGTCTCACGTCTCACCTCATGATCGGTTGGCTTATCCCAACCTTGGTTAGTAGTTAGCAAAATTTTTATAAAATCGTACGTACGTCAAAAGCATATCAATATTGGGCTTGTTTCGTTCATAATTCAAAGCTCTTCCTAACGATATTTTTTTCATTAACGAATTTGCTAGATATACTAATCTATACAACATATTCAGCACATTCTAAACCAAGCAACATTATGCTAAATATTTGACAAATAAAGTTTGTTAAAAGTTGTAATTATTAAAAAGTTGAAGGGTGTTTTTTGTAAGTTTTTAAATTTTGAACATGGAAGAAAGTCTAAGAAAAGGTAATGTCGTGTACAAAGATAATGTAGTGTAAATCGGTACTTGAGATAGGCTAGATTTTTTTTTAATTAAAGCTTATGTCGCGTACATAGGGTAAATATTTACCCGACATGATGTAGGATTTGTTTTTGATTTGGTGATTTGAATCACAACCGTCCACATTTATGTCAAGTATCTCGGGTATATTGATACGCGACATCAATGGGTAGAATTGAAAAGGTATAAAAAGTAGGGGCATGTGCAGACACACCCCTTCAAAAAAAGGTAGTACAATAATTTTCGCTCTTTTTTTTCCCTTGACATTTTATATTGTTTTATTTGGGCTACCAACACCCGACTACTCATTTTTGGGTTTCACCCAACTTACACCCGGCTTGAACCCGATAATCAAATATTTTTTTCCCTCCACATAAAACCTCTAACAAACTCTCATTTCATAACAAACTCAAAAAAAAAAAATCCTTCCAAACTCCCAAATCATCTCCAAGCCCTAATTCACTAATCACTACAACAATTTTCACATTTCTGATCAGGTTCGAAAATTTTACTTAACATTCAATTGATACATTTTGAATATCATCGTTAATGTAGTGAAATTGTGTTAATTTTGATTAAAATTCATTGATTATTGATATATTGATGAAGATATTGTTGGGATACAAAAATTTAAAGTACTGAAGAGCTGAAGATTAACAAAGTACTGCAGAAAGACAAAGTACTGCAAGAAGTCAAAGTACTGCTAAGTAAAAGTCAAAGTATTGCTTATTCATCGAAGTCTTGTAAAGTTTAAAGTCGGTTGTATTCGATTAAAGATAGAAAGTAATGTTTATCTAGAACTTTCTAAGTATTGTTTACTTGACATACAAGGATAAGAATTGTAAATCGTTTAGGGTTATCCTTGAGCCTATAAAAGGACCCTAGATTGATATTAGATGTACGTGACATTATTAGAGTTTTAGAGAGAAGTTCGATATTATTAGAGTTGTTAAAGAGTGTGCATAATAAGCAGAGTTAGAGTTATTAATAAAATCGTTCAAAGTTAAAGTTATTCTTCTTTGCTTTGTTAAGTAAATTCGCATACTTAATAAGTTTGCTTTCGGTGTTTCATTGTTAATAACTTAGGATTTATCCAAGGTTATTAAACTTTAACAAGTTATTTAAGTTAGTTTGGTTAGAGTACATCGATCCAACAAGTGGTATCAGAGCTTGTGTGGAAACCACGACTAGGAAGAAACCTAAACCCTACTACAACAAAACCTAAAGATGTCGAAGGCATTTCCACCACCATCAATCACCTCTCGGAATTCCAATCATCAAGAAGGAGAATACGACCTATGGTGTATGAAGATGAGGCATACATTGCCATTCTGGAGACCATGCACTATGGAATGTAATTTTCAATGGTAATGAAGTAGTTCCAGAACCTGTGGAGATTGTTGGACAACCTAAACCACCCAAACCAGTCTTACCAAGGCTACCATAAGGAATCAAGAGAAGGCTCTTAACATACTCTTATGCTATACGATGGACATCTACTGAAGTTTCATGATGCTAAAGATGCAAAGCGACTCTGGGGTACGCTCTCAAGATAAGATTTGGAGGAATGAAGCTTCTAAGAAGATGCACGAAATCTGTTGAAGCAACAGTTTGAAACTTTCCTTGTTGGTGAAAGAGAGAGTCTTGATATTGCATATGATAGATTTCAAAATCTCCTCAACATGTTGGAGTTATACAAGGCGAAGTATCGTTGAAGATGCCAATTTGAAGTTCTTAAGAAGTTTGCCATCCACATGGCATGTGATAGCTACAATGATCGAGGACAACACGGATTGGACACCATGTATTTTGATGATCTCTACAATCATCTGAAGGTGTATGAGCATGAGATGAACGGCCAATCAAGCTCAAAGTCTCACAGTATTGCTTTTGTGTCATCACGAAGGAGGCGTACTTCACTAAAAATGCTTGCTTCTCCTCCTCAAAATCTTGTGGCTCAAAGTCTTGTTTAGTACACTCCCCCACCTATGCTCAACAAGCCCCACCAACTACTACCATGCACTCAGATGAAGTTGTATGCTCTTTCTTTGCACAACAAGCTTCTTTACACGTAACTTATGAAGAGGATCTCTCACAGATTGAAGAGGATGCTTTATAAGAAATTGATATCAGGTGGCAAGTTGCAATGATCACTGCAAGGATCAAGAAGTACATGAAGAAAGCAGGAAAGAACATTGACTTCAAACCAAAACAGGGAATCACTTTTGACAAATCCAAAATTGAATGCTTCAATTGTCAAAAGACTGGAAACTTTGCAAGGGAGTGCAGGTTTGCTAAGTATCAAGCAAACAGGATAACGAAACCAAAGCGGAGCTTTAAGAAATTCCTATTCTTGAAACAAAAGCCTTGGTTGCTCAAGAAAGTTTATCGAGGTTAAGCGGAGTCTTGAGTTTGATGATGAACCGTAACCTATTGTATGGTAGCGATGGAAGAAGCGGTTGAAGATTCATAAAAGAATTGGAGGAACGCCTTTGATGAGGAATCGATCATCTTTGCTTTGGAATCCGGAGATGGTTTTGGAGGATTTGATTGGAGCATGGAGAGTGAAGATGATCATGTTCTACTTGCAATGGTGGCTACTTCACCAAGTTCACCTATCTCGAGCTATGCTCAAATTGTCATGATTTTATCAAAATTACTTGGCGGTTATGTGATTGAAAGAGATAATTGTGTTAGGGCTAGGTCTGAGGTAGCTGGTTATCAAATAACCTTAGAGTCAATGGAAGCCAAAATATTAACACATGAAAATAATGAAATGGCTTGAGAAATGAAAAGTATGAACAACGGGATTACCGGTTAAAACTAAGTGAATGGAAACTAAATTGTAAAATTCTTTGAAATTGAGAAATTGACTAAGGAAAGAGATGATTTGTTAGCAAAGTTTGATGCACGGAAAGAATGCAGTGCAATACATGTTACTTATGTTCAAAAAGCAGAGAGAGCTTACATTAGAAGCGGCTTAGGTTTTGGTATGGACTTTGATAACATAGAAGAATCAATCGGTGATGACCTAGAGGGTATAACCACTAGTGATGATGAACTCATTAATTATGTAGACACATCTAGTAATGAGGATTCATTAGTGAAACACCTCCGAGTAAAAGAAAGACAATGGTTATCATTCAGTCCCCATCCCACTTCATCAACCCCTAGGCACGATGTTTCGTTTTGGAGTAGCAGTCTAGAGTTTAGGAAAAATCTAGTTGGTCAATCTAGGTCGAAACCCCAAAAGCTGTTGAAAACAATGTTCAAAATCAAGCGGTACCTTCAACTCAAAGTACTTGCTCCCAAGCAGATACCTTGGAAAACCTTTTCAAAAGCAGATCTTGCTAAACCTTTTGGGATAACTTTGGACAAAACAGGTTTAATCATTCACCTAGAAGGCAAAATAGTTTTGGTCATAGACATAGAAGAAGTAACTTTGGGGTATGGGTCAAAGCGTGTTTTGTGTGCTTTAGTTCTACTCATTTAATCAGGATTGTGAATTTCATTGAATACCTTAGAAAATTTCCAAAGCATAGATGCATGCTGTCGAAACCTAGAGAGCACAAACCGATCTGGAATAATTCAAATAGGGTCAATCACGGCAATTTCTCACCGGACCATAGGTACCTAGGAGAAGACCCTTCAAAACCTCGATTACCCTTCAATACTTTCCAAGATCTTTGCTAAGCCAAAACTAGTACTTTCTCAAAGTCTTGCTTTCGGTTTTCACCAAACACCTTTTGGAATAGGAACCCTAGGAGATCTCATTACTATCAACCTAGAAGGTATTACAATTCACATAGGGGATCTAGATCACAGGAACCAAGTGTTAAAACCGAATGGGTTAAGAGAAAAAATCTTAGCTGAAGGACAAACAGTACTCTCAACAAAAAGTGAATCAGATGTTTTTGTGATACAAGAAAAAGAGAATGAACTTGTAAAGAGAGTTTTGTTGAAAATCTAGAAAGTTTTGAAAATCCACGTGCTAAAAATCAAAAGATAATTACGGATCATGTTTTAAAAATAGTGGGAATTACATACTCAAAGAATTTGAGTTTGTAACTCCCAAGGAACAAGTCGGTAATGGCTTGGGTTCCTAAAAGAAACTAACTCTCTAAATCTTTGTGCAGGGCAACCCAGGAGAGGAGCTTAAAGATCATTTGATTGTAGATAGTGGTTGCTCGGAAGTATGACGAGAACAAGGAGATTCATGCGATTTTAGATCTATCAGTGGATGAAGAGTTGCATTTGGGAATGATCCCAATGGAGGAAGAATTACTGGCAAATGAACCATCAAAGCAGGGCATATAGATTTTGAGAATGTTAGATATGTGAAGGAGCTCAAGTTCAACTTATTGTCATCTCTCAAATCGTGATAAACAGATATCCTATGTTATTCACTAACAGAATGTCTCATCCTTTCCCCGAATTCAAGCACGTTGATGATAACTTGGTAGTCCTTAGAGTACCTAGAACCAATGATGTGTATAGTCTAGATATGAAGAGTCTTCATTCTTATGGGAGAGTCACATGTTTGGTGGCAAAAGCAACATCTGAAGAAGCACATCAGTGGCATAGAAGATTAGGCCATGTCAATTTCAAGAATATCAACAAACTGGTCAAAGGAAATTTAGTTAGAGGTTTACCTTCAAAGACTTACAAGAATGATCACTCATGTTTGGCGTGCAAGAAGGGTAAACAACACAAAGCTTCATGCTGAGCTTGAGAGGACTATCGGAGAACCTTTGGAGCATTACACATGGATTTGTTTGGACCTTGTTTCGTGGCAAGTTTAAACAAGTAAAAGTACTGCTTAGTTGTAACAGATGATTGCAGTAGATTCAGTTGGGTATTTTTCTTGGGATTTAAGGATGATACTTTTGATGCTATTGGACTCTCATAATAGCAATTGAAAACCAATTGAGACTCAAGGTTAGAGGTATTAGATGTGACAATGGAACTGAATTCAAGAACAAGCTTATGGATGAATTTTGTGCAAACAAAGGAATCAAGAGGAGTTGTATTGCAAGAACACCACAGCAATGAATGATGTTGCAGAGAGAAAGAATATGACTTTGATTGAAGCGGCGAGAACAATGCTAGCGATTCACAACTACCTATTCAATTCGAGTGAAGTGTAAGTCGCTTGCTATGTATAACAGTGTGGTTACTAAGCAGATGAAGACACCTTATGAGTTCTGATGGGCAACAAACCCAACATTCGATTTATGAAGCCTTTTGGATGCCCTCTTACTATTTTGAATACAATTGATAATCTGGGTAAGTTTGATGGCAAGTCAGAAGAAGGTTATTTATTGGGTTATTGTACCAATAGTAAGGGTTTTAGAGTGTACAATAGAGTCACTAAGAAGGTTCAAGATTGTCTTCATGTTGATTTTTTAGAAGATCAAGACAATGAGAAGGGTAAAGGTCCTGATTGGATGTTTGATCTTGAAGTTTTAACTCCTTCTATGAACTATGTACCGAGAAGAAAATCAACACATGCACAATGGAGAAGATTTACAATATGTTGTTCATGGAGTCCATATTAGACGGATGTTGTTCATGATGAAGAACCTAAACCTGCTGAGACGAGAAAAAGAAATGCTTGATGAGCCAAAATCCTCTTTGTCTGCTGAGGATCAATCTATTCAAGAAGAACTAAATCAGATGCTTCTTCAAGATGTTTTAGCACATTCTTATCTTGATGACCAAGAAGAGCTTATGAAGAGGCAAAGAGAAGAACAAAGCTGCGAGTACTCTCACGGTACTTTGGGCGATACTGACCAAAGTATACTTCTGCACGATTACCAGCACTTTGGATGATTTGGATGATCCTACCATGACTGGATTAGAAGATACTAATGATGAGTTTGAAGATGAAGGTGTTTTCTCAGATTCCAATGAAGATGTTGATTTTACTAATTTGGAAGATACTTATGGAGTTCCACAGTCTCCAAACTTAAGAATTCATAAAAATCATCCTTTTGATCAAATCATTGGTCCTTCTACTTCTGGAGTGATGACTACACACAAAGCTAAGAGTTTTACTAAACCTCATAATGCTTTACTTAGCTTTGTCTATAAACAAAACAGACTGAATCATAAGGACCATCAAACATACTGTTTACTTGCTTTATCTCTCGAGAGGAACCCAAGAATATTGCTCAAGCATTGACTAAAGAAAGTTGGGTTGAAGCTATGCAAAGAAGCTGCTACAATTCAGACTTCAAGAAGTTTGGGTATTATGTGATCTTCCTGATGGTAAGAAAGTCATTGGTACAAGATGGGTGTTGATGTCAAGAGATGAAAGAGGAATGTCATCAAAAACAAAGCAATGTTAGTTGCACAAGGCTACAGACAAGAAGAAGGAGTTGATTATGATGAAGTGTTTGCTCTTGTAGCAAGGATAGAAGCAATTCGAATTTTCCTTGCTTTTGCTTCTTATATGGGATTTCAGGTTTATCAAATGGATGTTAAAAGTGCCTTTTTTATATGGCAAGATTGAGAGGAAGTATATGTCAAGCAACCTCCTGGTTTTGAAGATCCTAAACATCCTAACAAAGTCTACAAAGTTGTCAAAGCTCTTAATGGCTTACATCAAGCACCTAGAGCTTGGTATGAAAGGCTCTCTACCTTTTATTGCAACATGGTTATAGGAGAGGAGCTATAGATAAGACCTTGTTTATCAAGAGAGATAAGAAGGATATCATGCTAGTTCAAGTGTATGTAGATGATATCATCTTTGGAGCTACCAAACAATCTATGGTCAAGGAGTTTGAGAAGGCGATGTGAGAATGAATTTCAAATGAGTTCAATGGGTGAGTTAACATTCTTTTTGGGACTTCAAGTTAAGCGGTCAAAGGAAGGAATTTTCATAAGTCAAGACAAGTATGTTATTGACATACTTAAGAAGTTCAATTTTGATGACATGAAGCACATTACTACGCTATTAAATCTATCAACTCATTGGGCAAGGATGAAGATGGACAACCAGTTGAAGTCAAGTTATACTGAGATCCATGATTGGGTCTTATGTATCTTACTGCATCAAGGCCTGATATCATTTTTATTGTTTGTTTATGTGCAAGATATCAAGTCTCACCAAAGATCTCTCATATGAATTATGAAGAGAATTTTTATTTATTTGAAACAACAACCTAAGTTGGGGTTGTGGTATCCAAAGGATTCACCTTTTCACTTGGAAGCTTTTTGGATAGTGATTATGCGGTGACAACTATGACAAAAGGTCAACCACAGGTGGATGCCAATATCTTGGAAGAAGATTAGTTTCATGGCGGTGTAAGAAGCAAACAATTGCAGCAACATCATCAGCTGGCAGAATATGTAGGCTGCGCAAGTTGTTGTGGGCAGTGTTGTGGATGCAGAATCAGCTCTTGGATTATGGTTTCAATTTCAAGAATACTCCTATAAATATTAATAATGAGAGTACCATTTGCATTGTGAAGAATCCAGTTTATCATTCCAAGACCAAGCATATTAAGATTAGGCACCACTTCATCAGAGATTGTTATGAGCATAGGCTCATTAATGTTGTCAAGGTGCATACGGATGATAATGTAGATGATTTACTCACCAAAGGATTTGATGTTTCAAGATTTACTCACTTGGTGGTGAGTATTGGCATGATTAATTCTTGAGCTACATTTAAGGGGAGGACTATTTAGTGTAAGTATAGTCTTATGCATTGCTTGAGGGGAGGATATTCATGTTTGTTTCTTTGTATATGCTATTGTAAGGAAGAGAATGGAAAAGTCGCTTTTGCTTTTATGAAAGTCTTGCTTGGAAAGTAATGCACGTGGAAAGTGATGTTTGTCTTATTAAAGTCTTGTTCCAACAAGTAATATTGAGGGGTAACTACTACTAACGGTAACTTTATTATTAATGGCTGTGATTTTTTAAATCTCACCTATAAATAACTACTCTCCGAATTTCCCTCTCATGTTGATATCTTCAAATTTTTTCCATATTTCTCACACTTTCATCTATATTATTCGTTCTATCTTTTACTGTGATCATATAATCATCAATGGCGAATCATAATATTGTTTCCAAACACAACATGGTGGCGAATTTAGACAAGACTGAAGCAAATGTAATCTTTCATGACATCATCGATTTTCTTCTTGGGTGCCAATTAGTTATCGCATTTAGTAGAACCAGATGTTATTGAGCCACGGATTCAACAATTTTGGGAAACTGCTAGGGTTATGGGAAATGATGATTCATATATTCAAGCTAAAGTTCTTTGGGAGAATTGTGAAGATTACTGAAGCCTCTATTCATGAAGACTTATTGTTTAATGATGAAGATGGGGCTATTCGTTTTGATAAGCAACTGATTTGGGATACTTTTAGGGACATTGGTTATGAAGGGTCCTTAACTGAACAAACATTCAGGAAACCCTTATTTTGTCCTCACTGGAAGTTTTTGGTTCATGTATTGCTTCATTGTATTAGTGCTAAAATTACGTCATGGGAGCAATTTGGGTCTAACATAGCATCTGCTATAGTGGGATTGGCTACAGATCGAGTTTTTAACTTTTCAAGGCTAATTCTAGATGGAATGCTTTCACACATCTCTCATGGTTCAAAATGGTTGATGTATGATGCGCGCCAAACAGTCAAGCTAAATCACACAAGCCCGCCACTTGTGAATGACGGACCGTAACCGTGCCACTTAAAACTGTTCAAGCACGAAATCAATGAAGATCGAGAGTATAGTGTCTCCCGGTGCGTTATGTCCCAGCGAGCTATGCAATGGATTATCAAAGCGTTTAGTGATGGAGATTTGAACGGGAAAGGAGATTGTGAATTAATTATAACTACAGAAAAGCCAACAAATTACAACGGCTTAAATGCAAATTAAAGGAAATTAAAAAAGATAAAATCTATTAAATAAACGCTATCACTATATTTAAAATGATGTTTACGTTTTTATGTTTTATAAAAGCTGAAATTAAAATCTATAGCGATACTGATTAAAGCGTGAAACTAAATCAATATTAACCCTAAAAATATGAAAATGAAGTTTTTACAATCCTAATGATATAAGAAAATTTATAGAAAAAGAAAATTATTTTTATAACTAATTATCTAATTAAAAACTATTTTTAACTATTAAATAATTACCTAAAATACAAGAAATTAGGAAATAAAGCTAGAAAAATAAAATTACGAAATGGAAAAGTCTAAAATAACAAACTAGAATTTTCAAAACTATTTTTGTATTTTTCTGATTATTTTCTATTTTTTAGGAATTTTAAACTATTAAAAACTAATTAAATTACTAAAAATTACCAAATAAACTATGAAAAATCTGGAAAATTAATTTTTTCACTTTTTATATTTATCTAAACCTAATAAAATTGAAAAATTATTTTTTTGAAGCTTTTCTTAATTTTTTGTATTTAAAACTAATTAAAAATGCTTAAAAACTAGTTTAAATTAAGAAAAATAGCAAAACAACTTAGAAAAATCTGAAAATTTCAGGAAAACTCTAAAATTATATTTGGAATCTAGGAAAATTGGAAAAACAAGTGCTTGTTTGGAAGAATATGCAACTGATGTGCCAAGTGCTTATAAATAAGCACTTGGATAAGCCAAAACCACACCAAAGGGTACCAAATTGATACAGAGGCAACAAGATGCTAAAATAACTCTAAAGCAACAAGTATCAACAAGCTATAACCTCTGAAATAGCAAATTGAACAGATTTGATAAGATGAGCTATAAATGTGAAAAACAGTTAAAGGGGTACAACTTTAAGCTTATGCACAAGCTTAAAAATAAGCTCAAACTTAAAACTACCAATTGGAACCTCAACAGACCTGGGTGAGAGTATGTGTACCAAAAATCAGACATTGAAAAGCTCTTATGAGCTCGTGCACTTGCACACAAATCGAGAAAAACTCGGCATTCACTTGACCTCGGTTAGTGCAGGGCATATTGGGCCCGAAGAAGGCGATTTGAAGCTTGTAAAATATTTGTAAAAATTCACAAAAATGCTAATAAGTAACAAGACCAGCTAAACTTTTTAGAATGACAAGTTCCACTGAAAATGGCTCACAAATGAAGCCATGAAAATTCCTTGTATTTGCCCAAAAATTTTAGTACTTTTGACTTTTGAAGAAATAATGAAGCTTTGACTAAAGTGAACTTTGAATCCAAATTATTGACTGAAGTTGATGTTATAAGGGAGAATAAGCACAATGCAACCTATGTTTAACACTTTTAAACACTAATTCAGAGATTTCAAATCCAAAATCCAGCGATGCTTGATTATGAGATTTAGTGCAATTTTGACTTTGGTTGTTTGAACATGCAATTTTAAGACAAAGTTAAGTTCAATTGGGGTAACAAAGCATGACCCAACAGATTTCAATTACTGCAAAAGTCTTTAAGGCGATAAAGCTACTGAACCAAACACTCCTATATCAACAGTTGCAAAGTAAAAGCGCACTATAGATTAAATCAAATAAGGATATTGATTAAACCAAGATTAACTGACCTAATTAT
Source organism: Chrysanthemum makinoi (assembly GCA_910596185.1). NCBI lineage: Eukaryota > Viridiplantae > Streptophyta > Magnoliopsida > Asterales > Asteraceae > Chrysanthemum > Chrysanthemum makinoi. The sequence goes on from OU343221.1 coordinate 109,011,796, forward strand.
TACTTATTGAACAGATAAAACTTATTTTAAACCACAAGAGAAGATTATGCTATAAAATTGGAAATAACTTACAAGTAGTCCTAAGCCACAATGGCTTGAAACAACAACCAGTGAACACTAACCTATTTAAACCAACCCACTGAATCTAAATCAACCCATTGCTATCAACGCATCACCCCAATTCCAACTGCATTGCCATTTCTAGCCCTCCAGTTGACTTTTGTTGACCCAGTTACAAAATGAATTGGAACTTGACTATAAGCTTATAAAAAGCTATAACTAGCTTATATAAGCTTATACAACTTAAAAAGAAGCAATATGAAGCTTGAAACTATGAGATGGAAACTCCTATTTTCAACAGTAGGCATATAAAGATGAAATGAAATTGAAACTTGGAATTAATGTTTAAAACTTGATCAAACTGACAATATAACTTGAGTTTAATATTTAAGAACAAAAAGATTCTGACTTTTGAAGAAAACTAAGACATTATTATTAAAAACGACATAAAAGTAAATTACAACTAAAAATTCTACTCCTCTCTTGCTCCTCCTAGCTTTCTTTATATATCGGTGTCTTCTCTCTCTTTGAATATATCCCACCATCCCCGATACATTGGATTGCTTTTAAATTCATCTTGACCATTCAAAAGATTTTGGCGTAAATTCTCATTTGGAGATAAGGTTAGTGAGGGGAGGGAAATTCATTAAATGCAGTTTGGATGTTAGTTGTGGAGTGGGGAACACTTTGGAGTGATTGGTGAGGAGGGGGGATGGGAGATGGCTAGATTGCAGGGGAGCGGTTGAGGGATGAAGACTTTGGCGCCTTTGTGGGTGAAAGTCAAATACATTTGGTGGTTATTAATACCAAGGGGGTTCACAATGTTGCTAATGACTGGGGTCCAAAATGGTGAAAGGTCCAAAATGAGGTTTAAGGCTTATAATAACATAGGGACCATATGTGTAACTTCGAAACTTCAGGACCTGGTGCGCCAATTCTGAAAAAGTTTCTCCAAGGACTAAAACTGACAATCTCACAAAGTACAAGGACTAAACTTGCCATTTTCACATTTTCCATGGACTAAATCTGTCAATTTTCAAACTTGGAGGACCATTTTTGTAATTTTCTCAAACTTTTTATATTTTTCACCAAAGGACTAAATTTGACAACTTTTGATTTTAAAAGGACCTTTGGTGACTTTACTTTTGAAATTATGTGCTCAGGGACTGTTTTTGACAACTTTTGAAACTTGGGGGACTAAAACTGCCAATTTTACAAATTTGATATGTTTTCATCGATTTTGATATTTTTGCATTTAAAACACATAAAACACAGATTTGTGATATTTTGATCATTTTGATGTGTTTCGAGGTGTTTTCGGATGATTTTCTAGTTTATTTTGTACACAAATGATGAGTATTTACACACTCATCAATCCCTAGCGAATATTGCTAGTCCTAGCAATGATTTGAACTTTAATGGATTTTAAAAACTCTTTACCAAAAGCCATTACTTACGGGTAGCCAAATGTTTTAATTCAAGTAAGAACCATGGTACACCGATAACCATGTGATTTTGAGCAAACCACCGACTTTCAACGGTTTGATTTTGTCTTTACCGAAGCGGTACCATACGGACTAGCCAACTCTTAGATAAATTATCAATATTATCTTTGGTGAGTCGATTACCAATTATGGTTTTCCACTGCCTTTACCACAAGCCATAATCTTGCGGGCTAGCCAACTCTTCACTTTTTGGGATATGGTGAGTTGAATACCATACAATTTTGGGCAAATTGCAAGCCATATAAACGGATTTGAGAAATCTTTACCAAGAGCGTTTGCTCTGGATTAGCCAATCCTTTCGTTTATCAAACATGGCGGTTGATAACCAATTGAGAAAGTGTAAAACACTTACTCAAAAAAAAATTTTGGCCAAAAGCGGGGGAATTGGGTAGATAATATATGAAATTCGTGAGAATTCCCCCCACACTTAGAAATGAATATTGCCCTCAATATTCAAAGTACCGGCGGTTATGCGGCGAGAACGTAAAAGGAAATACTACGGCCTTTTATTTGGAAAGAATTTTTTTTTTTTTTTACAACATGTGGGGCTTGTAGGGTGGTAGAAAATAGAAAGAAGTCAGAAATATGGGTGAAAACCCATATGGCATGCTCATTTTTTTGATTACCGAGTAACTAGCTTGACTCGACCCCGAATTAATTTGTTCATGGGGAAGTAAGTGGAATAGACAATCTCCATCGGACTTTCATTCAAGATGTTTGGACAAACATTTGAAGCGCGTGAAAGTTCCACACCGATGAGATATACATAGAAACAGACCCGGCTCACAGATGATAAATGAAAATGCCGGGGTCAAAGATAGTGTCCTCACTCCCGAGCAGTGAAGAAGAGAAGTCACCAGTGAAGAAAAGAAGTAAGATCATGATAACAATCATAACTAGATCTTCTTCCTCGGGATTAAGTGCAGTTGCACTTATTTGGATTTTGTTGGTTGAGCTCTTTGGGTTGGAAGGCATCTTGGTTGGGAGGGTGGGAAGATTTGTCATAACTATGCAAATTGAGATTCTCTCCCCGTCATGATTTTTGCCATCCAGCAATCATACTCAGAGGAGATATGATATGAGAGAGTTCACCGGCGAACTCCTCATGAAAAGAATCATTCACATGATGTGAAATAGTGAACTCTTGTTCCATTGTGGGCTCATCACTATCCTCAATCTGAGTATCAAAGAGTGGATTCTCGGAAATTGAAGTGAATTCAGAGTTGAATTCAAATAGAGGATTGGTGAAAGTAGCTTTGAATGTTTCGGGAACAAAGTGATCAACATTCTCGATTGGATTGTTAGGATAAGAAGTGAGTGAACGATCATTATCAATGAGACTTTCGGTCTCTCGGATCGGCTTCAAAATCAAAGAGTGGATTGATGTGAGTGAGTTCACCGGAGAACTCCTCAAGAAGGGATCGGTGTGGGAGTGATGCCGCGACATACTCAATGTCTCCATGGGAAGCACAATCATCGCTAAAATCGGAGAAAGTTTCCAAATGATCATTTGAACACTCAAGAGGGAAAGAAGAATCACACATATGATCAGAAATTCCCTGTGACTCTCTCGGGATTGGGACAAGGTTCTCAACACTAGACTTTATGAAGTCGTCCGATTCCTTTTCGAGAACGATGTCAAGATGCTCGTCCCCATGTTCAGAGAGTGAGTGGGAATATCAGGGTGTGATAGCATTGTTTGAGATGCAATCTCAACTGGGGATATCAACCCGAGGAGGTTGAGAAATATTATTTCTAAAATGATAAAACCCTCCTCGTCATCATCATAAGAGCTGCCTTAAGAAATTGGGAACGCCAGAGTGCATGCTCTAGGGCTAATAATTCTTCCTCGATTGGCGGGCCTCTCGCTCTTACTAACAATTCTCCTATGGTTTTTTCACCACTCACTTGATTCTTAAAGTTACTAATCATATCCTCAAGTGTTTTCATTGCGGTTTCAAGATCCTGGGAGATTTCTTGAGACAACGGCTCAGGTGGAGTTTGAACCGTATAGTGTTGTGGAGGTTGGAATTTGTCAAACATGTAAGAGTCATGATTGTTACAAGGCTGGGTTCCTATTTGACAATCGAGTGAAATGGGGACCTCCACATACTCACAAGTAAAGCTGTTGAGTGCAGGCCGGTGAATCATATGGATATTGGTCATAACCAAAACTCTGAGCATCACTGGAAAACTGTTCATAGACAAATGTGTTTCAGTTGACACTCAAATCCTTGGTGAGGACCTCCACAAATTCACAAAGAAGTGTTGATTATATGAAGATAAGTCGGTTTGTGGTGGGTGGCTGGAAACATTTGAGGGTTAGTTAAATGAGTTGATAAGGATCATAATCAAATGAATTCCTCGAGCCACAAAACAAACAACTCCCATTATGGATATCATTACCACATTGTACACAAGTACACCAGCGGCCAGGGTGAACCATAAAGAGGCTCACCACAACCGACACAAGGAATAAACGATTGCATTTGAGAGTTATGAAGAGGAATCGGTTTATTCAAAGAATCAACAAAACCAACATGATGATCCGAATGACTATCAAGTCGCGAAGAACATTGAGAAAATCGGTGGGACAAGTGGTGTGCTCGAGAGCTAGCAATTTCCACCACTTCGTTATGGTCTCCGGTTCTTGAGCGGGTTCATCGGGTTGTGGCGGAGGGTCAGAAAAACTTGGAGAATCATCGAGAGAGTTATCAGATAATTCGCACCAATAACAATATTTGCTTGCACCCATCCTTCCACACCGCTTGCATAAACAATCCGGTTCGACAATGGTGATCCTCTTCCATCGGCTTTTGCGGTGGAAACAACGACGATAATCGATCGTCGCCATGAGAATTAAACATGTAGAGGGTTAAAGAAATAGAATTAAATGGTTGAGAGGATACGAAGAATAGAATTAAGCGGCAAAAGAGGGTAAGAGAAATAGAATCAACGAATAAGAGGAATGAGAAAGAATATTTTGGGTTTTGGATAAGAAAAATATAAACATATACAGATGGATGGTATGAACAAAGAGTGAATATCCAAATCACTAATCGCTAGGCGTAAGATTATCAGCCTGACTCCCGGCTGGCGTAAAAAATTTGATCGCGCCAAAGCAGTCAAGCTAAATCACACAAGCCCGCCACTTGTGAATGACGGACCGTAACCGACTTAAAAGCTGTTCAAGCACGAAATCAATGAAGATCGAGGGAGTATAGTGTCTCCCCGGGTCGTTATGTCCCAACGAGCTATGCAATGGATTATCAAACGTTTAGTGATCGGGAGATTTGAACGGGAAAGGAGATTGTGAATTAATTATAACTACAGAAAAGCCAACAAATTACAACGGCTTAAATGCAAATTAAAGGAAATTAAAAAGATAAAATCTATTAAATAGACGCTATCACTATATTTAAAATGATGTTTACTTTTATGTTTTATAAAACTGAAATTAAAATCTACATAACGTACAAATTAAAAGCATTGAAACTAAATCAATATTAACCCTAAAAATATGAAAATGAAGTTTTTACAATCCTAATGATATAAGAAAATTTATAGAAAAAGAAAATTATTTTTATAACTAATTATCTAATTAAAAACTATTTTTAACTATTAAATAATTACCTAAAATACAAGAAATTAGGAAATAAAGCTAGAAAAATAAAATTACGAAATGGAAAAGTCTAAAATAACAAACTAGAATTTTCAAAACTATTTTTGTATTTTTCTGATTATTTTTCTATTTTTTAGGAATTTTAAACTATTAAAAACTAATTAAATTACTAAAAATTACCAAATAAACTATGAAAAATCTGGAAAATTAATTTTTTCACTTTTTATATTTATCTAAACCTAATAAAATTGAAAAATTATTTTTTTGAAGCTTTTCTTAATTTTTTGTATTTAAAACTAATTAAAAATGCTTAAAAACTAGTTTAAATTAAGAAAAATAGCAAAACAACTTAGAAAAATCTGAAAATTTCAGGAAAACTCTAAAATTATATTTGGAATCTAGGAAAATTGGAAAAACAAGTGCTTGTTTGGAAGAATATGCAACTGATGTGCCAAGTGCTTATAAATAAGCACTTGGATAAGCCAAAACCACACCAAAGGGTACCAAACTGATACAGAGGCAACAAGATGCTAAAATAACTCTAAAGCAACAAGTATCAACAAGCTATAACCTCTGAAATAGCAAATTGAACAGATTTGATAAGATGAGCTATAGAGAAAAAGCAGTTAAAGGGGTACAACTTTAAGCTTATGCACAAGCTTAAAAATAAGCTCAAACTTAAAACTACCAATTGGAACCTACAGCGACACTGGGTGAGTATGTGTACCAAAAATCGGACATTGAAAAGCTCTTATGAGCTCGTGCACTTGCACCAATCGAGAAAAAACTCGATTCATCGACCTCGAGTGGTGCGAGGCATATTGGGCCCGAAAGAGAAGTGATTTGAAGCTTGTAAAATATTTGTAAAAATTCACAAAAATGCTAATAAGTAACAAGACCAGCTAAACTTTTTAGAATGACAAGTTCCACTGAAAATGGCTCACAAATGAAGCCATGAAAATTCCTTGTATTTGCCCCAAAAACAGATTTTAGTACTTTTGACTTTTGAAGAAATAATGAAGCTTTGACTAAAGTGAACTTTGAATCCAAATTATTGACTGAAGTTGATGTTATAAGGGAGAATAAGCACAATGCAACCTATGTTTAACACTTTTAAACACTAATTCAGAGATTTCAAATCCAAAATCCACAACAGTAAGCAGTTATGACAGATTTAGTGCAATTTTGACTTTGGTTGTTTGAACATGCAATTTTAAGACAAAGTTAAGTTCAATTGGGGTAACAAAGCATGACCCAACAGATTTCAATTCGCAAAAGTCTTTAAGGATAAAGCTACGAACCAAACACTCCTATATCAACAGATTGCAAAGTAAAAGCGCACTATAGATTAAATCAAATAAGGATATTGATTAAACCAAGATTAATCGACCTAATTATTACTTATTGAACAGATAAAACTTATTTTAAACCACAAGAGAAGATTATGCTATAAAATTGGAAATAACTTACAAGTAGTCCTAAGCCACAATGGCTTGAAACAACAACCAGTGAACACTAACCTATTTAAACCAACCCACTGAATCTAAATCAACCCATTGCTATCACTGCATCACCCCAATTCCAACTGCATTGCCATTTCTAGCCCTCCAGTTGACTTTTGTTGACCCAGTTACAAAATGAATTGGAACTTGACTATAAGCTTATAAAAAGCTATAACTAGCTTATATAAGCTTATACAACTTAAAAAGAAGCAATATGAAGCTTGAAACTATGAGATGGAAACTCCTATTTTCAACAGTAGGCATATAAAGATGAAATGAAATTGAAACTTGGAATTAATGTTTAAAACTTGATCAAACTGACAATATAACTTGAGTTTAATATTTAAGAACAAAAGATTACAGCTTTTGAAGAAAACTAAGACATTATTATTAAAAACGACATAAAAGTAAATTACAACTAAAAATTCTACTCCTCTCTTGCTCCTCCTAGCTTTCTTTATATATCCCAGTGTCTTCTCTCTCTTTCTGAATATATCCCACCATCCCCCAGCCATTGGATTGCTTTTAAATTCATCTTGACCATTCAAAAAGATTTTTGGCGCCAAATTCTCATTTGGCAGATAAGGTTGAGTGAGGGGGAGGGAAATGCATTAAATGCAGTTTGGATGTTAGTTGTGGAGTGGGGAACACTTTGGAGTGATTGGTGAGGAGGGGGGATGGGAGATGGCTAGATTGCAGGAAGCAGTTGAGGGGATGAAGACTTTGGCGCCTTTTGTGGGTGAAAGTCAAATACATTTGACTGGTTATTAATACCAAGGGGGTTCACAATGTTGCTAATGACTGGGGTCCAAAATGGTGAAAGGTCCAAAATGAGGTTTAAGGCTTATAATAACATAGGGACCATATGTGTAACTTCTGAAACTTCAAGGACCTAGGCTGCCAATTCTGAAAAAGTTTCTCCAAGGACTAAAACTGACAATCTCACAAAGTACAAGGACTAAACTTGCCATTTTTACATTTTCCAGGGACTAAATCTGTCAATTTTCAAACTTGGAGGACCATTTTTATAATTTTCTCAAACTTTTTATATTTTTCACCAAAGGACTAAATTTGACAACTTTTGATTTTAAAAGGACCTTTGGTGACTTTACTTTTGAAATTATGTGCTCAGGACTGTTTTTGACAACTTTTGAAACTTGGGGACTAAAACGCAATTTTGCAAATTTGATATGTTTTTCATCTGATTTTGATATTTTTGTATTTAAAACACATAAAACACTGATTTGTGATATTTTGATCATTTTGATGTGTTTCTGAGTGTTTTCAGATGATTTTGCAGTTTATTTTGTACACAAATGATGAGTATTTACACACTCATCAATGTATCCAAGGTTTATACAAGTATTCCTCAATAAAAAACTTTCAGATGTTCCTAAGCCTACAAGTCTTTTACCTGTTGTGGTTCAACAAGCCAAGATCTTTACTTTCATGGCGAGGAAGAGTGATTTATTCACTAGAAGGGACACTCCATTAACTACTTCTATGATGGAAGTTGTTCAAGCTATCAGAGATGATCTTTGCAGAGGATGATGACACTACAGTCTTTGCTTCTACACAAAGTGCGCATCTGCAAGTCTGCATCTCAAAGTCTTTGCATCAAGGTAGCATCCCAAAGTCTTGTTTCCCAAAATCTTGAAGTTCAAGAAGATGATGCTTTCACCTTCCCCATCTCCACAAATATCACGCTCATGATTCTCAACCAGAAGAACATTCACCAATTCGAGGAGATGATTCAGCTACTATACCCCCTAAAGGTTTGATATTGGATAATTATGTTCTGACAAGGGAGTTAGTCAGATTGAAGAAAACAACTGAAGCTCAGGCTAAACAAATTAAGAAGATAAAGCTTAAGTTCAGAAGACTCAAGAATTTTGTCTGGCCATTAGTTCAACATCATCGTCTATGGGTCAAGACTCAAAGAAAGCAAGGAAAGCCTGTTCGGCAATTTAAGAAGTCAACTAAAGGTAAGAAGGTTCAACAATCATCTTCTATCCAATTAGGGAGGAATTTAGAAGAAAAGAATTTGAAAGAAGATGTTGTTAAGGAGAATGAACCTCAAGGTACTGAAGAATATGTTAATATTGAAAGTACTAAGGAAGAAAGGATTGAAGTTCAAGGTACTGAGGAGCAAGTTATTAATGTTCAAGTTCAAAGTACTGATGATCAAGGTACTGCTGATCAAAGTACTGCTTTTCAAGGATCTTTTAGGCAAGAATTGATTACTCCAAGGTTGTTAGACTTTGAAGAGGAAGCTGGTCCTTCAACAATTATACATGAAGAAGCTGTTGGTCCTTCAACTGTCATACAAGAAGAAGAAGCTACACCCAAACCTATACATACTGCAAGTGATGACGAAACCATTGCTGAGATTTTGCATGATTTATCAAGGCCAAGGGGTGTTAACATTCCAGGAGTACAAGAAGAAAAACAATCAAGAGCTTCTCAACCTGTTATTGATCCAAGGGATAAAGGAAAAGGTATATTGGTAGAAACAAAGAAGAAAAAGAAACCAACTTTAGCACAGATAAGGGCTACTCAAATTGCTATGAATGAGGAAGCAGCTAGAAAGGTACAAGCTGAATCCGAATCTGAGGTCGCTAAGGAAGAAGAAGCTTTGAATGAAGAAGCACTAGGAAATTAAAAGAAGAATTGAATGTCTTTGAAGCTCGCTATACCATCACCACTTTCTATTTCTTCTCTGCCAAGAAGACCAAATCTTGCAAAGGAAAGGAATGCAATGATGGCTTATCTAAAGAAGATGGGATATGTTGGTTTGAACTATGTTAATATGAAAGAGTTATATGATGTTGTCAGAGAAGAATATAAGAGACAAGTTGATAATATCAAAGATTATAAAGATGATGATGCTTACAAAGAAGAAGAAAGAAAAGAAAGCTTAAAAAGAAAAAGAGTAACTGAAGTTAAAGATCATCAGCCATCAAAGAAAGTTGAATTAAGATCTGAAACAGATGATGAGCTAAAGAATTAATTAAGAATAATAGATTTTGAGTATTCTAAAGATGATGTTGAATTGAAGATGAACAAATCTCCAATAACTACTTTTGAAGTTGTTGAGTCAAAAGATGAAAAATATCTGATGTTTCACAAAGAAGATGAAAGTTTCAATGTGTTCAATATGCTCTGGGATTTATTGCATATAATTGATAGAGTGGATTTATTCCATTTATATCATGTGATCAAAGAATATTATGAACACAATCCATCAAAAGGATTTGGTTTAGTCTTACTTGGAGATCTCATAACTATTTGGGAAACTGAAGAAACAAGTACTGCTGAGATCTGGAAGAACCAAGAAGATTGGGAGATTACTTCCTGGAGATTCTTTGAAGAATCTGGAGTACATGTTCTAGAGCTAGAAGATGGGACAATGATTCACATGTTAGTTGATAGAAGATATCCTCTTACATCAGATCTCATGAGAAGGATGTTGGAGCATGGAATGGAAGTTGAAGAAGACAACGAAACAACACTTATGGTTATCAAATTGTTTATCAGATGGACAGATATAGCTGATGATGCTGCTGCTGATGAATAACTGGTATGAATTTTAATTGATTAAATTTTTGATATATCAAGATTTTTATTCAAAGTACTCATCAAACAATTACTTTCATCAAAGTACTGCTTGTAGTTTTAAACCAGTTAATGATTTTGAAAAACTTTTGTTAAGTAATAAATGTTTTGAAACAAAGGTTAAAAAGAAATAAATGGTTTTTGAGATGGTAACACCAATAGGTTATCAATCCACCATGGTTACAAAAGGATTGGCTAATCCATGAGCAAACGGCTCGGGTAAAGATATCTCAAATCCGTTTTATAGTTGACAACTTGCTAATAAGTTGTATGGTAATCAACTCACCATATCGTATTGTGAAGAGTTGGCTAGCCCACAAGAAAATGGCTTGTGGTAAAGGCTATGGAAAAACCATTATATGGTAATTAGTTCACCATGATGAAAGAATTAACTAGTCCAAAAGGGTACAAATTTTGGTAAAGACAACTCAAATCTGTTGATAGCTGATGATTTGCTAAAAATCATATGGTTATCAGTGTACCATGATCTTACACATCAAAACATTTGGCTACTCCAGAGTTATTGGCTTTGGTAAAGAGAACTCAAATCCATTAAATTTTCAATGATTCACCTCTCACAGGAGTTAACACACCTGGAAGTGATGAGAATATACTGAAACTTAACTGAATTAATTGTACAAATTGTCTTATGTTGCTGAAAAGATGGAGCTTGCTGAATGTTGCTGAAAAGAAATAAAATTACTGTTTGATGCTGAAAAGAATAGATTCTAAAGAATACTTTGATAAATGATGATATAAGCAGAGTCTACAAAGATACAATCCCAAGGCAAAGACACAATCTTTCTTTCAAGATGAAGCTGTTAAAGATAAATTCACAAAGGAACTTGAAGTCAAGCAAGTAGAATTCAAGTTAGGGGAGGATTGTTGGGATACAAAAAGTTAAAGTACTGAAGAGCTGAAGATTAACAAAGTACTGCAGAAAGACAAAGTACTGCAAGAAGTCAAAGTACTGCTAAGTAAAAGTCAAAGTACTGCTTATTCATCAAATCAGTAAAGTTTAAAGTCAGTTATATTAGATTAAAGATAGAAAGTAATGTTTATCTAGAACTTTCTAAGTATTGTTTACTTGACGTACAAGGATAAGAATTGTAAATCATTTAGGGTTATCTTTGAGCCTATAAAAGGACCCCTAGATTGATATTAGACGTACGTGACATTATTAGAGTTTTAGAGAAGTTCGATATTATTAGAGTTGTTAAAGAGTCTGCATAATAAGCAGAGTTAGAGTTATTAATAAAATCGTTCAAAGTTAAAGTTATTCTTCTTAGCTTTGTTAAGTAAATTCCGCATACTTAATAAAGTTTGCTCAGTGTTTCATTGTTAACAACTTAGAATTTATCCAAGGTTATTAAACCTTAACAAGCTATTTAAGTTAGTTTGGTTAGAGTACATCGATCCAACAGATATGGTAGTTTTGATCAAGTTTTTTTGATTAGGTTGATATTTGTTCATGATTATGATATAGTTTTTAGCTGTATAATTAGATATTAATGATTGTTGAGCGTACTGATATATTGCTGATTTATGATGATAAAGATGATGAGGTTAAATTTCGTAATAATTTGTTGATTCAGTTATACAGAGTTTATACTCCTGTTATCTGTGTCTCGACATGGCGATATGTTTAAAATTCACGCTCTGTGTCTTGAAATGCGTGATTATCTGTTATTCCATTAGCGTTTTGTTGTTAATGACATTTTATTTGACGAGAGGTTCAACTAATTTATAGTTTGCAACATTATTATAAGCTTAATATGTGTTTTCAGTTCATTTTCTTCACAATATCGGCTTATGATTATAAACTCACTTTTTTGTTTCAAATTTGTTTATGAATATGTGAATGAAAGCATCTTAATGTTGCTCGGTTTAATATGTGTTTTTCAGTTCATTTTCTTCACTCGGCTGATAATGATGATGTTACTTTTTATAACAAATTTGTTGATTCATTTGTATAGTCTGTTTAAAAATCATGCTCTCCGTGTCTCGAAATGCATGAACTGTTTAAAAATTACGCTCTCCGCGTCTTGAAATACATGATCAGATGTTAATCATTTGTTATTCTATCAGCGTTTGGTTGTTGATGAGAGTTTCAACAAATTGATGGTTCACAACATTATTATAAGCTTAATATGTGTTTTTCAGTTCATTTTCTTCACAATATCGGCTTATATGATTATAAATGTAAATTATGAACAAGTGCATTATGTGACCTATTTCTTGTTTATGCACGTGTTAGTGTGTCTAATATTTATGTTAATGTGAGATTTCTATTCATAAAATAACTTTTTTGTAAAGCATAAATAAGCTGACATGTTCATCAGGAATTATGGTTATATATTCATTACTGACATGTATTATTGTGTAAACAAACTGTAGGGAAACGATTACACTTTTATTGATAAAATCTAAATTACAATAAATAAATTTAACAGTAAATAAATAACAAAAAATTAAATACAAACAGAATATAAGCAGATAAACGATAATTAAATAAAATAAAAAAATAGTCAAAAGACTTACTTGATCACCAAATAGAGATTAATAAAGAAGCACTAAAAGCCGAGGCACGTGTTTGACACGCTTCTCTTAAAACAGATTCGCTGTCTGTTTCCCAGGGATGAAACAATAAATCAAAAGAAGTAAGGATAGTCTTGAAAGTATTAACCCATTGAATATACTACACATGCATAATTACAATATATATATATATATATATATATACATTATATATAAGAGGAGGCATGCCACATAAAATGCCACTTGGCATCCCATAATGCCAAGTCATATTTCCATGTCATCATTATATTTATGTGGCATTTTTTTTATTTTTTTAAATGACATGTGGCATTTTAATTAATATATGTACAATATGTGGCATTTTTTTTATTTTTTTAAATGACATGTGGCATTGTACAATTTTTTTTAAATAAATTGTAAATTTCGTTTTTTTTTTTTTGTTATTTTTGAATTTTAAAATTTTTTTATTAAAAAGAAGACATTTGTTGGAGTTGAACTTGGGTCATTCATGTGTTTTGTAAACAACTTACCACTAGAGTAGATTGTTTTTTAATTTATATCTTTCAAATCAATATAAATAAGGAGATTATAAAAAAATTCTGGAATTTTTATTTTAGGTATGTATTTTTTGAAGATAACAATTAAAATAAATTATGATATATATTACCTTACAAGATAAATATACCATATATATTTTTAACCTAATTTTTCTCTATAATACCCTATTATTAACTTCATAGTCATAATAATAATAGGTTCAGTGACCTACAATCCGTATTGAGTTAACAGATATGGATAGCAAATGTTCTTATGTATGGTATGTGGCAGCAATAACAACAATCAAATGGTCACATAGTATGTTTAATTGATTGTATGATTCTCTTTGCCTGCATCTTATGTTTAGTAATTCACCTAATGCTATTTAACAATATTCATTAATGTAAAGTGACATCTGTAATTATATCGACTAATATTGATGCAGGTTGCTGAGCCATTAAGAGCCATGGTATTGGGAGATCCCCTTGAAAATGCTTGACATCTTGCTCAATGCTATGACATAATACGTCAAGAGGCCGAATCGCAGGTTTTTATCTGAACTTGTTATACATCATATATACACTTTATTATAATGTTATTATATAACTAAGTTAGTAAGGTACCATCAATACAAATTGGATATCGTTAATAGCAGGATCAATTATGTTGAGGTTAGTTTTTCTTGCATCTTATATGTATTGTTTTTAGAATAATTTGATTACAGACATGAAGGGAGTTCAGGGGCCAAATGTGGACAAGGTTTTGGAAGTTTCAAGCCTATATAAACAAATCATATATCATTCATTATGCATTCTTTTGGTGTGGTTTTTCACCGACGGAAAAAAAAAGCAGTTCGACAATAGTGTTTAGGGTTACGTTTGTACTTGGCCATGGAGATCCCAACCGAAAGGTAACATTTTCTCCTAAAGAGTTTTATAGTATATGCTTTGTTTAGTTACAAATGATAAAGCAAGTTTAAGATTAAGAAAGAATTATAGCTTGAGGGACATTATAACATATTCATGAGCTATAATTATGTGGAATAATGTTAGGCAAGTGATTAAAGTATTAAGTTTTATGGGAACTGTATGTGCATTAAAGTATTAAGTTTTAGATCTAATATGTGGAAGGATCTTAGAGAGGTGAATTTTGTTTGACCAACTTGGGCAAAGGGTCGCTACATTGGGTGGCATATGATATTTTATCCTAAAAAATCATAATTCTTTCATTTAATTTATCAATCAAAAGTTTAATGAATTCCCTGAACCCAAAAATGTGAGTTACCAATCTAAGATTGCTCAAGACTACGCATACCTCCCCGTGCACCACCACCAGACCACCACAATTCACGCACCATATATATATCCGGCTACTCATTTTAAAGAGATTAAACTTTAATCAAATGTTCTTCTTTTTTGGGCTAATCAAAGGTATGTTTTTGGTTTAAAAAATTAATTGATAGATAAGTGTATGATGAAACTCAGTTATATGAAGAAGGATCCTCTTCGGTGATCCCATTGGAGAATGACATCCATCTGCACCATTATTGACGAGCTTGATACGACAACGCTACTGAAGCTCAGTACTTCTGGCTGGTAAGGATTTTGTGTTTTTAGATTGGTTGATATTTTCCCGCAAAACAATGGAACGAAGTTTGACTGATGGGAGTAAATCGATCACCCACCATGACAATCGGGATTTTGACTACTACGAGTCAAATAAAACTGAAATGGGTCAAGTGGGTCAAAGGAACCAAAAGCTTACTTTTGCAAGTTTGTTTTTTTGTTCTCCTACTAACAAAAAATTTGGGAGGCTTAAATAAGTTTTTGCTATGCTTTATATCGGATTTGCTTATTTCAGTAAAAATATGTTGATACGCAGAATAAGTGATTAAAAGATACCGAGGAGGCTCATTTGCCTGTATTTCAAGGTTTTAGGTTAGATGTAGAGGTCTAAGGGAGTGTTTGTTTTAGATTTTTAAGGGGCTTATCGATGATATAGTCAAAATAAGCCCTTGCAGAACGATTGGGACACCAAAGAAACAATCGGTGATCTCAAAACATTTTGCGCCCCTTATTTGTCAAAACAAATGGTGGTATGTATATGTACAACAAACTCTATGGTTTTAAATGTGGTTATTAGATTATAGTTCCATTTTATGGGCATGTTGAAGTAGGTATGTGTGAGCCTTCAAAAGCGATCGACGATACTCTTGCGTAATTTATACCCACTACATAAGATTCGACATCTATGTATGAGCAGTATATATTCCACTGGTACGTTTTTTACTGTATTGGAATATGAGATTTGTGGATACATTTAAGCACGCTTTTGTGCTTATTAGTTATTAATTTAATTCTCGGTTGGTGCACTTCCGAGATACCATTAGTTTTATCCGATCCGTGGGGTGATTGTTTGGCCCTCACAGATGTACCGAATGACTATTAATATTCTCAATCCAGCTTGAACTATCTAGCGATTCTCAACTCTTCTCTCGGTCTTTGAAGACATATGTATCTACAAAATATACATGACTCAAGAAACCGACATAAACGCAATGAGGTGTTTTGATTCTTAACTATGCGTTATTAAATCTGAACACATATTATGAGTTGTTGACGAATTTTTGATGCAGGATGTTAATTATCAGTTGTTTAGAGCCACAACATAGAATAAAAAAGAAATACCCCCCGTCTGAAGGTATTGAAATCGAACTGAGGTTTGTATTGATATTTGTTTACTTAATGTTGTTGCATATGGTTTTTCTTTAGTTCTAAATTTGTTGTGCGCCTTCGCATCCGTCTCTACTGGTATTTGAACATAACGATACAATCCATGTTACATTTACTTGACAACCAAAATTGCAAAAGAGGGAGACCGATATGTTGATGGAGCGGTTTTAGCAGTTACAAGTATTTTACCCAGATGTTCAAAAGGAGATAAACCTCCAATTCTTAGTTAAAAACTAAAAGTTATGAAAGTCCTTCAAACATTCTGCCAAAACATTAATGTGTTGTTGATGTAAGTACATTTATATTGATGTGTCATTCAGGCCGGCTATGTAATCACTTTAATGTTCTACTCACTTTTTAACTCAACTTTTGCAGTTTAGGAAGGCATTGCCAAATAAATCTTCCACCAGCACCACCAAAGAGACTCTTGCGGTTAAAAAGACAAAAAACATCCGGGAGTGTAATTGACTAGAAGTCACCGACAAACCAATAATGTCATGACGGACATAGGTAGAAACCTTTTAACTATATGTTTATGAAAATATTAATGTGCGGATATGGGTTTGATGAAGCTATAAGATGATGAAGCTATAAATATGACACAAACCAATAATGTATTTGATTTTTTGATACATTTAAATATCATGATAATTCTATTTACATCTATGCTACATCAAATGGTCTTGAGGGTGCTTGATTATTCACGGACTCGAAGACACCTATTAGTGATTGTTGGTGATGACGGTCTATTCATCCGGGGATACAATCACGCAACCCAAAGGTCCGTCTGATGAAACTTTATCTCACTCTTTATTAACTTTATTCAGTTTTAGGCGCGACGTCGTGATGACCTTTATGATTTATACAAAGCGCATTTACCATATAACATGTATGCAATGTTGACATTTACGCATTGAGGGTATTTGCTGTTATGCTTTCTTAGCCTTATGATTTTTATGGGCCCATTAACCGAAATGCAAGTTTTCTAAACGGTTTCAGGCAAAACTTCATGAACAACTTGCGGTACATACATACTATTATTTTCCTCTTAATCATATTACTGAAATTGAAACAAAGATTGGTTCATATGTGCAAGTAAGTAAACACATGCTTCGTGTTCTTATTTTAAAGTACACATCAGTATGTATTGATGACTTTTGGATGTAAATGTAACATGTGTATCAACAGTCCCTACTCTTTAATCTCAATGTTAATACACTCATGTGCGAATTAAAGTAACCCTTAATTAGTATCTGGTGGGTATTGATGTGTCGTTAGCTGAGAAGGATCCAAGAATTAGTGCTTATTTTGTAAATAAATGTCTCTACTATTTTATGGCTTTTACAGATGTGGCCTGCTTATCCTCTACACCTTCTTTGAACAGGGTATATCAATTTGAGCCAGGGAACAAATAATAATGGTAGCACATTGGTACATCTGGAAATTTAAGAACCATATTAATTGTGTGTTCGTGAACAGATGCTGGTGCCAGGGGTTAGTGGGACAGAGAGATATGGAAGGCATTGACAACCAGGTAGTGGATTCCAATGAAGTGTGGTCTGCCACAATGGGTGGACTCGATTGGCATTAATCCAACATCCAGTTGATCATTAACTAAACCGACACGGAAATGGTCCCAGTTAGGTAATACGATGGTTTGAATCCTAAAAAGGTACAACTTTTGTGTATGTTATGCTTAACTCAAGCAAGTTATGTTTGTAATTTTGTTTGTGGAATGTCATTATTGCTACAGAACTTGTGTATGAAGGACTGTGACAGTAAAAATTTCGTTGAAATGGATTGCCAAGGGTTTGAAATCTGGGAAAACATGACATCCGAGGTACTAATTTTGTGAAAGTTTTAGTAATGTGTTTTTAGTTTTCTTCTGATCTTTGAACTCATATAATACTTACACTTTTGTGCTGTTGTTTTAGGAAAAACATCGCGATATTCATCTAAATCTTTGAATAAAAATGATTTAGGAGGTTATTTGCATCAAAAGTATACTCTACACGACCCATTTGACACATGTAAATATAAAACACAACCCAAAATGACCCATTAATTAGTAATTTAAATTGAAATTGCCAGTAATTAGTAATTTAAAAGTATTCCTAAAGGTCGAGGACAAAGCTACTGAACCGGAACCTATAACTAAGAGGGAGACTAAAGAAAGTCGAGATGTTGCAAAGGAAAGCCAGCAATATGTTGATAAGGGTAAATCAAAATATAAAAGAAAGTGAAATGTTTTTTTGTTTTTTTTTTGTTTTTTTTTTTTTTCTGTTCTACATTCTCTTTGTAAACTACGGGTTTTAGTCAGTTTGATGTATGACTGACATCAAAATCTATTATGAACCGGAAGTTTAGCATCAGCAAAATAAAAATAAGTTACTATTTCACACAATCAAACGTTCAAATTGGAATCACAAATTGTAATTATTTCACAGAAAGTTTATCTGTACATAATTCATTCACGTGATGTTAGGATTTATCTGTTTGGTTAGAAGCATCAGTGTTTTGACCTATTATATTTTTTATTAAAGCCTTATGATCTTAGAAAAAGGATTACTAACGATGAGAAGTTTGACCTATGAATGAGAAGAATTAAACGAGTCCTTGGAAACACATAAACTCTCTACTTTGCACTGCTTTAGAAATAATTTGCTGATTTCTAATAGAAGTAACGTGAATACACGTTTGTTCTCTCGATTTGCAGGACTTTGAGGATGCGCTAAAGGAGGTGAGACCTGTTTCTTTAGATACACTTGGCACATATGAAGAATGGAACAATCAATTCAGAAGCTTATCTCCATCAAGCGTTCAACTTTAAAGTAATTGTATTTGGCCTGTTAATAACTTTAAGTTCCTAATTTGAAGTTCTGAGTTTCTAACCTGCAATTGACTCATGTTGTGATATCAAAATCCCGTATGTTGAAATCTCAGTATCTCTTTGTTTCGTTAACTTTGTAGGTATGAATGACTCATTGCAGAATTTACCTGATCACTTGGGCGCCAAAAAAGGAAGCGCGCAATTGCGCAAACATCAGTTAATGGTTTGTTATGGTATTAACGAGTGGGTGCAACCAATTACTAATCTTAAAGAGAATAAAGACAATGGTATGGCCTATGTTGAAGGTCTTCGAAATGTCAAGAAAAGTGGTATAGTTGTTGCTGTTAAATTGTATCAGAAAGGGAATCAAAAGGAAAATTTTGAGAAGGGTAGGCAAAGTTAGCTTATTTAGCAACACTTACAATGAACGCTCAGACTTTAGATAACATTAGGTAGTTTAGTCGCTCTTCTAAACAACCATGTTCATTACTATAATGGCTTATTTTTGTTTGTTTTTTTGCAGGATCGGTTTGTATGCTTATGGTAATTTAAGATGCAAGTATTGCTAAAATGGAGCTAAATCATTGAACTACTTGCACCTTCAATTTCATGTTTTATTTTTGTGTGTGGGTTCAGTGTTGCTACAAGTACAACGGTCAGGTTTAAAAACCATTTGATCTCATACATTGTCATTGAATTTTGCCATCAACTATCAGCAATTAGGAATTATTTAGTGGATTTAAGCTGTTTATCGTGAGTTGTGGTGGTTACATGGTTTTATCTGTTTAGTTATTCGTTAATTGAAGAATATGAAGTTACACTATGACATATTAGGAATCCGTTTTTTTAAATTGAAGGGCTTGACAATTTTTTTGTTCTTATATAAAAACAGGAACTTGAAATTTCTAACGCTCAAGCATATCACTACAGATAAAAAGGTCACTTTTAGTCGTTAATCAAGTAAACATAATATTGACAATAAGGTAGATCAAAACATTCTTTTACGATGAGCATTCATGCAACACAAAACAATCATACATAACCCATTCTAGCCTCTGCAATATGAAACAAATACATTTATATTATTAATACGTAGGCTATGACCACGAACATACTAAAATTACCATGCATACACAAGTTATAATAATCATGGTTTTTTTTAATCATGATTAAAATGGGCACCATATTTATAGAGATTTATTTTTAGCATCTTGCTATAGGGAGTACAGTAAGCTTATATTATGAAATATCTACTTTTAGTTTCAGGATGTGTCATTATTACAGAACTTGGTAAAACTTATTGATGAGAAATTTGAAGGAGGTACTAAAATATTTCCGATTTATGCGAATAGAAGTCGAGGTACATGCTAAATCCATAAATGATGTTACCAGGCCATATGTTAAAATATTAACTTAATTACCATTTTACCTATGCTAATTTATTATGATACTTTAACTTGACTTGCTTAAATTTAGCTTTTACATATGCAACATGTATATATGAATATATCAGTTCATCATCTAAATTCCCATTTAGTAGTTCAATGCAAGAAATAGTAAAAAAGCCATGAATTTAGTACACCATTACCAAGCAAAAGCATCATTTATATAGCTACTTCCTCTTATTTTGTTTTCTACAACATTGCATATAGTAAGTTTCAGTTATAACTGATTTTCATAGTATATGAATATTGCCATTGCCATTGCCATAAGATATTTATTTTTGTTTACATTTGTTAAAATTCGATTCGAAAAAAACATTCAATTATAAACTTACCTTCTAATAAATAAAGACGGAGCATATTCATTGGTGCATGTTGGATAGCAAGATTATATTTTAATGTGATTTGTACAGTGGTAAAGGTTCTCCTCTTATCTCAATGAGCTCCACCAACGACTTAGTAGCAAACCCTCGGTCACATCCCATCGTGAAAGGTAATTCAAACAAATAAAACTTTTTATTTTTATGGGGTTTATTGCCTATAAGTTTTTACTTTTTTCTACTATCGTAACAGAATAGCCCCTACTTCTATACTCACTAAACCTGAGGTACCATGATCAGTTAAAAAGGAGACTATTTAGGACAAGGATCATCGGCGAATTATCCGGTAAAGAGTTTGGGAGATCGGATGGAATAAGAAAAAGAGAAACGTATCATATGAAGAGAGAGGGGAAGGGAGGAGATAAAAGAGGGCTGGTTATGTATATATGTTTATTAGGGATTTAAGGTTTAAGCATAAAATTCCTATAATACCCATCCTCAACGTCTCACCAATTCAAACTGAATATCTTCCACTTCGCCACCAATTCAGTTAACATTGTAAAGCATACATATAAGCAAATTGAAACTATTTATTCAACTCCGTTTATATCAAACAACAATACATATATGAGCAGTCTTAATAAGTAATTATGATTGTATATTAGTTGTATGTTTTTCCTAAACAATTAGAACTTATCCAATCTGTAAAAGCTACAAAAATGATTAATACAACTTCAAGGTAGCTAAAACATATTCTATCAGTATGTACCTTGATGTTCCATAATAGAAAAAGAAACAAAAGACATAGAATGTTGAATAGTATTCAATTTTTGTAGTATGTTATTGTTTACAATATAAATGATCAAAAAGATAATAAAAGGGAAATTATATTATTAATGAAACATTAGTACTAACAATTGTTTGGGATAACAAAACAAACAACTTCAACTATTGAAATTCAAAAATGCTAAAGAAACTTAAGACTTACTATATAATATTGTAAATATTTAAATTCAATGAGCTCCACCAACGACTTAGTAGCAAACCCTCGGTCACATCCCATCGTGAAAGGTAATTCAAACAAATAAAACTTTTTATTTTTATGGGGTTTAGTGCCTATAAGTTTTACTTTTTCTACTATCGTAAATGATCGCCCCTACTTCTATACTCACTAAACCTAGGTACCATGATTAGTTAAAAAGGAGACTATTTAGGACAAGGATCATGGCTTGAAGATAGTGAAAGGGTAAATGATAATGAAACTCAGTAAGCTCAACTAATAAAACCAAATGTGGTGCAAGCGAGATAGAATGCTTATTTTTTGTTTAAAGTCCATATTATCAATTTAAATTAGAAATCCTAAGCGTTCCATTAATATAAAAGTATGACGATTTTGTTTGACGTCAATTACTTCGTTAAAGTAAAATATGCCAGCGATATTATCAAGCGTGTAAATTCTACTACCGAAGGTAAATCTACTCTTTCATCTATTTGTGGAAACGCTGCGACAATGATCAATTACTTGATATAACATTCACTATAAATTTACTTATTGATATTCTTACATGCCACACTTTAAAAGGAGAAATAAAAAGTTAATAACAATAATAAATGGTATATTTTTTTATTGTCAAATAAACTAAAACGTATAATATCTCTAACTACTCACAAACAAATACATTCAAAGAATACTCGCATTGGATGATTTTTGATATGTTTTACCCGTTTAACCTATTCAACAAGTCTTTTTTTTTTTTTTTTTTTCTTTCTCTCGAAATAGTTACATTTGTCTCATAATTGTCTACGTCTCCACAATATCATGCTACGGTTGATGGTCATGATGTTCCTAATCCATAATTTGTTTAAGAAAGTAATTCAGAAGGTATTGGGCATAATAAATACACTCTTTTGACATGTTATATTACCTAAATTTTTATCTGCATTCCAATTTGTGTGATTAAAAATGGCTTTTTATAAACTAAAATTCGGATTATAGGCCACGTGGTAGGTTTGACGGGTTGATTAAACGGTCGCCTTAATCCTTAAATATATGTATGGTTATAATGTTTTATGTCAGGTTGAGCGGCATGAACAAATACTTTCTTCTGTTTATTTACTTTTATGATCTCAGTTCAGTAGCGGAAAGTGGAACCAGTTAGGTTAGGATTTTAAACAAATTTAGAAACTATGTTAGATTGGAGATATAATGGTTTTATAAAAGGAGTACCATATGAAGCTAAAATAAATGTTGTAGATGTAGTGATTTACTTTTAATGGGTAATGGGTTAAAATTAAAATGGGCCGTGAGGGTCGAACATGTATATTCAAAGTAACCTTCTGAATTGTCATATATAACGCTAAAAAAGACAAACGACTTATTAGTATTTTCATATTGACATTAGCTTCTGAGTTAATAGTATCTTATCTATGCGTTTCTCAGGGTGTAGGAAAAAAGTCACAACCAGCATGTCTTATGTTATATAAGAGACAGATAATGTGAGATATGTTTTTACATATGTCTAAATTTGGTAAAATAACAGCTGGAAGCAACTATATACAATAACTAAATAAACATAATTAAGAAAAACAAAATACATCAATTATAGTTTTTAACCGTTTTATGGATTATGGTTACGTCAATTATAGTTTTTAACCGTTTCATTTAACTTTTAATTACTTTTTAGTATATAATGGTTCAACTAAACACTAAAAATAAAAACCAAAAATCAAAATACTTACATGCTTTTAACCGTTTTATGAATTATGATAATATCAATTATAGATCTTAACCATTACATTTAAATTTTAATAACTTTTTACTATATATTTGTTCTATAAAATCCTAAAAATAAAAACCACAAATGAAAGTACTTACCTGCTTTTAGTCATTCTATGGATTATGGTAACATCAATTATCGATCTTAACTGTTTCATTTAACTTTTAATTAATTTTTGGTATATATTTGTTCTACTAAATCCTAAAAATAAAAACCACAAGTCATACCCGTCCATCGGACGGGTTTTGACACTAGTATATATATATATATATATATATATATATATATATATATATATATATATATATATATATATATATATAAGCGCGTTCTATGCAGTACCCATATTATAACAGTACTTTACAGTACTTATTTAGACCAATAGAAATTTAGTATTAATAAACATTTTTATTTAATTGAAAATGGCATAATAGCCAAACATATTTTTAGTTTCTTTTGCTAAATTTTTTTAATTAAAAAACGTTTTTAAATTCCCTTATTTTTCGAAATATTTTTTTTTAATGTTTTTTTAGTATACATGTTTTTAGGAAAATGATGTGCATATGTGTTCTTTTTTTTTAAATATTGTAAATTTACATATGTTTCTTGTGTAAAATTGTTTATACATCAAACTTGTTTCGATTAAAGTGATAATTGCATATATGTTTCTTGTGTACATTTTTTAATCTTCGAAATTTATAACAAGAAACATAAACATATACATGTAATCTCTAAATTTATAACAATACCATAAAATATAAATAGTATACACAAAAATTGATATCAAATGAAATACAATTAAAAATACAAATGTTACTTGTTAAGTATATATGTACACGTTAACCAAAAACATGTGTGCACTCTTCTAAGAACATGTGTGCACTCTTCCACGAACATATGTGCACGCTTCACTTTCTAATCATATTCATTAGAACATATGAGGTACCATTCCCAGAACATATGTGCACGTTGCGCTACTCATCATGAAGAACCTGCAAACAATAAAAAATAACTGGCTCTTTATATTCAAACGACACGATATCCAAATAATGTGGTTAAACAAGATGAGCCAGCTATTAACCTATAAAATTCATTGCATTCATTACTAAACCAGAACATCTTTTTTAAGTCAAGTCAATAAGAAACACACATAAACATCTGATACACACTTCATCGCTAAACTTACTAGTTACTACAACATATATGCACACTTACCATAGCATATATGCAATATTTACCATAACATATATGCATTATTGTTCAAATTGACCAAAAACCAAATTTTTATACAAAAACAAATATAAAGACAAGAAAGATTAGAAAGAAAAAAAAGCTATGTAACTGGATTACTAATTTTATACCCAGCTAAAATCCCAAAACAAAAAATCATTGGTTGTTAATCTATCCGAATCTTATATTTACAGATTCTTTTACTTGTGAACAAACAATTAAAAACTCTATTCTCATTAAGTAATATTTGTTGGTAAGTCTCTGAATACGATTCATCATCAACAAGATTCCAAATAATTTCAAAAATTATCACTTAAAATGTTAATGAGAATTGCAAAGTGTGGACCTAACCAATTGCAATAGGAAATTAAAGTGACAATCCATTATCCAAGCCAAATAAAACTAAAACCAACGACCCACGAAGTGTTTTTTTTATCACATTGCTTTAATTTAAAAACAATTTAAAATAAAATAAAAAAACACATAAAAAACATTCGAAATTGCAATTTAATATTGAGATGAAAAGGATTTCAAAGTTCACCTTAACTTTTCTTTGGTAACCTGATGGAAAATGACCAAAACCACTAAAACTTGGTTTCCCGAAAAAAAAAACAATCACTAGATAACCTTTTATATCCTAACGAACAACCACCACCACGACTACGATTATTAAAAATCAACTGTCATAAAACCAATATTCATACCGCAAATCGAATTGAAACGTTTCAAAAAGAATATTGAGAATCTATGGACGACGGGGACGAGAGGGGTGGTGACGAAGCCTCTATAGACCGTCGGTAAGAAATAGACGGCCAAAGATGGAGGATATATGACAGCGGCGGCTATAGAACTAGGGTTATGTTTAATTGGCAGAGGAGAGAGATGTGAAAAAAGATCTGATGATTTATTTTTAGTTATTCGAAATATCCCCTTCAATTTAGGGACATTTTTGAAATAAATTAATATGCAATTCCAATATTACCCTTTCAGCTTTTTGTTTGATTAAAAAAGAAACCCTTATCTTTTGTTTAATTACAGTTTTGGCACTTTTAATCCTAACCTTTGATCAAACTCATCCAATGGCCTAGATTCATTTTAAAAGTACTGTAAAGTACTGCATAGAATACAACACTATATATATATATATATATATATATATATATATATATATATATATATATATATATATATATATATATATATATATATAGTCCACTCTCTCAGTTGTAGTCAGTAACCTCTACTTGCAAATGTTTAGATCTTTGGATGACTTCATCTCTTTGCATGACATCTTATATAAAAGAATTGTAAAAAGATACAACATTAATTTTTACATTGTATAGATGACATCACAGTTTAGAATAATAATGCGAACTTCTCTAGAGCACATCATTTTCTCGAGCAATGGTAACTTCAAACAATGCTACGAATTTTATGCTTATGGTGTTTGCTCCCATAGATAGCATATAAAAAGATTGTACCTTACCACTCGAAAAATGAATTCACCCTCCTGGTCAAAACTTGAAGATACAACGAAGATCTTCTGGGCGCAAAACGCAAATAAAACAAATACTTCGATCCCTTGACTCCACACTTCTAGTTCTGAGATGATAAAGAAAATTATATAATTTACATCACGTAAATGGTCAATTCTTGATGTTACTTTAATGTAAACTAGCATATGATGTTTGACTTTCGTATATTATTAGGAAAATCTCTAATACTAATGTAAATTCAATAACGTACGGTGTAATAGCTTCACTTCAAGATGACTTGTCCTTATCAAAGTCCATAAGGAAGTCGACCAAGATTTTAGAGTCGACTATAGCTTCCTTTAAAGTCATTTTACCTTTACCCTTTGCAGGTTGAGGTTGCACATAAGAAGTGGAGTTATAGCTTTTTTATAGTAGTCTGAAAAAAGAATTTAGTAATAAAACAACTTTTTAGAATTTCATATTCGTTTCACATAGGCTTCTCATAAGACTTCTTTCGCATAGGCTTCTCATAAGCTTCACTTCAAGATGACTTGTCCTTATCAAAGTCCATAAGGAAGTCAGCCAAGATTTTAGAGTCAGCTATAGCTTCCTTTAAAGTCATTTTACGTTTACCCTTTGCAGGTTTGGATTGAACATAAGAAGTGGAGTATTAGCTTTTTTAGAGTAGTCTGAAAAAAGAATCTAGTAATAAAACAACTTTTTAGAATTTCATATTCGTTTCACATAGGCTTCTCATAAGACTTCTTTCGCAATCAACTTTTTCAATGGCACTTTTTGGGTTACATTTTCACTTGCAGTTCGAAATTTCTTATCTACTTTGTGACAATAGTGACCATTCAATAGGTAGACTTGGGTTAGTTTTTATCCCTAAGCGTCAAATGGTTAAGATAAAATATTGAACTAAAGATGAAAAGAGCCAATGGCTCGAAAGAGCTAAACGGGTTAAAAGCCATATGAAAGGTGCTTGAATCTATTATTTAGTAGTCAACCTATACCAATATAACCCATTTTGTAACTTTACCCAACCCACCAGAGTCTAGACCCGCCACCCATTTTGTTATCACTAAATATATTGGCAAATATGCAGTGATTCACCGACCATAGCATAAACAAACTTTGAGAATATAAGATCATAAATTACAAAAAAGCACCTTTGTTTTGAGTAGCTCTGGGGTAGTTTTCAAGACACTCCAATTCTGGGTTATATTTCCGTCATCGTCAAATTTACCCTCATCGTCGCTATCCTGATACAGGAAATGCATGCAACCAACATAAGTGATTTAGGACTTAAGATAAAGAATAGTGATTGGGAGGCCTAAAAGATGTGCCTAAATTCATGCCTAAGCAAAGACATTCACATTTCAGAACAACTATTTCATTGGTTTCAAAAAGAGACAATAATTGAGCTTGGTAAACTACTAACCTATTTCAGATAAGCTAAGACATCAGGTGTACGCTCGTGGAAATCTGGACCCCTGAAACCAGACCACCGAATGTAGTTATGTCAACAGCTTTAGCCATAGTGTTATCTTCCGAAAATGGTGTTTACTTATCAGAAAAAGATGGTGATTTGTGGAAGAACTAATGCATGTAAGGATGTACAACAATGATATTAACTTCTTACTTTGGAGTTTGGAAGAAAAAACAACAACAAATACATGTAATGACATGAAAGTGAATACTGCATAAAGTTTATTACCTTCACTTTTTCAACCTTCTCGATGGCCAGAATTATATCAATTTCCTCCTTTGACGTTATATTGTCATTCTGGTCACAAGGGGCACCAAATATAAGAAGATCAGTGTTTTAGTCATCAATTCATGAAACGAAAATTAAGCTTCCTAAACTACTAACTTGTTTCAAATAAGCTAAGTCATCATGTGTAGGCTCGTGGAAATATGGACCCCTGAAATCGATCACTTGGTCTGGTTCCTGAATGTAGTTTAAATATGGACCCCTGAAAATCGATCACTTGGTCTAGTTCCTGAATGTAGTTAATTGCTGGGTAAACCGGATCTCCACCCCATACTACAGTATGAAAACTGTGATTATATTATTTGACTAAAAATGTTAAATAATTTAGAAATTTATGAGTTCAAGAACCTACTTTGTATAACTATCTGCTCCTCTTTAATTGTAGTACTTCAAATCAGTATAAAATGCAGCACTTACGAATTAAATCATACGGCTAATTTTGTTCGTTAACAATGTTTTCAATAGAAATATTGCGGACAAATTGCTAAACGACCTCTTACGTTTTCAAAATTGATGAGCCTTCATTTTAGATTAACAAAATCTATCACCAAAAACAGAAAAACTTCTTACTGCTAAAAAATTTGCATATCCTTATAGTCTGACATTCTTCTGGTATAGTAATAGTTATACTTTAGATTAATAAATTAACAGACTTCTAAACAACACATAAACATTGAAAAACATAATAAAATCAAATACCTCAAACTGAAGATAAACTAATTAAAGTTCAACTTCTCTAACTGATAATGATACAAACAGATGTACATCCATGTATATACACACTCAAACATGGCTAAAATGAAACAATATCTAAAATCGAGTCAAATATCGACCAAACGAAACTGGATTATACCTGAATTAGTATGATAAGTGTTGTTGGTTCTATCAAGACCATGAAAAAACCTATCCACTGCAACAAATGACCACCACCACCACTATCCTCCATTCTCAACAAACTTAACAAACTGTTTTACACAGTCCCAAAGGCAAAACCTGGATTTAAATTAGCTTTGAATACTGAATATTAAATAAATGGAATTATAAAGAAGCTCAATGATGAAATTAGCAACAACCTAAGATTGTTACTAATTTGCTAACACCCTTCATTCAAGTTTGGCATATATGAAGTTCAAAAATAAATTATAGCATGGTTAATCATCCCCAATCACATTCTAGCTACAAAAATAAATTATAACATGATCACTAAAAATATATCAAAGTGATTTCCCAAACAAAAATAAGGTTATGATTATATACAAATATTGAAATTAACTCATCAGTTACTTAATCACAGAAGTAATTGTAATTTACAACAAATAAATCAAAACCCTAAATTTAAAACTAAATGGAACTTACCAAACACTATACAAATCACCGGCACAGCCTTGTAACCGAAATTTTTTTCTTGATGTAACCAATGTTTCTTGATCTTGAACGATGCTGGTATTTGGTCCATGTTTTGGCTATTCTTCACCTGCATCAACCATTAACAAATAAAAAATTTATTAATTAATTATCCATTATCAAATCACAACAAACAGGAGATGCAAGACAACTGATAAATCGAAACTGAAAGAAATGACATCGAGATTACAAATATAACTGAAGAAGGAGCGTACCACTTTTTCATTAAATTTATATGAATCTACAGGACGCTCATCTTTTTAAAATTTGGAGCGCGTTTTCATTTAATTGTGATATGAAATTGATACGCTCTTGAATGGGATAACTGATTCTTCGGATCTTTAAGCTTAATTAAGAAGAAGGAGCGTACCATTCAAAAAAAAAAAACGCTCTATAATTAACAAATACAGTTATGAGTATCCTAAAATATCATTTCAATCTCATTTAATGTGTTTTTAGAAAAGTGGATGCTTGAATGTGTTGTATATTGGTGCTATATAAGGTAGGTGTTTTAATAATAAAATTTAATGCTATGCTTTAAAGAACTTGTACAAAACACTATTTTATTATATAGTATAGCTAAAAGACCCGTGAAATTCACGGGTATTTTAAAAGAACATTGCAAAAAAATAGCGAATGACATTGGATAAGCAAACATAAAGAATAAAGTTGGTAATAATGAAACATAAGTCATGAAACACAGTAGTTGAGTAACTCAAAAAGATAAAGTTGGTGACAATGAAACAAAAGTTATAAAACACGATATCATCGAAGCAAACATAACCATCTTCAATCTTCTTCTTTTTCCTACTAAAGCGAGATACAAAAAGTCTCATCGCAAATTGTGTAGCACTTCTTTGTAGACCGCATTGTTTGTGCTATTCGTGAGGCTTCCGTCTTTGTCACAAATCTTTAATTCTTTTTTACTCCTAACACGAGAATCGGCTACATATAAAGGTCATGATCAACTTGATTTTCATTGGTAGTTCAGTGTTCCCCGTATACCTATCTCGTGACATCCTAAAAGTTCCACCAATTTGTTACACCCATCCAAGTTATCTTTAACATCCCTTGTTATTCATGTATCGATATGATGTCTTTTATTAGATTGCCATAGTAATCTATTTCAAATGTTACATATTAGGATTGTTACGAAAAACAAAACACGTGATATAATTATTGCCCTCACATAAACTATATTTGTAACAAAAATGTAATTAAAATTTTTGCAAATGTAGAAAACTAACTAACCATTCGATACATTTGACAATGGAGTTATTCATTTTCATGATTAACTTGACGGAATAACAGTTGCAACAGATCTAGCAAGAGGAATAGGAGTTGAAAGCGACACACTTTCGTTTCATTGTCTATGACCATTACATATTAGATACTTAACAAAAAAACAATCCGCGTAACTTTAATAGTATACATTACCACTTGAATAATGGATTAGGGAGCAGACCCTGCATAAGATTTATAGATAAGTTTACAAATATGAAAATTTAGTTTGACTATAACTCACACGTTGATGTTTGGGAAAGTAATGTTCTATTGCGTAGTAGCTCGTTAGATGTTGTGAATATATTGGGTGTTAGTGTAGCAAAGTATGGCAATTGACGTGTAATGGCAAAACCAAACACAAAAGCTTGATGTTAGTGATTTCTTGTTGTGGTCATGAAAGTTTGTTGTTGCATTGTTCCTATAAACATTAACTAAGTTAAAGTCACTGAATGTCAACTATTATACAAAATTTGCTTCCAAAAAATGTAAAACTAATAGTAAATTACCCTTGAACAGTGTAAAAGATGGCGTTGAGGCAGATAACGGAATAAGAGAGTTAACATTAGTAGTTAGAGGAGCAAGTATGGGTGAAAAAACAATGTGATGTTAACCTTGTCATGCTAACCTTCTATAGTTTTGCATTCCATACAATTTATCTTTCTTCACATGTTAAGTAAGTCATCCGTCAACTAACCTTCTCGTTTGAAAGAGCATGAATATTAGGCATGTGATGCTAAAACTGTCTTATTAAAATGTTGTAACACATTATTTATATTTTTTTCAAACAACAAAAGACTTGTATTTTTAAATTTTGATTTTTGACTCTTTATTCTAGTAATAAGCATAGGTTTTCAAACATTTAGTAGTGAATAATAAAAAGCTTGAAGTTACGAAACTTTCAGTAGCATAACTTGCATATATGCATCAACCATTTTCTATGGAGATGACAATGAGCATACAACTCTTGTAAACATTAAAGCTACTAAAAACTGAAAAAAAGCATGGAACAAATCGAGTGAGACTTTTTATATTATCATGGGATAAATGGGTTTTATGTCATGTAATAAATGTCAAGACCACATAATTAACTTTACCTTGATGTTATATGGAGGAAGATTTGGGCAATTAGTACATGGCATAACCCCTAAAGAATGATGTGAAGTGGTGCTGGCAGTATACATTTCTCAGAAGCGTTAAATGAACCTTTATACCAATTGTAGCATTGTTTCGCTTGCGGTGTCTGAATCCATGATGAGCAATTGTTAAATGAACCTTCATTTTTTCACCCACAAACACCACATTGAATAATTTAATATATATAGGATCACTTGCATTGAATAATTAAATCAACTAAGAATCATAGGAGAATAAACATAATAACATAAACTAAAACAACTATCACTTTGCAAAATATGAAATACCAAAGCAACATAAAAGTTCTAACAGAACTAAAGAAAAGTTTTATAGACTGATGGCTAAAAGGGATCACATTAGGCTATTAGCTTTAGTTAAGTCCTCATATCCCGCTCCGACGGGATTAGATATATTGTTGTTGTATTACTTTTAGTTAAGTGATGTATTTCCTAATGAATCTTATAGCATGGGTGATGGTTAATTGATGGTTATACAAAACACATTGTAATACTTAGTTAAATGTCAAATATAAAGCTAAAAGTCCACTCATCAGTGAATGTTTGAGGCGGGAGGCAATTTTAGGTACGCCTTCAGTTTTATGTACTCTTCCACATTTCATTAAACATTGGTGCTCAACAAATAAGCATAATATTAGTCAACTAAACTGATCAAAAAAAAATCAAAGTGAGACCAACCATTTTATTTTGTTTCATCAATTTTGTAAAAAGAAGAAAAACATTTGGTCATAAAAATAGATATCCGTAAGAACCGATAATCAATGTAAAACTGAGAAAGACCAAATTAACACATCAAAAGCAAGATAAAATAAAAACTTACATGATTAAAACTGCAAAACTAACACAACTATTGATGCTTTAAATGAATTAAACCTGCAAAAAAAAAAAAAAAAAAAAAAAAAAAAAAACAATCAGTTAACATCAATGAATCATATTTGAAATCATAAAGTAACTAAGAATTGGAAAAAAAAGAATCAGCTTCAATCGATTGATTTTCAAAATTTCAAGAAATAGGAAACAATGAATAAATTGAGATCATTCCTTAAACAAACCGATTATATTTTTTTTGCTCTAAAAGATTAAATGGAAGCGGCTTGGAAAAAAAAATTCTATAAATGATAGGTTTTAAATGCAATTAATACTTTGTTAAAAAAAATGCTACTAATACGTAATTTCAAAGTGATAACGCGTTGTATTTAGTCTGCTTTCTTGGCCACGTGTCAGTTAGAGGTGAAATGGTATTTATAGAAAAAATTAATTAGATAGCTGAATAATTATTCCAGTATAATTATTCCAGTATAATTATTCCAAAGCTACTACACCTACTGGACATACAGTTACTCCGGGACAGGAAACACTTTTGCCCAATGCATTCACTGTCGGGATGCTCCATGATCCAACCACTGGCGCATGGAACATGGACACATGTGCGAGCTCACACCTTAATGCTTCAGTTAATTGTCTTAGTAATGTTTTTAATATGTGCATGTATCCATATGTCTCAGTTGGTGATGTAGATTTTATTCTTTTCACCAATACGGGTCATAGTATTTTGCCAACTCCTTTTCGTTCTCTGACATTTTTGGCTTGGTAGTAGTTCGTTTATCATAACATCGACCTCGTTTTATTTTACGTTTTGGTTAAGCAGTAGACATGGGAGCTGTAGTTGATATTGTTGTAATGTTTTGGATTGTAGGTTTGTTAACGTAGGTTAATGGGTTATGTTAATGTGGGTTTGTTTGTGGCTTATTGTTTGGGTGTTGACTGAGGTTAAACGGAGATGAAGATGGACTGAGATAGTTTGTTATTTATACTATCAAAATTCCAACTAAAAAGTCACATTTAAATACTTGTCGATTTAATTATTTGTAATCAACTGAAAAGATGAGAATTTACACTGCAGATGGTTGGTGTACTCGCAATATTAAGATGGTTGGTATACTCGTAGTATTAAGACTTAGATTTTATAATTTCATAGATAAAAATTGAAGTCATTAAGACTCCACATTAAATAATCTGTAACCCTTTTGTGTTCTGTAACCTCATGATTGAGGGCATTCAATTAAAACCTCTTTTGTATTATGTGGAGCTGCGAATATTTTAAACAGTACACGCATTTTTGTACAAATATACTTTCATAATAAATTAAGGTACTAAATATTTAGATTACAGTAGATGTTTAGCAATTTCCATATTATAATAAAAAACTAGTAACTAATCCCAACATGGAACTACTGAAAAAACTCATATAAGTAAAAAATCTTAAATACCCGTGATCATGAGACATATAATTATCACTATAAATAAGAGACGGAAAATAAATTAAATTTAGGAAAGCATAGTCTGACAGTAATTTCATTTTAGTGTTGTACGGAGTATTTGATTGTTCAAGTTGGTTGTCTTTTTTAAGTTTAATCAGCATATCTATATGATTAAGGGGGCTGATTGCAAAAGTTATTGAAAAACTAGCTATTCTACCAAATAACTAATAAATAAAGTAAGTTAATTCATCACTCACTAATCACCCTATTAGTTCCGCATACATTACTTAAAATATAAAAAACATGAACCGACACAAATATGTTTACATGATAGTACATGAATTATATTTAGGATTAAACGAGTGGGCTTGCCCGCGCTTTGCTGCGGGGCATTTTCTGTAATATCATTCTACATTATGTATACACATACAAATTTGACGAATTCTTAAAGATATATCTACAATCTTTAACTCAAAATATAATAGCAAATAAAAGTAATATAGTGTTTCGCGTCATTGCTACTTGTACATACATACATGCTCAATTAGCCAAGAACACTAATGGCATGAGAAGTCAATCCTACATGCCCTATAACAGCGACCCCCGCTTCAACAATATGTTTTGAAGCTGAAATTTGGCAATGTGCCGTCTTATAATTTGATTGCATCCATTCCCCCTTTATTCATTACCATGACTGTTCCGTCAACCGGCTGCTCATAAGTCAACATACTGAACACACTCAAAACAGCTTATCGTCGTCATCTAATCATAAACAAATCATGAAGCAAAAGTTGAGCTGAGAATCCAAATGCATATCTGCAATTGTTTAGTGTTCACAATTAGACATTTTGGACTTCTCTTTTATCATACATAATCTCTTATGTATATATAAGATTAAACTTTTTTAACTTTCAAGTAATCTGCAATAACCCATATCATTTGTAGCTTCATGGAAAAAATTTGGTTTATGTTATACCAACTCGTAATAACAGCAAGAATTATGATCAATGTCCAATAAGTAGGTGAATCAGTTTCATGCAAACCTATAAGATAGCTATCTAATTTCAACTTTACACAGTCATGCGCCTAGACATAACTATTTAGTTTCATGCGGGTAGCAGAAATTATATGGAACAAACGAAGTAACTTTTCAAATTCATTAGTACTAAGCATTCCTACATAAGGTTGCGCGACTAAAAGTGTTGGCATTTAGCAGTTTGTCTCTAAGCTTTATGATTAACATAAGTGTCAAGTTATTTGGACTATACACTACGTACCAAGCGTAAAAGAATCCATTAAACAAATTAGGAAGTTGTATAGTTGTAAGAAAAACAAAAACAGTTATTAGTTTATTAAAATTTGAATAAGTGGACTTACAGGACATACTGGTGTTTGGCTATAGCTCATGTATTTGCTCATTGTCACACTTCAGTTCATCAACCTTCCTGCAATAATAGAATATACAAATTTCAAGATTAACCACAATTCACAAAACTATGGTTCTACCAGACCTGAAAATGGTT
This sequence comes from Chrysanthemum makinoi, assembly GCA_910596185.1. Taxonomy (NCBI): domain Eukaryota; kingdom Viridiplantae; phylum Streptophyta; class Magnoliopsida; order Asterales; family Asteraceae; genus Chrysanthemum; species Chrysanthemum makinoi. The sequence continues at coordinate 109,047,381 of OU343221.1, forward strand.
GAGAATACAACAGCTTACCTAATCAAACTCGAGATTGAGCACCTAATTTGTTCCACCTCTTTTGGCGGTTAGTCAGCCTAACCATTTAACACGGTCACCAACCTCTAGAAAAAAATTAAAGATGGCAAAACCATTAAAGGAAGGCATTGCTTTTAAGAAATTCGATACAGATGCTTTTATGAAATTTGATACTAATGCTTTTGAGAAAAATGATTAATATGAGTTGAACAATCGATTGGTTTATGGAAAGAAAAGAAATCGTCAATTATAAAAGTAAAATCCATAAGTATATATTAAGTTGCGTAGAACGTAGTAGAAAAAATGTTGATAAAATGTTATTCACCTTGAACCTCAATGTTGCTGGATCCCACGTGCTGAATTTCCATATCATGGGTCGTTATGCAACTTCCTTATTTACATTTGCAAAACTCATCTTATCCATCTTGAAATTGAAGATCCTGCATAAATGAATCTGTGAAAAGAGAATTTGGTTTAGTGGTTTTGATGAGTCATGGTGGAGCATTATTTGAAGATATGTGTTTAAGGCATGGTTATGATTAACTAACGTTATCATCAGAATTTTCACAATGTATCACACAAAAGCCATAATTAAAAGCGAAACAACGATGACCAGTATGTCGTCGTCTATCTAGCATCTTAACGAATAAAGACGGCCATAAAAAATCCACAAAATTTCAGTCAACTTCGCAAGCAAGAGAAGATGCCAAAAAGGAAGAGGAAAAAGTCAGACATACACGGGTCAAAATAGGTTTGTGTTCAAACATGCAGGTCTTCTTTGGGTTGAAATGGACTGGATTCGCTTGGTTCACATACACTCTCTTGTCAATATTCTATACAGTCAAGTGCAAGATAATATTTTTAACGTGATCATATCATTTTTCATGTTGGGCAAAGAGTCAAGTGTAAGCTACTTTTTGATGCAATGGGTCAATTTTGGTAATAATGTGTTGTTAGTGAGTCCCACTGGTATTTCACCAAATCATGGGTTTTTTAAGAGTTTGGTTGAACAATATGTCTAACTTTACTCGAGACAAAACAAACCACATACAGTATAGAGTAAAGGTAGCAAAGTGAATGGGTCCAAATTGCTAGGTGAATGCGTTAGATATCATAAACGTTTATGGCCCGTTCGGTGTTGGTAAGCCCACACCCGGAGAAAGTAACATGGACCCGTTTGACTCACTTACATTTCAACTAATGTTGTTTCTTTTACTAATTTTAGCCATAGGAGTTTATATAACCTCAACTGACCCACTTATTAGTGAATGTTTTAATGAAATACCAAACACAATGTTCTTATGAATTTTTCTTTGGTAGCATACCTTGAGGACAAACACAACAGTGTTGGTCGGGTTCTTGAAACACAACATTATGCCTATCTGGATCAAACTCCTCATTGTAGGATCATATATCTCCATTCCAAATTTCTTGAAAACCTGAAAAAACATTAATAATAAATTATGCATCAACAACCTAACTCAATTATTAAGAACATGTATGTTGCATGCACTTGGTGCTACCATTTCCAGTAAGCAAACTCACCTGAATAAATAGTCACTTATCAAAATGAAATTAATACATTTTAAAAACAACTTGTGTAGGCAGTATTGAAAAGAGCATACTATACCTCTTGATTTCACATAGCTGATTCACATGATTCACGAAGTAATGCCATGAGATTCAGTATATATATATAAGTAATAATTCGTTAAATGAGTAAGCCAAAAAAGAATACAATTCAGTAAGAAACATGTACATACCTCGGCTGTCCAAGCATTAAGATCACACATCATGCAGCTGCACACTCGCTCAACCTGGTAATAAAAATCAGTCCTTTTATACACATTTGGCAGAAACTGTTCAATTGCAATATGAAAGTGAACCTACCTAGTGAACACACCCTCTGTGAACACGTTCCCTGAACAGAATTCCTGAACACACCTAATGAACCAACACATTCAACTGAGTCACTCAAGTGACCCATTTAACAAACTCCACACTCGCTGAACAGACAACCTGAACATGTCCCGTGAACACACGCACTGAACCGAGACACTCAAATAACACACTTAACATACTCCACACCGGCTGAACAGACACACTGGAGTTGCACCATCTGAACATGCCCCGTGAACACACCCTGGAGTTGCACCCTCTGAACACTTCCTATGAGGCTCAGAACTGTAACTGGAAAATGGTCAAAAAGATCAGAATTCCGCCATGGCTGCAAATAATCGCGGTTGCACAATAGCAAGTATGCTATCACGCCATCCGGTAATTGCCCCGCCAAGTTGCGGTTGAAACTTCGTATGACCAATATCATTTCATTCAGAGAACAACAGTTGATCATCATAGCCCATTACTATAGTGGAACGAAACAGTGCGAGTTGCACCCTCTGAACACGTCCTATGAACATACGCACTGAACCAATGTAAGGTGTCATCAACTCACGCACTCAACCAACGATATATATATAGAGTCCGTTAAAAAAAATTAAAACCACAAAACCAATACAATAGATCATTAGGCTCAGAATTGAAACTGGAAAATGGTCAAAAGGATCAGAATTCCGCCATGGCTGCAAATAATCGCGATTGCACAATAGCAAGTATGCTATCACGCCATCCGTTAATTGCCCCGCCAAGTTACGGTTCAAACTTCCTTAGACCAATATCATTTCATTCGGAGAACAATAGGTGATCATCATAGCCCATTACTATAGTGGGACGAAACAGTGCAAAAAAAAGGCGCAGGAAAAAGCGGAGGGATATGCCAACACAGGACAGTTTTATGTTAGTAACATGCTCCATCAATTCACTTCTCACCCAAACAGTAAGACAAACGGCAACCATTAGTTTACTTGCTACCAAACAATAGCTTGAATTACCGTTTGTTCTACATCCATCTTCCATACTATTGGTGCCACAATTCGATATTGGTGAAAATGAATCCTCCATGGTGTCATAATCATCATCAGATGAACCCCATCTTCAATAGTCACTCGGTCTTTGACCACATGAGTAATTACTCGGCCTGTTACTCGCTTAATAGTTACTTGGCCTGTAACCCCTGAGTAATCACTCGGTCTGTAACCCCCCGAATAATCGCTTGGCCTATAATTAGCTGAGTAATCACTCGGCCTATAACTCGAAGAGTAGTCACTCAGCCTATAATTTGAGTAATCACTCGGTCTATGACCGCAGGACTAAAAGCCATTTGGTCTATGACTCGAGGAACAGTCACTTGGTTTTTGACCAAACATGGCTCGGTCACATACATTGTATCGCAGGTCAAGACGTGGTTCGCTTTCATTTCTTGGTACTTGAAAAGACCGGTCATTTCTTGCTGTATACTAACTGCTTATCTGCAAAAAAATTAAGTAATAAATTACTTATCTGTTAATCTGTAATCTGCTATAAAAATAAGAAGATAAGCACTTGAATATCAATCACAAATACCCTCTAAACATCACAAAATTAATACAATTGGTTCCAAAACTGATTATACATCGAAACTCTGTTAAAATGCAGGAGTTATGTCAACAATCGGAGCAGGATTGTTTAAGCATCTCCAAACACTATTTCCCAAAGCACCTTATTTTCAAACAGCTTATAACTACTTATCTTTAAAAAGAAGCATAGTCGAAAAAAATAAGCAATTCCAAACCACCCCCCCCTTATTAATATTAATCCATTATCTTTTCCTGTTCAACTCAGTTTAATTATTTCACCTATCGAATTCACACAAAGTAAATATAAATCAATAAAGTCATGCATATCTTGTGTTAAAAATTTGTACAAATTTATAAGATTTCATATCCAATATCAATAAATTTCAATTGGAATAAACTAATTCTATAATCCCTAATTTCAAACCCTAATTTGAATCAATAAGTGTACAATTAGGTGTAATTGTTGTACCTGATGCTGTCGCCATGATGAATTGATTGATGATAATCTCGAACTTCATTCGTAATAATGGGTTACAAAAAATCTCGAACTTCATCGGCGGTTTTGTAACGTGGGCTGTGGGAGATGAGGTTGATGTTGGGGAGTGGCAGTTTCTTGTGGGTGAAAGAGTTAATGTTTGGACCTTGCTGAGGTCTTGGAAGATCTGGAAGGATCTGTGAGGAGGATATTTTTCCCCCTATAAACAACTAAACAATGATATACAGGAGTATTAGGAAGTCATTACACGAAACGAGTGTGAATAAGAAAACTACCAACACACTTCAACCGATGGAAGCATGCCATTTAGCCCACCAAGGTACTGTTTTAATGAGTGTACAACTTTAATTGCAAAGACAGCCAATCACATGCCATATTAAAAGAAAACGGACCCCTTAAAAATTTCACTTTGGCCCGTTCCCCAACCACAAATAGTATATATACGAGCAGGTTAACCCGCGCGTTGCTGCGGGAGTGTGTTGTTTTATAGATTACGTGTTTTCGGTTTTATAATGTATATGTTTTATAAAAAAAAAAATTATGTTTTTTTTTTTTTTTTGGTTAGATGGAAGTGTGTAATTTTGTAAGTAAGTATTTGGGCTTTTATTATTGTGTTTGGGCTGGTAGGATTTAAGTTGGGCCTAACTTGTCCTCTTTTCTTTTTTTTGATCTACAGTAAATGTTTTCATTAATAAATTTTTAGGTCAAAAATACTTAGATCCAACTAATTTTTCAAAAACTGTGGCGCACTTCAAATTTTTAACAATTAAAATAGGCTTACGCTTCGATGAGTCCGAGATGGTTGAAGAGGGTGAACGCTTTCTCTAGGTGAGACTGTGTTAATGGAGAGATTTGATTTTGAGAATATGTTGAAGGCGGTTGAGAGGTTTAAGGTGACGTATATGCCGGTGAGTCCGCCGTTAGTGGTGGCGATGGCGAAGAGTGAGGTGGTGATGAGATATGATTTGAGTTCGCTACGGTTGATGGGTGCGCGTGGTGCGCTTGGGAAGGAGTGGTTGGGATGTTTAAGGCTAGGTTTCCTAATGTGGACATTGTGTGTATTGCTTTTACACGCATTGCTGTTTGGTGGACGTAGCATTAATTAACTTTTAGATCGGATTTATTAATAGTAATTTTATTTTAATGGATAACTTTGAAATTGGTCGCATATATATGTGGTTACTTTGATTAAGGTGAAAAAAATCATATAATGATCCTAAGTCACAATGGAGAACCACATGATGTAGGAACCGTAAAATTTGTTCACGTAGGAGAACTGATCCAAACACATTATCTTTTGCAAACCAAATTATGTTTATGTTTAATATTGTCTGGTGGTGATGATAAATTTGTGGTTGTTAAGGTTTATTATTAAGGAATTCATTTAGCGATTATGTCTTTTTCCGTTATCCATTTGATGTTAATTCTATTTAGTTATAAAAAAACATTTGTTGCTCCTTGAATGCTTTAATAGTTTAATGATGTAATAATTCCTTTAAGAGGGTAAGAGTTACAGTGTTTGCATAATAGGGTGTTTCCGATAGATAGTATTGTAAGCGCTGCATTATGTAACAAAGTTTTACAAAAGTTTTACAAAAGATGCAGATATTTAAGTTTGGTAAGTTAGGTTATTGCATCTTTGTAAGTCTGATGCATTGATATTACAAAACAGGGAAATTTATTCTAATACATTACATTAGTTAAGAAGTAGTTACTCCTTTTTACTTTTCTTGCCATCGCTTGGTTTATCTTGGAATAGTGGTCGTTTGACAGTTTTATGTCCGGTTGCTTTCCGCCGCAATTTTTCGATGTTGTGTTGGGGCGCTAACTGTGGTGGTGGTGTGTTATCTACGTCATAGAAAAATAATAGGGTTAATCAATATGGGTATTTGCATAGTGTAAACATGTATGCGGTTTTCACTTTAAGTTTGTTACCTATAACTTCTTCCTGATGTGGTTGAACTTTGTTTGATTGCTCGCTTATCCGAGTAGCGATTAACTCGATGGAACTGGCGACACTAATACGGAAAAAATAAATGTTTAATAGTTGTTGTTTTTATAAATAATGATGTTAACATGAGGTCTTTTAATATTTTTAGTTTTTACCTTATAAAGATGTATCTGGTTAGTGGTTGGTGTATGTTGAGTGGTTTCTTGTCGTTGATCCGTTGTTCCCGATCTGTTACAAAAATAGGAAAAAAATTGTTTATATATAAAGAGTAATGCATTTTCTAAACATGTGTATAGTGTTTTTAATTAGTTTTACACTTTTACCTGATGCTTTTGTTTCAAGTTGGTGTGGCGGATTTGGTTTGTCTAAAATCTCATTTAAAACAAAGTTTGGCGGACCTTGTTTCATAGCTGTGTTGAAATGAATTTGGAAAACATGTGTTTTCCAACAATGGCTTTAAGGCTTACGGAAATTCCTTTGGGTTTTTATTTTCGAGAGAGTTAACTAATGTGTTGCATTCGATGCCAACAATGTCATCTGCCTTTGGTGAAAGCATGTTATCATAAATGTGTCTGCATTATCATTATGTATGCTTTAAAGTTGTATCTGCATGTATGGAAAATGTTATTTCATATCATTTAAGTTATTTGAAGATTGTTATTCACTATGATTTTACCTGTAGGTTGTGGATGACACTGTTCCATGAACCCTGCAATGATAAGCATCTTCATTGTCATCGACTTTATTGGTGCATTTGATGCATGATCGTAGTACCATTCACGACTTGTGTTGATACTTGTTATAGTTCCTTTGCAGGTAAACCGAACTCCCTGTGTTTTTGTATGTTTTTAAAATATTGTTTATACATAAATAGTAAAAAGTGTATGGAATTTTTATTTGAACTCACTGCATGAGTTTGTGGGTTTTCTTTCATCAGGGTAGCGAGAGGAATTTCTGTTTCGCATTTTTCCGTTCTTTATCTTGGAAACGATATTTAACAACATCCAGAGGTGGCTTCAGGTTGTGTAACTCTCTATATCTGTTATATCCATGGATGTTTTTCAGTATATAGGATTACATAGAATTATATTTAAATAAGGAAAGAATGTGTAACTTACTCAGTTCGATGTTGCTCAAGTTGAGGAATCCTTGGATTTATGTAGAAATATGTTGCTGGCGTTGATGAAAGTTGGAGATTGTTGTTGTATCGTGAGACTTTACTGAGGAGCTACCGCTGCTATGATGATTGGTTTTTCAAGTCTATCTATGGCGTCTTTGTTGAATTTCAAGTATGACATACATTGTCAGTTAATGCTTATTGGAGAAATATTGTTTACTTATTTGCGATATTCTGTGTATGACATACCTGTCTGTCTAATAGAATTGCACGATAACCTTTGTCTGTTGTATCTGGTGGGTCTCTATGTATCCATGCTCGATAGATTTTTGCTTCCAATATCTTCTTTCTGTCCCCTGGTTTTAGGTCTTTGATGTAAGCTTCTGTCATCCTGCATATACATAACACAGATGAGATTTAGTTTATGTATTTTAATAAATATAATACACTGGAAATTAATTAAACAATATTGAATGTTAACAAAAATAGTGCTGATGTATGCCTATTGTTATATAATAATAGACTAAGATAAGGTGACACAATGTAAATGATGACAAAGGAATGTTGAACAACTATTTTTATTATAGAGACCTTTTTTTCATATAGGTTTTTTAAAAAATCTTTGTAGACAATATTTTTGGTTGTATTTGGTGGGTGTTCAGGGTGTGGTTTAATTAGTATTTTTAATCCGTGCGGTGATGTAGCCCTTGATAATGCAACATATAGTTGCCCATGTCCAAAAATCGGCTCTGGGAGGTAGATTCCTATCTTCTTTAGAGATTGTCCTTGGCTTTTGTTGATCGTCATTGCGTAGCAGACCTTCGTAGGGAACTGTTTCCTTTTGAAAATAAAAGGATAGTTAGGATCTTTGTGAGTCGTGAATTCTTGGAATATAGACTTTTCTCCAACCACCGGTGCTGTGATAATTTACTGCCTCAATGAGTTTTGACCAAAGATTTTTTACCACCATTCTTGTTCCATTGCAAAGACCACCTCCTAGATTAACATTTCGCAATAACATGATTGGTGCTCCGATTTTTAGTTGAAGTTTATTTGGTGGCAAACCGGGAAATCTAAAAGTGTTTAGATATTACGGTGGGTATAACATTTCTGTGGCAGCACTGTCTTTTCCAATCGGGATTGCCTCATCCGAACTTATGTATGTCGTAGTATCTCCTTTTAGCATTGATAACACCTTTTCGTTTATATAGTCGGCCGTTTCGTTTTTTGGACATACTATTGCCTTTTCTTGTAACACATGTCTTTGTTGGTTCCTTTAGTGTTTGGTTGTCGTAGATGAAATTAATTAGATTCTGGATACCATTCTCGTCATCTTCGATTTGATATTCTTGTGGGATTCTCACCCATGCAACATCATTTGGTTCCATTTGATCAGGTTCCCCAATTTGGCCATCTCCTATATCAATCAACCATGAAGAGAAATCACGTATAGTGTTTCTTTCATATTCGTTGGCGTTTGTTTGTAGCGACCTCATGTTTACTTTAAGGTTGCATACCTTGAAATGTAAGCCATAAATAGGATCTAGCTATTGATGCATCAATTATTTGGGATTTCGATGCTTTCTTTTTAGCGGTAATGTTCACTGAAATCACCACCCAACATAACTGTCTTCCCACCAAATGGCTTACTTGAGTTGTTCAAAATATCCCTTAGACTTACGTCTAATGTTTCAAAACAAATGACGATCATTCATTGGTGCCTCATCCCATACTATAAGTTCAGTTTCTTCTAACAGTTTGGCCATATGTGTATTTTTTTTAATGTTACACATCGATTCATCAGTTAGTTCAAGTGGTAGTTTGAATCGGGAATGGGTCATGCGACCGGATGGTAAAAGCAAAGAGGCAATCCACGAAGATGCAAGACCAATACTATTCTACCTTCTCAACGCAATGTATTGATTATTGTTTTCCACAAAAGTTTTCCGGTGCCACAGTGGCACACAAACACCAACTGTTGTTTTTTGTTGTGACATGCATCGAGTATAAGGTTGTAAACGACTCTTTGTTCATCGTTCAGCTTTTGCAACGGCATCATCGCTTCTTGTTTTAATTCTGCGCGGTTGTAATTCTTTTCCTCCATTAACAATCTATTTTGGAGCTCGTCTAACGATATCTTTGGAGGTAATGTCAAGCCGAACTCTTTAAGCGATTTTGAACAACTGTTTAAAATCATCTCTATTTCAAACATTATGTAACCCTTTTTTTCTGCATCGTCGATGTGCAAATCTCTAATGTGGGCCATTTCCGAAGCCCTTCTTGGTATATCGTCTCCCATCTGATTCCAATGTCTTTCCCAGAGTGAATAGGGTGCAACTTCACTGATAAAGCAAAATATGAGCGAAGAGTACGGAGTTCGTAGAGGTTGCTTTGTTAATGATGCTTCGTCTAGCGCTACGTCCCATTCTTTATCATCATCAAGCAGGCCCAAAGCTTGGCATGCTGCACGGTATGTAGGAAGGACTCGATTGTTAACAGTACGGACTTCCACGAATGATCTACAACCTTTCGATGACCGAGCGATACGGAAATAAAAGAGTTCACCGGCATTTGGATGAACGTAAACCAATCGACCAATTGAAGATTTGGTTTTATGTTTCCGTCGTCTCCATTCTTTTGAAGCCTCATACCAAACATATTCGAGGGAAATCTAAGCACGTTAAGTGCCTTCCATCTTCATATAGTGCGTTATATGTAAACCATTGATCAATGTTGTTAATTTTACGCCATCATCTGTTATTCTGCACCCCAATGGTTCTTTGTCACGAAAAGTAATCGTCTGCATGTCTTTGAGGTGGACTGCAAGAATCTAAACTGCTGGTTCTCTATGATGTATAGGAAAATTAAGTATTCTCCAACATGCTTCATGTGGACAAATAAAACGTCCATCAATAAAATTTCGAATCTCGTCTATCAGTATTTTAGGAGCGACCACTGAATTGTTTGTATCGCCAATGGGTCTTGTAATGCGTCACAATCCTGTCGTACCTTTTGAGATGTACTTGAATAAATATTTAATCGGCATACTCCACCCACAGTATTCGACATTTATGTGGGCATGGAATATAAGACAAAGTAGCCGGTTATAAGGCACAACATAACTGTTGTCCAATTCGATATCTCCTCTTCGTACACAATCTGCTGTTTTTCTTCTACGATAATGCACATGTCCCTTTTCGTCAAAGTAAGTGTTCTGATTATATTTTTTGGGAATTTTTCGTAGACACCTTCTTGCATACATGGTGCATTTGGTCTCACATTTCCACATGGCCCATGTATCATCATATCTGCAACAACTTTATAAGCTTCGGATCGATGCTTTATCGTGTAATTCTGCGAAATAAAGTTGTCCACTTGCTCGAGTCTCGTATCTTGTCTTTCGAATCTATCCATAACAATGTATGACAGTGTGGAAGGCCACGTTTTTGAAATTCAATAGTATAAAGAACTGCAAAAAAAAATGGTTTTAGTTGATGAGTGTTTTAGTCTGATTTTAAAATTGATAAATGAAGGGGAAAATAAAGAACTTAAGTTTATTACTTACCTCCAGTACAATGACCAAAGATATTTTCTTCTTTTAATATTTTTATAAAATCTTCCACTTTCTGTTCGAAGACACGATCTACTACATCGGCCCTATCTGATGGAGTAAGTTCTGGATATTGTTTCATATGTCTTTTGATTTACGGCCAATTAGTATTACATGTAAATGTAATAAAGAATTGTGGATTTCCAAGGACACGACAAATGGCCAAGGCATCAAGGTAATGGCTGTACATGTACCTTGGACCTCCAGTAAAGCTTGATGGAAGAATAATTTTTTTCCCAATATCGTTGCCAAAGTGGTCTCCTCTTGAAATTGCGTCACAAATGCCAGATAGGCATTCACTTCGGATAGTATTCTGCTTTGCTCTAACAAAATCAAGACGATCTTGTTCTAGGGTACAATATACAGAAACCACATATTGTTGGAATAATCACGCCTCTAAACAAGAAACCATATTGATCAAAACGTTAGATGCGGTTGGTATGCATAATCGCATTCATAGATAGTTTTGTCCGTTTCTTTTGAATTAACACCCAGTAAGCGTCATTTTGGTATTGTACCGGTTGGCCATATATAAATAGGAGAGGAAATTGGAGACATGTATGAGTGAAGTTTGTTGATTCTTTGAGGTCCTTTGTCTTTGTATTCTATGATTACATCATACTCATGCAGTGGTTGGACCATTCTCAAACACAATTGCTCCAAGTGTTCCAAGTAGAAGGTAGCCGATCTTGTTGTGCACCAACAACATTATACAATTGAATCTTGAACTCGGGCACATCTGCTTCATTGCATTTGTCTCTGGCCGTTCTGAATATTTTAACTAATTCATTGTGTTCATCTAAGATTTGTATCAAATTTTGCACAACCTGAGGACTTAACTTGCTTTTATTTTCACCACCAAAAGGCTTCATTCTATTAGTGACTTCATTTTCTGTATCATAGATGTAAAGTTGCAAAAATTTGGGATCTTCATTACTTTGTGGGCACAGTGTTCCTATCCATGGTAAATCGACCGAAATCTTGAAAACATAAGGCCCTCGTCCATCATTGACCGTGACTCATCAATTTTTGCTCCAAATGATGTCATACTAAACATCTGGTTATATGTGCGGATGTTTTCCAGAAAGTGTCTATCTTTAAATAGTTCTTTTACATAATAAGGCGGATCCAATTCTTTTGAAGATACATGCCCTCCTCCACGCAACGGTTGTACTTTCTTGTATTGTGTGTAGTTCCTTTCAACCGTTCTCCATACCAAAATGCTGCATTACAATATTGACATTTCCAACAAAGAATCTCCCAAATCAATGTATAACTGTGATACACCTGTATTTTATAGATGTACAATGTTACACATATTTTATAATAACAGGAAAGTGAATTAACAAAGAATGTTTGTATCATTTTATATGCTATTTTTTTTACCTTCATTATATTGCGATTCACGGTCACTATTCATAGATTCAATTCTCCGTCTTCGTTTATGCTTGCAATGGTTTGTGGATGCATTACATGTTTGTTGCTCTGCTTGTCTTTTGTTCCCTTTTGTTTTATAAGGCATAGGTGTAGTCTTGTTGTTGCTGATACATTGACTTGGACGATTTTTTGTATTGCATTCTTTGTTTCACCATTAAGTTTAGTCGTTTATGTTGTTTTTTCCTTTTTCTGTAAAACAATAATATAGTTGTGCCACTTTGTTATAAGAAAATTGAATAATGTCAGTATATATGTGAACAATTGCATTTATATAAGGAATTTACCTCTGCTATCACGAAACTTTGTTGTAAATACTTGCATGTCTTCAACACTGTTTGTGTTTCTTTTTGAGATTCCATTTGAAATGTTTTCATTGTTGATTGTAACTACATTAAATGAGTTTAAAAATGTATAAGTAATATTTTGAAATAAACTTATACTTATTATTTATGTTTCAGAAGAAAAAAAAAATTCTTACCATTAGTTTTATTAAAGCCTGATGTTGTTGCAGATGTGGAGTGAAGAAGAACAGGAGCATAATTTGTATATGGCTGTCGACCTTCTACAGATGTTCCAAAGTACATACGGGTAAGCCATCACTCAATTTTACATAGTGCAATAATTTAAAGACACTACCTTAAATGATAACTTACCATAATCATTTGCAAAAGATGGTAGCCGTCGATGTGTTTTGCAATCAATTCCATCAAAAGAACATGCTGTCTTTTTACAACTACAATTGTATGCATGTATTCCTGCACAAAAAAAATAAAAAATAAAAATAAAGGTAAGAAGGCAGTGTCATTTTTGTATATTTAAATTGCTATATTTAATGAATGATAAAATGTATGACTTATGTTCTAAACTGCATTTATTACCTACATGAATAACTTTGTTCTTTTTCATAGGGTTTTCTATATTGAGGGCTACATTTAATGGTTGTTTAAATTGTTTATACCATTATTTTTTTTGGTCTATTGTTGGTATTTCCTTGTTTTTTTAAAGCTTTAGGTTAGGTTATCATCAGTAACACTTTTAGTTCTTGTAGATGTGTGGATATAGCGGTCTTTGCATGCACAATCATAGGTTAGCTTACCATCGCGAACACTTTCACTCACTGTAGATGTGTGGATATAGCGTCTTTGCATGCACAATCATTGTATACATGAATAGTGATGCGCTTGTTGATCTGCATTAGTAGGATAACACATATACGGAAGTATTTCAGTTTTAGAACAATAGTTGCTTTCTCAGTGCGGGCCCGCTCATTTGGCATTATACCTACATTAAATAAACCCAAATCAGATATTTGTATATTTGTTATACATAATATTGATGACATAAATCGTTTAAACATAGTAACTTAAATGGTAACTTACCATGATCATTTGTAAATATTGTTCCTACACATGGCTGAATAGAATAGTTATTGTATACTGAAGTCTTGTATACATTGTTAGGTGTCACACCTTCTTGATTTACATTGATAGGATAACACATATACTGGACTAAGCTGTAGTATTAGAAGGAGACCGATCGTGAGCGGATTCCTCATTTAACAATATACCTACATTAAATAAATCCAAAATAAGTTTTCCATAAACCTGTTATACATAACATCAATGGAATAACTGCAAAATTACCTTTCATTTTTGCCTTTCACGATTGCAACCGAATCATATGTACGAACTTTTCTTTTGTGTTTTTCAATTACGTAGTTTTCGTCATTCGGCATTTACTCTTGGGACAACAGATTTTGAATTCTCTTTTTTGGGGATACATTGAAAGATGCGGTTGGTTGTTTTTCAACGCTTCGTGGTTTTTGTAGTGTTTTTTGACAAAAAGGATGAGCATATGGTGAATCATTGTGTGCGTAATTTGGTTGAGTATGCAGTGTATTACTTTTCTGTATTGTTATATTGGATAAGTTTTTCTGCATGTTTTTTGTATTTGTAGCAATAAATGTTCTTTTTTGTGAATCACTGTGTTGCGTGAGTTGGTGTAATGGAGAAGAAAAGATTAAGTTTTAGAAGTTTCTAGTTTGAAATGGTAGTATAAAATGTGTGTATTATACATGTATGTTCACTTATAAAGGATGTTGTATAAATGGTGAATGATAGTACAATTTACAATTAATGAGGGTAAGTGGTTTGGTGTACATGTGGCACAATGGAGTTAGGCTGCGGAGGAAAAACATGCATCTTTGTTCATTCATTTGTGTCATTATTTTGTGACAACCAATAAGAGAGCAAAAAGTGTAACAACATTCCTTAATGACATTATCATAACCAATAGGGGCCAACATTATGGTAATAATTAACACATAACCACATGCTTTGTTCCCCTCACCCAAATCATTTGTAGTATATAGAATAATATATATAATATAATATAAGTATCTCGTAACCAAGATTGGAAGGGCTCATATAGTCATATGGATTATGCTTCATTGGGAAGGTGTATGCATTGCAAACAAAAAACCTACTGTTGAGAATTAAGAATAAGGGTTTAGGCCGTACAATACACGCGTACTTTTTCAAATATACCGTTTTGGTACGTGTACTAAAATTTGTCCCACTTTTAGATGCGTACTTTCATGTTTTGTACCATTTTGCACGCATGTTTACCTGCAACCGGTTGGGAATGTATAAAACCGGCAAAAATGCCTATGTGGCATATTTTTTGAGTAAATTACATAGATAGTCCTTCTTGTTTGTCCCAAATTGCATCTACGTCCCCTCGAAAGTCGATTTTTTACGCCGTCCATTTTTTTTTCATCTGCTTTACGTTTTACCGCTTTTTACGTTTTCATCCACTTTTTAATAAAATTTTTGTCATTTTTACGTTTTCGTCCGTTTCTTTTTGATATGTCCGTTTTTAGGTTTTACGTTGTCCGTTTAATTCGCTACGTTTTCATCATTTTTCCTACGCTTTTACAATTTCGTCCGTTAGCGTTTTCATCCGTTTGTTGCGTTTTGCTTTCGCGTCCAGTTATTTATCGTCCATATCTTTTGTTCGGGCCATTAATTGTTTGATGCAGCGAATACGTTAAAAACATAAAAATGAGAACGAAAACATAAAAATGTAAAGACACAAGAACAAAAAAACGATCTAATACTTCAAAAATGGACGAAAACATAAAAAACATAAAGAAACAGACGAAAACGAAAAAAAGAGACAAAAACGTAAAAACGGAAAATCGGATAGCAAAAACGGTAATAACATAAGAATCACGATAAAATGGGGGTAAAACTTTTGAAATCGTAAGAAAATTGTATAAAAAGGGACGAAAACCTATAAATACGAACAAAAACGTATAAAAACGGGTAAAAACGTAAGAAAAGCGGAAGAAAACGGAAAAACGATAAAAACGCGGAAAAAACTTACACATGTACCAAAACGGTACATTTGAAAAAGTAAGTAGCTATTTAGCGGCCAAAACCCTATTATTTAACTTATTTTTGTTAGTAGAAATCTGACGTGGCTTGCACACGTGGCAATAGTGATTATGGTTTCGGTAAAACAAGTTTAACCGTGCAAAATGGTACAAAACATGAAAGTACGCATCTAAAAGTGGGACAGATTTTAGTACACGTACCAAAACGGTATATTTGAAAAAGTACGCGTGTATTGTACGGCCTAAAACAAAATTTTAGGGTGCATTTAGTTGGGTGAAAACATTATTATTTTTACAAAATGTTTTATGAAAAACAAATAAAACAAATATCGCGTTCAAATTAACGTTTTCTAACAACATATTTTGCAAAACACCAAATCCCTTATTTTATAACTTAACAATTAAAACTACAAAATAAATTTTAGAGGGTGCTAGGTAGGATGTTTTTGAGGATGGCTAATGGTAAAGGTAATGAAAAATAATGGTTAATGCTACCCATTATCTAATAGTGAGTAATGAATCATTACCCAATAAATTGGGGGGAATGTATTTTTCTCCCTTTCCTTTTCCCCACTATTATCATTATCTTTTCCGAGTTTGAACCAAGCACACACTTAGTTGTTTTTTATTGTTTTACTTTGTAACCCACAACCCTCGTTCTTTTTTTTCAAAATAAAAAATACAAACTTCAATAAACGTGTTTTTTTCTAATATTTTTAAGTGTTTTATAAAGATAAATTCCCTTCCAAATTTGTATAAAACTAGAAATAGAAAACAAAAGAATTATTTCTCCTACTAAACGCACCTTTATATCTCGGAAACTATGTCACATACTCACATAAGAGATGAAAAAAGTAAAACCCGATTTTATTGCCCAGCCCAACCCAACCCAAGCCAAAGCCCAAGGTTACCCACACCAGTTATATATTAAATGAAAACCCTAAGGGGGCGTTTGGTTCACAGAATGTTTTTGAAGGAATTGTAATCTTTGGAAGGAATTGTAATTTGATGTAATTGTAATTTAAAGAATTGGAATGTGTTGTAATTGTAATTGATGAAATCTGTCAATGTGTTTGGTTGACTCGCAACGTAATGTAATTCAATTTTTTTTATAAAACTTAAAAAGTTAATAATAATAATAATAATAATAATAATAATAATAATATAATAATCAAATAATAATAATAATAACAAAAATGATAAATAGTAATAATAATAATAAAATAATAATAATATTAAAAATAAATAATAATAATAATAATAATATTAATAATAATAAAAAAAGAATATTAATAATAAAAATATAATAATAATAATAATAATAATAATAGCAATAAAATAATAAAAATATAATATTAATAATAATAATAATAAAATAAAAATAATAATTATAATAATAAAATAATAATAAATAAAATAATAATTTATAATAATATTAAATAGTAATAATAATAAAAAAAAATGATAATCAATTATAATAATATTAAAAATGATAATCAATTATAATAATATTAAAAAATGATAATTTATAATAATATTAAATAGTAATAATTTATTATTTTTATTATTTTATTATTATTATTATTATTATTATTTATTAGTTTTATTATTATTACTAAAGTAAACAAATTTTGAATTACGACGTAATTCAAAACTTTCCACCCAACTTCCTATGTAATCTAGATTCCCTCACTTGATGTAATTGTAATGACTGGATTACAATTACAATGCAAACCAAACATAATTGTAATGTAATCTGAATTACAATTCCTTTCACCTTGCCAACCAAACATGATTGGAATTTAATTCAGATTACAATTACAACGAATTACAGCGAACCAAACGCCCCCTAAGTGTTTTCTCTAGTTGCCTCTTTCTTTCTTCACACACAGTAAACACACCAACATATTATTGCAGATTAGATCTGGTCGAAAAAAATGTTTTTTGATTTTTCTTTTTATTACTTATCATTTTTTTTGTTCGGTACATTTGATTTACTCGGTTTTATTTTTTTACTTATCATTTTTTGTTGTGTGATTTTCAAAATTAAAAAGTATACCTATTTCCGATTATTAACATTTCCTACATCTCAAACATATTTTCTTTTTGACGAATATATATATATTTTTTGGTATATACATTTCTATTTTATTTTATATATATGCTTGAAAAATGATGATAAGTTACTGGTATATTTTACTACTACTAGTAGTTAATCTTAGACCTCCAGATGGGTTCTTGTCGCATCATTGGACTTGCAAATTCACCCGTCCATTGGGCTTGTAAACTCACCCGGCCCGCACCACAATCAAACTCAACGGGATATAAATTATTCCCGCCTAATTCATTCTCATTACATTCTCTCCCAAAATCACTCCTCACACACTCAATTCACACACTAATGGATCCACTCCCTAATCAGGTATAATTTACTACTCTTTATCGTTTATTAAGCTTATGAATATGATTATCACGTTATTATTTTATAATTCTATGATTATGACGTCATTTTAGTTATAATTATGACCTAATTTTATGATATTATAATTTTAGTTATAATTATGACCTAATTTTATAATTCAAGTTATAATTATCATATTATAATGTTATAGCTTCAATGTTCACAACGAAAATGATGACGTCACTCTAGTGTTTTTTTAAACATTTTTTTTATATAATGATACTCATGATAATATACATATTAATGACGTCATTTAAGGTTTTTTGCTATTACTGTTTTTGAATTTTAAAATAATATTCCTGTTTTGATGACGTCATTTTAGGTATTTTTTTTATAAAAAAGATAATTATTCACTTTGATATCAAAGTTGATGACATCTTAGACTTTAAGTGAGTTTAACTGATGTTAATCCGCTTTTTAACGAATAATCTGCGTCTAATTCTTTCAGTTTTTGTTAAATACGTTACTGTTGAGCTAAGTTTTAATTTATGGTTATCTGTTTAGTTTTATGTGATGTTTGATGTATATTTTGCTTAAAAATGCTCTCAATGATCTGTCATGGCCTTTCGTAAATAAAATAGAATGATTAAATGTGTTTTTATAAGTTAGACTTTGTGTTGATCGTTGTGATTAGAGTCTGATGTGTACATTTTGTTTTACATTGGCTGTATATTTCATGAAATGACTGCTATTAAGCGATTTGACTCTAATTGAATGTGAAGTGACTTTATTGAATATTTAATGTTTTATACGTTATCTTTTAAGCCGTGTGGTTATAGGTGAAACTCTGTATCTCGTTTGTATGCTTATGAGTGAAAATACGTATATGCTGTAATCAACGCTGTTTTTGTGAGCACGTTATGTGTGTGACTCAGATTTAGAACCTAAAAGTCGATCGACGCCGAAATACTTGTTTTATATGTGTGTTTATAGGTGAAAATATGTTTTTGCTTGTTATCGACGCTTTGTTCTTCGAAACGTGTTTTGTGGTATTAGACTCGACTGGAACGTAGGTCCGATCCTTGCCAAATATCTGATGTTTAAGCTTTGTTGATAGGTTAGACTTTGTTTTTATTGTAGTGATTAGACTCTGATGTGCACATCTTCTTGTTTCACCTATGTTTATAGGTGAAAATGTATCAAGATTGTTCTAACTGCATTGGTCTGTATATTTCATGAAATCGTGCTATTAAGCAAGATTCCTGTTGTTTGTTGTAAATGTGATTTGACTCTAATTTTGAAATATTTGATGTTTTATACATCATGCTGTTTAAGCTGTGCTTATAGGTGAAAATGTGTATCACTTTAACTTATATCAATAACGTCAATTGCTGTACTATTTTTTAGTTGCTTAGTTAGTTAAACATCCATAAATCTGATATGTAAGTTTTGTTATTTAAGCTCTGTTTATAGGTGAAAGGTCGTATCGACACTGCTTGTTAATTACATCTATTGTTGTATAATTCACGAAATGTGTGTTATTTTGAGGTTTTTGTTGTTGTTTGTTAGTTTGTTTGTTGATCAGATACGTCTATTGTTGTATGATTCAAAGCAACAATCGATCTAGCTATGTAAATAACTTTAGAATGAAGTCACTGTCTTGAAGTTCAGTTTTGTGTAAATCTTTTATGTATGAATTTTTTGAATTGACAGATATGTAATCAAAACTTTAGCGTGCTATAATAGTTGATATGATTTTGTAGGTTTAGACAGATTATTGTTATTTAGTTGATGGTAAATTGACTATATGATGAGTATATTTTTTGGTTTTACCATGAATTTTATTTGATACTTTGTTATTATAGAAACTGCGTTATTTGATTAGCAATTCTAACAATTCTGAGTAACTGATATAGATTTAGGTTGAATATGTAGCTGTTGTTACTCAAACTGTAAATGACTATGCTGTTTTACTTTGCTATACTGAGATAAATGTTATGTTGTATGTTTCTAGGGTTGTTGTAGATTATTTTGATTGAAAACGTATTTTATGTAGTAGGCCAAGTGTTGAGTTAGAGTACTTGCTTGATTCACTCTCGTAAGAATGGTATGTTTTCTACGGCTGCAACCTTATTTCTCTTGGGCCTGATACTTTTAAACTTAAGTTTTTACTAACCTTTTGAATTTGTTAATCATACTCCAGCCTTGTTATATTTTTCAATGACTATCAATCATTGATTTTTATAAATAGGCATATTATTGATGATGAAGGATGAATATTCATGGTCACAGTTACTAAAGTAAATTAATAATGATTAAAGTTATTGACATTCACCTTCATGTGTTCTCCTAGTTCTGCACTTAGGACTGTGATACCACTGTGAATATTTTTAAAAGTGAGACCAAAAGTTCCTATCAACACTTTCTCGAAGTTTTCAACCTTTTCTGACATTTTTGTTTTCAGGGATCAGGTTGAAAGTTCACTTGAGATCAGGACACGGAAGAAATCAAGGGTACACATTTTCAGATTTAAGCTCGTTTTTTTGTCTATGGTGAATAGATCATGCTACTTTTGGAAAATTTAAAAAATAAAACCAAAAAGTTTTTGCAAAACAAGGATAATCCAAAAGTTTTGTCGTATTTTAATACGAGTGTGTAACAAATTTTTGTAAACCTGGCGTTTCTGTTTCCAGCAGGCATCCACATGCGATCTTTTAGATGACGAGGTTTCTGGTTTTTTTAGAATTGACATGTTTAACTTGTGTAATTTTCCAATAGGTTGACCCCAGGAACACTATTGGCGATGTTCCTCTTGAGTGGTATGCAGATGAAGAACATATAGGATATGACAAGCTGGGAAGGAAAATTGTCAAGAAAGAGGGACCGAATAGGATCGACTCATTTTTGGCGAGAAGGGACAATCCAAATAGCTGGTGGGTTGGATTTTTTTTTTGGTTTTTTAACCCTCAAAATTTCATAGTTTATTAAGTCTAAGACTTAAAGTGTATTGTATTTTTGCATTTTCTATTTCTAAGTTGCTGAAATGTGATCTTCAGGCGAACTATATATGATGAAGTAGAAGATGAATTTGTGGAAGTTACTGAAGGAGATATGCGGGTGCTGCAACCTCATGCAAAATTTAATCGACATCTGGTTGGTTATCACATCTTTTGTCTTGATGAAATTAATAAATGACCTCACTCTTTTTCTAACTGATGATAATCATCATTTAACCTTAACCATGATATCTTGTATAATTTGTTTGAAAACATAATGTTTTTAAAACCAAAGAACTAACACAACACATTTGTTTTCCATGTGAAGGAGTCGAAACTCAAGGAGAAAGAGAAGAAACTCAAGGTACAACGTTTTTTTTTTCTTCAAAATTTCATATCTTATTTTACTGCACTCTGTTTGGTTTTTTTATCGATTTTTTTTTGTTAAATTGAAGAAATTTGAGAGGGTTGAAATAGATGGTCAGAATGTCAAGAAGAATCCCAAGGTACAATCTCTCTTAAGAATTTCAGATCTTATTTTATATGTATGCTGAAAGGTTTATACAGCCATGCTAGAATATTACTGATCACATCTTTTGTCTTGATGAAATTAATAAATGACCCCACTCTTTTTTTAACTGATGATAATCATTATTTAACCTTAACCATGATATCTTGTATAATTTGTTTGAAAACATAACAACTTTTTTAAAACCAAAGAACTAACACAACACATTTGTTTTCCAGGGGAAGGAGTCGAAACTCAAGGAGAAAGAGAAGAAACTCAAGGTACAAATTTTGTTTTTCTTTCAAAATTTCATATCTAATTTTACTGCACTCGGTTTGGTTTTTTTATCATTTTTTTTTAATTGAAGAAATTTGAGAGGGTTGAAGGAGATGGTGAGAATGTCAAGAAGAATCCCAAGGTACAATCTCTCTTTAGAATTTCAGGTCTTATTTTATATGTATGCTGAAATGTTTATACAGCCATGCTAGAATATTACTGTATTTGATTGAAGGTTTAATTCACATCTGTTTGGTGATTACGTTGCTCTTTTTTTCTTTTCTTTTTTTTTTCTTTTTTTTTTACAATGAAATCGATGTATGTTACGTAAATGACTTTGATCACTTCTTTTATTTGTCTTATTTTTTCTAATATTCTTTGTGTTTTGGAATTTTTTGTAGATGAATATATTGACAAAAGATAACAGGCTGGAAGTCATAATACTTTTGAAAGAACTCTATAACATAACTCCACCTTTAAAGGTGTTGCTAGATGATGCTTGCTTCGGGTACATGCAGAAAAATGGCTTGAGTACAGATTATATTTACTTTTGAAAGAACTCTATAACATAACTCCACCTTTAAAGGTGTTGCTAGATGATGCTTGCTTCGGGTACATGCAGAAAAATGGCTTGAGTACAGATTATATTTCTCACTTGTTTGCTTCTGTTGATCTTGAGTTCTACATCACTAGGTATTGTTTGTTTTATATGCTAATAAAATGTATAGATTTGTGTTATCAAAAGAGTTATGGGTTATGGGTACCCAATACCGTTTCCAGTGTATGGGGGAGGTTAAGATGTAGACAGCCTTACCCCTACCTAAGGTAGAGAGGCTGCTTCCAGTTCTACCAAAGGTAGAAAGGACCTCGCCTTTGTAGAGTGAGGATCGAACCCCTGACCTCTCGGTAGAGAGGCAAGGGGTTTACCAACTGATCCAACCCTACTTGTTTTTGTTACCTTTACTAATGTTTAGGCACACTGTCGAGAAGCTTAATCATTTGGGTGGGAGGTTAAGCATGTCTGTTCGTGATGCATCAAAGTTCTTGAAAGCTAGGTTTGTAATTTTGTTTTCATAAAATCTGTTGATGCAGGTATTAGTTTCAGTCTCAGGAATGTAGTGCTTTTGCGTTCTAAAATTCCATTACTGAATATGGCAGAATCAAGTGTCTGAAATAGTCTTTATTTTCCTTTTCTTTCTGTATTGTAGTTTTGACTTTGTGACTCATTGTCCGACACTGTGTTAATGGCATGCGTTGCTCCAGTGATGCTGAGTGTCTTCTATCTATGGCTAAAAATGATAACCTGGACAGCTATATTGTAGCTACACCGGACGAGGCCTTGTATGCCACCACGCCGTATACAACTTACTTTTATCTATTGTTTACCGAACTATGTTTTTTAACTTGCTTTATTTTTTTCAAGATGAATGTTCCTCTGCTCCGGTGTGCTGGTGGTGAGATTGTTTGTGGTTGGTCGTCTGAAGAGCAAAGTATGAGCACAAACCAGCATGACCAACTTGAGAGTGTATCTTTTATTTAGATGTCTTTTAATCAGTTTGAACTTTTGCAATATATTGAATGGTTTGCTAGCTTTAAAGTTTGATTTTAATGTGTTGAAAATAATATTTTGTTAACCTAACTTGCTGGATTGCTTTGCTTGTAACTTGTATAGGCCTGATGTAATGAATACTGTTTTGGTGAGCGCGTTATGTGTACGACTCAGATTTGGAACCTAAAGGTGATCTATGTGAAATACTTGGTTATATACATGTTTATTTTGTTGAAGCTGTGTTCATGATGAGAACGTATATAGGCCTTATTTCAATAAGAATGATTGCTGTTGACTTCATGTCTTCATGAAATGTTGCTATTGTGCGTTTGTTTTTGATTGTTTGTTTTGCTGCTTTAATTATGCCGTAGGTGAAAATAAGTATATGATGGTATTGACATTGTATTGATGAGCGCGTTGTGTGTTTATAGATGTGATTAGACTCTGATATGTAAGTTTTGTTATTTAAGCTGTGTTTATAGGTGAAAGTTCAGTCGACAATCGCTTGTTTAATTACGTCTATTGTTGTATAATTCACGAAATGTGTGTTATTTTGAGGTTTTTGTTGTTGTTTCTTTGCTTACCGTATTAAGTCTATTGTTGTATGATTCAAAGCAATAACGCAACAATCTATCTAGTGTGGTAAATAACTTTAGAATGAATTTTGTGTAAAACTTTTATGTATGGATTTTTTGAATCCACAGATGTGTAATCAAAACTTTAGCGTGCTATAATAGTTGACATGATTGTGTAGGTTTAGACAGATTATTGTTATTTAGTTGATGGTAAATTGACTATATGATGAGTATATTTTTTGGTTTTACAATGAATTTTATTTGATACTTTTTTATTATAGAAACTGTGTTATTGTTATGTTATATGTTTAAAGGGTTGTTGTAGATTATTTTGATTGAAAACGTATTTTATGTAGTAGGCCAAGGGTTAGTTAGATTATAGGTGGAACTCTTTAACAAAATAACATGTCGTGGTAAGGTAAGTGTACTTGCTTGATTCACTCTCGTAAGAATGGTATAGTGTATGAGCTGGTTTTCTACGGCTGCAACCTTATTTCTCTTGGGCCTGATACTTTTAAACTTAAGTTTTTACTAACCTTTTGAATTTGTTAATCATATTCCAGCCTTGTTATATTTTTAAATGACTATCAATCATTTATTTTTATAAATAGGCATATTATTGATGATGAAGGATGAATATTCATGGTTACAGTTACTAAACTAAATTAATAATGATTAAAGTTATTGACATTCGTGTTCTCCTAGTTCTGCACTTAGGACTGTGACACCTCTGTAAATATTTTTAAAAGTGAGACCAAAAGTTCCTATGAACACTTTCTCAAAGTTTTCAACCTTTCTGACATTTCTGTTTTCAGAGATCAATGTCTGAAAGTTCACTTGAGACCAGGACCCGGAAGAAGTCAAGGGTACACATTTTCAGATTTAAGCTCGTTTTTTTGTCTATGGTGAATAGATCATGCTACTTTTTGTAAAATTTATAAATAAAACCAAAAGTTATTTGCAAAACAAGGATAATCCAAAAGTTTCGTATTTTAATATG
Source organism: Chrysanthemum makinoi (assembly GCA_910596185.1). Classification (NCBI taxonomy): domain Eukaryota; kingdom Viridiplantae; phylum Streptophyta; class Magnoliopsida; order Asterales; family Asteraceae; genus Chrysanthemum; species Chrysanthemum makinoi. Next base: position 109,072,167 of record OU343221.1, read on the forward strand.
AGTGTGTAACAATTTTTTGTAAACCTGGCATTACGCTTCCGTGCATCAACATGCGATCTTTTAGATGACGAGGTTTCTCGCTTTTTTAGAATTGACATGTTTAATGTGTGTAATTTTCCAATAGGTTGACCCCAGGAACACTATTGGCGATGTTCCTCTTGAGTGGTATGCTGCTGAAGAACATATCGGATATGACAAGCAGGGAAGGAAAATTGTCAAGAAAGAGGGACCGAATAGCATTGACTCATTTTTGGCTAGAAGGGACAATCCAAATAGCTGGTGGGTTGGATTTTTTTGGTTTTTAACCCTCAAAATTTGAAAGTTTATTTGTATTTTTGCATTTTCTATTTCTAAGTTGCTGAAATGTGATCTTCAGGCGAACTATATATGATGAAGTCGAAGATGAGTTTGTGGAAATTACTAAAGGAGATATGCGGGTGCTGCAACCTCATGCAAAATTTAATCGACATCTGGTTGGTGATCACATCTTTTGTCTTGATGAAATTAATACATGACCACACTCTTTTTCTAACTGATGATAATCATTATTTAACCTTAACCATGATATCTTGTATAATTTGTTTGAAAACATAACAGCTTTTTTAAAACCAAAGAACTAACACAACACATTTGTTTTCCAGGTGAAGGAGTCGAATCTCAAGGAGAAAGAGAAGAAACTCAAGGTACAACTTTTTTTTTTCTTTCAAAATTTCATATCTTATTTTACTGCACTCGGTTTGGTTTTTTTATCAATTTTTTTTTAATTGAAGAAATTTGAGAGGGTTGAAGGAGATGGTGAGAATGTCAAGAAGAATCCCAAGGTACAATCTCTTTAGAATTCCGATCTTATTTTATATGTATGCTGAAAGGTTTATACGACCATGCTAGAATATTAATGTGTTGAAAATAATATTTTGTTAACCTAACTGTTGAAAGATATAAGTTGAGGGCTTATGTTGTCACTTTTGTATTCTTGTTTGTGTATTGTTTGTGATGTGCAGGATGGATATGCTAAGTGAGTAAAAGGTGAAGGGGTAAAAGTGTAGCTGTGTAAGAAGTTGAAGGGGTAAAAGCGTAGGTTTGACTTTGTTGGATTGCTTTGCTTGTAAATTGTATAGGTCTGATGTAATGAATGCTGTTTTGGTGAGAGCTTTATGTGTACGACTCAGATTTGGAACTTAAAGCTGATCGATATGAAATACTTGGTTATATACATGTTTTTTTTGTTGAAGCTGTGTTCATGATGAGAACGTATATAGGCCTTATTTCAATAAGATTGATTGCTGTTGACTTCATGTCTTAATGAAATGTCATTGGCCTTTTGTAAATAAAATAGAATGATCAAATGTGTGTTTATAGGTGAAAATATGTTCTGCTTGTTATCGACGTTGTTTCCGAAACGTGTTTTGTGGTATTAGACTCGACTGGAACGTAGGTCTGATCCTTCTCAAATATCGATGTTTTAGCTAGGTTTGACTTCGTGTTTATCGCTGTGATTAGACTCTGATGTGTACATTTTGTAGTTTCAGCTATGGTTATAGGTGAAAATGTATCAGCATTGTTCTACGCATTATTATTATATTTCATGAAATGCGTGCTATTAAGCAGTATCTGCTGTTGTTTGTTGTAAATGTGTTGTTTAAGCTGTGGTTATAGGTGAAAATGTGTATCACATTAACTTGTATCAGCGTTGTTCTACCTAAGGTGTCGTTTGTTTTTACCAATAAGTACTTTTTTTTTTCTCTTTTCACTTCTTTTGTCTGCAGAAGTAGGGGTGTCAAAAATCCCGACCCGACCCGGACCCGAACCCGAATAAGGATAGTCGGGTCGGGTTCAAAATCTTACTCGGGTCAATCGGGTCAACCCGATTAACCCGATTACAAACTAGGGTCGGGTCTCGGGTTCAAATACTATGCCTATTCGGGTTCGGGTCAACCCGACTAACCCGAGTTAGGTTTTTTTTTTCATTAAAAGGCCTAAGTTAAATTAGGTGATCCATGTAGTAAACTTGGCTCATTTTCTATCTAACTTTTAGTGTTGTTTTTGGCTTGAAAACTCTCTGGGTCTAATACGTAGCCTACATAAATAATAAGAATGTGTATGGAAATGCAGATTACAAAACAGCATGTTTCTGATTTGTTTTACTAAGGCGAAAAAATGTTATAATTGACTGGCACAAGTTGCATATAATGGCCTGGACATGTTGGCTTGGGTCCAACAAAATTACAAATGTGCAATTACTTACATGCTCATGTGTTTATATACAGTGATATGTTTTAAAATCAAGTGCTATATTTTTTAAATCAAATGTTAATTTACCGATTGCGAACTTTTCTTATTTATATTACTTCATAAAAACAATTATCCTATATACTATTAGGCAAGACACACTCTCTTCACAAGCCATGTGTCAAAACCTGAATGGACAAATATACTATTAGGCAAGACACACTCTCTTCACAAGCCATGTGTCAAAACCTGAATGGACAAGCATTAAATGTGCATTAAATGAACTTCACCGCCTCTCTCTCATTCATCTTCTCCATCCACCGCCTCTCTCTTATTAAAAAAAAAACCGCCGCTTCTTATAGCTATTTCAGTTATTCTCTAGAATCCACCACACACACTTCTCACCGCCTCAGAATAGGTCGGTGGTTTCTACGCGTTCCTTTGATGTCGGTTCCTCTCCTTGGCTGGGTTAGTGTTGTTTGATGAACAAATTGGTGAGCAACTACATGTTTGCCATTTGTTTTGGCTAAATCTGATGATTATATGTTGATGCTTTAAGATAGTTTCAATTAGTAACAAAGTTTTTGGTTTACTTTCATCTCCTTCATGCCTGATACGTTTTTCTCAGTTTTTTACATCTAAAAAAGGAGCCTTTAAGTGATATTAATCTTATGTTTGATGTTAAGTCTCATAAATTTTACTTCTATTGAGTTTTTATTACAAGTAATTATGTCTTAAAAGATTGAAACTTTCTTATTTGCATTTTTTTTTTTTTTGCAGGTGTGAGTTTTTTTTAGGTTCGGAGCTACTGAGGGTCAAGAAGTTTGATGATATAGCTTCCATGTATATCCAGATTTTTTTACAAATTTGAACAACTTGCGACAGATCAATAAAGTTTGTTTGTTTTTTGGGGTTCATATTATGATTATATGATTATTAGTTGTCATATTTATTTAAAAATCTTATGAAACCAAATGATTTTGTTGCAATTTTGAGTGCGGGACAAGTGTACCGTAGGTGGGTTTGGAAATTGGTTTGGAAATTGAGGTTAGTGTGTCGAATGAAGATAGTTTTATACAGAACTGAAGTGTGTTTTTTGACTTTTGTGTTTTTGTATAATGGAATGTAGGTTAGGGAAATCGAGAGACAAGATCGTGTAGAAGTATAAAGTGGGCAAGGGAAAGATGCAAAACTGAGTGCCGCAACTGATTTGATATCAAGGTCAACAACCATGGGTCCTATTCCGAGTCCGATAATCAGAAAGGTATTTGTTTTCTTGAGTGCATCGACAGTTTTACAAGGTGTTAACTATGTATTTTGTTTATGATGGTCGTGCGGGATCAAAGAGAAATTGTCTCATTATAAACATGAAAATAAGTTCTTAAACTGGTAACCAAGTCGAACAATGGGTTATGAAGCAAAGTTTAATTATTATATTTGACTGTCAAATGCTTAAATATTTAATTAGATGATTCATTATGTTGCTGCTTAAATATTTAATTAGATGATTCGTTATGTTGTTGTACACAGTAGTTAATAAGAAGTTTATAGCGTACATGTTATGGTTTGGGCGTTGTAGTTGTAAACCATGAAAGAGATGCCGTCAATTGATAAGTGAATAAGAAGTTTATATCTTACATGTTATGGTTTGCACGGGTTGTTCTTCTATGGACTACATACTTATATCAATGACGTTGTCTTTGGGCTTCATGTAGTGCCTATAGTTCCATGTCCCACCCTAATATTTGTGGACTTGATTCAATAGGTTGTGTTGTTTATGGGCTGATATTTGATACTTCTTCCATTTTTTTTGACTGATCAGGTTGATGCCTTTGCTTGCTTTGTGTGCTTATGAGGTTGTTGGCACCAATACTCATGAGGCAATGATCAGGTTATATAGGCTATGGAAAAACTGAAGTTGTCCGGAACTTGGCATGGCGACCTACTCGGTCTACAGCCATGGTGGATGTACCCTGCTTTGCATACGTTGCGTAATACCTGAGATATTATACATGGTGGCATGTTGAAACCATTATATTTTATTGACCGCAATTAAAAAAAGGGAGGTCTTACGGGCAATTTTCTGAGCCTGTTTTTCATGGGCCTTTGGTTTCTGCCTATGGTTTATTTGTGAAGGCAATGGTGAATGTTTTATGGACAACATCTTGGCGAGGTAACCACAGCGTAGCTTTGGTTATAGCCATGCCGGATGTATCCACTTTCTTCGATTTTTACCATGATAATGATATTGATTATGAGGGGCTATGATGAATCTAAAAATGGTTGACTAAAGCTGTGATCGTTCGCTTCTTGGCGTGGCAACCATCAGGTTTGCAGCCATGGTGAACGTATCCTGCTTTTTTTATTGTTAGCCTATCTGAGCATGCTCCGCTCCATTATATCTTATATCAATAATAGGCGATGATGAGTTTTTTCACTTATATTCCTTTGGATCATGGTTTACCGAGGCCCGTATCTTAGCGGGGCATCCACATTCGGAAAGTGGTTGCAGACATGGCGGGTGTTTCGTGACGATCCCATACTTGCATATCTGAGCCTCATATTTTGCAATCAACAATGCAATTTTGTGTGTAAAAGTTTTGGGACAAAAGGCATACAAAAATTAAGTGATTTATCTTTGTTATAAGTTTGTGGTGTGGCAAACTTTTGGCAGGCCCACGGGCGGAGAGGCCATATATGAAAACAACTCCGAAAATACAGGATGCTGACCAGATGGATGAACATCGCTCACCATTGACAGAAGGTAATGTACCATGACTTTTTGTACGTTTCATAGTCTCCCACCCAAACATTTAGTTGTTATATCTTACCTTCTTTGCCATTGTACCTCTTATATCCAGCGGCTGCGATGTTGGTCATACGGCATGCACGAGTCATTGTAAGGGAAATGCTACTGACGCTGATAGAGAGACTATGGTGCCATCAAGTAAGCGGGTGCGAGTAGAACAGCCTGTTGATCATAGCCAATCCTGTAAGTTGTCATAACCATATGTAGTTGTTGTTTTATTAGTAATTTCCTATAATCAATGTGTATGGGTCATTTACAAACTCAATATGAGATGTAATATAATTTTATCTGGATGTTTTCAGGGCTTTCATATCAAAACAATGACCACTACTTAAAGGAAGCATTTTCTGGCTTTGGTGAGGTCGTTGAAGGTAAAAACAACATCTACCTAATTTTTATTTAATGGTATATTTGCAATACAGAAGTGTTATACACAATTGGGAAAAGCCCACCAATATGTCTTTATAGGTGTTTGTGAGTACAGACTACGCAAAGGCATACCAATGCAAGAACCATTTCCAGTTACTCTAGCATGTTGGCTAAGGTAAGAATTGCAACAAAATATATTTACATATTTTTTACATACGTAGTTGTTGTTTATGTTATTTACTGCACTTTGTTCGTATATACATTCAATATTTGTTGTCACTCTTTATGCATGTTTAAGAAGATGCCTAGAAACCCCATCCCAATAGAAACTTACTACGGGGTGTTAGTGGGTTCGGGGCAATGTTACAAGGCAATGTGTATCATTTAGAAAAAACTCAAACATTTTTTTGCAGAACATTGGAGTGTACTTACAAGGCATTCGGAACCTATTCAGACCAACCATTGTAGTCACCAGAAATACATTGTCGGTTCTCAACACAAGACTTCATGTATGTTTCTTTGTCCTACTCTAATAAGTTGAGTAGGCTACGTAAATCACGATAGCAGAACTTACGTTAGCGATGTTTCAGATTTATATGCCTGTTAGATAGTCACAATTTCTATGGTTATTTAAAACAACAACAACCACTAACTATACAACTTAATGAACATAACTACCTTTTTGAATATACAAATATAGTTTCAGAGGGTGTAAGAGGGTACAAATATGGTTGCAGAGGGTGAAAAATCCTAAAAGCGTAAATAAAATTTCCAGAAAAGTAAACATACTAATCAGGGGTATGCTCATGCTGTATTGCATGAAATAAATTGGTTTGAATTAGTAGATGTTAAGTGTTTATTTATAACAGCTTAATTTGGGAAAGAGATTAACAGTGTTGGGGTGTTTGGGATTGCTTATTATAAGCTACTTATTTGCTTAAAAATAAGTATTGCTACCACAAAAACAATATCGCAACCTATATATGTTTTCATTGTACACACTTATGAAGGATATTAAAAAGATTAGCTTTTGATTGATTAGCAGTTACTTGGTTTCTCTTTTAGGTATTTTGGATTAAGAAAGTCAGGTTATTGGTGGGGATATTGTAAGCCTGATAACATTGATGTGGATTACGAATCGAGGTTTAACAGGTAAAATCCATAATTTGTGTTTTCCTGTCTTTCTGTGCAATGAATGGTTACGCTTCTTAAGTGGTGACTTTACAACCATTTAGCAGGTCAGTTTACAATCATTTAGCAGATTAAGGGCTGTTTGGATAGCCAATTTTTTTTAGACAGATTCACTTTGCAAGTGAATCTGCAATGGGATAACTTTAAGCTTTAAGCTCATGATTTTGGTTGTATGGTTTAAACTTTAGACGCCTAATAAAACGATGAATCTACAATCTTTGTTACTGGCCTATCACGTCTAACACGAAAGTCTGACACCCAAATAAAGTATAATGACAAGCAAAAAAAATAAAATACAATAAAAATAAAAAATAAAAAAATCTAATAGAACATCATTCGTAAGCAGGAAAATGTTGGCTAATGCTTATATTTCTTTCATTCTCATTTGGTTATTCAAATTGGGAAATCAAGTTAGGCAAGGAAACTGTTATGTGTCAAGTATCTATAACTTCTTTTGTATTAATATACAATGTGTTCTTATATTGCACAGCTTGGAGCAGTATCTTTTTTCATGGATTACTTCTTAACAGTTATCAATTCACTTCTTCTAAACTTGAGATATTGGAACAAGAAAAATTCAGAAACCGGGTTCTAATGATCACTCTCTTTGAAGCAATTCTAGAATAATACAAGGTACTAGATATCTTCTTTATGCATACCCATTTTGAATGACAAGTATCTCTAAATTTGAGCTACTTAATGCAGGATGTGCAGTTTACAACCTTAAGTCAAACGCTCAAATATTTAAAAGAGACCAGTTAATTCCTCATCTTCTCAAAGTATGCATTCTACATATATGCCGGTTTTCTTGACAGCATGTGTACACAAAAAACTTGCTCCAATAATGACCAAGGTACTTCCATAATTCTTTACGGGTCAAAATGGGTCATTCTTGGTTTTGGTCCAGACAGACTATTCTCTTTTGAATTTTGTAGTATTTTTTAAGTTGAACGTTCAAAAATGTACCCAAGAACATGTATGTGAAAAGTATAGCGATACTTATGTTACCAATTTGGCGAATAAGGAGTTCTTTTACGTTGTTCATTATGTTGATTTTCTTTGAGCAACAAATCTATTCTATTGATATGTTCAAGTTTGTTTGCTTCATAATATTTCTATCTCTTTTGCTAAAGGACTGGGTTGAAACATAATGTTGACCTTTGTGTGCAGCAACTAATTGTTTTTCCTGATGTACGTACAATGCAAGCATTGTTTGACGAGTATGAATCTTATTAGTCTTTTAAAAGCTTACTAAGTTTGCGTTTATAAGTTTTAAAAATGATGTTGCCCCGCAGCAACGCGCGGGTAATCATGCTCGTTGTTACTATAAATGATCAGTTTAAAGACTAGTCTTGATACACAATATGACAAAACAATATAAAAATTACGTAAACACATGGTTCATATACAACTTATGCAACAAATTGTTTGATTTTAACTACTAAAGTTTAAGAAATAAAATTATTTAATTTAGTAAATTGATGACCAACCCGAAGTGGATGACTCGACCCCGACTTGACCCGACCCGATTTGACCGAACCCGACTAACCCGAAGTTGAAATAGGGTCGGGTTCGGGTATATTATTTTTAGCCTCAACCCGACTTGGACCCGACCCGTTTGACCCGAACCCGACCAACCCGACCCGATTAACACCCCTATGCAGGAGGGAAGAGGGTTTTTGTTTGTTTTTTCGAAGACGTAACTTCTTTTCACTTCTTTCCTCTTTTAAATTTCAGACATTATCTTTCACTTCTTACCATTCTCACTCCTTACCTCTTCTTTCACAAACCTTACTCTTTCTCAATATTTTACATCTCTTTTACGTTTCGTCTGTTTTTTGGTGTTTACGTATTAGTTCCATTTTTTACGTTTCGGTCCTTTTATTTACGTTTTTGTCCACTTTTTTACGTTTTCGTCCGTTTTTTTACGTTTTCGCTCATTTTTGTCTATTCTTTTTACGTTTTCATTCATTTTAACGCTAGTTTTTGTACGTTTTCCCTGTTTTAACAACGTGCGTTTCATCGGTTTTTACGGTCCGCCTTTTTCTCTATCATTTCTCTTTCTTCACTATAGGATTGGAAAACGTAACATCACTGGTAATTGATGCAAAATAGTCTATTGTTAATTGTTATAGAATGGTACAAGTTCACCAAGATTATCTTTTACGATATTAACAAGGGCAAATGATAAAAAAGTATCAAATAGTTATCATAATCATTTAATAACTTTGTGGGTAGTGAACAAATTTTTTGCTTTTGTAAGCCTATACTTTCAAATTCATCATTTTAGGTATGTGACATTTTTGCCCTTCGGGATAAAAAAAAATTCTATTAGCTAAGAGGGGCAAATATGTCCAAAAATTTCGCAAAATACCCTAAAGAGAATGAATTTGAAAGTATAATAACTCTCCAAAAGCAAAAAAAATTGTTCGCTACCCACAAAAGCAAATGGTGTCAAGTAAAATCATTTGCCCTATTAACAAACATGTATTAATCGACACTTTCAACTTCACGATTTTTGTATCAAGCATGATTTAGAAGAGTTTTAACAAAAGAACTATAAATTTTATAAAAACCTCACTCTGCAACTTTTAAATCCACCAACAGGTCCCCCTTATCTTTTGATTTTCTTTTTATAATTACGTTGAACGTTGTTCATAAGACCAATCTCAGTGTCCAAATCCAAAGAGGTGCCAAACTGCCAACTTGTCATCCCAATTACAAGTTTTAACATTACTGAATTGCTACATACCTGGAGCTTCCCATATTAGTAGTTTTAACTAGAGGTGACACAAAATAAAAAAGTTGGGTTAATTTGAGCTAATTTGGGTACATTAATCCGCTTTTTTCTTTTTCTTTTTTGAAATAGTACGTATTGCTCATTTAATAGTTAAATGGGCATTAACGGCGCATATGTTTTCACAAACGGCATGTACATTTAGCTGCGTCTTTTTTTTAAATGATGTGTATTGCTCATTTAAAAGTTAAATAGGCATTAACGGGCGCATATTTTTTCACAACTGGAAAACATTATAATTATTTTTAAAGAAAAACTTATAAATATAATATATTTAATTTTTTTAAACTTTTTTTTTTCAATTGGTCGGATCTTATTTTAAATAGCGTGAAAGAATAAATTTTGTGATGTAATTTTGGAAAAAAACTTAGGAATCATATCCTTAAAGTTGGATTTAGCAATAGACTCCCATTCACATTACACCACCTTATTGAACTTACAGTCTCGTAACCATAGTTATTCCTAACTTCAAATTAAACACTGTTGAGTTCAAAACAGACCTGTTACATGGCCTGTTTATTTAAACTAGTAAATAAATGCAACTTATAAGCTATCAGGTGGACATGGACACCTCTACTAAACCAATACCTTAGAGACTTCTAGTTTAAGATTTTTGTACCAAATGATGCTTCAGTCTTGATGGAATGGAGAAGTTTGCAAGTCATAGCTTCTTTCTGTTTCTGACTTTCGTTGGTGTAAATCGAGACCTCTTCCAGTTCCTTTTCTTGCTTCTGCTTTTAGTTGTTCCAACACTCTCGTGACCTCCCTGCAGCACATCAGGACACATAAACATCAAATATTTTTTGATATAGACTTTAATTCTTAATGAATTGCAACAGTAAATATATAATTGAAAAAATTCAGGAATAACTTATTATTGTAATATGTATGCAACATAAGCTTAGCATTAAGTAAATAAAATCAAAGCCAAAGTTTTGCTGATGCACAAGTACAGTAGTCCTCTGTACGAGTTAGAACACGAACTCGTCCTAAAAGTATATATACAATATGTAGAAAGGATATTGAAACAACAACAGACACCATAGAGTCCGGTTTGAACTCTCTTCTATAACGACTATGGATTGAGTATAAAGTAAATATACATTAGATCACGGGTATTAGATATATAGATATATATACACTTAAAAAGAGATCCTATTGTGCATATACAATAACAATTACTATTCACTATGTTTGGTGCACAAGATACTAAGCGAAACCAGTTAAAAAATCTAAATTTTGATTCCATGTTAGTCCAAATCAATCCGAAAATCCAAAATATGAGGTGAACATGAAAACATATTTTAAGAGCATAAAACAAGCATCTTACATATTGAGTCGATTGATATGAAATACAGTAAAACTACATGGTAAATCTAAAGTGCATTGTATATTGCATTAAAGCAAGGACTGCAAAATGACAACATAGTAATAAGCAGAACCAACCTCACGGGCTCCCGCTTCAACACTCCTTTTGTTATCCTTTGTGTGGCTTGGTCTGCCATTAACATAAGGGGATACAAGGCTTTGCACAAATAAAGGAGCACCGATATGTTTATGAATCTTAGAAAACGATATATTATCATCGTATATGAAACATATATTATCATCACAACAGGAAGTCGTTTCCGGACATCGATTGCAATCCTTAAAAGTATTATGCATATAGTATGCACCATCATAATTCATCTGGCAATCATTTGGCAAGAGTTCCCAAGACCGTTTCATATAGTTTCTCAATACCCATACCTCACGGCAAGGGTGATCATCACTACAATATATGCACAGGCAGCCTTCGTAAATCCCAAGTTTACAATGATCAAATATATATCTTGGGTCATCAGGTTGGCGAATTACTTTAAATTTCTCCCTAGACAAATCAAAAGAAATGATTTTTTTAAGTTTCCTCTCAGCATTATAATCAACCGCAAACCAATGAATTGCCCCATTGAGTAAGATACCAGACCTCCTATAATAGAACTCATACTTGAGTAGTCCTAGAACTTTCCAAATATTTAATTTCAATGAAAAGACTTGAACAATTGTCTTATAACTATCTTGCAAAATCCCCATAACAACCTTGTAATCATCAGTAGATGAATCATAACCAAAGCTAAAACATAACTTAGATGTGACATTTTCAGGAAGTAGGGGAGCCATTGGCAATTTTCTGACCTCCCTAGTTGAAGGATTTGATAAAAATAGTCTAGCATCTACTATTAAAGGAGAGACACATATCAGGCCATTGGAAGAACCAACAATCTTCCATGGTATACGCTCATTAGGCGATATATATGGTATACAGATTCTTTTATGCCCAAGTTCATTGTTGCACATATTTTTTTGATGAGCTTTAACAAAACGATTACCTGATATCAAAGAATACCATGACTTGCAAACTCTCTTCCACTGGAGTAGATCTTTCACAACCGATTTTAAAAGAATAAGTTCAACCACATCAAACACAACAACCATATCTTGTATAGTTTGTACTTTAGGGTTAATTGGAACAGAGAGTCAACGACATTACGCAATGTATATATACTATGTTTGTCAGTTTGTCAAACATAATACTGTACTTAGTTACTTTTTTAGCCCAGCCCAAACACATCGAGGGGGTGTTTGATTTTGAATTAATTGACTTGATATGATCATATAAAAACTGTTTCTTTGTAACTTAATATAAAAAGATAACTGAAAATATTAAATAATAAAACTGAGATTGTTTATATTAAGTCATCTGAATATAAAAACATTGTTTACTTGATAAAAAAAATTAATCTAGATAATTATCAAACCTTTAAATGGGATAATAGGGCACCCAATTAAGGGGCCGTTTGGTGTGATGTATTTGTCACTAGGGATAGCGCTAAAAGTAAAATAATTTGTTTAATTTGTGTGTTTGGGGTTTAGAATCATGACTCAGGGCTTTTTGAGGTTTGAAGATAAAATCCTTTTACATATAAGTGTCTGTTTGGAGTTAGTCATGTATAAAAGAATGGTGTTGCTTTTATTTACTGAATAGCAAATGCTAATAAAATAAATGACTACTTTACCCTTTTCTCATAAAAAGCTCCAAATTAAAATTTAGCTTGTAGAATCTAACCTTAATAAAAATTCCAGTTGGTTAAATCTTCTATATTTGTAGAATCAAACCATAACAAATTTCTAAGCGAGTTGTGTATTACAATTTAATTCTCAAAATCAATAGCCTAAGGGGTTGTTTGGTAAAAACTTTATTATTTAGCCATTGCGCCGAATAAATCAAAAGGTCAATTTGAATAATTCAAAGGTGCTGAGTGAAAATGTTTTTAAGTGTTTGATAAATTTCTGAATAATAAACAAAATTACCATATTAACCTCCATTGTAATTTAATGAAATATGTTACTTGATAACATTAATCTATAAAACTTATAATAATATAAAAAGTGAATGTAACTAAAAGAAAACCATATAAATTAAATAACTTTTTCATAAATATCATCACATATTTTACCTCCTAAGTCACTTCATATCGGTGGACCAAAGAATATATATAACCAAACTCAATTAAACATAATTTTAATAAGTAAAACTTGTAAAAGTATATAAGTATAGAGTATGTCAGTATGGTAAATACATAGTACTCTTTCCGTCTCAATTTAATTGTCAGGAGAGAGAAATCACAAAGTTTAATAAAAGTGGAGCCACTTTAATTTTCAACCACACGAATATAATATTCCTCTTTAGATTCTCTAGTTTTTACTAAAAAAGGAAAGTGGACAATCTTTTTTAGACATCCAAAAATGAAAATATGGACAATTAAATTGAGACGGAGGGAGTAATATTTTTCTTTAATTGTCTTTCAAATTTAATAATTGGAAGTAGAAGTTTACGTGGGAGAGTGGGAGGGTGACAATGGGTATTTTGTGAATACGGGTCCATTGAATCATTTAGCTTGCTATATCATACAGAATCGGTCAGAGGCCAAATTACTATTCAGTGACGAATTTTCTTATCAAACACCATGTCCGATTAATTTTGTAGCAAACAGTGCTGAATCATTTCTTTAAGCAGTAATCAAACACACACTATTAAGGGAAAAAAAGCTATAGTAACCCTCTGTTTGCACCATCTTCTTCATATACTCATATTCCACCATTAATAACCCTTTGAAGCTCTACCTCATTGAATAAAAAAGAAGCCGAAAATATACAACCTCAACGCACCCACGTTGCACAACTCTTAAATCGTATGCCACCAATTCTGCATCCTTGTTTAAAAAAATAAAAGAACACTAAAAGAAGCAATTACTTAATGAGTGGGATTCTTACAAATCATAAATCATAGATATGTGATTTATTGATATGTACATGTACATATTTTGACTAGAGTTGCTAATACAATTTGTGTGTTCTTTAATAGGGTTTTTGATATGATGGATTCATCATAAAGTGAGTTTGATTATTTGTATAAGTTTTTGATAACGAGTGATTCAAGCATTGGCAAAAAGAGGTTGATGTGATGGAGGATTGATGGATATGAGTTTGTGAAATGGGTGGAAGAGATGAAGGGTACTTTATGTTTTTGTTGTGGTATTTTGTGTCCTGGCTGTGAATGAGGGAGATTTTTACACCCTTTCACATTAAGGAATATCTTTCACATTAAGTTAAAAATAAATAAACTAAAAAACTACTCCCTCCGTCCCAAAATTATTGTCCACTATTCACTTTTTTAGTCTTTCTACTTCAACTTTGACCATAATTATTTTCGTTTGAGTTATATAATACTTGATGAAAAATATATGAATGTATTGGGTTTTAAATGTATTTTTCATTGGTATAATTTTCATCAAGTATTATATAACACAAATAAATATATTAATGATCAAAGTTGAACAAGAAAGACCGGTCAAAGTCAAACTGGACAATAAAATGGGACGGAGGGAGTATGTTGGAAAAGGTTTGTTACTAAAAAGGATATTAAGCAAAAAATAAACAATCCCTCAGACCCTTAAATGAAAGGATAGAAAAACCCTATGTGCTTGCCTGGATTACACTAACACATCTACTAGCATGTGTACCTTTTTTTTTTTTTTTTTTTTTTTTTTTTTTTTTTTTTTTTATATATATAATTATTCTTCCTCTTTCATTCTTTGTTTTTTGTGAGTAAACTTCTTCATATAACATATAATTTTCCTTCAAATAGACAAATTTTTATTATATAAGTGGGCTCCATTTATTTTTTAATATTAAACCAACAATCATAATTTTTATCCTAATATACAAAACAAATAACTTTTATATTGTTTTTCTTACATCAAATCCAAATCCAAATCATAATTTAAATCCAAATCTTAATCCTAAACTTATTTACAAACCAAATGGACCCTAAGATTTTAAAATATGGACCGTCTATTTATTAAAACTAACTTAGCGGTCATCAAACTATGTGTCTATCTTCGTTACATCAATTTTGGTCAAATTTAATCTGGATTATTATCAAACAACAAGAATAAACGTAACACTAACATAAATATGTTCTACAAGTCGCAAGATTTCATTTTTATCATTTTAAATTACTTTAAACAATATATAGTGACACTTAAAAAAAGATTATATTTGGTACTTTATACCAACCTTGTCATTCATCTTACATAATTGCGTAGATGTTTTACGCATTACAATTTTCAGGCATAAATTTGGCCATAATTGGTGTAAACGAAATCAAACACAAGTTAGACGGGCTATAAATTAATTTTAGTAAGCGGACGACCTATATGTTAAAAACTTAATATTTGGGTGACCTTTACATACCTTATCACTTAAAAAAAGTTTTATTGCTCAGCTAAAGACCAAGCCTACCCACCCCTTCATAAAACAAAACCCTAATAACCATTTTAAGTTTTCTAGACCCCAGTAAACACATCATATTGTTGCGACTTCGATCATGATTCAGTAAAAAATTGGTTTTTGATATATCCATCGTCATGGTTTTTCTTTTTAATGTTATCCTCTTTTACTTATCAAGAGATATTATTTTCCTATTTGTAACTCATTTTTTCAAATCTAAAAAACGCTTTAAAAACCTCATTTTACTTGCTTATTATTTTTATTTTTTCTTCCGTACATGTGCTATTGCGTGATTTTTTCAGTTTTACGAATGTGTTTTAATTTTGTACTAGACAGCAGTATCGGCATAGTATAGACTAACTTTTAGCGGCAAACAGTTATAGTTGTGATATTTGGTTAAGTGTTTAGGGTAACGTTATAAAATGTTAAAATATCAAAATTTAATTGCAAATGATTGTAACATGCGATAATTCAACTTAAAGAAAAATTCTCAAAATATATAAAAAAAAACAAATAAAAATATTTACACTCTGTTCTCGATTTTTTTTTGAGAATTAAAGAAATGAAGGTAAAGAAATGTAAAAAGAAACTTGTATGTTATTTGTGCTCTCTAGTTTTGAAAGAGAAAAAAAGAAAGTGAAAGTATTGATCTTGGTGTGTCACATTTTTATATAATTGTATTTGTAGAATTACCACTATACCCTTACTGTAACACCTCAAAAAATAGTACAGCGGAAGACAATACTAATATGTGGGATGCTACTAACCAGCGGAAGACAATACTAATTGTATTTATTGAAGATACGGCATAAATCCTTCCAGATGTTACGCTGTAACTAGCTTTTTCAGTGCAAAATACGAAGATAATGATGTTACGGCGTAACTCTCACACCAAATCAGATAACGTGGGTAGAAGGTTGAAGGCAGATCTTGAGGAGCATACGAAGCCATCTCGAGAGAAGAAAATCCCCTACGATAAGCATTAGCATTTTATCATTTCTTTTACTCTTAATTCATGTATTTCACCATGTTAAACATTGAATTGATTGCTTCAAGTAATATGAGCGGCTAAGCATCTGGGTGCTAGCCAGTTATGATTCTTAATTGTTTTGTTTATGTTTACATTGCTTCCGTATAATTATTTTTAGTGTATGCATGCATAGTTTGTTGGTAGTGTTAGCCTTAATATAATGTGTTAGAAAGGTTTATACAACCATGCTAGAATATTAGTGTGTTGAAAATAAATTTTGTTAAACTAACTGTTGAAAGTGAAAGATATAAGTGAGGGTATGTTGTCACTTTGTATTCTTGTTTGTGTATTGTTTGTGATGTGCAGGATGGATATGCTAAGTGAGTAAAAGGTGAAGGGGTAAAAGTGTAGCTGTGTAAGAAGTTGAAGGGGTAAAAGCGTAGGTTTGACTTTGTTGGATTGCTTTGCTTGTAACTTGTATAGGTATGATGTAATGAATGCTGTTTTGGTGAGAGCGTTATGTGTACGACTCAGATTTGGAACCTAAAGTTGATCGATGTGAAGTACTTGGTTATATACATGTTTTTTTTGTTGAAGCTGTGTTCATGATGAGAACGCATATAGGCCTTATTTCAATAAGATTGATTGCTGTTGACTTCATGTCTTAATGAAATGTCATAATGAACTTTGGCCTTTTCTAAATAAAATAGAATGATCAAATGTGTGTTTATAGGTGAAAATATGTTCTGCTTGTTATTTAGAGTATGTTGTACACTTGTACTGAAGATCTTATTTTCCCATGTAACGTTTCTTTTATCATAACGTCTTTCTAATTATCTTAATGATAAAAACATCTTTCTAAAAAGTTAACCCACCTATTTTACTCAATTAATAATGACCCATTTTTGTCCAGTAAGTGTAATATCCATATTTTGGCCCATTTTGGTGCACCAACTTTGCTAAGATTTCACTTTCAAGAAAATATGGAGTAATAAATTTCTTTTTTGGGAGCTCGAGAGCTTCTCCTTACTGCTAAAGGATCCCAAAATAGCTCTAAGTGTCGTATATTTGTGGTTCTCTATTAGGATATGATATATCTTCAAAAGTAATATATGTATGTCTGATTTAGCTATTAGAGTCACCATTAATGATTTAATATCGTTATGTTTTATTGGACAATGACTAAATGTAACAATTTGTATCATATGGCATTTACCTTAATTAGAAGACTAGAAGTAGCTTTAGTCATTTTCTTATGTTAGTTACGCTCACTTAAGTTGTAAGTAATGTCCAAAGTATCTGTTGTTCATAACTTCATATATAAGAAATGCGCACTTACCCTAAAATTTGGTCTGCTTTCAAGTTTTTGTCATGTTAGACAACTCTTATTCCAATGCAATCTTTATTTGCTTGGGTTGAAAACATAAAATTTAAAATTCATTGATATGAAAAATAACATGAAATAAGAAATATTTTTGGTCTGTATACTTTTCTTCACTATAGGATTGGAAAACGTCACTGGTAATTGATGCAAAATAGTCTATTGTTAATTGTTATAGAATGGTACCAAGTTCACCAAGATTATCTTTTACGATATTAACAAACATGTATTAACACCAAATGATTTAATCACGTCTAAATGATCACTTTCTTATATCTAACAGAATATAATCGACACTTTCAACTTCACGATTTTTGTATCAAGCATTCAAGCATGATTTAGATGAGTTTTAACAAAAGAACTATACATTTTAGAAAAACCTCACTCTGCAACTTTTAAATCCACCAACAGGTCCCCTTTATCTTTGGATTTTCTTTTTATAATTACGTTGAACGTTGTTCATAAGACCAATCTCAGTGTCCAAATCCAAAGAGGTGCCAAACTGCCAACTTGTCATCCCAATTACAAGTTTTAACATTACTGAATTGCTACATACCTGGAGCTTCCCATGTTAGTAGTTTTAACTAGAGGTGGCACAAAATAAAAAAGTTGGGTTAATTTGAGCTAATTTGGGTGCATTTATCCGCTTTTTTTTTTATTTTTTTTATTTTTAAATAGTACGTATTGCTCATTTAATAGTTAAATGGGCATTAACGGCGCATATGTTTTCACAAATGGCATGTACATTTAGCTGCGTCTTTTTTTTAAATGATGTGTATTGCTCATTTAAAAGTTAAATAGGCATTAATGGGCGCATATTTTTTCACAACTGGAAAACATTATAATTATTTTTAAAGAAAAACTTATAAATATAAAATATTTTATTCTTTTAAACTCTTTATTTATTTATTTTTTTTCTTTTTTCAATTGGTCGGATCTTATTTTAAATAGCGTGAAAGAATAAATTTTGTGATGTACTTTTGGAAAAAAACTTTGGAATCATATCCTTAAAGTTGGGTTTAGCAATAGACTCCCATTCACATTACACCATCTTATTGAACTTACAGTCTCGTAACCATAGTTATTCCTAACTTCAAATTAAACACTGTTGAGTTCAAAACAGACCTGTTACATAGCCTGTTTATTTAAACTAGTAAATAAATGCAACTTATAAGCTATCAGGTGGACATGGACACCTCTACTAAACCAATACCTTAGAGACTTCTAGTTTAAGATTTTTGTACCAAATGATGCTTCAGTCTTGATGGAATGGAGAAGTTTGCAAGTCATAGCTTCTTTCTGTTTCTGACTTTCGTTGGTGTAAATCGAGACCTCTTCCTGTTCCTTTTCTTGCTTCCGCTTTTAGTTGTTCCAACACTCTCGTGACCTCCCTGCAGCACATCAGGACACATAAACATCAAATATTTTTTGATATAGACTTCAATTCTTAATGAATTGCAACAGTAAACGTATAATTGAAAAAATTCAGGAATAACTTATTATTGTAATATGTATGCAACATAAGCTTAGCATTAAGTAAATAAAATCAAAGCCAAAGTTTTGCTAATGCACAAGTAACAGTAGCATGTCAAGTCCTCTGTACGAGTTAGAACACGAACTCGTCCTAAAAGTATATATACAATATGTAGAAAGGATACTGAAACAACAACAGACACCATAGAGTCCGGTTTGGATTGGTTTACTAGTAGGTTTGATTAGCTCAATTCCAAAATCTGCACTCATCAACTACACCTCTTCAAAATCAGAATATAAAGTAGTTTTAAAATTTCAATTGCCATCATATATGTTGACGTTAGCATAGTCTTTATCAATGTTAGAAATTGGACTCTCTTCTATAATGACTATGGATTGAGTATAAAGTAAATAGATACATTAGATCACGGGTATTAGATATATACACACTTAAAAAGACATCCTATTGTGCATATACAATAACAGTTACTATTCACTATGTTTGGTGCACAAGATACTAAGCGAAACCAGTTAAAAAATCTAAATTTTGATTCCATGTTAGTCCAAATCAATCCGAATATCCAAAATATGAGGTGAACATGAAAACATATTTTAAGAGCATAAAAGCAAGCATCTTACATATTGAGTCGATTGATATGAAATACAGTAAAACTACATGGTAAATCTAAAGTGCATTGTATATTGCATTAAAGCAAGGACTGCAAAATGACAACATAGTAATAAGCAGAACCAACCTCACGGGCTCCCGCTTCAACACTCCTTTTGTTATCCTTTGTGTGGCTTGGTCTGCCATTAACATAAGGGGATACAAGGCTTTGCACAAATAAAGGAGCACCGATATGTTTTCGAATCTTAGAAAACGATATATTATCATCATAAATGAAACATATATTATCATCACAACAAGAAGTCGTTTCAAGACATCGATTGCAATCCTTAAAAGTATTATGCATATAGTATGCACCATCATAATTCATCTGGCAATCATTTGGCAAGAGTTCCCAAGACCGTTTCACATTATAGTTTCTCAATACCCATACCTCACGGCAAAGGTGATCATCACTACAATATATGCACAGGCAGCCTTCGTAAATCCCAAGTTTACAATGATCAAATATATATCTTGGGTCATCAGGTTGGTGAATTACTTTAAATTTCTCCCGAGACAAATCAAAAGAAATGATTTTTTTAAGTTTCCTCTCAGCATTATAATCAACAGCAAACCAATGAATTGCCCCATTGAGTAAGATACCAGACCTCCTATAATAGAACTTATACTTGAGTAGTCCTAGAACTTTCCAAATATTTAATTTCAATGAAAAGACTTGAACAATTGTCTTATGATTATCTTGCGAAATCCCCATAACAACCTTGTAATCATCAGTATATGAATCATAACCAAAGCTAAAACATAACTTAGATGTGACATTTTCAGGAAGTAGGGGAGCCATTGGCAATTTTCTGACCTCCCTAGTTGAAGGATTTGATAAAAATAGTCTAGCATCTACTATTAAAGGAGAGACACATATCAGGCCATTGGAAGAACCAACAATCTTCCATGGTATACGCTAATTAGGCGATATATATGGTATACAGATTCTTTTATGTCCAAGTTCATTGTTGCACATATTTTTTAGATGAGCTTTAACAAAACGATTACCTGATATCAAAGAATACCATGACTTGCAAACTCTCTTCCACTGGAGTAGATCTTTCACACCCGATTTTAAAAGAATAAGTTCAACCACATCAAACACGACAACCATATCTAGTGTGTACTTTAGGGTTACTTGGAATAGAGAGTCAACGACATTAAGCAATGTGAATATATATGTTTGTCAGTTTGTCAAACATAATACTTTAGTTACTTTTTTAGCCCAGCCCAAACACATTAAGGGGGTGTTTGATTTTGAATTAATTGAAAAATTGTTTGTTTGTGACTTAATATAAAAGGATAACTAAAAATATTAAATAATAAAACTAAATTGTTTACATTAAGTCATTTTTTAATTAAACATGGCTTGATAAAAAAAATTAATCTGGATAATTATCAAACCCTTAAATGGGATAATAGGACACCCAATTAAGGGGCCGTTTGGTGTGAGGTATTTGTCAATGGGGATAGCGCTAAAAGTTAAATAATTTGTTTAATTTGTGTATTTGGGGTTTAGAATCATGACTCGGGGCGTTTTTATTTGAAAAACGATCGAACTTGACACTTTATGTGATTGTGTGTAGACAACTATTTTTTTTTATTGTATTAACTGAACTTTCAAATTTCGATCATTATGTGTATTTGTGACTATTCTGCAATGTAAAATGACCATTTTACCTTTCGAAATTTGAAAAAATTAAGGGTAAAATGGTCACAAAAATACATATAATTATCGAATTTTGAAAGTTCAGTACACACAATAAGAAAAAAAGTTGGCTACACACAATCATAAAAAGTGTGAAGTTCGATGCATTTTTTTGTCATTTTTCCTTTATTTTATTTTTTTTCTGTTTGAAGATAGAACCCTTTTACATATAAGTGTATGTTTGGAGTTGGTCATATATAAAAAAAAAATGTTGTTTCTTTTATTTACTGAATAGCAAATGCCAATAAAATAAATGACTACTTTACCCTTTTCTTATAAAAAGCTCCAAATTGAAATTTAGCTTGTAGAATCTAACCTTAATAAAAATTCCAGTTGGTCAAATCTTCTATATTTGTAGAATCAAACCATAACAAATTTCTAACTGAGCTGTGTATCACACCTTAATTCTCAAAATCAATAGCCTAAGGGGCTGTTTGATAAAAATTTATAATTTAGCGCTAAATAAATCAAAGGTGCTGAATAATTCAAAGGTGCTGAGTGAAAATGTTTTTAAGTGTTTGATAAATTTCTGAATATCAGTTCTGAATAAACAAAATTACCATATTAACCTCCATTATAATTTAATGAAATATGTTAATTGATAACGTTAATCTATAAAACTTATAATATAAAAAGTAAATGTAACTAAAAGAAAACCATATAAATTAAATAACTTTTTCATAAATATCATCACATATTTTACCTCCTAAGTCACTTCATATCGGTGGACCAAGGAATATATATAACCAAACTCAATTAAACATAATTCTAATAAGTAAAACTTGTAAAAGTATATAAGTATAGTGTATGTCAGTATGGTAAATACATAGTAATATTATTTCTTTAATTGTCTTTCAAATTTAATAATTGGAAGTGGAAGTTTATGTGGGAGAGTGGGAGGGTGACAATGGGTATTTTGTGAATACGGGTCCACTGAATCATTTAGCTTGCTATATCATACAAAATCGGTCAGAGGCCAAATTACCATTCAGTGACGAATTCTTTTCTTATCAAACACCGTGTCCGATTAATTTTGTAGCAAACAGTGCTGAATCATGTCATTAAGCAGTAATCAAACACACCCTAAATACTATTAAGGGAAAAAAAAAGCTATAGTAATCCTCTGTTTGCACCATCTTCTTCATATACTCATATTCCACCATTAATAACCCTTTGAAGCTCTACCTCATTGAATAAAAAAGAAGCTGAAAATATACAACCTCAACGCACCCACGTTGCACAACTCTTAAATCGTATGCCACCAATTCTGCATCCTTGTTTAAAAAAATAAAAGAATACTAAAAGAAGCAATTACTTAATGAGTGGGATTCTTACAAATCATAAATCATAGATATGTGATTTATTGATATGTACATGTACATATTTTGACTAGAGTTGCTAATACAATTTGTGTGTTCTTTAATAGGGTTTTTGATATGATGGATTCATCATAAAGCGAGTTTGATTATTTGTTTAAGTTTTTGATAACGAGTGATTCAAGCGTTGGCAAAAAGAGGTTGATGTGATGGAGGATTGATGGATATGAGTTTGTGAAATGGGTGGAAGAGATGAAGGGTACTTTATGTTTTTGTTGTGGTATTTTGTGTCCTGGCTGGGAATGAGGGAGATTTTTACACCTTTTCACATTAAGAAATATCTTTCACATTAAGTTAAAAATAAACAAACTAAAAAACTATGTTGGAAAAGGTTTGTTACCAAAAAGGACATTAAGCAAAAAATAAACAACCCCTAAGACCCTTAAATGAAAGGATAGAAAAACCCTATGGTGCTTGCCTGGATTACACTAACACATCTACTAGCATGTGTACTTTTGTTTTTTTTTTTAATTATTCTTCCTCTTTCATTCTTTGTTTTTTATGAGTAAACTTCTTCATATAATATATAATTTCCTTCAAATAGATAAAATTTTATTATATAAGTGGGCCCCATTTATTTTTTAATATTAAACCAACAATCCTAATTTTTATGCTAATATACAAAACAAATAACTTTTAGACTAAAATACACGGTTGGTCCCTAAACTTGGCAAAACGCTTCGCGTTGAGACAAAACTCGGCGTTATCATCGCCAGAGGTCCAAACCTTGGCCTTTAAATGCCAAATTCGTCCCTTGACCAAATTTCCGTTAGTCAACGTCCCGTTATATGTTGTTAAATCCCGTTATTCTAGTTAAATGACCATTTTGCCCATTTATATATAAAAACCCCAAACAAATCTTCATTTCATCACCCTCCAGCCTTCACCTTCACCCTAACCCTAACCATAAATCCCCTCTGTATCCCGTGCACAACCACTCCGCCTGCCGCCCACCGCTACCGACCTATCACCGTCATCGTCACCGTCAACTAACAAAGCAGCTGATTCACTCTAGGTTTTGTCTAAATCTCTCTCTTACAGTTTAATTTTATTAGGGTTTATAGGCATATTTAGATTTTTGCTATTGGTAGATGAAATTAAGTATCTAGTTGTTACATTACAAGCTCAATTTTTAAATAACACTTTTTCGACATAAGCTAAAAAGCGCGAGGTTCGGTATTCTTGTTGTTTCTTGATAAGGTAGTTGCAATTAACAAGTTACATTTTAAAAACGTAGTTGCATTGGGTGTTTGTTTTAGCTTTTATTTGGGGCTTATTAGCTTTATATAACTTAAATAATCTCGTTTTAGCATTTAGATAAGCTATAAGCTTGGGCTTATGAGCTTATATAAAGGGGTTTGATAAAGCCCCTTTTTTGGGATTTATGTAACTTTATAAGCCTATTTCCCCACTTTCCTATCATAAGCTAATAAGCCATAAGGTACTTACTATAAATAAGCTTAAGCCCAAAAAAAGCTCACACGACCACCCCCTAAATCCAGTTTGTTGCATCGATTGGTACACAATGTAAGTTTCGTTGCGTGAATAAGTATTGTGTTACCTTAAATTTCTGTAACTTAAAATTTTTGCAGTTGAAGAAGATGAATACGAGCTTTAAGTTCGACGAAAACCCGATCCAAGATGTTATTTCCAGAATTCGGTTCGCTCCGACGTCTAATAACCTTCTTATATCTTCATGGGATACTGTGAGTTATCATTTTCATACTAAGTTTGTTGTTTTATGTGCATGTGCAAGTTATTATACTATATATACGAGAATTATTGAATTGTGAAGTATTTAATGTGCAGAATCTTAGATTGTACGATGTGGATAAATCTAAGCTGGTTTTTGAAGCTTCCTAGGAAGCTGCGCTTTTGGACTGTTGTTTTCAAGGGGAGTCGGTTGCGTTCAGTGCTGGTTCAGATTGTTCTATAACCAGGTTTGTTTTGAGGTTTCTGTTGTTTAATTATTATTTGGTTTAACAAGTAAACTGTACATATGAGGTCTCGGAATAAATGTGTTCCTGGGCTCTGTTTGAAGACGGGAAACTGCATAATTTTGATGTCGTGTTGGGAAATCTTAGATTCTAGGGGTGTTTTAAATGCAACTGAGTTGGTTTGCACTTATCAAAAATGTTTGGTCTCAAAGGTCAAAGTCAAAGTCCTAAATGGAAAAGAACAAAATTTGTTGTTGCATCATAACTTTCATATTTATGAATCAGTAATACTTGCATTTCGTTATAATATATTTTGGATTCAAGGCGTCTCAATATCCATATTAATTTGTATCTTCAAATAAGATATGATTGATCAAATCTTCACATTCTTTAATCAATAGACAATAGTGAATAGCGAAATATATTTAGGTGTTAACTTCCATAGTTATAGTAAGTAATCTTTTGTTACACTATTTGGTTTTCATCCGTTGGCCATCGCGTATTCATATTCCTTTATCCCTATTTTAGTTTTAACAATATTTTCTATTGTGCTTAACTGCTGATATTTAGTCATAACACTTCATATATTTTCATCCTAATTTATGTGCTCTACAGATGACCCAATATATTGACTAGTGTGTTTTCGGCTTTTATGTGCTCTACACTTCATATATTTTCACCCAGTTGTGACCTTTGAGCTAATGGTGTCCGAAGCATAGTGTGTTTTCGGCTTTTATCTGCATGTATAATAGGAATGGTGTCATCCAGTAAAGGTGACACTCAAAGTTTTCTTTATGAAATTCCATTTGACCTCACAAATAAGTTATAAAGTTGGTCTCTTTCTCTGAAGTACTATTTCACGCATCTGTGTCACCTCATATTATTACATCTATAGTGGTCAGTATCTTGCCTCATGCTTTTCACTAGATTGACATATTCTTTGACTGAACAATCCCCGAGACAAGATGTATTCATTTAGCATCCTTCACTATAGAACACACTTGTATGCAACCTCTCATATTTCTTTGCTAGAAACATGGATGTACAAAAAGTTTTGTGTCACATGGAACTACACAACCAAGGCTTCAAGGCATGGCCTTGGAGCCTCTTTATCCGACATAAGAAAGACCACTTCATCCACTTTATCCCATTGTCTTTTTTGCCTCATCTTTGTACACAGATATTTTCCTCAGCTTGCAGAAATCGTTTTTTCTTCACTTCCTTTTGTTTTCTGTTTACTATCAATTCGTTAAGGTTCGTTATGTTTCTTTTTCACAGGTGCCAAACAGTAATAGACATAACTGTTAAACATGCTTTTGACAATGTTAGAAGATTTACGTCCAAACAAAGGAATGCAATCGAGAAACTGTGGGCTTCTGTACGAGAGCAACAAACTAGAAGGAAGCAAGGGAGATCAGTATCTGGGAAACTCGATGTGAATGGTTTTGAGTGGCTACAGCAGAAGTACTCGACTGAAAAGATTAGTATATGCCATTCTGTTGGTGGCACTATCGTCGTGCTGAACAATGGCTTGGCTGATGCAGTGCTGAACAATGATTTGGTCTCATGTTTCTTGACGTCAATTGTTAGTATGTTGATTGTATCTTTGATTAGGATTGTCCAAATCAGTAGTATGTTTATGTGATTGTAATATGTTTGGTATTAATATATAATCAATTTCCAAGGTTTTGTTGAAATTTATTTTTGCAATTGTCTACTTGATAATATTGTATATTAGTTCATTATTTCATTCTATGTTGCTATTAATTTTAGAGAGAGAAGCGAAGAAATAGAGAGAGAAGCGAAAAAAGAGATAAAGGGAGGGTGGTGGTGGTGATGGTGTAATTTTATTGATTAAATACACCGCTAGTCCCTAAGATTGTACCAGCCTTACCACCAAAATAATTAACCAAAACAATGAAATGACCATTTTGCCCTCATGGCAAGGCACATGGGGAAAATAACAGTCCTTGACTAACGGAAAATTGGTCAAGGGACCTGTAACGAGTATGAAACTTGAAATAGGGACCCCCGACGATGAAAAGGCCGAGTTTTTTTCCCAACGCGAATCGTTTTGCCAAGTTTAGGGACCAACCGTGTATTTTAGTCTAACTTTTATATTGTTTTTCTTACATCAAATCCAAATCCTAATTTAAATCCAAATCTTAATCCTAAAATTATTTACAAACCAAATGGACCCTAAGATTTTAAAATATAGACCGTCTATTTATTAAAACTAACTTAGCGGTCATCAAACTATGTGTCTATCTTCGTTACATCAATTTTGGTCAAATTTAATCTGGATTATTATCAAACAACAAGAATAAACGTAACACTAACATAAATATGTTCTACAAGTCGCAAGATTTCATTTTTATCATTTTAAATTACTTTGAACAATATATAGTGACACTTAAAAAAAGATTATATTTGGTACTTTATACCAAACTTGTCATTCATCTTACATAATTAGTTAGATGTTTTACGCATTACAATTTTCAGGTATAAATTTGGCCATAATTGGTGTAAACGAAATCAAACACATGTTAGACAGTCTATAAATTAATTTTAGTAAGCGGACGACCTTTATGTTAAAAACTTAATATTCGGATGACCTTTACATACCTTATCATTTAAAAAAAGTATTATTGCTCAACTAAAGCCCAAGCCTACCCACCCCTTCATAAAACAAAACCCTAATAACCATTTTAAGTTTTCTAGACCCCGAAACACATCATATCTGTTTGACTCGATCATGATTAAGTAAAAAATTGGTTTTTGATAGATCCATCGTCATGGTTTTTCTTTTTAGTGTTATCCTCTTTTACTTATCAAGAGATATTATTTTCCTATTTGTAACTCATTTTTTCAAATCCAAAAAACGCTTTAAAAACCTCATTTTACTTGCTTATTATTTTTATTTTTTCTTCCGTACATGTGCTATTGCGTGATTTTTTCAGTTTTACGAATGTGTTTTCATTTTGTACTAGACGAGTATCGGCGCATAGCAACGAGACTTTTAGCGGCAAACAGTTATAGTTGTGATATTTGGTTAAGTGTTTAGGGTAACGTTATAAAATGTTAAAATATCAAAATTTAATTGCAAATGATTGTAACATGCGATAATTCAACTTAAAGAAAAATTCTCAAAATATATAAAAAAACATACAAAAATATTTACACTCTGTTCTCGATTTTTTTTGAGAATTAATGAAATGAAGGTAAAGAAATGTAAAAAGAAACTTGTATGTTATTTGTGCTCTCTAGTTTTGAAAGAGAAAAAAAGATAGTGAAAGTATTGATGTTGGTGTGTCACATTTTTATATAATTGTATTTGTAGAATTACCACTATACCCCTTACGTAACACCTCAAAAAATAGTACAGCGGAAGACAATAATAATCTGTGGGATGCTACTAAATTATTACACAACACAAGATATAGGGAAACGGAATTACCATGTCCGTTCAAAAAGATTTACATCATCTCCCATAATTAAATAAAGTAATCCCGTGTTTCAGGGTCAGTGTAAAAACACTCCAACTTATTCTCATGACCATGCAATTTGCCAAGCACCTTCTAAAAGTACATCATACATTATTTAGTTCAATTACCTGAGAAAACATGCTAAAAGGGTCACCTAAAAGTGTAACCTCTCTCAAATTATGATGTCATCATTCAAGATATTACGTCATTTAAATAATTCATTTCGTAAATATTTTACGAGCTAGATTTTTATTTTTCTATTCTATGAAAACATTGTACGATTATCATTCCACGTAATCCCGAACCTACAATTTTAGGTTTTAGCAAACGTTTATACGTCTAGTTAAACATGTCTTTCATTTAATATACTAAGTTGTAGTATATTTTCAAGCATCAACATTTTCTATGGATCTTATATATTTACCTCATTCAAATTTATGTTTATTACTTAAATTACTTAACAATAATAATTCCTTAGATCAAACTATAACACAACAAATCTATACTTAAAACACTAACAAGAAAACATTTAAGTTTTCTTGCTTCCACCTCATTTCCCCCTCATCCTCCATTTTGGGCGTGCACTAAGGAGAACCACCAGGATATTTTGTCTTGATGATATTTTACTATAACACATGTCCTAATCCTAACTCACCCTTAATCACTAAGTTAATAAATAAAGATCTCTTACACCATAGTGAGTCACCCAATGACTCACTAGGACACATAAGAGGTCTTGGGTACAATCTTACTAAGTTCTAGTAACATTTGTATAACTTAGTATGTAATTAAGTTGACACATTCATTATCTAACTAGTAAGAACGGTGACCCATGCAAGTCCTAACCTCCTCATGAGGCTATATAAACCCTCCCTTAGTCTTCCATTTAAAAGCCAACATAAACACAACATCATCTCCATTGGATTTTCTCTCCAAGTATTATTCAAGATTGAAATACCTTTGAAAGCTTCAACAACTCATTGCATTCTTTGGTGATTTCTTAAGTTTAAAGCCACTTAAGTAACCAAGACTAGCATAAGTCTCACAACAAGTGTACACATCTTCTACAAGTGGGGAGATCACTCAAAACCTTATCCTTGTCCTAGTTATTCTTTTTTAGAAAGCCAAAAGTTGCTAATACTATTATGGTTGATTATTTGTTTGATTTCATACACTGATAGTACTTGCATAACAAAATAAGTTTTGTTATGTAAATAAGTCATGTATTTCGTATTGTGAAGCATTAACTCCTCTTTAACCATATATGCATATTATTTCGTTACAAGTTGTCTTACTAACTTGTAGCTCTTCGTTTATATTCAGTGATCTATGTTGTAAACTTAACTTGTTTTAATTCACTTTGGTTATTATCTTTACTTGTGTTGATAGACTTTGGTTATGATTCACATTTTTAATCTGTTTCAATGCTGACGTGTTAAGAGTTGTTTTAGCTTATGTTGCTTTCTGATTAAGACAATTAGAGTTAATAACTAAATCGATTAGGTCCACAAATATTAAACAAAATAACCATATAAAAAAATACATGTCAATTTATTACTGTTGCTAATCAATCATTAAAAAAAAAGATCAAAAAATGAATGAGCTGTCAAACAATGTTGAATTAACAAGACCATGACAAGTTTAAGTCATCTGGCTTCAATCCAAGACTTTGGTGGAAACTGGTTGACTCATCTAAAATATGACAGTGACCAATTTGTACATTGTTGTTGTCCATTGCTGGACTATAGGGACGCTTATAGAAAACAAGAGAGGATGTTGGCAATGGAGGTTTTTGCTCGTAATGGAAAGGATAAGACTCCTGAATTTGCTGAAGCTTTGATAACATCAAATAATCCTGAATATTAAGTGTTAATTTCCCCCGATAATGCTCGTATTTTATATCATTTATATGGATTTACGCTTGTTTTCCTCTATATTTCACTTTCAGGTAAAATACGAGCATTTGAGCTAAAGAGACGCGGATTTAGAGAGTTTATTGAAGATATAGATAGTATGCCCACTTTGAAGTAGTTACGGCGTAACTCATCTCTCACATTACGCCGTAACAGAAGCGTGAGTCAGAAAACCAACTCAACTGAAGATTACGGCGTAACTCCATCATAAGATTACGCCGTAACTAATTAGGTCAAATGAGGTTCCGCGCCGCTGCAAGCCACGCCGTAACTTTTGCCACAACTACGGCGTAACCAAGATTTATTGAAGATACGGCGTAACTCCTTCCAGATGTTATGCCGTAACCAGCTTTTTCAGTGCAAAATACGAAGATAATGATGTTACGGCGTAACTCTCAACTTAAGTTACACAGTAACCATCCGGCTATAAATACCGCCTAAATTCCAGCATTTCTAATCATTCACTCCATACACCAAATCAGAGAACGTGGGTAGAAGGTTGAAGGCAGATCTTGAGGAGCATACGGAACCATCTTCAAGGGAGAAATCACTCCCCTACGATAAGCATTAGCATTTTATCATTTCTTTTACTCTTAATTCATGTATTTCATCATGTTAAACATTGAATTGATTGTTTCAAGTAATATGAGCAGCTAAGCACCTCTTTTACTAGCCTAGTTATGATTCCTTAATTGTTTTATTTATGTTTACATTGCTTCCGTATAATTGTTTCTAATGTATGCATGCATAGTTTGTTGGTAGCCACCCTTGTTTCGATAGTTTTGAATGGCCGTAGTGGCTAGTTACTTAGGAGATAAGACCAACTGACCCTAAGTAGGTAGACTGAGTGGGAAGGGTAAGAATTGACCAACTGACGACCCTTCTTTGCTTGTGCGATTTGACCAACTGATCTCCTACCGTTTTGGATGAACAAAAGAAGTTAGGGATGAGTGTTTAAGATGCTAGCGCCCGGATACTCATTGTGATGAATCTTTCATGTAGTGGAACTTAATGACTTGGCTTAGGGGACTAAGAACAACTGGACTTTCAAGGGGTCACCTATTCATCTCCGGTGGAAACCTTTGCTGATAGGTTAGGACGAATTGACCAAATGCTGTCCTAGCGACTTTTACCCCCACTTGAAGCAATTGAAAGTAATTAAATGTGAACTTAACATGATAGGATGACTAAATAGGTTAGCAAACTTCTCCTCTATTGATCACAACCCTCGCCTTTACTTGCTATCTTTTATTTTCTTGTTTTAGTAGTCAACTAATCAATTCAATCTTCAAACCAATTAAAATATATGACACCTAGACTTAGTTAAAATCCGCACACATAGCTCTTGGGACGACCTGGGTTTTACCGAATACAACACTACACACGACCGGGTACACTGCCCGTTAGTGCATTAGGGTAGACCATAGGTATAACGAGAACTTATAAATATTAAAACCTGGTTAGTAAAACCTGCATCAAGTTTTTGGCGCCGCTGCCGGGGAGTTATATTAGGGTTTTTATTAAGTCTGTTTTTAATTTTTCTTTCTTTTTCATAATGTCAGGATTCAAGACCAGAAGCTCCAAGCCATTTTTGGTTACTCCGTTCGACGATCCGGAAAAACAATTTCGGTCGAAAAAAGTTTACTCACCAATTCCTATTCATAATATTTTCTCATTTTACGAATCTGACCAATCTGATGCAGAACCTGAGGTTATTAATGAAGTTAATATCGAGGAAATAACCATGGAGCAGTATATGGAACAGCCAAATGCGAACTGTAAAAGAGCCTTCACCCAAGAATCTAGTATGGATAAGTTCGCCATTCCAGATCAATTTACCCGAGAATTACACGAGCTGCAGTTTTCGGGGGATGAGAATGAGGATGTGCAAAATCATGTGGAAGAAGTGCTTTACTTGTCATCCCTTTTTAGCGTCCAGAATATCCCTAGCTATTCGGTTACAACAAGAATTTTTCCTATGCCTCTTACAAGGACTCAAAAGATGGTATAACATACTCCCTACCGAATGCAAAGAAACATGGGATAAATTGAGGAGAGAATTCGTTCAACAGTTTTGCCCTCCTTCAAAGATGGCTAAACTTCTCGGTAAAATTCATCAGTTTGTTCAAAAGAGTGAAGAAACATTGTATCAAGCATGGGGAAGATACAATGAGCTACTTTACCGCTGCCCTACTCATGACCTAAACAAGCACCAAATTGTCTATGTCTTCTATAGAGGGATTAATGCAGAGACCCGTGAACTTCTAGATTCTCCTAGACCTATCCCAAGCATGGCACCTGACCAAGCTTTGGAGTGTATTCGACGTATATCTGAACATTGCTATAAATGGTATATGGATACCGGGTATGGACCAAAGGATAATTTCGATCACAAGGTGATGAAATGTTAACCAAAAGGGAATATGACTACGGTGAAATTTTTGAAAAGCGGAGACTGGAAAGGGCTAGTAAAAGTGAAGCTTGTAAGGTAGAAAAAGTTAAGAGTGTATTTGGGGCCAAGATTGAAAGCAGCTTGGAAAAGATGATTCTCGACCACATTAAAGAATCAAAAGAACGTGACGAGAGAATTGAAAAAATGATGAAAAAATTAGTAGAAAATACGGTATCTTCTCTTAAGGTGCATGAAGACCGAATCAAGGGTTTGGTAAAGAGCATAGACTCATGCTCGAAAGCCATTACAGATTACCTTGTTGCACGGGATGAAGAGCTTGTCAATTCGGTGGAAACAATTTCTAAAGAGCCAACTACCTTCTCTGAGAAGGTCAAACGAAGAATTAACAAGGAGAAACAATCACTTCTTGATATTGGGGCTCTCCAGGTAAACATCCTCTAATTAATTCTATTAAAACTTACCCTGACAGTGTTTTGCAGGAATTAAATAATGATGAGACAGTTCAGCTAAACGAGAGATGTTCAGCAGTTTTAAGAAATGAACGCGAAAAAGGAAAAAGATCCCGGTTTTTCACTTCCCTTGCTTGATCGGAAATCTTGACATTTGTAATGCTTTGGCTGATTTGGGAGCAAGAATAAGCATAATGCCTCGTTCAATGTTCCTAGGTATGGGAATCGGAGACCTTAAACCGAAAAATGCAAATTGAAATGGCCGATCGATCCATGCAAACACCTTTGGGTATGGTTGAAAACGTATTGGTGAAGATCAACAAGTTCCTTTTCCTTGTGGATTTCGTTATTTTGGATATTCCCGAAGACAACAGAATCCCTATCATTCTTGGTAGACCTATGATCGCCACTGCCCACACTAAAGTAGATGTCTTAGCTCGAAAAATGACTCTTGAAGCTAACGGGGAGATTGCTACGTTCAGATCTAATGAACTTCTGTCCTTCCCTCAAATGGTTTGCGCGATTGACCCTATAGGCGATTTTGATGATGCATTGGATGAGTTTCTTGGTGATCCCCTTAAGACCCATTCTAATCTTGGCGAGATAGATTAGGGGAAAGACTTTGATGTGTTTGTCAACTTTGAAGAAGAAGATGGTTTGGGACTCAGTGCCGATGATTTCTCTAGTGACATTGACATGGTTCCTTGGCACGCAATTCGAAGAGACCCTCTCACAATCCGACCAACCTAAATTCTATGAAATAGGAAATCGTTATCCATCACGAAACCCCTATAACCTAAAAATTTCATGAAAGATTGGGTTCATTGACTTCCACCCCTTCATCGACACAAATTCCCAGTACATCATGTCAAAAGGAGTGCTACAACCAGGTTATGGTTAAGGAACTAGAATACAAAGGAAACAATTTCCTGGAGATTGCAACAAACATCCATGTCTGTTTTGGAACTCATTCATTTTTGGTCGATTTTGTGGTTTTGGATGACACTAGCGAGTTCGTGGAAGATGGGATCACCGAGGTAATTTTAGGGAAACCTTTTCAAGAAATGTATGGGCTAGATAAGAATGAGAAAGACGGACTAGTTTGGTTAAAGATTGGCGAAGATAAAAAAAATTTTAGAATGGCAAGAACCGTTAAGAAGTTTAAAAATTGGACTAAGAGGCAGTTAAGCCACGCTCGACTACTGCTTGACATTAGTGAAGAAGATAAGGCCAAAGGAATTGACCACCCATATCAAAAGGTTAACAATTTTTATTTGGGGTGTTTGGACCTGGGCACGGAATATAAGCGGGATGAGAATCGATCGGTTGGATTCAACATGGAGATTGTCATATCCACGATATGACAAACAAGCATTTCTAGCCCATGGCCTTGAGTATAACTTACAGACTCGTAAATAAATAAAAGTGCTCTTTCGGGAGACAACCCGAATTATCCCTTTATTTGTTTTATTTCCATTTGTTGGGTTTTGTGTTTTAACCATTTTGCAGAAAAATGGAGAAAAGTTGGGCTGCATGGATCTTGTCACAGTTACGGCGAACTCATTCTTATGGTTACGCCAGTAACATACCTTTTGCAGCGTACTTCTCGAGCATTACCAATTACGGCGTAATCCCAAGCAATGGTTACGCCGTAGCTACACTCCTGTAGCGTCTGCCAGGTTTTGCCTAATTACGGCATAACTCCCTCTAGGAGTTACGACGTAACTACCCTCTGTAACAGTTCTTTCTTTTAAAACACAATAACCTTATATTAGTTTTTAAATGAAATTTTGTGGTATGTTCCCTGTAAGCCCTCACGAGACTACACTCGTCCACTTGGGACACCAAGTAGTTTAAAAGGCTTGTTGTATACGCTAAATGCAACCGTGATTCCTACGAAAGTGAGTTAGGTTCCTTTTTCTTTTACATCATTTCGAGACCATAGACGAGGTATGTTGAACTTTCGAGACCAAGTGGTTTAAAAGGCTTTTAAACTTTAGAACTCGGCCTTTATATCATTTCGAGACCATAGACGAGGTATGTTGAGTTAGCTCGATGTATTTAGAGTTTACAGTTTAAGAAGGCAGTATTATAGGATTATCACCCAAAAAGCTTATCATTGTGTGTCTATCGATTAGTCACCTCGACTTCTCGACCCCCTTGTTAAACCATTTTGTTGCACTCATCTTTAATGCAAGATACCCCTAGATACACCCATCTGAGCCATTCCTTTCATTTTGTTAACCCAATATATATGTTTCGTTGCACCCTTACACCTTAGCCTACCATGTAGTCTTTATTTGTGATTGGGAAGTCATTGTTTGCCTAAGTTCAAAGTTCAAATGGAAAGGTTCAGGAATCACGCTTTTGTCACAGACACATTTTTGAAGATCATTGAAGACCCCCCAAATTCTCATATGGTTCATCTCAAGTGGGGGGATGCTATGTTTAGTTGTTATGCCTATTAAAAAAAGTTATGTTATTATTATTTGTTGATTGTAAAGTGCGAAATTATAAGCACTATGTTTATGAGCTCATTATAGATTTAGTATCGAGGAGGCCACCTCGGTCACATTTGAAGAATGGAGTTAGTGATTGCGCCAACAGTTGGAGAAAAGGTAATGTGCCCATCATGACGTCCTCTAATGGCATATCTACCTGGTATATCATGATCCGGTTTCTTAACTTCAAAACTTGAACTTTGGATGGACGGTAAGCGGTGATGACTTGGTTGTGAATTTAGACTATTTGTTTGTTATTTTTATTTTACACCAATTATATCCCATGTCTTATCCTACCCTTTAGTCATGAAACGTGTCTAGGTGATGCAGCGAGCAATCTTTGGTGTCTTGGCTATGGATTTGGTCATGTATCATTGATTTTGTCCACTTCGCCGTGACATGTTAGTAATGATGACTCACCCTTAACCTTTTTCGTGTCTACCCATATTGCCTTCGAGAATTGTTTAGTCCTTACCTCTAGTGGTGGAGATTTGTGTAACCGCCAAGCTTATGATAGAATACATGCTATGACTGTGCGTTGAATGATCACCCCGAAATTGACACTTAAAATAGTTAAGAGATTTGAGTGTTTTGTTCCCATTTCGTGAGGTGTTCGGCTTTGTTTTATTCTAGCATAAGGGATTTGTAAACTTATCTTTTCCAGGTAATGGGAGATATATTTTTAGGAATCTTTTCAATAAGGTCTACTTGAGGGCAAGTAGAGTTCAAGTGGGGGACATTTGATAACATCAAATAATCTTGAATATTAAGTGTCAATTTTCCCCGATAGTGCTCGTATTTTATATCATTTATATTGATTTACGCTTATTTTTCTCTATATTTCACTTTCAGGTAAAATACGAGCATTGAAGCTAAAGAGACGCGGATTTGGAGAGTTTATTGAAGATATATGATAGTATGCCCACTTTGAAGTAGTTACGGCGTAAATCCTCTCTCACATTACGCCGTAACAGAAGCGTGACTCATAAAACCAACTCAACTGAAGATTACGGCGTAACTCCATCCTAAGATTACGCCGTAACTAATTAGGTCAAATGAGGTTCCGCGCCGCTACAAGCTACGCCGTAACTTTTGCCACAACTACGGCGTAACCAATATTTATTGAAGATACGGGTAACTCCTTCCGATGTTACGCTGTAACCACCTTTTTCAGTGCAAAATACGAAGATAATGATGTTACAGCGTAACTCTCAACTTAAGTTACACCGTAACCAGTTCTGGCCTATAAATACCGCCTAAATTCCAGCATTTCTAATCATTCACTCCACACACCAAATCAGATAACGTGGGTAGAAGGTTGAAGGCAGATCTTGAGGAGCATACGGAGCTATCTCCAAGGGAGAAATCACTCCCCTACGATAAGCATTAGCATTTTATCATTTCTTTTACTCTTTATTCATGTACTTTGATATGTTAAACATTGAATTGATTGTTTCAAGTAATATGAGCGGCTAAGCACCTCTGGTGCTAGCCTAGTTATGATTCCTTAATTGTTTTGTTTATGTTTACATTGCTTCCGTATAATTGTTTCTAGTGTATGCATGCATAGTTTGTTGGTAGCTACCCTTGTTTCGGTAGTTTTGAATGGCGGTAGTGGCTAGTGCGATTTGACCAACTGGTCACCTACCATTTGGATAAACTTAAGAAGTTAGGGATGAATGTTTAAGATGCTAGCGCCCGGACACTCATTGTTATGAATCTTGCATGTAGCGGAACTTAATGTCTTGGCTTAGGGGACTAAAAACAACTGGACTTTCAAGGGGTCACCTATTGATCTCTGGTGGAAACCTTTGCTGATAGGTTAGGACGAACAGACCAAATGTTGTCCTAACGACTTTTACCCCCACTTGAAGCAATTGGAAGTAATTAAACGTGAACTTAACATGATAGGATGACTAACTAGGTTAGCACACTTCTCCTCTATTGATCACAACCCTCGCCTTTACTTGCTATCTTTAATTTTCCTGTTTTAGTAGTCAACTAATCAATTAATCTTCAAACCAATTAAAATCTGTGACACCTAGACTTAGTTAAAATCCGCACACATAGCTCTTGGGACGACCTCGGTTTTACCGAATACTACACTACACACGAACGGGTACACTGCCTGTTAGTGCATTAGGGTAGACCATAGGTATAACGAGAACTTATAAATATTAAAACCTGGTCACTAAAACCTGCATCAAGCTTACACTGCTGTAAAAACTTATGAACATCAGAGGATGGAGTTG
Source organism: Chrysanthemum makinoi (assembly GCA_910596185.1). NCBI lineage: Eukaryota > Viridiplantae > Streptophyta > Magnoliopsida > Asterales > Asteraceae > Chrysanthemum > Chrysanthemum makinoi. Next base: position 109,109,925 of record OU343221.1, read on the forward strand.
CTTAATACTGGAAAGCCATAAATTGTTGGGAATGACCACTACTGCTGTAACACTTTTCAGACTTGCAACTGAGAGCCCGAGGGAGAGAAGATAAAAGTGGCTATGAGGGTACACAGTGTTTATAGCATGACCCTCCAAGATTTGGCTTATGGACTTGAAAGGAAAAATATCAAGCATTTTGTGTGTGACTTTTGGTGTTAGTGTGTGTTTGTATCTTTCCCGATTACTTTTGCATGTGGATAAATATAAGTTGAGTAGCCGCCGGTTGAGTAGCCACCGGTTGAGCACTTGTAGTAGTTAATGCAAGCCAATCAAAAGTAACCAATTGTACTTGCAAATGAACACGTGACGCGTTTTTGGTGGAGTTGCGGAGTTGAGAAGTTGCTCATGACCATTTTGAATATTGATTTAGAAAATGATCATGATGGAGACTCCAAAAAAGATTCTCTCTCTTTTGCGTACTTTTCTCTTTGCTAAATAAGAAAAAAGATGCTTTTCCATTGCAAAAAGAAGTGATTTTCATGCAAAAGAATAAAGCAATAGTGTCATCAGTTGACGTAGTGAGGAAAGTGCCTTTGGCGGAAGCCAAAAAGAAAATGCACTTTGAGAAATGGGAGAAATTAGGAGTGTCTTTTTTTTTTTGGGTTTCTTTTAAAATTACTATGGGTTCATTTTTATTTGTTTTGCACAAAAGGGTTAAATTGACAAACTTGGCTTCACCAACTACCACATATTTTCATTTTTTACAACCTTCTTTTATTCTTCTTTTCCCATATATATACTTGAAAGATTTAATTGCATAAATCGTCCCTGAACCTAGACGAAATTTTGCATGTTTCATCCTAACCATTTCGAAACTGCTGATACCGTCCCCGTGGAAAACCTTTGAGGCATATTTCGTCCCAGTCTCAAAGTTAAATGACTAAAATACCTTATGTCTTTCTTCTCTTTTAATTTTCATTTTAATTACTTTTGGAGTAAATTGCCAAAATAGTAAATTACTATTTACCTTTTTTACCACGATTTCCCATATACATTTTATAAAAACATATAGGTTTTCATAAACGGTTTTAAATACATTTTTAGATGTTTTTATATACGTTTTAACACATTTTTATATACATTTTCATATATGGTTTTATACGGTTTTATATAACATCTCCTTTATACCTTTTCATATAAGTTTTTAAAAACATATACAGTTTTATATACGTTTTTATCTATGTTCTTATATACGTTTTATATATTTTTGATATATGTTTTATGTAACGTTTTATATTTAACCTATCCTTTATACGTTATTATATTTGGTTTTGGTTATTTCAGTTTTCGTCACCCCTACTAGTTGTTGTGTAACTTAATACATGACTCAAGGGCATGTCAAAACTTGATGCACAGATAAAGGATAAGTTATGTAAAACTCACATTTGGCGTGACAAAACGACGTATATATAAGCATATAAATATGTATATAAAACGTATTAAAAACATATGAAAATGTATATATTTTTATAAAGACGTATATAAAAATGTATAAAGGAGAAGTTATATAAAAACGTATTACAACATGTATAAAACATATATAAAAACATGTTAAAAAATATATAAACATTTATAAAAACGTCAATATAAAAATATATATTAAAACGTATATGAAAACTTTTATATAAACATATATAAAAAGGTATATAAAACCAGATAGCAGAGTATCCGCACATTGCGGCGGCGGGTACTCAGACTTGAAATTTCCGATGAACTATGATTTTTTAAATTTAATATGTTTTTTTGACAGTAAGTTTACGGATTGAAAGAATTTCATGTAACATATTTCAACTCTTAGCTAATTCCAATGTTTTTCATTATACAATTGTGATAATAAATATTTTAGCGAGAAATATTTTTTTCATTTTCAAAGGACTATTTGATCTATATAAAGTTAAGGTTGATGGATAGGGGTGTTCAAAAAGTATTTGAAAACCGTCAAACTAAGTCAGCCCAATCTGAAACCGTAAAAGACGATACCCAAAAAACAGAAACTGAAAAAACCCGAAAGCGAAAAACCAACTTATCACGGTTTGATTTCGATTTTTATTTTCAAATATCGGTGGTTATTCGTACCAAACCATGTTTAATATACATGTAGTTTTTAACAAAATAAGGGTTCGTTTGGTAAGACAGAATGAAATGTCAACTGAATGGAATAAACGATGTAATGGAATGAAGAGTGTAATGTAATGATTCATGGTAGTTATTAATCATGTTTGGTTTGTATGATAAGACGTAATTGAATCGATAATAAAAAGACTAAAATACCCATTAATGATAGAAAATTTATTTAATGTGATTAATTATTGATGGAGTTTTATGTAATTTTGATTCCATTACAAGATGTCATGAAAAAAAAAAGAAGGGACCCCTAAGGAATGGTTTTGGTGTAATGGGTCATTACTTGTAATGAATCATTACATTATATATGTAACACCCCGCCTACTCAGACCACAATATTGTCCGCTTTGCCCGCAGGCTCACGACTTTGTTTTTGTGGCCTCATTTGAAGACTTCCTAGCAGGTCACCCAAGCCAGTACTACTCTCACATGAGCACGCTTAACTGCCAGTTCCTAAGAACTCCACTCGCAGTAGACCACAAAACGCCTTGTGCCATTGTAAGGCGAATGTTATCATATGAGCCCAACATCTCTCCAGGCCACAGCCGATGTAGGATTTTCCTAGGGTATTACAATCACCCCCCTTAGGGACTCATCGTCCTCGATGAGGTTTGCCCCACCATCCCGAACGGCTCAAGAGTGGCTCTGATACCACTTGTAACACCCCGCCTTATCAGACCATAATATTGTCCGCTTTTCCTGTAGGCTCATTGTAACACCCTAGGAAAATCCTACATCGGTGGGCCTGAGAGATGTTGGGCTCATAAGACAACATTCGCCTTACAATGACACAACGCGTTTTGTGGTCTACTGCGAGTGGAGTTCTTAGGAATGGCAGTTAAGCTGCTCATGTGAGAGTAGTACTGGCTTGGGTGACTGCCGGGAAGTCAAATGAGCCACACAAAACAAAACAAAGCGTGAGCCTGCGGGAAAAGCGTGCAAAGCGGACAATATTGTGGTCTGAGTAGGCGGGGTGTTACAAGTGGTATCAGAGCCACTCCTGAGCCGTTCGGGATGGTTGGGCAAACCTTATCGAGAACGATGAGTCCCTAAGGGGGGTGATTGTAACACCCTAGGCAAATCCTACATCGGCTGTGGCCTGGAGAGTGCTGGGTCATAAGATAACATTCGCCTTACAATGACACAAAGCGCTTTGTGGGCTACTGGGTGGAGTTCTAGGAACAGAGTTAAGCGTGCTCATGTGAGAGTAGTACTGGCTTGGGTGACATGCCGGAAAGTCTTCAAATGAGGCCACAAAAACAAAGCCGTGAGCCTACGGGCAAAGCGGACAATATTGTGGTCTGATAAGACGGGGTGTTACAATATAAATGTAAACAAACAACATTTATTCATTACATTGTAATAATCTTTTTCATTACAGCTTTGATTACGACATACCAAACACTACGTAAGTATTTATAAAGTGTATAAGAATTGGATAATTAAATTTTCTGGCATCATTCATCACGGTCGCGATTCTCATACATTGGTATTATGCAATGGAGGCAATACCTTTTGTATTCTAGGAAATCATGTACGTAACAATTGAAAAGGTTTTAGTTGATTCTCTAAGTAATTTAAAGCTCAATGCAAAGTTATTTACGCACCATCTACAAATTTAAGTCACTTAATTCTTTAGATGTAACTTCATTTTATAAATTTAAGACACATAATTCTTCATATATAACTTTATTTTACAAATTTTTGACACTTAATTCTTCGTATATAACTTTATTTTACAAATTTAAGACACTTAATTCTTCATATGTAACTTCATTTTCTACTATTAGCAAGTGTGTTGTGTTAAACATTTTAATAATTCCTTTTGTAAGAAGTCCTAAATGTATAATAAAGTAGTATAGATATAAAAATGTATATATTTTTATAAAAACGTACATAAAATCATTTATAAATATGCATATGTTTTTATGAAAACGTACATAATGTAATTTATTGTTTTGGCAATTTTCTCCAAAAGTAATTTAAATAAAAATTAAAAGAGAAGAAAGACAGAGGGTATTTTAGTCATTTAACTTTGAGGCATTGACGAAATTTGCCCCAAAAGTTTCCTACATGGACGGTATTTGCAGTTTCGAAATGATTGGGACGAAACATGCGATTTCGTCATGGTTCAAGGACGATTTATGCAATTAACTCTTTCGAATATACATATATGGGAAAAGAAAAATAAAAGAAGGGTGTAAACAAAAATATATGAAAATATATGGTAGCTAGTGAAGCCAAGTTTGTTAATTTAACCCATTTTTGCAAAGCAAATAAAAATGAACCCATATTTACAAGGTAATTTCAAAAGAATCCCATATTTACAAAAAAACTCGAAAAAGTAGTGATGTTGGAAAAAAAAACATTATATTGAACTAGGCGAGTACCCGCGCCTAGCGGCAGCGGTTTCTAGCGTCAGATAATTAATGATTTGTGATATTGTGGTGAGTGTTTTGTGTAGCGTTTAAAATAGAACGTGAACCGATGAAAATGTAATTGCAAATGGTTGTACTATACGATAACTAAAGTCTAGACAAAATTCTTAACATCTATCAAACAACATATAAAAACATTTAATGAAAATGAAAGTAAACATTACATCAGTTATGAGATAAAAACTAAAAACACACGTTACTTGTAGCGTAAAACCTAACAAGGAAGGGATTAATGGTGCCGTTGTTAAGAAGAAAGCAACTACCAAAATTAGCATGAATGTGATTAGCCCAAAATAAAAATAAAATGAGCGTATTTAGCCTATTGAAAAGTTAAATGTGCACTAACGGCACATATTTTCTCTCAATTGTAAAACATTATAATCGTTTTTGAAGAAAAACTTATATATATATATATATATATATATATATATATATATATATATATATATATATATATATATATATATATATATATATATATATATATATATATATATATATATATATATATATATATATATATATATATATATAATATTTATATAGCGAATGATCTTTTGTGTTAAAAAAAGTTTATGGGTTCTAAACGAAAATAATAAAAGTTTGAAGATTTGGGGATTAAACATAATGTTTTGAAACCGGTTCGACCGGGTGGTTCAACCTGTTGAACCGTTCCCGTCAAAAAAGGGTCGATTTAACCGAGTCAACCCGGACAGGTTGGGTCAAAACGGGTCAAATTAAACATGGTCAACCCACCGGTTGAAGCGTCCGGTCAACCCGGTTTTCGGTATGTATTAATAGTTTCAAATTTTCACTTTTTACTTTTTGGTTTTTCCTTTATATATAGTATAGTAGGTACCCGCGCGTTGCGGCGGCGGGTACCCTGTGAGGATTAACCGGAGAAATATATCTCGATGAGACCTGATTCACCAGTTTGTATCGGCTTCAACGGGTCCTCTCTAGTTCATTTTCGGATGGCTGTTATTGGTTAGCCGAACCGGTGGCGACACCGGTTTCCGGTTGCACCTGTTGGTCCGGTCCGATTTTCAAAACTATATGTAGTATCAACTTGTTAGCTTGTATGAAGCTTTGTGTGTTTTATTAATTTATATAATGTGTATAATAACATGTACTTTTCATTTTAGGGTGTTTTAAAAATAACATTAATTAGTGTGTTTAATTATTTTATATTTAGAATTATGTTGTAACTTGTTTAAATTGTACATTGTGAAAATTTTATTGTACTTTTTAGTAAATGGTGTTTTAATTGGCTGTTTTTAATTTGGTAGATATACTTTTAATTTATTGTAAAATGTGAATAAATTATTGTACTTTTAAGTAATGAGGTGTTTTAATAAGAGTATTAATTACGCAATATATTTCTCTCACATTTGACTTTCAACTTTTCACTTTTCAAGGTTTGACCGTTTTTCTATTATATGTAGTATAGATTTGATTCTGACCCTTTAAACAACAATGAGGAAGAGAATTGTAATAATACTCATGATCTAGACGATTGTTTTTGTAAGATGCGTGACAATCTAATGGAAAAAAAGAGTGAAAGCGAAAGTTCAAACATCAAAATTCATTGAAATAAATAGAAAGATCAATTGTTGCTCTACAAAAGAGTAAGAGATAGGTCAACCGAGATCCATTGTCAATGTTCTTCACAAAAACCCTCAAAGAAGCCCAATAGATTCGGAAAAGTGTTGTTTATATCCGGTGAGTAGGAAAAATATTTTTTTTCTCCGACTTAGGAATTTATGAAGAATATGAATCGGAAACAGAAATCAGCGGACATCCACATTTGAAGCATTAAATCTCTTCAATACAAGGTAGTATAAGTATAAGGATATATATTTTTTCTTGATCACGATGGAGGTTTTTGTTTTGTTTTCAGTTTGGGGTTTAGATTTTGGATCTCTTTGATGATTTTATTCTTATGTCGTCTTTCTAATTTTGTATCGTTAGATTTGGTATGTTAGTTTTTTTAGAAGTTATTGTTTAGTTGTTTAGTTGTTAGTTGGTTGGTGGGTGTTCATCTAGCTTTACTCGAGGTTTTTCATTCTGAAGTCATAGTTTGAAAATAGGCAGATGCTGGATCTCGGGTTTTTTTTCAAAAACTTCTTGAGGATTGATCGAAAGTTTTCATGATTGAGCTCTTTGGTAGCCTTTAGTTTGTTTGTAGTCTTATATTTATGTTCGCCGATCTACTTTTCTTCTTCGTTAGGATAGGTGTTTATCTCATGTATTGTGTAATAGTGAGAGTTTTTATCTTTCCGTTTAATTGGCCTTTTTTGTTGCCAATGGCTTTCTTGTACAAAGATGTTTTAATATAATTTTTCGCCGTTAAAAATAATAATAATAAATAAGTGCTCTAAGTGCCGTAGCTGAGCTAGCGAAGACCCTGTGCAGACGTTTATGTGATAACTAAACATGATAATCAAAGTTATATTAACGATCTAGCTTTGAATTTGTATGAGCTCATCGTCACTCTCAAGTAAGTTTAATAGATATTTAGAACATAAATTCATATGTCGTTAACATTTTGATGTTGTAAGTGAATTTGTAAGCCCTTGAAACTTTTAGGCCTTGTGCGATTTCACACGTCACACGCTTTTATATACGGCCCTGGCTCCAACGAATAGCTCATTTATCCATATACAATTTTACTAAAATATCCAACATTTACGATTTAACTCTTCGGTTAATGCCAACTCAACTTAAAAAGCATAGAGTATTCTTTAGCAGACCATATTAGAGCTCTAGGTGTCATAAAGAGCACGCCGTTTTCATTCGGAGCCCACAAGTGCCACATCATCTTCACATCACCATAACAAACATCCACAACTAACCACAACTAACCCCTTCACTCACAACAAACCTCAACCTCTTCATTTGAGGCTCACCACTACAACTTTATTTATCTTTTCTAGATTTCCAAATAAACTAAATTTATTTCATTAATAATTAAAATACATTAACAACACAATAAAAAGAAAAAATAAATACGATACATAAAAAAACGATACGAGAAAAAAAAATACAACACATACTAAGAATACTAGTCATCTCTTTTGACATATTTCTTCATTATTTTTTCTTGCCTCTTTCGGATGATCTCTGCTTTTGCCGGGTCAGAAGTCAAATTGGGATCTAGCATGAGAAACTTCATTTCCTTCATCTCTAACACAGCAATTTCTTTCTCCCGCCTCGCCTCGTAACAAGCCATTTGAACGTCGGCTTTTTGAGCATATTTTTCGGATAATTATCTCGAAAAAGTACTCGATTGACTCTCACCAGGAGCTCAGAGCCTTGAAGTCGACTTTTGTTTCTTTGCGGTTCGACTCTTTCTGCCGCCATCTCTTTCAAGCCGAGGTCGTTTGTCCGGGCCGAATATATCCTCGAGATATGTAATGTCAATTGGATCTTCGGCATCCCACTTCGGGTAATTTTTCAAAATCTCCCAAGCGTGAACTTACCCGAACTCCTTTCCACCAAAGTGTTGCTCAAAGTTCAGTTTCGCATTCTCGAGATGATCGTGGTCATTTTCACCACTTCGACGCTGCAAATGTTTGTAAATAGCGTTGAATTTTTGGCAATCACCGTTAATCCTCGACCGTTTACCCGTAATCATATTTTTGGTACGATGGTCATCGATAGTCTGATCATTGATCATCTCCATAATGTCGCTCCAAAAGAAATCTTTCGAACGGTCATTTCCCGTATATCGATCTTGCGAAATTTCTATCCAAATTTCTAAGCAACCCACTTTCTTCAACCTTGTTCCACTTCCTCCCAATGCCTGGCCTATGACTTCCACATCTTCATCATCGTCTGCGTCCAAATCCACAACTTGTTTTGATCTTTTTACCTTCGTATTTTTCCCTTTACCTTTGGCCGGTTCACGTGCTTTTGGTACTTTGAATTGTGAACCGGACAGTTGTGATTCAATTTGGGGAAATGTTGGAGGTTGTAACGGGTTAAAAAACTGTGGAGGTTGTAACGGGTTAAAAAACTGTGGTGACGGAAATCGGTCGTGGTAACTTGCGAATCCTTGTTGAAACGCATATTGTTGGTTAAGAAAAATTTCTTGGGGAGATGGGTTGGAATTTTGCGAGGAGGGGGTAGACGGGTTTGAAGAACCCCCGTATTGTGGTGGGTTTGAATTTAATAGGTTCGTGAAATACCTTCCGTCATTCGGGTTTTGAGACATCGTTTTTTTTTTTTTGAACTAGAGATATAGAAAGTATATAAAAGTTGGTTGAATTGTTGTGAGAAAAAGGCGTTTTTTTTAAGGTAAAAACTATCCGTTTTTTAACGGATAGATTTTTTAAAAATTATCCTCGACCGTTTGGTTTTGTGGCTTTTGTCAGACACTCTCTTCGTTGTGCAGATGACGAGAGGCTCCACGGCGAAGGACGGCGAGGTGTCCAGCGTGACACAACGAGGGACGAAGAGAACAACACCTTGTGCTCTTATAGCCAAAGAACTTTTTAAGCAGAGTGGGATCGGACTAATTATAAGAAGTGAATAACGTAAGGGGATATGATGTGTAGGACGTATCATGTGCAGAGTGACTGATAATAAAAAAATATACATAATCTTAGACTTAGAAAAAATAATAAAGTCTTCATCATACATTTAGAACTACTTTTGTAAATCATCCTAGTCTTGGAAAAAACTGACTTAGATATAGACACACACTTATTTGTTGTTTCTACTATATACAACAACAACGATACCCAATCCCGCTAGAGCAGGAAATGGGGGTTGTCTGTACTATGCGTTAACCACAATGTTTGTCTGCACACCCAAATGCCTACTTAGACATATCTACATGATACAGGTTCACAGACAAAATTATAACCTTTGCACTTTTCTTGGCGATCGTGACTGATCCTGCTGTTTTAATCATAATTTCACTTGTTAGTTGGGATTAGTAACATACATATATCCATTATCCATAGTTTTAAAATTATCATCGAGAACAATGGTAAAAGCTCTTTAATATTTCTTAAGCCTGTACCATATTTATATTGAGCAAAAATAAGAATTTGTTGAAGCTGCTTTCCTACATATAATTAACAGTGGATATACCTTTTGATCAATTAACATTACTAGGGTGTTCTTTCAATCTGATTCGAGAATGTTACCTTGATCACCAATACTGAATGTACTCAAAACCAACAATATAATAGGCAATAAAAAACATACAATGTTGCTTGCAAACATTTTACTGTTTTTACATCTTAAACTGTTAGAAAATATAAAAAAGAACCCCAATATGAACTTAGGCCTTCGTACCATCAGTTTTTTGGACTAGATAACGATAAGCACCAACCTTCTTTTTCCGTGAAGCCGTGTTATTGATCGTCAAAACTAATTTACCAGCGTCTTTTGCAACATAAGAGTTACTTACGAGCTCAGGCATGGCTAGCATTTTCCTTTTCTCCACGACGTGGTCATAGCTTTTGGAAGCAGCATCAGGGACAAAAAGGGCACGATACTTCAAATCCCATCCTCCAACCACCACGTCCCAAGTTATTTTTTCACCCGCCTATAACAATTGCATAAAATGTATCAAGATTTTTATCGTTGTACGTTGTGGAGAAATATCAATACAAGTAATGGCGTATATAGATACATACCTTAATACCCTCAATTGGAATGATGAATTTTTCTTCACCTTGGACAATGAACTCAGTAGCGGCTTTCGCTGGACTGTCGTTATTCAACTCATCTGGTCCCCTCATACCACCGTATTGTATTGGTACATACTCAGGACTTATATACCTATATAACAATATAAAACTTTTGGTACATTATGCAAAAGGGACTAAATTGCTCAAAAACAAGAGAGCATGAATGTAGAGTAAAAGAAGAGATGGTAACCTGTAAAGGGTTTCAGCAACCTTTTCTTCTTTACAAACGACACATCCGCCCTTCTTGGTATTAGTCATAAATGGATTGACGATCGAGAACACAAACTTGCGAATGACCCATCGTGCATTGATGACCATCTACAAAAATGATGGCGATATGTAAATACTTTGATAAACAAAATTGATGTCTTTAAATGAACTTAAGTCTATAATAAGGGCCCAAATTAATACTCCGTACAATTTTAAGTTGAGAACAATAAGCAAAAAATAGATGCATGCATGTACCTTAAAGTCAACAATTCCTGGGTAATAATCATTGAAGAGTGGGAGCATGTGTTTATGAAGAAAGGCATATTCTTCTAGGGGCAAACCTGTTGCATCATAAACCTCAGTAAATGAGTTAACCCCTCCAGGACTAAAATCTAGCATCTTCAATATTCCTCTTTCAAGAACTTGTATTTTCCATTTGATAAATTTTTGCAATTTTTTGTCATCTCCCAAGAATTTTTTGTAAATCTTTTTGTTTCTAAAGATGCCATAATGATTGTTCCACCAAATAGGGTGACCTTCTTTGTCAAAGCCATTAAAATAACTCACAACGCCCTCAAGTTCTTTAAACCCTAAATCCTGCCCAACGATCGAGTCGACTCCAAAGTCTTTACGCCACGATAGACACTTCACGAGCATGTTGTAAGAATCTTGGACCCTAAACTCTTTTGCTTTGAGGAACTTCAAGAGGATGACGTCTGATTTTTCGTTCGATGCCATGGTGAGTGGGATTCCCCACATAGACACTTGTTTGTCTACATACTTGGAGTTGAGTTTTTCTTTGAGGCTTTTTAGTGCTTTGTTTTGGGAGCGATCCAACTGATGGTGTTCATGTTTGCTTTCTTGATCCATTTGAGTTTCAGCCAGATTTAAGATATCTAGCTATGCCCAAAAGTCAAGATTATGAACACTTGATGAGCCTTTGCTAACACGAAAATAGAAAAGCTTACGAATTGAGAGGGACGTACTTAATTAGATGAAGAAGACCGTAGTCATAAAATAATAATGATTTACTGTCATGTATTGCATATTCGATTTATATATATAGCGTAAATTGGCTACACGGTTTTAGGAAAACGAAATTTACAAGTATAATGATTGGAATCTCAAAATTACATATATAGGGTAATTAAAAGATTTGGGAGAATCCCAGTCCAAGGAAAACTGAGAGACAAAAAAAGGGAAATCGGTATTTCAATTTTAGACTTTTTGGTAGAAGGTTAACTAATTCGATTTATAGATATAGATTTATGGGTAAACCCTAAATACCTTCGATATATATCCAAAATATTTTATAGATCAATAAACTAATTCTAACCATCCATATTTTATCAAGATTAAAAAATATATATATATTTTTCACTTTAAAAAAAAAAAAAAAAACATATGTTGTAAAATGTAAATCTTCAAGCTACGAAAAATACACTATCGCGACGAGGATTGAATTTATATTTCAATAGATATGTACTTCTATATACTTTGGAGACATTTTTTTCTAAAATACTGCAAGCAGAAAACGATCCGGATCCTATATAGGATCTTTGCAAAAGATCTTATAGGAAACCATACGATCTTGTCTAATCCGATTTTACATTACAAACTTACATATTTATAGGTTGTTTGTTTGTAGAATTCTGTTAATCTTTTAAACATTTTATAATCATTATTTAAGACAACATTTATATGAAACATTCATTTGTGGTTATAATGAATTAGAATTTGTAGATTTGTATAAAATTACATAAACTATTAAGAAATAACATTAGAGTAAATCATCCGATCCTACGATCACGATTTGTTCGGGGTAGGATCCCGATCTTGACAACCTTGCTTTGGACATTTTTTTTTCAAAATTTCAAAATGTGATTTACTGATTGAAAATCATTTGTGATTTGTTTTTTTTTTCTATCTGTAAAATCAATTATAATTTGTTATTTTTCACAAGTCACATGTGATTTTTAAAGTAATAAATCACATATGGTTTTTCCAAATCACAAAACACCAAAACCATCATTTTCTCTAAACCCGAGATGTGTATACAACTGTAGGAAGTCCTGCTATATTTCGCTTAAGGTTTGACCTTCATTTTTTTTCATTGCTACTGAGTAAATGTAGTATTTCTCAGCACATACAATTACAAATGGGTTGATGTAGAGATGTGTTGTATCTCAAACGCGTTAAACGATTATTTCTTTCGCTAAAAGGGGATCGGAGTGGGTTAAACGGGTTGAAAATCTTCCAAAGTCAATCTAAAGCAAACAACCTTATTATCTTAATCAAAGATTTAGATCAATATTGTTTACCCTAAGCAAAATTTATAGACTGATTATACAAAATATGGACAAAGTATTGTTTGTGATTCAATCCATACCCTGCCTTATACAACATGTTTTGACCTGTGCTAAACGTGCCTGTTTCTACATGAACATGTTTTGACTTTTTATTCAATCCGCACGACCCACTCATCTTGCCACCTTTACTACTAAGGAAATATTCCTATTCGTCGTAAAGCCTTTCTTTTTAGGCCTCCACACGGCTTTATTATAGCCAATTATATGATTTTGCTTATTAGTAAAAAATCATATTTACACTGAAAATCTAAACACTCGATACTCTCAGTAGTTTATTCAGTATGTGAAATTCATTCTCCAAAGTACAGTGTCTTTCATGACACAAACCTATTTCTTGGTATACATTAGTCATTGTGAAGACAATGCAGGCACTACAACAAAATGGTAACATATTCTCATTTATTAGAGCATGTTGTCACACTTTAAAGTGTGACAAATCAAAAAGTTCACACTATTATGCGTGTGAACCAATTGGGTGTAGCAAATATTTTCACACTTTTATGTGTGAAGATTTATGAATATTTTTCACACTTTTAAATGTGGGGGTTTTAAAACAATTCTTCACACTTTTAAGTGTGATGATTTCGATTTTGAAATAAATCTTCATATTTTTAAGTGTGATGATTTTAATTTTGAAATAATTTTTCACACTTTTAAGTGTGGGATTGAAATTCTTCACACTTTTTAAGTGTGAGAATTTTGAAATAATTATTCACACTCTTAAGTGTGAATATCTTTAAAAAAATTCACACTTCATAAAATACGAAGAAAAAAGCGTGTAAAAATGACAAATTTGTTGTAGTGAGGTTTAAATTGTTAGCTCTATAATGTTGTTAGATAAAATGATTAGTATTAAAGTTATTATGTTTAAGACTTTAGTTTTATAATTACGTAATATGTATGTATGTTCTGTATTTGTGAATGGGTCGAAATCAAAGACTGCTATGGGTCAGAAACCATGTAACCCAAACAGGCCAATTACAAATGACAGTTATGTAGGAAACGGTTATCTCATAAACATCACAACGTTTAGAGATAAACCTTAGTGTCGTTTCAATACCTTTATATAGTGAATTTCCAACCTGTGGAAATCACAACAACATTGATTATCTACAAAAGTCAATCGTTATTAGTATTATTGCATTATTACCCTTTTACTGTTACATTGCCAAACAGCCTTTACAGCAGTCCAAAACCAAAACAATGAAACGTTCTTGAAACATAAAAACGTTGGCAAACAACCACGTGAATAATTGGTATCAGAGCGAAGGCTCTGGTCCGTGGGAAACGCCAACGTTCAAGCATACTTCAGGATTCCAAAGTGGGCGTTACCTGTTAAGGGAAACACCCAAACTCATGTATCAATGGAACACGAGAAAGATGAAGAGTATATCACCGATGGGAAAACAATTACTGGTACAAACAGTATTTGATAACGAAGCGTTTAATGCCAAATGCAAAACAGAGTGCGTGATTAAAGAAAAGAAGAAGCGCGTTGCAAAGAAAAAGGCCAAGAATTCGAAGTGTTACATATGCCGAGAGAAGGGACACCCTTTTTGGGCGTGTGAAAGAAGAAAGAAATTGGCAGGCATTGAATTACAACAGGAGGTCGATATTACGAATCAGATAATTGATCAAGAAAGAATGTACCCCGAAAAGGTGTACATATACGGTGACTATACAGTGCAAGGGACGGATGAAGATGGCTGGAATGATATATGGTACGTGAGTAAACATTACAAAGTTCATATGTGCCCTAGGAGAATCATGTTTGATGATGTCAATTATAAGTTTAAGTTAATAGGCAAAGATGAGTATGAGTGCAAATTCATATTTTCATATGGAATTGGCACGACCACTATCAAAACAGAGTTGGGTGAATTAGTTGTGAGACAAGTACAATACACTCCTGAAATTTTTCACAATATTCTTAGCCTAGAATTGTTAGAAAAGTAAGGATTTTCTATGAAAATTAAGGATACCAGATGTAGCATATATCATGTCTATTATGATGAGGAAACAGAGTCGGACATGCCACTTGATAATGAGAAAGTTGGACCAAAAGAAGTGGTGCAAGAACACAACCAGTATTTGCAGAAATATTTTGAAGCAATCGATCCAAAGGATGAATGTTCATTGATTAGAGGTCTAGAATATCTGGATTGGAATAAAGAAGTGACTCAAGACTACATAGACAACGAGTACTTGAGTTTCAATGGAACCTCATACCCTTAAAGGTCAATTCGTTTTCAAGGTTTATTTCATTCATGAACTTGTTGAAAAAGGATAAATTGTTATATCAAAAATGGGAAGTGTTCAACAAAAGGTTTGTAGATATGTTAAGATGGTTTTACTTGGTGCATTTAAATTATAATGCACTCGATGAAATTCCACCCGTTGTCAAAGATGTTGAAGTGAACCTGCTGTGTTTATTGAAAAATGTTGAAAGTTTGGGCGGCTATTTTCCCGTCACCATGGGTGATAAATGGGGAACCATAGCCCAGTTACAAGGCCTGGACATTGAAGATGGAGACGCAATCAAGAATTGTTACAAGAAGTATGTGGATCTAGTTGTAGTCTACCATGAAACCGCTAGTGTGTCTCGGGGTGAAACGTCAAAAAATGTAGGAGAAGCAAGCAATGCTGGCTTGGCCATGGACCTGCAAGACCAGAAGGACAAGAGGGTGAAGGATGGAGCAATAGAGTCCAGTCGAGACCATTTCGGTGTCAGGCTTGAAGACAATGATAAAGATCAAGATGATAGCAGTGAAGGAAGTAATGATTTTGAAGTCATTACTTGAAGTCAAAGAAAGCATGATTCAAGAAGTTTGATGCTAAAATATTAGGGGGGAAATTGTTAGCCCTATAATGTTGTTAGATCAAATGTTAGTATTAAAGTTATTATGTTTAAGACTTTAGTTTTATAATTATGTAATATGTAATGTATGTTCTGTATTTGTGAATGGGTCGAAATCAATGCTATGGGTCAGAAACTATGTAACCCAAACAGGCCCATTACAAATGACAGTTATTAGGGAAACGGTTATCTCATAAACATCACAACGTTTAGAGATAAACCTTAGTGTCGTTTCAATACCTTTATATAGTGAATTTCCAACCTGTGGAAATCACAACAACATTGATTATCTACAAAAGTCAATCGTTATTAGTAATATTGCATTATTACCCTTTTTACTATTACATTGCCAAACATCCTTTACGCAGTCCAAAACCAAAACAATGAAACGTTTACTGAAACATAAAAACGTTGGCAAACAACCTGTGAATAATTGGTATCAGAGCGAAGGCTCTGGTCCGTGGGAAACGCCAACGTTCAAGCATACTTCAGGATTCCAAAGTGGGTGTTACCTGTTAAGGGAAACACCCAAACTCATGTATCAATGGAACACGAGAAAGAAGAAGAGTATATCACCGATAGGAAAACAATTACTGGTACAAACAGTATTGGATAACGAAGCGTTTAATGCCAAAAGCAAAACAGAGTGCGTGATTGAAGAAAAGAAGAAGCGCGTTGCAAAGAAAAAGGCCAAGAATTCGAAGTGTTATATATGCCGAGAGAAGGGACACCCTTTTTGGGCGTGTGAAAGAAGAAAGAAATTGGCAGGAATTGAATTACAACAGGAGGTCGATATTACGAATCAGATAATTGATCAAGAAAGAATGTACCCCGAAAAGGTGTACATATACGGTGACTATACAGTGCAAGGGACGGATGAAGATGGCTGAAATGATATATGGTACGTGAGTAAACATTACAAAGTTCATATGTGCCCTAGGAGAATCATGTTTGATGATGTCAATTATAAGTTTAAGTTAATAGGCAAAGATGAGTATGAGTGAAAATTCATATTTTCATATGGAATTGGCACTACCACTATCAAAACAGAGTTGGGTGAATTAGTTGTGAGACAAGTACAATACACTCCTGAAATTTCTCACAATATTCTTAGCCTAGAATTGTTAGAAAAGCAAGGATTTTCTGTGAAAATTAAGGATACCAGATGTAGCATATATCATGTGTATTATGATGAGGAAACAGAGTCGGACATGACACTTGATGATGAGAAAGTTGGGCCAAAAGAAGTGGTGCAAGAACACAACCAGTATTTGCAGAAATATTTTGAAGCAATCGATCCAAAGGATGAATGTTCATTGATTAGAGGTCTAGAATATCTGGATTGGAATAAAGAAGTGACTCAAGACTACATAGACAACGAGTACTTGAGTTTCAATGGAACCTTATACGCCTTAAAGGTCAATTCGTTTTCAAGGTTTATTTCATTCATGAACTTGTTGAAAAAGGATAAATTGTTATATCAAAAATGGGAAGTGTTCAACAAAAGGTTTGTAGATATGTTAAGATGGTTTTACTTGGTGGATTTAAATTATAATGCACTCGATGAAATTCCACCCGTTGTCAAAGATGTTGAAGTGAACCTGCTGTGTTTATTGAAAAATGTTGAAAGTTTGGGCGGCTATTTTCCCGTCACCATGGGTAATAAATAGGGAACCATAGCCCAGTTACAAGGCCTGGACATTGAAGATGGAGACGCAATCAAGAATTGTTACAAGAAGTATGTGGATCTAGTTGTAGTCTACCATGAAACCGCTAGTGTGCCTTGGGGTGAAACGTCAAAAAATGTAGGAGAAGCAAACAATGCTGGCTTGGCCATGGACCTGCAAGACCAGAAGGACAAGAGGGTGAAGGATGGAGCAATAGAGTCCAGTCGAGACCATTTCGGTGTCAGGCTTGAAGACAATGATAAAGATCAAGATGATAGCAGTGAAGGAAGTAATGATTTCGAAGTCATTACTTGAAGTCAAAGAAAGCAGGATTCAAGAAGTTTGATGCTAAAATATTAGGGGGGAAATTGTTAGCCCTATAATGTTGTTAGATCAAATGATTAGTATTAAAGTTATTATGTTTAAGACTTTAGTTTTATAATTACGTAATATGTATGTATGTTTTGTATTTGTGAATGGGTCGAAATCAAAGACTGCTATGGGTCAGAAACCATGTAACCCAAACAGGCCCATTACAAATGACAGTTATGTAGGAAACGGTTATCTCATAAACATCACAACGTTTAGAGATAAACCTTAGTGTCGTTTCAATACCTTTATATAGTGAATTTCCTGTGGGAAATCACAACAACATTGATTATCTACAAAAGTCAATCGTTAGTAATATTGCATTATTACCTTTTATCATGTTACATTGCCAAACATCCTTTACGCAGTCCAAAACCAAAACAATGAAACATTTACTGAAACAGAAAATTGTTGGCAAACAACATGTGAATAATTGGTATCAGAGCGAAGGCTCTGGTCCGTGGGAAACGCCAACGTTCAGGCATACTTCAGGATTCCAAAGTGGGTGTTACCTGTTAAGGGAAACACCCAAACTCATGTATCAATGGAACACGAGAAAGAAGAAGAGTATATCACCGATGGGAAAACAATTACTGGTACAAACAGTATTGGATAACGAAGCGTTTAATGCCAAGAGCAAAACAAAGAGTGTGTGATTGAAGAAAAAAGGTAGCGCGTTGCAAAGAAAAAGGCCAAGAATTCAAAGTGTTACATTTGCCGAGAAGGGACACCTTTTGGGCGTGAAAGAAGAAAGAAATTGGCAGGAATTGAATTACAACAGGAGGTCGATATTACGAATCAGATAATTGATCAAGAAAGAATGTACCCCGAAAAGGTGTACATATACGGTGACTATACAGTGCAAGGGACGGATGAAGATGGCTGGAATGATATATGGTACGTGAGTAAACATTACAAAGTTCATATGTGCCCTAGGAGAATCATGTTTGATGATGTCAATTATAAGTTTAAGTTAATAGGCAAAGATGAGTATGAGTGAAAATTCATATTTTCATATGGAATTGGCACTACCACTATCAAAACAGAGTTGGGTGAATTAGTTGTGAGACAAGTACAATACACTCCTGAAATTTCTCACAATATTCTTAGCCTAGAATTGTTAGAAAAGCAAGGATTTTCTGTGAAAATTAAGGATACCAGATGTAGCATATATCATGTGTATTATGATGAGGAAACAGAGTCGGACATGCCACTTGATAATGAGAAAGTTGGACCAAAAGAAGTGGTGCAAGAACACAACCAGTATTTGCAGAAATATTTTGAAGCAATCGATCCAAAGGATGAATGTTCATTGATTAGAGGTCTAGAAGATCTGGATTGGAATAAAGAAGTGACTCAAGACTACATAGACAACGAGTACTTGAGTTTCAATGGAACCTTATACGCCTTAAAGGTCAATTCGTTTTCAAGGTTTATTTCATTCACGAACTTGTTGAAAAAGGATAAATTGTTATATCAAAACTGGGAAGTGTTCAACAAAAGGTTTGTAGATATGTTAAGATGGTTTTACTTGGTGCATTTGAATTATAATGCACTCGATGAAATTCCACCCGTTGTCAAAGATGTTGAAGTGAACCTGCTGTGTTTATTGAAAACTGTTGAAAGTTTGGGCGGCTATTTTCCCGTCACCATGGGTAATAAATAGGGAACCATAGCCCAGTTACAAGGCCTGGACATTGAAGATGGAGGCGCAATCAAGAATTGTTACAAGAAGTATGTAGATCTAGTTGTAGTCTACCATGAAACCGCTAGTGTGCCTTGGGGTGAAACGTCAAAAAATGTAGGAGAAGCAAGCAATGCTGGCTTGGCCATGGACCTGCAAGACCAAAAGGACAAGAGGGTGAAGGATGGAGCAATAAAGTCCAGTCGAGACCATTTCGGTGTCAGGCTTGAAGACAATGATAAAGATCAAGATGATAGCAGTGAAGGAAGTAATGATTTCGAAGTCATTACTTGAAGTCAAAGAAAGCAGGATTCAAGAAGTTTGATGCTAAAATATTAGGGGGGAAATTGTTAGCCCTATAATGTTGTTAGATCAAATGATTAGTATTAAAGTTATTATGTTTAAGACTTTAGTTTTATAATTACGTAATATGTATGTATGTTCTGTATTTGTGAATGGGTCGAAATCAAAGACTGCTATGGGTCAGAAACCATGTAACCCAAACAGGCCCATTACAAATGACAGTTATGTAGGAAACGGTTATCTCTTAAACATCACAACGTTTAGAGATAAACCTTAGTGTCGTTTCAATACCTTTAAATAGTGAATTTCCAACCTGTGGAAATCACAACAACATTGATTATCTACAAAAGTCAATCGTTATTAGTATTATTGCATTATTACCCTTTTACTATTACATTGCCAAACATCCTTAACGCAGTCCAAAACCAAAACAATGAAACGTTTACTGAAACATAAAAACGTTGGCAAACAACATGTGAATATAAATTATCGAACTAAAAACTTTTTTTTGGGGGTTTAAGGTTATGATCGTAGCGATTTTTGGCCTATATGGATTGCCAAATGTCAAAAGCAGTGCATATTTGAAGATACTTTGGAAAAGATGGCAGCTTGAAATACTTGAACAGTTTCATGATTGTGTGTGCATTATATTCTTAAACATTTTTGTACAATTATTTCTACAACATAGTTGTAACATATTGGATTTCACAAGCACATAAACAAATTCAGGTGGGCGTATAATATAGATGGTTTAGAGAGAGAAAGTGGGATATTCTAGAAAGAGAAACTCTTGGAAGGTTAGATTCCACAAAGAACATCCAACCCTCTACCTTGTAAGGTAGAGGGTATTTATAGGTTACAAACTAAACGACCTCCTGACGGCCTGTGGATGAGGTATACAGTGGGTAAAGACCCATCATTCCTCCACGGTGTTACACTAGACTAAATCTAAGCTAATCACTAACTAACAACTAACATAATTGTTGGGAATTCTGTGAAGTAGGAATTCTGCTGAAAATAACGCTTAAGGAATCTGCTGAAGTACATGGATTCTGCTATTTTTCTCAAGAGTTCTAGTC
Source organism: Chrysanthemum makinoi (assembly GCA_910596185.1). Classification (NCBI taxonomy): domain Eukaryota; kingdom Viridiplantae; phylum Streptophyta; class Magnoliopsida; order Asterales; family Asteraceae; genus Chrysanthemum; species Chrysanthemum makinoi. The sequence continues at coordinate 109,130,772 of OU343221.1, forward strand.
CCACCAATACAAAAGACATCAGTTCCTTTTATACACAAGGAACCCTAAATAAAACAATAATATAAAATGCATATCACTACCTAAAATAGCTCATGCATATCCTAACAAACTAATAAATATACGGAATATCTATATCCGTAGAAACCAACTATACCGTAATAACTTCAAATAGAATTCTTCTTCTTCATTGAGAATCCATGTACTTCACATTCCTTCAGCAGAATACATGTACTTCAGCAGATTCCTTCAGCGTTATTTTCAGCAGAATTCCTACTTCACAGAATTCCCAACAATAATAAACGATATGTCTACGAGCTAACTTAAGCTAGATTATACTTGGGGTGACCGATGCTTTACAATAGAATTTCTAATTCCTAACAATCTCCCCCTAAGGGAGGTCACCCCATGAATTACATTGTGAATCCTAGCATTCTAATAAATCTTCAGTCTTGAGCTCGTAGACTTCTCTTCATCAAAGTATTCAAACTATGTGCTTCTGTGGTGAATTCATCATTGTTCAACTGCAATGTATGTTTCGTGGAGGTTATTGAGCTGATCCACCTTGATGACCTTTGAGCATTACTAGAGATCATCACCATAGCAAATCTCAAAGATCACCCATTGTTGTGTTGCCGATATGATGTTGTGACATTTGGACCAACATGCTCACATTCGGATCATGATTTCTTCTTATCGAGTAGCGGAAGTTTTCGTTGATTCATGATTTTGGCAACAGCGTGAGCGAAGCATGGAGTGAAAATATCAGAGTCGTTGATGCACTAATCATGATTTATTTAGAACTGAATATGTTGTGTGAGCATGCGGCTATGGATTGACCGCTTCATTCTGATCAGCTGCAAACGTCGGGGTGTGCCTGCATAAAACAGTTAGCAATGAAGCGCACGAATTTGTCTTTGATCACCTTCATTGAATTGAGGTACACGCCCACGGTTCCTCGTTGATCGATAAGTACCGCCTGTGATCGTATAATTCGAAGAATTTCCTGACAGGTTTCGCAAATGCTTTAGCTCGTTCTCAAACCGAACGTCTCAAAGAAGACAACACGGAGTGAGTGAACCAGGAAATAAGATTCACCGATTGATGAAAAGAGATTTGAAAACAATCGTGGTATCGCTCAATAGAAATTGTCTTTGCAATACAACGAAGGTTTTAATGAAAATCAATTATCAATCATAAACACCTTTTATTTTGAGATATTTGTACACAGTCGATGTGCTAAAGAAAAGAGTTTTTAAGCACAACGACCGGTTTTTCAAAGGTATCCGTCAATCCATAACCTGAACCAGGATTGATTCAAAAGATTGAATCGCCCCATTGTTTCTGTTCAGTTGTCACATGATTGATCTATTGAATAGATCTCACATGCCACCTACCAGGAGCTTGTTTGATGTTGGATCCAGAAGGCTTTCCATCTTCATTGTGAATATGTATTCATATCACTCAGATGTTCTGGCAATACCACAAGGATAATGCGTAGGACTCATAAGATATAATCTCTCTTTTCACATTGTGTGAAACAGAGAGTCTTCATTGAAAGTGTCCTAAAGAGATTTATATGATGATCTCGTGGCTCTAGACTCAATTGTGCATATTTGGTTCCTATGTCGGAGACTAGGGAGAGGGTCTCCTTCTTCAATATCAACAATCTCTAAAAGAAAGTCGATAGATTATGTCGGTTCCCTGTGAGAATGAAACAAGTCCTTTTAAGAGGAACTTGAGTGGTTTGGAAAGTTGAAGTGCAGTGCGTCACTGGGTCAATGACGTCTTGTCTTCAATACCGATGTTACCTTGGTAACCACTAGTAGTATATGAATTGAACCCGGTTTCTGCCCTAAGGTTGAATAATTGGAGGGCTATTTGTTTTCACCCTTTTCTCATTCAATTCTTTTTCATTCTTCAACCCCTTCAGTGCTTACCGAGACTTCATAACTAGAACCTTGTTGGGTTTATTCCAGTACTAGCTCAGTCTCAGTCCGCACTCTTCCCATATCTCACATTTCTCCTTTTTTCATCATACCTAAGGACTTCTACACTATCTCGTGGATTGTCCCTGGGTAGATCCCTCCGGTTCTGGCGGATCGTGGGAACGAATACCTAACCTAACCATCCTTATAACACCATGCATAAATTAAATTGGTCGGTCTTTTGGTATTGTTCTTTCTTCCTTGAAACCAATCGAAAAATTATTTGAAAAACAATCAAGGTACTTGTGTAACGAGATCAAAACATTTTGTACCTTAATAGTTTTTGATCATTTAGAAATGCTCCCCCTCAACATGTGCATATGATTTTGAAATTGTTTAGCACATGGAGGCAAGAGATCTTTGAAATAATTTCTTGATCACAATTTTCGTAGGAAAAGCCATTTGATTTTCTTGGTAAATTATCCCCCTCAATATGTGCGTAAAATATTTGAAATCATTTTGACACATAGAGGAAAGAGACCTTTGAAGTACTACCACGATTACCAAACATTTAGAAACCATTTAACACACAATCAAGGTACCTTATATAAAAGCATGGAAAACTTTGTACCTTGAACATTTGAATTTGTTTTGAAATATTCCCCCTTAATATATGCTTCGAGATTCGAAAATAGTTTAGCACATATTAGAGAGCAGTATGCACTTTGAGACAAAGATGGTCATTTTTTATCATCTTTCATATTTATATCACATTTTCTCCCCCGATCAAAAATTTCAAATCCTTTGAGATTTTGGATCTCAAGTGATTTAAATATGTTATGAGACAAAACATTTGTTGGAGAAAAATGTGTCCAATTTTTTATGATTAGAAGTGGACGACACTGAAGTTCCCTTTTTAGACACAAAGGGAAACCACAGTACATAACCTAACACTATTACATGTATTATAGTTGTTCATAGTTTGTACACCACATTTTACACATAAATAATACAAAACAGAAACTACTTCCGGAAGATGTCTTCATTCAGTTCTTTGAAGTAGTTTGTAATGACCTTCACGAAGTCTAACACCAACAAAACTTTCAAGGTTGCGGAAGATCATTCGAGTCTTAAGTCTTCGCCTGATTGCAGCAATGAAATCTTCACACCTCTTTAAGTCCTCATCGCACGAATTTTGTTTTGTTCCACGGCTTCATATCAACTCTAATTTCTTTCACTCTGGAGTTCAATTCTTCTTCGACCATCTTGAGAGTACCATCACTGAATTTGTAGAGCTCGCACAATCTCATCAGCATGCGAGTCCCGTACCTGTCGTGGAAGAGGATGGCTCTGGGGGGTGTCAAGCACTCTATAGTCGTGATGAAATTCATGTCCTATGGCATCCCATTATGGCCTTGTTAAATTGACCCGAGTCTGGTAGCTTTCCATCCCAAGCTGAAAGTCCTCAACCCGTTGGGATGACTAAGCCTCGATCCAAAGATTGAGCAGAGAGAGCTTTCTTTTCACGAGCAGGTAGGTGTTCAAGGTGTCCTTGAAGGTTCAAAAGATAGAGATCTTCAAAGTCACTTGGCATCAGATGTTTAAAGTCGTTTTCTTCAATAACATGATCCTTCTTGTCCGCTCTTCGAAGAACAATCTTCTTAAGGTAATCATAGCCATAGATTTGGAAGATCTCTACCGCGACAACACTTAAAATTCGCACCTTGGATCGAGCAGCTGCGACTCTTATCAGACACATGTCTCTCGATGTACAAATTCTTCTTTTGTACCACCAGGAGAAATACCATATGAAGCGGCAATGTCATACTTTTGTTCTTTGTCACCTGAATTGATCCGAACCATCTGCTCAAGGCCTTGATCGAGTAGGTAGCAGCTTTCATCTTTGAGATTGATAAGGCTGGTCTTCTTCAGAGTATGAGCACAAAGATAATCCAGGTCATGGTTGAAGAAGAACTCAGATTGAATAGTCATTTGTCCAGGTTCACCACCGAGAGGAAGGGGCATGTTCACATTGAATCGACCAATCTGCTCACTGACTTGATCATTCAGCATTTTGTGGCATTCTTCCATCTGGTATTGGAGCTGATTGGCATATGAGTGGAACACCTTGACAATTTCAAAAGCAGGTCCTTCAAGATCCTTCGGAGTGATAGATGAAATTCCCTTCTTATCACAAAACCACTTCATAAAGCTACCCATATCTCCAGTGATGTGCAAAGAGAGTCTTCATCCGGGCTTCATAGTTATTTGTGATAGTTGATGCCCGTTGTTATCGGAATCATCATGTTAGACTCTGGGATGGACCATGAGGGTTCTGGAGTATGAGGTATCTCTTCGGTGAACCAGCTTTGAATTGTGTCCTTTGAAGGTGCCACTCTAGATGTGTTAGAGCGTTCTCCTGATACGTATGTATCAAACCATTCATCTTCAGACGGCTTGGGAATATGCTTGGTGGATGCATCATCTTCATCTGATTCTGATTCTTTCATGACATGCGACACTTCATGAACCACTTGATATTCAGGGATAGAGGAGACTGTAGGAGTGAACCTTGAATTAACCGTGGTCCAAGCTGCAGACTTCTTCTGTGTACCCTAATTTCCGGATGAACTGGGTTGATTGGGAGGTTTTGGTGGTGATGATGGTGGTTGTGGTGGAGGTGTAGAGGTTGTCTTAGAAGATCCACCAGCTCCAGAAGTTCCAGCACCCCCAGTTGGAGGCGGGGGAGGAGGAGGAGGATCTTTAGGACCTTTACGCAATGTCTCCAACACCATGGTCCTCCTTTTCTTCTTAGCTTCTCTTTCTCCAATGTCCTTCAAGAACTGTTCATGATTGTTGTGCCTAATTGATTCTTCAAGAGCCTCATATAGCTTCTTGTGGACCTCATGCTTATGCTCGTTAGCCTCATACATCTTATCAGAAATTACAGCTCTCATATCTGCAATGGGTAGATATTTGAATCGTCTAAGCAGTGGAGCTTCCATTGCCCATTCCACAGCATCCCTAACTTCGCCTTCAATGGCGTCTGCAACCCCTTCATCAAAGTTGAGGTGCTCCAACCTATAGACACGGTTCTCGAGGGCATTAACGGATTTTGGAAGTTGTCTTTCAAGTGCTTCAATTCTTTTCACTACTTTGTCGAGCAATTGATCTGATGTAAGTATTTGAGGTGGTGAAGCTGGTGGAGTTTCCATGTCAGAATGTAACCATGGTTCAAGGGATAGATCCTTATCGATTCAGTGGTGGAAGTGCGTTGTTTGAGCAGTTTGGGGTGGAAGTGCGGTTGCAAGAGAAGGTGCTGACATAGGTGGAATGGTTGAAGTGTCTTGCTGAATATCGACAGTAAACATGGATTGGGCTTCCTCTTTATCATTATCTTGCTTAGAAGATTCGGTATCTAAGGGTTTGTCATTTAATAATTGATCACCGAAAGAGAGGTCTGTATCTAGGTTCTTCAATGACGAGAGAGAACCGGTAGACAGATTTGGTTCTTCCATGTGTATGGTCTCATCAGATCTTGACTCAAGGTTCTCCTGTGAGTCTTTATGCAACATGTCATCAACATTTTGATCAGACTGGGTATCACTTGATGCAGGAGTTTCTTGTTGCGTTTCGGACACTTTCATTTCCAACCCAGATTGTTCTTGAGTAGAGAGGATTCAACACTTCTTTCTTCAGCTCAAATTGAGTGGTAGTTCTTGATGGTGAATTGAGATGGTCGAAGCATGTGAGCGGCTTGTTCGTCATCTACACCAGCAATCCCTTTACCTTTGTCTTGTGTGATTGAGTTGTATGGTGTGGCTCAGTTCAGGTTCTCTCAAAGATAATACCTCCAACTGGTGCACTCACATTCTGACTTTCTAGGCTTTGCTTGATTCCAAGTTGCAGAGCAGCATCATCTTCATCAATCAACGTTGTGTTACCCCTCGAAACCTCAGTTTCCTCAACATTTCCCTTTCCCACTTCCTTCTTTCTTTCTTTTTCTCGCTCGGGTTGTGGTGTCAGTAGGTTGTGAACTTCCACTCTTTTTAGGAAGAACAGCATATGAAGACTTTGATTCTGAGGTAGACTTGGCAGCTTTGGTTTGTGGTGGAGTGGGAGAGACGTCAACATTAACAGTGGATCTGGAAGCCCTTTTCTTGTACAATTTAAAGTGGTCCGTCTTCTTAATATCTTCAGTGATAAGAGTATTAGGAATTGGCTGTCCAAAGATCTCTTTATCCATACCTTTAGCCACATACTTAAGATAACCCAGAACAAATTCTTCTTTGGCATTATGAAGGATTGATTCACTCCTAGGATTGAAATTATGGGTCTGTTGCAAGTACTGGATAACAAGCTTCGAAAATCTGATGCTAGGAATCACAAGTTTGTTAACTTTCTTTCGACCCTGAGCTTTATTCTGAAAGTTTGTTCTATCAGAAATAAATGTGTTCATTGACAAAGAAAATTCTTCCCAGATACGTTCCGAGACATTCACATTCACCCCATTAACTATACCCCATAGGATCTGCAGGATGGGAATCCTCACTTTATCGAACCCTGATGTTTTGCCAGATAAGCACAAGTTGAGAACTGTTGTCATTGCTCTCCAGGGTTGATACATGTGACCGGTGATGATGTCAGAAGCCCTTGATATGCCAATTTGATAACCCAAGCCAATTAGAAAGACAATTAGCTCTTCCGCACTAGGTGGAGGTGCAGATTGTATGGTGGGGTTACAGGGTGTGATTCCTAGGGCCTTGCTGAGAATATCAGAATTAATTACAAATTCCTTATCATCCAGTTTGCAGGAATATTGAGCCGTGATTTTGTCCCATTCAATGGAGTTCCAAAATTGTTGTATGTAAATGGTGGGAATTGTGCATTGCTTGGTAAGGGCACTGAAGAAATTTGTGTTTTTGAGGATATCAATAGACACTTTGAGGATTGGATTTTGTTGCAACTTTTGCATGTCCACATAACAGTTACTTTTCCCAATCTCTACCCAATTATCTTCAGGAAGGATCTCGTTGTCAGTAAGTACTTTGGGTGGAGCAGAAGATGAAAGGTTCTGAGACGAGGTTGTGTTTGCCATTGAAAATCTAAAGAAACACACATACAACAACAATGATTGAAAGCATGTTAGTTTAGATATGGTTAGTTAAGCAACATTGGATCCAACCTCATGACATAGATACAACAAGTAGCAAATTTGACAGAGTTCCCGTAAGCAGATTGAAATAGATTTAGTGGCATTAGAAAGTTTTCAAGGTAATTTCTTTATATGACACAGTTTTCAAGAGACAAGTTGTTTTGAATCAAATTATTTAAAAGCACAATTACTAGGAAATAATATCATGAGACAAGACACTATTATGGAGATGTTATAGTAGGTTGTTTGAACCAAGTTGTGATACCAAGTTGCCACAGGAGAAACCAAGTACACATTTGCTCAAACAATATATGTTATAGCAAGTCGCTAAGAGTATGTTGTTAAAACAAGTCGCTACAGGAAAACCTGTATCAAGTCGCTAACATGAAATTATACTAGCAAGTAGCCTTAAAATAATTTAATAAACCAAGTCGCCACTTGAAATTTTAACCAGCAAGTCGCTAGACTTGTAAACACCAAATCGCTATAAAAAATGATAGGATCAAGTCGCCAACTTGTAAAGACACGTCGCTATCAACAGTAACATAGCTAAGTCGCTACAACTCAGTTCACTAAGTCGCTAACTTGAATGTATTCAAAAGTAGCAACTCGCCACGATGAACTTATACACCAACTCGCTACAAAGAACATTGGTAAGTCGCCACCTAGAACATACAAGCCAACTCGATACGAAGAACACATCTAAATCGCTACGAAGAATGTTTCAATCCTAACGACTAACACCCCATTCAATTTATCAAATGCAACCATAAAAATCCTGTACTATCACTATGATGCAACATATAACATCCAACAATTACAATAACACAAGCAACGCAACCCATAACCAAACATAGAAACGATTCACTTAAAAGGCCTCATTACAATACATAATTATAAAGACAACATCACTCCAAGAGAACCAAAACTACACAAGATCCACTCATACAAGCAACTTAAGTATCAGCAGTTGAATCCTTTAACAAACCTAGGTGAGTGGAATAAGATTGAGGATCAAACAGTCCGAGTAGAATCTATTAAAGGAACGAAGTAAGGATATGTGTATATATTACAAGTAATGAAAGGAGAAGGATAGATGAAACATGTACCACAATCAAATTGCAAGAGATAATCGCCACGAAAGAGTAAAAGAAACACGAAGGTCTTTTTGATTATTTTGATAATGAAAAAGAAACGGTAAGTCGCTAGGTATAGGGAAGATATTAAACAAAAATACCAAGTTGTCACATACAGTCCCTGTTGTTTTGTGAATGTTTTTAGTAACTCGCTAGTATTGACAAGTCGCTAAGACATTGCATAGCAAGTTGTTAACCTCAAATAAACATGCCAAGTTGCTAAATTTGTTAAAGGTAAGTTGCTATTAATTAATTCAGAAATAAGTCGCTATCTTATCATATTATGTATTATAGACACTCTCAGTCCATGAACTTATCAGATAGCCTAATGAGATAACATAATAAGATAAGCAGACTAACACAATGGACACCATGAAACAAATAAGCAATCAACACAGAGGTCACCACGAAGGCAATACAAGACAAAGACATGCATCTGAGCACAAGACATAATCGAACATGTGCAGATATAAACGAGGTAACTTGAAAAATTCTCCCCCTCAATCAATGTCACCACAGAACATTGATTGAATTTAACCCACCCGTTTACAAAACAAGAATATATCATTTATTCGAACTTCAACTATGATCCCGTGTCATTATTGAATGACATTTCTAAGACCGTAGATGTTATCGATGACAAGAGATATATCTTTTATTAGATAGTGGGAAATGATATGAAAAAAATGATTTGAAAAGATATGATTTTTTTTTAAATGATTTGTACATAGATATATAAGAACGAGTCCTGATTCAAGTCGAATAGGAGTCAAAGCACAAGGTACGTCAGTTCTAGCAAGCAATATTCATTTCAGATGGAAACCAAGTCATGAAGTTCCTGAATGAGTTGAGCATTGTACCTGAAAAAGACTGAGAACACATTGCACTAGAAGCACATGTAGTATTGCAAATAGATGAGTTAGTGACATGAGTAGTCTCACTATTGGATGTTGCACAATTTGATCTGGGCATGTCATTAATAGAGATCCCTTTAGGTTCACTATTCTTGAAGAGTTTTCCTGTGGGCACCCACTTAAGGCAAGATCTAGGTATGTAAGTCAGTTTGGATCCTGTAAACTTAAATAGTCTGCCAGTGGGAATCCATTTGAAATAGCTGCTAGTAGATTTGGATTTAGGCACTTTCTTCTTATGAGAAGTAGATGAACTCCTAGTATTCCTGATCTTAGAACATTGAACATTAACCTTGGGTTTGTTATTCATCATATCGGAACGAAGTAGTGAAGTGACTGGTTTTGACAAAATAGTATTCGCATCAACTTGGGAGGCAAGCCTAGATTTCGATGGTTTAACTCTTTTAGTTCTAAAAGCATTCGGCTGCCTAACTATGGTATGTTTTGAGTTGTTCTGAACAGTTGACTTTCCCAAGGTTGATGGTTTTGCAAACTTAGTGTTTACCCTATTTCCAATAGATTTCCTAAGCTCATTTTTTAAGGCAACAATATTGAAGCTCTTATCCTGAATTTGGGCTTTGAGGGCATCAATGTCAGCCAAAAAGGAATTTGTTTGATCTATCAACTTGGAATCGTTCTCTAATAAGTTCTTTCTTAAGGACTCATTTTCTCTTAATAAGTTGGATACACATAAAGCCAATTCATCATTCCTAGATTTAAGCTCACTACTCACCTCATGGTTAGGATTGCTCATCCTAAGATTGCATTTCTTATGCAGATCCGAAGTTGACATTTCAGATTGCATATGGTTGAATCTTTGTCTGAATCTGGTTTTAAGTGATTAATTTCAAAAATTCTCGAAATTCGGGAAATTTCGGATTAATGCAAGATTTTGTAGCACGAAAACTTTCTTCCTTTTGTTGTATTGCAATTTCCAGGGAAATACAATGTTTTTCAAGAATTGAGTATTTGTTTGAAAGTTCATCATAAACCCCTTTTTCTACCATGTCATTTGTTTTAAAGATTTCAGATTCAGACTCAACCAAGACACATTTATTGATGTCATATTCAAAGATAGGGTCAGTTAAGGGTACCTCAATGCATGACACGTGTTCACTTGTTAGAATGGCATCTGTATTCACCTCATGCACAACAGACTCTATCGACATGCAAGCAATTTCAAGATTTTCGGACTCTGAGCCTTTGTGTTCAGTACAACCAATTACATCATTCATTTTTGTTTCTGAAATTCCACAGTCAGCATCAGCATCATCCGTTCTTTCAACTGATCCATTACTCAAAATATCACAACTTTCCTTTACTTGTCCATGACACTCATTCAAATAATCATTCCTTTGAGCAGCATCCTTAATGTACACTTCCATACTATTGATAAGTTGGATATATTTGATGATGAACTCATGAATTTCCATTCCAGTGTGTTTCTTGAATGAAATTCCAATCACGTGTTGATCAAAGTTAGCAGAATATTCCCCTTTGATAAATGGCTGAAATTGGTTGTAGATAACTTGAAGTGCAGCATTAGAATCATCAATTAACACCTTATCATTGGTAATTTGAAGCTTCAGTTGTTCTAAGTTTAGCAACACAGCCTTTTTCAACGTAGGTAAGTCTTGGCGGAAGAGAGCACCGCATGTTCGACCCATAAGAGTGGATAACAATTGTGTGAGGTGCTGATGAAGTAATTGAAACAGCTTAATGTTGCATTCCGAATGCTTTGCATCATGGGTCATTGATAGGTGTGATTCGTTGAAGATTGAGTCGGAAGGTGAAGAGTTTTGATCATAATCGGTAGAATCAATCAAGGTAGGACATTCAGAAATGCAACCAGTTTCATTGTTCTGTGAGGTATCATAAAGTTCAAGAACTTTGGAGATAAAAGGATCAGTGATGTAAGACATTGTGGGTGGACGAGTATCTGCTGCATGAACGTCCTCAGCTACAGTAGAGATGTTTGTAGGCAAGTTGGTAGACATGTTGACAGATAACACGGGATTTTATAACTCTATGATTAAACCGGGAAATAGATTCTTTCACGGGATTTTACTAAATCAAGAGAAAAACCGTATTACACACAAAAGTTAACCAAGTCGCTAAGAATCCTTTAACCAAGTCGCTAAGCACCAAGTCGCTAAGTAAATAGAAGACAAGTCGCTAAGTTCCAAATCGCTACAAATTTTGACAGCAAGTCGCTATGCACCAAGTCGCTAAGATCTCAAGTCGCTAAATAGCAACTCGCTAAGGTCCAAATCGCTAACCCCAAGTCGCTAAGAAACTTAAAAAACAAGTCGCTATCAAAATTGAAAGCAAGTCGCTACCTTACCAAGTCGCTACCCGTAGTGGAGAATCCACTAAGTGTACTGTTTGTCAGCTTGTCTCAAAAGGCAAGTCGCTATGACCAAGTCGCTAACAAAACTCACTACAACTCGCTACCTTTTACTGAAGCAAGTCGCTACCAAGAAATTCACACCGAGAGCCAAGTCGCTACCAAGAAAAAATGTAAAAACACACTTTTCAATCCAAAACAAGCTCAACCACAGTGATTCAAGCTTACCAAATCAAAACCCAAGCACATACAATGATCCTAAACACAAAAGTACACCCAAAATTCAAACTTTAACACAAGAAATGAACCAAATGATGCAAAAACCACTAAACTTTTTCAAACTCAAAAACCATCTAAAAACCACTAGAAATCCAAGGATATGTAAGAGATGATCTAACCATGGCTCTTGATACCATTTGTAACATATTGGATTTCACAAGCACATAAACAAACTCAAGTGGGCGTATAATATAGATGGTTTAGAGAGAGAAAGTGGGATATTCTAGAAAGAGAAACTCTTGGAAGGTTAGATTCCACAAAGAACATCCAACCCTCTACCTTGTAAGGTAGAGGGTATTTATAGGTTACAAACTAAACGACCTCCTGACGGCCTGTGGTTCAGGTATACAGTGGGTAAAGACCCGTCCTTCCTCCACGGTGTTACACTAGACTATATCTAAGCTAATCACTAACTAACAACTAACATAATAAATGATATGTCTACAATTCCTAACAATAGTGCATAATGAAAACATGTTAGAATCCTTTTTATTCTGCAGACCATTTGATTGTTGGAAGCGCTTGGGAAGTCAGGTCATCACCAACAACGATATATCCACTTCCATCAATCGTGGGTGAGCCGGGTAGGACCAAAAAGATCTTGGTTTCTGGTATCTCAGAGGTCCACTGCTTCCAAGTGTTTTTTAGGTTAGTCATGCCTCCCGAGTACTGGAAAGGAGGGATGTTATAGAACTGAACCCAAACATAGTCGCAAAGGCCTGTTTTCAAGGAAGTTCGATTGTATGCATATAGGAAAGGACACTGTGGAGTTGCGGTCAAATATACATTCATTCCTTTGCTGCTGTATCCAGAAAGATACTTAGCAAGATCATATCATCCCAATTTTCAGTATTTCCTCCCTCAATATCAAATTGATTTTGTCCAAAACAGCTTCACCAAGTGGATGGGTGGATGATGACTCACCTAATATATTCCACAAATTCCACAAACTTAAATATAATAGTAGATTTCATGAAGTCTTCAACTTAAATACCGACAAAGTGACTTTTTAATGTTTTGTACTAGAATGATAACCCCAGCCTATTTAATTATGTATGTGTTTAGGCTAATATTGTATTTACACATTCCGCATTAACAAGGCACAATACCCCCGCAGCAACGCGCGAGCATCAAAATCCTTGTTGTAATACATTAGTAGGGATGTAACGTAATCTATGAGTAGAGCATGTCATCCAAGTTTGATTGAACTTAAATGGAACTTAGCTAGCTACATACCTCGCTTATATAAATTACACCTTGATTGATCGGGCAATCATTTTCGAGTTACGACGGTTTGACGAACTAAAGTTTTGATAAACATATGATCATTAGTTAGGGCTATGCTTAAAAGATTTTGAAATTTTAAAATGTGTTTTATTTCATCCACAACCACTCAAGTTGGTTGTCTGATTGATAATTGCATCTCCAAGTGGATGAAATACATTACATCAATATCTACCACTTATCAAGAGAACTTATTGGTACATTTCAGAATTTTAATAGGACACTCCACTGTATGCAATAAGCAGTTGTATTTTTAGTATAATATGCTTTAACTGTTTGTACAATGAGTGTCCTAATAAAATTTGGAAGTATGCAATCACTTCCCTTTATCAAATCTTGACCTTACTGATTAATGAATTGTTAATGATTACATAAGTCCTAAACAATATAGGCAAACCCTAATACATGGGTTTGGGCTCAAACAATACCAATACTAGTCTAACACAAATAAATCCACTAACAGCCCCTCGTAGCTGGAGCCGGAGTGGAACAGATACTTAAAATTTCATGAAACTCGGCAAACAAATCAGAAGGAAGGCCTTTGGTGAAGATATCCGTGAACTGATAATGAGAAGGGATATGCAAAACACGCACATGTCCAACAACAACTAAATCCCGAACAAAGTGAATGTCTATCTCAATATGTTTCGTGCGTAGATACTACACGGGATTAGAAGATAGATAAACCGCACTAACATTATCATAGTAGATAAGCGTAGCGGAAGACAATGGCTAAAACGTACACTTTTAAGGGGCATTTAAGCTCTTAATCGCCCACTTTTATATCCGTTACTGCTTAATTTCGTTCCTTTTAACTTTTTAGGTCTCTTGGAAGCAAAATGCTATAATGATGCATATTTAGACGAAAATGAGTGAATATATGAAGAAAATGGCAAAGTCAAGATCGAAGACACTCAAGCTGCTGAAAATGAACCAGAAGGCGTCCGAATAAAAGGGCGACGCCGTTCCTTTATACGAATTAAAATCTCAGACGGCTCAATAGAATTTTTGCTAAAATACACCTGACGGCGTCAGGCTTTGAAGAGGAAGGGCGTCACTAAGACTTTTCATCTCAGACGGCCCAGATCCAGAATCAGAAGACGTCCCTGCTGAAGCCCGATGGTGTCACAACTACAACGTGACGCCGTCCCAACGATGACTTGGCCAAGACGAAACCCTAATGACAGCGATCTAACGGCGTCCCACCTATAAAGACGCCGTGCAAGTGTAAAATTATATATAGAAAGCGAATTTTTAGAATTTTAAGAGGTAGACTTGTGGAGTAAAAACCCTAAACGTTTGTAGTACGACTTGGACAGTATCTTAGGGTTTCCAAACCCTATTTTACATCGAGATAAGGGTTTTACTTCATTAATTTCATTATGTCTTCCATTGAATCTGTGTATGCTTGCTTGTTTAACATGTCCGGCTAAATTTCTTGTGTGTTTGCTTAGATCTATGAAACCTATTTGTTAATTATTGTTAGGTTGTCTCTTATCTTAATTGTAATTGGCTTAGGAGTGCAACTAGGCTATCGTTGTGTTTAATGCTTGATGAATCTTTGATAGTTTATGAATGACTTAGTGCATTTCGTTTACTACACTCAAAGGTGCTTCAAAGAGTTAGGGCATATGCACACCCTACGACCTTAGGAAACACAACGCGTTAAGAATAAGGACGTGACAATTCAACCTACAATAAAAGATAACTAGAGAGTAATAGTATCTAGGTAAACACATTTTTAATCATTATACGAGCACACATCAATAGACATAAGACTACCCGTAGAATTAGATAATTAGAATAGTAGAGTAATCGGTAGAAGTACCACCCCCCAAATCCAAGCCCCGAGATTTTACCCTTAGCTTTCTAAAAAATATAAAAAAGATAAAAAAATAAAAAATAAAAAATAAAAAAAAAATCTTCCTCAACCTCAACCTTAGCGTAGTACACTTCTTGCTAGCATTCCTATTCCCCTAGAGAACGATATCAATCCCCGAGGCTTATCCAATACTACACTACAACGATTAGGTTCACTGCCTAGGGTGTTGAAAAAGTTGCTCGACGAAAAGGAAGTTCTTTTGACCCCGAACGCGCCTTGTACGCGCATCAGCTTGTGAAGCTCATGCAAGAGATTACATAACCAATAAGTCTTAATAACCGCATTGCCAACACCACGATATTCTGTCTTATCACTAGAACGAGAAAGTGTAATCTGACGCTTAGAGAACCAGGAGAGAAGATTGTTTCCAAGAAACACACAATATCCAGAAGTAGACCGATGAGTAGTCGGCCAGCCCGCCTATTCAGCATCAAAATATGCAACCAAAGATGTAGTCGAAGCAACCATAACATATAGTGCCACGAATATAATGCAAAATCCATTTGAGATCAGAGAAATATGGCTTCCGTGTAAACGTAAGATAATGGAGAGAACCTTTTTTTTTCTTTTCTTTTTATTTTTTAAACTATTATCCGTGAAGACTAGTTGAGCTTTATAAGAAGACTGGTCGAGCATTAAATGACTTATATCTCCATGTCACTCTAAATCAAAACCAAAAAAGAAAAAGCAAAAGAAAACGTTTTGTATATACTAACAAAAATCATAGATAGATTCAAAAGTCTAACTTATAATTTAAAGCTCAAATATACATATATTGGCCCAAATCCAACCAAACAAAAACATTTAATAACTAAAACAAACCAACGACTTGTGATGGAAAACTAAAAAGAAAATCGACCAAAAACAAGACATGATGTCTTGCTGAAATCAAATTTCCAAAATTCAAAACATACGATCTTCAAAAACATGTCCAAAACTAACATTCAATACCTTTTTTTCATTTTTTTATGCTAAATGAACAAAATCCTATTTAACAAAAATAAAAATAAATCGAAAATAACCGGATCTCTTTGGATCATCTGCGAGTAGCCGATGACTAAAAGATATTTGTTAGTGGATCTTCCCTAAATCTAAGATATTATGTAAGAGGATATTTAGATTAATGAGTTATTAATGATTACATAAGTCCTAAACAATATATATATAGACGAACCCTAACACATGAGCGTGTGCTCACACAATATCAATATAGTATAATACAAATAAATTCACTAACATTTGCATCAATTAATGCTCTTGAGTTCTTATCAACTCGATTACTTGTTAAAACTTACTAAAAGAGTTATAAAACTATGCATAGTTGGTGTTACTAATGAATAGAGTCGATCAATGCTAAGTTTTGAATTCAATTTGATTATGACATTGTATAATCATATATACACATAGGAAGAAAAAAACAAACATTAGATTGAAGTGGTGTTTTTACTTTTTATTAGTGGTGGTCGGACCTCTTTTATAAAAAGTCGTGGATTTGGTATAAATTATAGGGTTATTGGTCTAAAAAAACATCAAACTTGCCACGCTTTCCTGTTCTAGGCATTAATCTTTTAATTTTTTTATTCGATGCAAATCTTTCACTAATCTTCCTATTATGGCCCTATAACGGGGAGGATTTGATGTGCAATGCTTAATTACTTTCCAATCCATTATATTTTGCTACAATAGGAATGTTAACAAAAGTTGGTGCTACAAAGGGATTTTTGGCCTCGTTATTTTTAATCCCATGTACTATATAAAATGCTATATATGAGACTGCATAGTGAGAAAGACAGAAATTAAAAGAGTACAATTCAAGAAACTGCATACTGCATATTTCCATTGATAATAAAAGTATAACAATGACCATAAATTAATGCCCTATATGATGTACAAAATGGGCTATTGTTATATGGTCATTGGATAAACTGATAACATAAGGTACTAGATAGTTATTGTCAAATATTCCATACCCAAGATATTGTTTCAATGTTTACCAACACATGGTACTAAAGTGCACTTAAATTGATTACAAAAGATGTGCACATAAACATTATTCATCAAGCATTATCCACATTCAGAGCAGACTGTGGAGTACTTCCCTGGCCATCAAGATGTTTTGCCAACTTCCTATTGAGTATTCTTTGACTTGGTCTCCTCAATCTGACCTCTTCTTGTTGATTTTGCATCTGCACTTGCTCCACTAGTTGTTCTTGCGTCTGCACTGGGACTTTAATTTTTTGTGTCTGCTCCACCTGAGTCTGCATTGGTTTTTCCTGTGTTGGAACAATTTCAACCTGTTCTTGTGTTTGCACTGGGACTTCAACTTCTTGTGTCTGCTCCACTTGAGTCTGCACTAGTTGTTCCTATGTTAGATCAATTTTAGCATGGTCTTGTGTTTGCAATGGGTCATTTTGTAACTGCACTGGTGGTTCACTTGGTCCAGCACCCAACCCATCCTTCTCAGCACAAAACCATCTTGTAAATGAAGATGTGCAGCCCCTTTTCTTAGTCTGTCTTTTATGAATTCCGAGATTAGAACCAACTTTCTCTTTTAGACCCAACTGCATCATATTTTTTAGACCCAATCGCATTACCTTTTTTGACCCACCAGAACTACCACTTTTTTACCTACCAACAAATCCACTAGCCCCAACTTATTCAGACCCACAAGCACCACTCTGTTCAGATCCACAAGCATTACCCTGTGCACCCACTCTAAAAACATCATCATCCTCTGGAATTAGACCAGAATGCTCAATTTCCATATTTTTCATAGGCTTGCATTTCACTCCCTTTGTTTTGATGTCTTTTCAACTAGTGGTTCTTTGCAACTGGTTTTGTTGTGTCCAGGTTTTTTGCAATTTGAACAACTTAATTCAGATATGTCTTAGACACTCTAGTTGAACTACCACCCTCACCTTTTGCTTTAATTCTTTTCTTTTTGGGCCTACAAGGCTTTTTTTTAAGGTTTTGGTGGCAATACAATTGAGTACATACTATGATCAGGCCATAAACCCATACAACCCAACTGGTTTTAGAAAGTGGTGATATGCCACATAATACATATCAGTTTCAAACCAAGCTGGGACATAATTCTTTGGCAACCTGTTTATAAAGATTACCTTTGTCGCATGAACACAAGGTATTCCTGATTACTGCCACATCCTGCAACTACAAGTCCTTTTTCCTTCATCTACTATGAATCCTTCACTACCTGATCTGACCTCAAAAACACTCCCACCAGCAGGTATAACATGCCAAAACCTGTAAATTAAGGTTATTAGTGTCAACCAAAACATTTAACATTCTCATCAGTAGCCTTAAGCCTTGTCAATAGCTCATTCATGAACAAATCATGTTCCACCATAGTCTCACTTCTAGCATAATCAATAGGCATATTGTTTTCATCAATTGGCTCATTGAAGTCTGAAATTGAGTTATCTTTATCTTCTTCTCTCTATTAGATTTCATCCTATTTCTAAGTTTAATCAAGTCTTTTTCACCAGGACTAGGATAGTCAACTGACTTATCTGAATCATACTCACTATCAAAGTCATTATCATAATCACTATCAATAGTACTAGTCCTCACATCCATACTCTCTGTTTTATCTTGAGTAACCTTTTCTTTACCCTTATTACTAGTCCTAAATTCAACACCCTCTGCTTTTTGTAGAGCCTGAGAAGATCCACCCTCAAACTCAACCTCCATCTCAGCCCAAATAACCATATCTTTCACTGAAAATTCATTACAATACCTCTTTTTTGAAGGACCTATTGTCTTATCAACACAAGCATCCATCTTAGTGGTATCAGTTTGACCTAAATATTCTGAAAGATCCATATCAAAATGATCAAGATAAAGTTCAAGCTTACCAAATGTCTCAGTAACATCAAACATGTGTCTTAACTCTTTATCAGTACAAACTCTAACTAAACCCTTCTCCAACTCTACACTTGGAACTTTGTAATACAAACCTTGAAAGTTGCTTCCACATTTTTCTTCTAAATATTTAGCAAATGGTTCGTAAGGCATCCTTGCATCAAATATTTCAAGGATCACACCATTAATATACCTTAGAGGTAAATGTGCGAAATAATCATCATTATGAACATCAAAGGGTGCAAATCGGTACCTGGTATCATTCTACAAAATAGACAAATAGTTTAAATTTGAGTTTATGACAATATTCAACAACAACAAACGACTTAAAACATATAACACACCAAAAATAACTAGCAAACATTTTTACATACTGTAACATCCTGCATACTGTTACACAATATTGTCCACTTTGCCCTGATGGCTCATGGCTTATTTTTTTGTCCCTCGTGTGAGGCTTCCCGGTAGGTCACCCATACCAGTGCTACTCTCACACAAGCACGCTTAACTGCTAGTTCTTTGAGAACTCTACTCGCAGTAGACCACAAAACGTGTTGTGTCTGATAAGGCGGATGTTATTCTTATATACCCAGCATCTCTCCAAGCCTCTGTCGATGTGGGATTTTCCTTGGGTGTTACAATCACCCCCCCCTTAGGGACTCATCGTCCTCGGTGAGGTTTGCCCCCACCATCCTAAACGGCTATGGAGTAGCTCTGATACCATTTGTAACATCCCGCCTACTGGTACACAATATTGTCTGCTTTTCACCTGATGGCTCACGGCTTTGTTTTTTTGGCCCTCGTGTGATACTTCCCGGTAGGTCACCCATACCAGTGCTACTCTCATACGAGCATGCTTAACTAGTATTTCCTTGAGAACTCTACTCTCAGTAGACCACAAAACGCGTTGTGCCTGATAAGGCGGGTGTTATTCTTATATACCCAGCATCTCTCCAAGCCTCTGTCGATGTGGGATTTGCCTAGGGTGTTACACATACTTGAACACATAAGAATGTGTCGAATGTGTAAAGAAACTGCTTAGCTGAAGCAATGGTAAGTTTTACTGTGTGAAATTAAGGTTTTTTGTTAAGATTGTTATGAATAATATTATGTGGATGCCCATATTAACCCATAAGAAGCCTATGGCCCAATTAGTTATTAGGATTTTTACCCTACTATTTTATCTATATATATCATTTGTATCTCCTACATTATGAATTAATTGTAGAATACTTTTCATTCCCTCAATTCTTATTCACAACACGTTATCAGCACGCTCTAAAAGAGATTTTCAAATTCTTTGTTCCAAAAGGTAACATCTCGAACCCAACTTTCTTCCCAATTTATTTAATCTTTGAGTTCAAGTTACATGTTCCTGTTGTTTCCTAGATGATAATATGCGACGTCGATTACGATTTATAGTACGTGATGATTTTTATTATTATTTTTGCTTTCATGAGATTAAAACATGACATATTCATGAAAGTGGTATTTTGAGTTAACCTATTTAAGTATTAATCACTAAAGATCTTGACCTAGAATAAACCCTCACAAGTGTCTTATGTTTTACCCTTCACATATAAACTGTTACAACGCATAAACTGTTAATAGAAACCATCTATTTTGCTGCTATTCCAAATATGGTTTCTATTTACCCGGTTTAACTTATAATAGACGAAGACATCAATATTTATTGTTGTAAACTAGGATTTTGATTTGGGTTATTAAGGTTAATGCGACAAGCTTGATGATTATTTGCCATCTTATATATTCTTGATTGTGCTTATATAATTTGCATCTCATGCTACTGATTTGGTGACAACTCATCTTACAGTTTGAATCAATTTTAAAATAAAAGTTATAATACTATGAGAATCTTGATGAAGATGTAGATATATATTATTAATCAAGCAAACTAAGAAGAAATTAAAATAAAAATGTGATGGTTATCATCTTAACATGTTACTATCTGAGTGCAAAATAGTTCTACAAATTGTTGATATAAATATAGCTAGTCCGATGTTATTGCAACTAAAACTTTATGCAAATCCTTTTGATTTCTTAAATAAATGAATGATTCTAAACAGTGTACTAGATTATTTTGTGGGATTCCAGTTTTTGGTAATCTAAAAGCCACCAAAAAGAAAACACTATAAGTAAAAAAAAAAAAAAAAAAAAACTATGACGATGAAAAGCTGGACAATTTGAGGTACCTAAACATTGTATGATTTGAGATGTTAACATGGTTTGAACATTAGTTACTACTGAAAAAGAAAATCATGGCATAAAAAGCGGGTCCATTCATTCATGAAGCCGGTGGCGATATCACTAAGATTTTTATACTTATATTTATGTTTGCTCTCTTTAGTTTATGTAATTTTAATTATTGATTCAAGGTTTGACTGTATGCATAAGTATTATTAATTTTATAAAGTGAAGGATACACATGCATGGGTGAGTTATAATGGTTTATAACATGTTGTTTCGCGATTGATGTTTTTGCATATAATATATGTTTTATGCGATTTTGCCATGATTTACATATAACTTTCTCTATTTATTAATATGTTTGATTACTAGTTGGAAAATATTTAACGCCAATACGTTTATCGAAGTTTGTTAATATTAAATGACGTATAACTTGCTATATAATAGTGTATTGTCTGACGTGGTGTCTATTTTTTCATAATTAGAGTGTTATTATGACAATAGCACTTCTGATATAACTATGCAATTACATGTCTTATGATGTTGATTCATGATCAGCAATCTTAATTTATTCGTATGAAGTCTGACATCAATTAGCATCTATTATTTACGTTGATATGCATTAAAGTGATATATGGTTTGCTTATACCGGTGTGCTAATCGAAGTTGGTGGTATTTGAGTTGATTCCACAAATATAAAATCTTACATATGTGAAAATAGTCATTAACACATAATTAACAAAGTAAATAATTAATGCATCTAGCAAAACAAGCGCTAAGTTGTTTATTTGTGATAATTAACATGAATGATATCATCTATTGCTCCAAGATTTTAAGTTGATGAATAAGCTAGACCAATTGGTTACTTAGTAATTCATTTATGTGAAGATAAGGTTACATATGAGGATATTTTTATACTGGATTGATATCTCTTGCTTATATAAGAAGTACTATTAACTTTGTCTCATTAAATAAAATAGCATCACTTTAATAATGTCATTGAGTTGTAATAAATGTGTGCATCATTAATTAAGTGGTTTTATTTGCTTGTAGACCTTTTAATGAATAATTAACTGTAGATACGCGTTTAGAAAATTGTGTAAGTTCACTTGTACAAAAAACGTGTTTCTTATTTAATGATGCTATAGGCTAATGGAGTATCATATGAGTACTATGTAAAAGCTATGAGAGAGCTCATATATATGTTCTCCATATTTTTCGATTTTTAGAAATAAGCCAAGTGCAATCGAAGCACATGTGGTCATACACTAGTGTTTATGAGCCAAGATTATTTATTGGCATGATCGGTTGGACCATACCGGATCAAGGATGATGCGAACTATATACAAGAACCATGAGTTCTTTATGATTTGATTATTTTTATTGTTCTATATGAAAGTGCATTGTTTATGTATCACCATTAAGTTAAGTAAGGACTTTGTCCTATAAATTTGAAAAAATATAAAGGGGATGTATGTAGGCCTATACATCCGCCATGTGGATCATTTTGAGTTTTAAAATCGATGCATCGTCAAAATGATCATCAAATACGCAACTTAAGGTTGGCGTAATTAGTGGCTCGAATTATAAAATGTGAGCATGGTTTTCCAAATTGTATCTTTGGAAATGGTGGTGAATACTTTCATATGTTGGGTGATTATTGGAATAAGTGTTGAACTTAAAAGTAGCCCATGTTCATACGCGAATTGCTTTTGTTGAAACGTTTATAAAACGTCTTCAGTTGATTGCAAAGCCAATAATTGTGAGAACAAAACTATAACTACAATGGGGCATGTTTATTTCGAAGATTTAACAAGAATTCGCATCATGCCAACAAGATATAACGATTACTCCCCAATAAAATGGTTTATGGTCACGAACCATATGTTTCCCATATAAGAATTTTGTAAATGTGCGATATATGTTTCTTGTAAATCCACCCAACACGCAACAATGGATATTGAAATTGATAATTCATTCAAGGGGAGAGAATGACCAGTGAGAGATATGAAATGAATTATGATATAAATGTTGATCCTCACACTAATGAATATGAACTTAAAGTTCAAGGGACAATTTATATTCCAGATCTAGTAATTGCCATATGTTTAGTGACTTAAAGAAAGGACTAGATCATATATACGCTGCTAGTGCTCCAATTATAATATATGTCCCAAAATAAAAACAATGATTGTAGTGAGTCTATAGCATGGCTGCAGCATGATAGACTAATCGATTCCGAATAAAAGTCCTCGAATAAAGAGATCAAATGGAGCAAGAAAATTAAGATAGTCAAATCGAGGTACTAAAGACCCCGTGATAGTCTCCAAAAGAGACACTAGACATGAACGTAATTGAAAACCCCGATATGTGAAAAGTTATGAGATGTCAATAAAGGATATAATGCAATTTATAGTAAAGTGTGGAATCGAAAATATAAATGAATCGACGTCGATGGTAATATTGTATACAATAATACATATGGTAATGATTATGTAAATAAGTAAGACAAGCGCTATAATCGGTGAGGATCATGGATACCGCATGAAATGCATGTATAATGAATGGCCAAAAGATGTAAAGACGAAAGAAGTAATGAAAAAGTGAAGTCTTTGTAATGAGACATGGTTATTGGGACTTAAAGTCCGTACAAATGAATATGTAAACTTATTGGATATGCAAATGTCTTTATGATAAAGCGAAATTAAATTATGCATAAGTTATAAGTGATGGCACACACGCATTTTCTCAAAGATTTATAAATGATCACGCAGATGCATGTTCACATGTGGTGGATCCAATAATGTATTTTAATGTTGTATAAGTCTGGCAACGGTAAAATAATTAATATGCGTCTAAAAGAAAATGAATAAAGCTCATTTGAAGTTGAGATTCCATGAGGGATATAAAATGCATGAAGCATGTCTCGTGATTTAAAATGCTGAAAACATATAAGAAAGTTTTCAGGAATAACACTTGATCAAGTTAAATAAATCACTATATAGGTGAAAAGAAATATGATATTGGTTAAAAAATGAGCCATTGAAATAACAAAATTTAACCATGTTAGTTTTAAAGATATTTGTATTTGAATATGGTATAAGTTACATATGGTTTGATGAGGTAAATGTGAATGAAACTCGTGAGGAGATTTTCAAGACGGTTGAATACTTTGAAATGAAATACAAAGTTTTGTCTTGTTTTATGAATTAAGCATCTTAAAGATGAAATCATTGTTCATAATGAAAGCTAAAGAAAGATGCTATATATCTTTATATGGATAAACGACGCTCACGTTCATGAGGTCAATTGATGAAAGACCCCTTTACTTATAAAGATGATGATCACAATATCGATTTATGGGTGTCACAGTTATAAACATTGATTGTTCTCACTAGTGGTCATAAATGAAATAATGTATCATTTACTTTGAATTCATTGATACTATATAACTTGTGAAGTACGAGGATGTACTCGTATAATGATAAGTATGACATAAGTTTAATCCTTCTTGATATGTGAAGGTTAAGTGGAGAACACTAGTTTATATGAGAATCAAATATATATTCTATCAAGACACCTACTATATTGACATTAAAGA
Organism: Chrysanthemum makinoi; assembly: GCA_910596185.1. Classification (NCBI taxonomy): domain Eukaryota; kingdom Viridiplantae; phylum Streptophyta; class Magnoliopsida; order Asterales; family Asteraceae; genus Chrysanthemum; species Chrysanthemum makinoi. Next base: position 109,155,382 of record OU343221.1, read on the forward strand.
AGTTAGTTTATTATATTGGATTGCACCAACTAAGAGATTTAAGTGACGTGATCATCAAGGGGAGAGAAGATACGCGTTGCACTCTTTTTCCCTTGACCATGGTTTTGTCCCCATAGGGTTTTCCGGAAAGGTTTTTAATGAGGCAACATCCCCAAATGTATAAAGGAATTATGTAATTTTTTTTCCTTCACTAGATTTTTGTCCCACTGGGTTTTGTCTAGTAAGTTTTTAACAAGGCATAATCCTCAAATGGACATCCAAAGGGGAGTGTCATGGATAATTATAATATGGATGTTTATATCTTATAGGATACTGATTAGAGGTATTTGAGTTATATTAGAAGATTACATATCTTCCATAATGTATGACCATCACAATGGTCGATCTTAAACTGGATATGCATTTACAAGTGGAGGAACCGCAAATTCATGGCGTTCAATTAAGCAGACGATCTTAGCGATTTCATCCAACCATGCAGAAATTCTAGCGATACATGAAGCAAGTCGAGAATGTGTTTTGCTAAGAAGTATGATACAACACATACGTAGATCATGTGGAAATTCTTCAAGTAGGCACCAACAATTTTGCATGAAGATAACGCAACATGCATTGCTCAACTTAAAGAAGGTTATATTAAGGGCGATAGGACGAAACATATTTTACCAAAATTCTTCTTCACTCATGACTTACAGAAGGATGGTGATATTAACAAGTTCTTTCAAGCGGCAATTTGGCGGATCTATTTACCAAGGCACTTCCTACATCAACATTTAGGAAACTAAGTTACAACATTGGAATGCGACGACTCAAAGAGCTCAAGTGATATAGTCATCAGAGGGAGACAATACGCACTGAACTCTTTTTGTCCTTAGTCATGGTTTTGTCCCACTGGGTTTTCCTGACAAGGTTTTTAATGAGGCAGCATTCTTAAAGCGTATTAATAATATGGACATCCAAGAGGGAGTGTTATGAATAATATTATGTGGATGCCCATATTAACCCATAAGAAGCCTATGGCCCAATTAGTTATTAGGGTTTTTACCCTACTATTTTATCTATATATATCATTTGTATCTCCTACATTATGAATTAATTGTAGAATACTTTTCATTCCCTCAATTCTTATTCACAACAAATATGATAATTTAGGAATTGAGTGATAAAAAGATGATATGGAGAATTGGGATTATACTAACCGAGGCAATAATTATATTACAAAACAGAGTCTTTGTTTATTTGCAAAATAGACCCAAAAGTTGATAACTGGAAATTTAAAAATATAATGGGTTGGAAAGTGATTAAGCATTGCCACATCAAATCCTCCCCGTTATAGAGCTAGAATAGGAAGATTTGTGAAAGATTTTCATCGAATATAAAAATTAAAAAATCGATGCCTACAATAGGAAAACGTGGAAAGTTCCATGATTTTTTAGACCAATAACTCCAAATTATATTCACATGCGCAAGTAAAAAGATTAAAAAGTCAATCACATATCACTACTAGAGATTGTGAAATAGAGTCTGGTTATAATGAAAAATGGGCTTTAAAAGGATTTCGTGTTCTAAAAAAGATATAGAACCTTGTTTTTCTTTTACATATTAGTCAAAGACATGGTCAAATTTGAGAATGTGCATGGTGATCGAAAACACAAGGCATCCAGAATTGTAGGGGCACCATGATTATAGCCACCTGTGCTCATTTGGTATGATTTTAGCATAAAACTTGGCAATGTGTTTATAAACTTAAGATATAATGTTTCATTCAAAGTTTAAGAACAAAATTATTTGGCGCAAGTGATTTATGTAAACTCTTTATCAACAAAGTTTATTTGGTGTAAGTGATTTATGAACAAAATTATTTGGTGTTTGAAAACATGGGATAGTGTTCTGGTGGAACGAGTGAGAAAAGTCGTAGTGATATACTATTTGTATTATTTTCACTTCACGCCTTATAATTTAGAGTTTTTTTCATTTCTATCTTTATCTTTTTTTCCTTTTTTTTCAAGCTACTATTTAAGATTTAAGAGATGATAGTGTCAATCTTTTTTTCCTTTTTTTCTTTTTCTTAAATCATTACCAAAGGCCTAATACATTTAACATTACTGAATATTTTATGTATCATCAAAGAACGTCTAAAAAGTGGTTTATATTATGTATGTGGTTTTTTCTTTTCTTTTTTTAATCATTAACAAAGGCCTAATACATTTAACATTACTGAATATTTTATGTATCATCAAAGAACGTCTAAAAAGTGGTTTATATTATGTATATGAAAATTTTATATCATTTGCCTTTAGCTTTTCTATCGTTTGTACATGACTAAAACAACTTTTGCACCATATACTTTGCATATGTATAAAAAATTTCATGTTCCAGGGATGCATTGTGATGTGGCACAGGTCTTCAAAATTCATCAGACGGTCTTGTTCAAAGATTTTCTGTTAGTAAACCAATTCATGATCCAAACTATTGGTGTAAATTGTAGAATTGTAACACTCCTTCCCTTTTAAGTTTATTATCCACGCTTTCTTTTTTAGGTTGTCTTAAAAATTGTTCATTCAAAAAAAATAAATAAAATAAAATAAAATTGGATCAAGTTTACCATGTTACCTATAATTGGAGGTTATTATTACAAACTTTCAAGAAGTTATAAATTACTAGAAGGGTACCCGCGCAATGCGGCGGCGGGTATCCGATAACTATTTTTGTGGCGAGCAAATATTTTTCATTTTAAACATTCCTTATCTAGCATGTCTCAAATACTTTATAATGTAGTATATATATGTTTTTCAAAAGTAGAACGTCTAAATTATTAATAATGTAAATAGTTAACACTTTGATTTTTTAAATTTTAGCATTAAATTGGTGGTTATAAGTTTAGTGAGCTTTTCTTATAAACAATTCTATTAAAATATATCATTATTGGAATGGGTTACTGGTTTAAATGAGACTTAAATTTTTAAATTTTACATTAATTTTTTAATTTTTCTTTTATAATAATGTTTTTTGTCTTAAAATTTTAAGATTTTCTTTTATAGAAAGTCTCAAATATTTTATAATATAGTATAGATTGAGTTATGTCTATATAATATAATCGAACTTCACAATTTCTACAAATATAAGTTACAATATCAATTTATTGACAAGTTAGATAATATAACTTGTTGTTTTGTACGATTATTATCAATATGAACAGATGAATATCCATGTCACTAAAAACATTTCCACGTTATTTTTTTTTTATTTTTCATGTTTTTTTTTTTTTCATTTCCCACCCAGACTAAAATATTTTTTAAAGTTTCTCAAGGAGTAAGGGTGCGTTTGTTTGAGGGTGATGGGAGTTGGATTCGGGCATGAAAGTAAGAATTAAATGTTTGGTTGGTGGGTTGGGGTTGAATAGGGCCCACAAAACCCAAATATACAACCATCTTCAAGTGTAAGGTCAGTGGGCGGGATTTGATTGTAGCATCTGTGTATTATTGACGTGGCAGATTTTGCACCTTTTGTTTAGTTGAAATTTTTTAACTATAGTACACTTTTTAATTATAAATATTTATATGTATATAATAATATATTGTTTATATATTTTATCTCTCTTACTTTTTTTTTAAAACTTATATCAAATCCAAATCCTAATCCTAAACCATCTACAAACCAAACGGGCCCTAAATTGCATAAACCGTCCTTGTCTTCTTCCCTAATTTATTTTCTTTAAGTTTTCATTTTTTTTTTAAATTAAAAACCAATAACATGAAGTAGAATTATTAATCTATAATTACATAATAACGTACTTGTTACAAACATCCCATTTCATCTTTCATCGTTGGAAAAAATGAAGCATGTGGTCCATATATATTTTGTTTGTTAATGATGATCCGAGATGTGAATGTGTGTTAGGATGGTGTTTATGTGTTGTTCCTTTCACGTTGCAACACTTGTTTGTATGTATATGAATGAATGATGATGATCACGTCGACTGGATATGTACAAGATTGTTTTTGTTTTTTTTCCGAATTTTGAGAAAAAGAGATGGAGAACAAAGAGGTTGTGGTGAAAGGTAAATAAACGAGAAAGAAAAGAGATGGAGGCATTTTAGTCATTTTAATTTAAGTCACGTAGGATAAGTTTTGCAATTTACTCTAAAATAAAAATGCCTAATAAGCTAAAGTTACATGTTTAACAAGTGAGCTAAGTGGTAATAATGAGGACTGAATTTGAAAGTTACATTATTTGTTAGTAAATTGATCTTATTACTCATATTTATGAAAACTATATAATGTTTGAGTTTTGCTAAATAATGCCCGATGGTCAATGTTTAATTCAAATTAAATACTACATAACATGTTATCTTTCTATTTAAAGTGATATGTATTTAATGCATAATAAATAAACATACAAATTATTTTAAATAATATATTTTTTTTCATATTTAAAATAATTATATATTTAATGCACATTAAATGAACTACAATAGTTAGTGATTATTTTCATAATTATTTTGTTAACTATTGCCCCCGATGGGCATTGTTTAACAAAACGCATAATGTTTTTTCTTAAACTTTTTAGTGAGGTGGACAATCATTTTACTAGTGAGGGAGTAACACAGTACATTGGTTGTACATATGTAGTCATTAATATACGAGTGAGTGCACCACGAACAAGATAATCATAATGGAACGCGAAAAGCTTCACGTAGTAATAATATCAAGCCCTGGTATGGGACACTTAGTCCCGGTCCTATTACTAGGCAACCGTATCGCCACCCATCACCATCGCCACGTCACGATCCTTGCTGCCACCACCGAATCCTCACCCGTGGAGTCGCAGCTCATCTCCTCCTTCACGGAGAACAACATTAATATCATCAAAATCCAGCTACCTGACATGTCTGACGTACTTCGACCCGAGGACACTGTTTTCACTCATTTAGTTGTCATGATGAGGGAAGCACGACAAGGTATCCGGTCTGCTATCTCATCCATGAAGCCACGTCCTGATGTCATTATAGCAGACATGTTCTCTACTGAATCACTTCCTATAGCGGATGAGTTTGGCATGCAAAAGTACGTATTCACCTCTATTCTTGCACGAACTGTTGGTCTAGTTACGTACTTGCCTATTCTTGATAAGGAAGTGTCCGGTCAATACGTTGAGCGGACAGATCCGTTGAATATCCCTGGTTGTGTGCCGATCCAGTGTCAAAATGTGCCTGATCCCATGCTAGATCGGAACAACCAGGAATACACGGAGTATGTACGAATGGGAAATGATTTTGCTACTTTTCCTGATGGAATTTTGATTAACACATGGAGAGATATGGAGCCTAGATTTCTTGATGCGTTAAAGTGTAACGAAACTTTTAGGTCACTTTTGAAGGTACCAATTTATGATATCGGACCGTTGACGAGTGACGTTGACCCGGTTGTTTCTAAGGAGAGCAAGGTGATCAAGTGGCTTGATATGCAACCAATTGAATCTGTGCTTTTTGTATCATTTGGGAGCGGAGGGACACTCTCACTTGAGCAGATAACCGAGCTGGCTTGGGGGTTAGAGCTAAGCCAACAAAGATTTGTTTGGATTGTACGTCCACCGCCTGTAAGTAGCACCGCTGAGGGTGCCTACTTTGTTGCAGGGGGTGGTGAATCTGAACCATCATATTTCCTTCCAAAAGGATTCCTCACCAGGAACGAAAAACTCGGGTTAGTCGTCCCATTGTGGGCCCCACAGGTAGAAATACTAAACCATGTGTCCATAGGAGGGTTTTTGTCCCATTGTGGAGTGAGTTCAGTTTGTGAAAGCATAGCAGCTGGTGTTCCGATGATTGCATGGCCGTTGCACGCAGAGCAACGACTAAATGCCTCTACACTCGTAGAGGAGATGAAAGTGGCCATGCGTCCCGAAGTTTTGCCAGGAAAGAAAGTGGTAGGGAGGGACGAGATAGAGAAGATGGTAAGGAGTTTGATGAAGGGTGAAGAAGGAAAGCTAATGAGAGACAAAGTGAAAGCATTAAGAGAAAGTGCAAAGGAAGCATTGGGGATTAATGGTTCATCATATAATTCAATGTGTGAATTTATCAAATGTTGTGAAATGAAGATGAAATCTGTGCAAGGTAATCCCAATTAAGCAGAAACTAAGAACTTAATAATTTTTACAAAATCCTTTTCATTCAAATGTGTTTGAAAATGTTGTTGTAACCTATTGTGTACGTGATACAAAATTATTGTGTAATAAGTTTGAAATTTTCGATATGTCTAGCCACACGTCATGGGAAAACAAAGAAGAACATGTCAAGATCATTGACCAAAAGTAAAATGATGTCATTCCTTTATAGGATGCTCACACGCTATGCCTACTACTGAGTATTGCCAAAAAAATAAAGTAGTGGTTGGTCGACATATGAAAAACGATATTACATGCTACTGAGTATTGCCATAAAGTAAAGTAGCGGTTGGTCGATATATGTAAAACGTTATTACAAAGAACTGGTGGGTAAAAGGTAAAACTACTAAATCTATGACTTTAGGCTCCTAATTTCTTACGGTCTCGACTTTTTAAAACCTTGTACATACAGAGTCAGTCACATATTTTTCCGCATGTCAGTTTTAGAGATCCGACTATTGAAGGTCCTAAATAGCCAATAAATGTTAAATAATCGAAACTTTTGGGCATCTTATGTTTTTCTTTACGGCCTACAAGTTGTAGAAATTGAAGCCTGTTTGAGTACATAAAAGGCGATTTTTACATGAAAAAACAAAAACTAAGTTATGAAACCCATTTTGAATGTGATTAGAAGATTTATATACTAACCAATAAACGTTTAGATTTGGAGTTGACGTTTTGTTTTCGGCAATCCTACTTTCCCTCTTTGCTTTTAAAATTATAGAGATATTTTCAAAAGGTTTAAATCAGCTAAAATTTACATAGATATGGATTCAAGGATGTCTTAATTTTTTGTTGAAGAGATGAATGTATAACCTAATTTTTTTTTTTTTTTTTTTTAAATCGTTCTATTTGTAGATTTAGAATACTTTATGATAATGTTCACAATAAAAGTATAAAACTATAAAAACTCAATAATAGATTTTTAAAATTGATTATTTCTTACATATTGTGGATCAAGTTATTTTAATGCGTAGAAGTAAAATCTATATTTATATCTATATTACTTATAATCTCCTATTTATGAGTTTAAGATTTTTTAAATTAAAATTTAACCAAATACTACTTATAAAACATAATGTACAACTATGTAAAGCATAATTGATTTTAAGCAAATATTATTTAGTACATACATACAATTAATATACCCCATCACAAATATATACAACTACCTAAGCACAAATGCACAATGTACAAATACAAATAAAACTGAAAACACATTATTCAAAACATACAATTTAATTCAGCCCTTCACCAAAATATACAACTCTTTAACCACAATGTACAATCTAATTAAGCTTCCAAAACATAAATCTGAAATCCAACAGCTCAAAACAAAATAACATTTATTCGCCGGAAAATTTAGTCACAGAGTACCCACCGCCGCATCGCGCGGGTACCCTGCTAGTTCCAATTAAGCGTGTAAAGGAGGCATATATAGTTTCTATTTAGCATTACAAATTTTAAGCCACTTCATGATAACATGCTACAAGATAATTGTCTCAGCATTGAAAGTTAACAAGTGTTCGGATACTAAGGGCATAAAGTTATTTTCGTAACTAATAAGAGTTTTATGAGAAATTATAAAAGGTTTTAGTCGTACAATAGCAACGTACTTTCACATTTGTACCGTTTTGGTACGTGTATTTATTTATTTTTTGTTCCACTTACTGTAACGTACTTTCAGGTTTTGTGTTACTTTTGTACGTGCAAGTTTGTTTTACCGGATAATGAATATAAAGCATCCTACGTGGTTTGAGTTAATTACATGAATGATCCCTGTGGTTTGTGGAGTATCACGAATTTAGTCCTTTACAAATTTTGCTAAATTTTTTTATACGATTTCGTCCGTTTTAACACGGTTTCGTCCGTTTTTATATGTTTTCGTCCATTTTCTTATGTTTTTATACGTTTCTTTCTGTTTTCTTACGTTTTTTTTACGTTTTTGCCCGTTTTCTTACATTTTTTTACGTTTTCGCCGTTTATACGTGTTTCCCGTTTTTACGTTTTCTTCGATACGCCCGTTTTATTTCATCCGTTTTTTTTAAGCTCTCGATTTACGTTCGCCCGTTTTTTCGCTTTTAGTCATTTACGCTTTTGTTTTTTACGTTTTTGTCCGTATTTTTATGTTTTCGTCCGTTTTTTATGTTTTCCTCCGCACGTTGCTCGACTTTTCACGTTGCATCATTTTTGTCGTTTTTCTGTTTTTACGTTTCAAGAACTTCTTTCAGTTTTTCATCCATTTTTTACGTTTTCATACGAAAGCTTAGAAAAACGGATGAAAACGTAAAAAACGGACGAAAACATAAAAAATCAAAGGAAAACCTTAAAAAAACATAGGAAAACGTAATAAAACAGACGAAAACGCAAAAAATGGACGAAAACGTAAAAAAAGGGACGAAAACGTAAAAAATCAAACGAAAATGTAAAAAGTCAGACGAAAACGTAAAAAGACAGAGAAAACGTAAAAATACGGACGAAAACGTAAAAAACGAAGAAAAACGTTAAAAAACAAACGAAACGTAAAAATCAGACGAAAACGTAAAAATTCAGAGGAAAACGTAAAAAAACAGACGAAAACGTAAGAAACGGACGAAAACGTAAAAAATCGGAAGAAATCGTAAAAAAAAGATGAAAATGTAAAAAAACGGACGAAAACGTAAAAAATGGACGAAAAACATAAAAAATCGGAAGAAAACGTAAAAAATAGTCGAGAACATAAAAAATCGGAGGAAAACTTAAAAAAACGGGCGAAACGTAAAAAAACGGACGAAAACGTAAAAAATCGAAGGAAAACGTAAAAAAAGGGATGAAAACGTAAATGGACGAAAACATAAAAAACGGACGAAAACGTAAAAAATCAGAGGAAAACGTAAAAAAACGGACGAAAACATAAAAAGACGTAAGAAAGAATAGGGACTCAATTAGAGATTTTTGCCAAACCACATGGACGAACCATGTAATTTACTCAAAATTTAACAAAAATTTCTTGGGACTAAATTCCTGATGCCCGTTAAACCACAGGGACCATTTATGTGCTAAAAATATTCCACTTAGATTTTTATCCAGTTAAATGACTTTTTATCCGGTAGCCCATACTTTGACGTACCAAGGTAGCACAAAATCTGAAAGTACGTTGCATTAAGTGGAACAAAAAAAAGTACACGTACCAAACGTTGTTATTGTACGACTAAAACCCAATTATAAATGTAATAAATTATAGACCTCTTGTCTTGATATACTTAACAGTATCAGAAATCTTAATTCTTTTCTTGATGCTTATATAGCGTATAGAATAATGCCAACCGTTCCGGTGACAGTTGCTTCAACAAATGTAAGCTTTCAAAACTAAAGTCAGTTAAATTATTTAAGCTCGGTTAGAGTGTTTTCAAGCTCACGACTCAGATCAAACCACAGTTTTTGAACGACAGAGGAGTATATATGGAAGTTGATAAAAGATGCAATTCTTATAGCAAAAGGGTTTCATTTGTATTTCCGTTCTATATAACTACTTGAAATATGAAGAGAGTAAATGCTGCAATAATGTTATGTATTGAGCAAATTACTTCCAAGAAAAGGAACCTCAGACCGAGTCCTCTTGTCACAATTCTCATCGTACCTTACAACAACTACCAAAAAATATCATGGATACTTGGCAAATGGAAACAAAATCAAGAATAAGTCCGGATCCTGAAACAAGAGCAATGTTTATCTGCGACCAGGGTGGTTGCCATCTGCTGGTGGTGGTGGCGGTGGTTGCGCATGTGCTCCCTGAAAACCACCTCCAGCATGAGCACTTGGTGCCATAGAACCAAAAGAAGCATTGTTAGCCTGCTGCATCGGCTGCCCTTGGGGCCCAGAAAGACCTTGGGGTGACTCAAAGCTGGTTCCCCTATGCACATCGTACCCAGGCCCACCGAACTGGGGTCCTCTCTGTCCATCATACGTTGGTCCCCTCTGTGCATCAGTGTTGGATCCTCTACGTGGATCATAACCGGCTACTGGAGGTCCTCTTTGTCTATCATACGCTGGTCCACCAGGTCCTCTGTATGAGTCATAGCCAGGTCCAGTAGGTCCTCTATGTGGGTCATAAGCTGGTGCGTTAGAGCCTCTTTGTGCATCGTATGGTGCACCAGGTCTTTGAGGATCATAAGCAGGTGCACTAGGTCCACGTTGTGGATCATAAGCTGGTGCACCAGGTCCTTTAGGAAAACCAGGTCCTCTCTGCACATCGTAACCAGGAACAGCTTGTCCAGGTCCTCTTTGCATATCATAACCTGGACCAGGAGGTCCGGATCCCCTGTAAGCATCATAACCAGCCCTCGCAGCAGCAGGCCCAGCTTGAGCTCCAACCGTGGTATTCCCGTCAGTAGGTACAGCGGCAACACCTCCAGGGAGCGGACCACGTCCCTGTCAAATGATTAGTTGTCAACATGAATAATGAACGCTAGAAGGAAAGATCAAATTGGACAAAATTTTAAGGGTTGCTTCAGGCACCAAAGATAAACATCTAGGTCACTTCATCTTTGTTAAATTCATACTGTCAAATTCACATGCATATAATATCAGGTTTGGAGTGGTGGCAATTTGTATCGGCTTCAGGTTGGTATAACCTAACCCAATTACGCCCTTTAGTTACTCATGCCAAAAAAAACCCCCCTGACCCAAGTGGGTTGTAAACGGTTTGGCAGGTTTATATTTTTACTTCTCTAATTTTAATATTGAACAACTTGGAGGGTCGACCAGTTTATCAATAATCCAGCCTATTTATCCACAACCCCACCCACACAAGACCTGTTTATTAAACTGGTTAGGTGGGTTGACCGGTTTACGACTCGAACCTTTTAGCCCAAACCCTGACAGATTAATATTTGTGTCAGGAATTTCCACCCCTAGGTTAAGCATATACAAATTATATCAGAAGGATTCTTTGAACCTGTGGAACACCATAGGCATCATCATATGTGTTCTGTCCTGCAGGATAGTGACCAGAAGCTTCTTTGTCATTGTGGCCAGCAAACCCAGCGTAAGGAGCAGCTGCTGTGTAAGTTGTTAAAAAAAATCAATTCCATTACAACATTGTAACAAGAAAAAAACAGAAACATAATCAGATTAATAATGTTGTACCTGCCGCCCTCTTATCATTTTCAGCATGTTTCTTTAATTCTGTTCGAAGCTTCTCTACCTCACTGGCCATGGTCATATAGTTCTTTTCCATGACCTGAAGAGATTCAAGGTGGTCGTTGTATAATTTCTTTTCATAGTCATAAGTTGCCCTGAAAAACCACAAAACCACGTGTACATTACTGATCAACTTCAACAATATATTTATTAAGCTTTTAATTTAACTATTTAACTAAATGATGCAATATCATCATATATAGCACCCTTAAACTTAGTATATATAAACCCAATAGTTTCACATAATTATCTAAAAAAATATCATATACTGAAACGCCTAAATTGTGAAAACTTAAACATTCATATCTTAAAACGTCATTACAACATGTTCCTTCTGCTCTCATATAAGACGGAAAAATTAAATCAAAAGACCAAATCACCAATACTTAAGACTTCATAAGTCTGTACCACTTGCACGAACACAATTCACAATCTTTGACCAACTAAATATCACCAACATAGCTATCCCACCAAAAGTTCCAGCAGCTTTACCAAAGCTATTTCGGACCCAAAATAATTACCTACTAAAACCATGTCCTCATTAAAGGCCACTTCACAAAAACCAATAATTTGGCCAGAAAAAACCAGCTACTTAGCTCATTTCAATTCCTTTAGGAGCAAAATATAAGCAGAAAAGAAAAGGACAAGTCCCAAGATTTAATGGTAGTCACACTAAATACACAATTCTCAAACCTTTTAAGAACAAATAGACCACAAGACTAATAGTAATATTGTTCTCTTTCGATATAAGAAGCATATGGGGATCCAACAAATCTGGTAACAAACTTGTTTCCTGATTTGTGTAGATTTCAAAAACAGCAGTTTAAGCAGCACGTTCATAATTATAGTAACATTTCCGAATATATTGTTGCAACCAATGTCCAAGAAAAACACATTCACCAAAGACAATTCAGTCAAATACTACACTATTGCACACTAACAGCTTTAATTGGAATAATTACCTACAATGCTGATACTCTTGTCTAAGGCTCTCAAGTTCCGACACCAAAACAGGAACCTGTTGCAAATCCATGTGAGCCCTCTGATGATCTTCTGTCAATTGCTGAACCCTTGAAATAAGTTCGTCCCTAGCTGCAAGCAAGCTCTGCGCTTCTGTTCTTGCCTGATTTAGTTCCATCTTAATAGGCTCTGCACCTTGAAGATCAGCTTCCATCTTCCCGATTTTATCTAAAAGACCCATTATTTGCTGTTCCCTTTCTGATTTTACACTTCCAATATGATTGTGTAACATTTGTAGTTCATGCTGTATGGCAGCAAGATCTTGCCTTAAGGTTCCGTGAGTAGCAGCAAATCTCTGGTTTTCTGTAGCAAGTTTCTGCATCTCGACATGTTGTGCAGCAAGCTTCTGTTCCATGATTTCTGGATGAGGTAGAGGCAGTCTATCGAATGGAGGAAAACCGTGGTGTTGAGGATGCATTTCAGGTGGAATTGGTTCATGATGTCCAATGCCAGGCCCGGGAAGAGGACGTCTAAAATGATGAGGTGGAGGAAGTCTACCCTTACTTCCCATTGTGATTTATAGTTGACCCTGAGACTAGACCAACAGTAACATTCAGTAACTCCTATAAAACTAGTATGTGGTTGTATGGACTAGTACATATGAAACAGAAGCACAGCTGCAAACTTTGGGTTATTACTAGAGGAGAGCTTCAAATACAAGAGATATCAGCGACAACGGTGAAAAGTAAAAGGAGAACAATTTAATATCAGATGAAAATTATTTCCATCACGAAGAACTGAAGATCCGAGAAAATCCAACAAGAGAAATGGTTCTTTAAATGCTAGAACGACAATCGATGGCATCTTCTGAGATTATTAACCCAAAGAGATCATGGCCAAAACACAGACTGGGATGCTCTAAATACGGTAAATGCATCAATTAGACAATTACCTTGAACCCTCAAGTGCAACAGAGACATGGTTAACCAAATTTACATGTCACCTCACTTGTATTTTTAGTCCAACCTTTAATGTCTAAGGAAAACTACATGTACAAAAGAATTATTACTGACTGCATCACAGGAAAATAACAGGGGAGCATAACACGTACAAGTTAAAAGAGGGCCAAGACGCCAAGTAATCACAGCCAGTTGAGCTGTTAATGCCTTTTGACTAGGCCACTAAAAAGGTGTCACAGTCGTACTCTATAACACCGTGTTTTTTTTAATAAAATAACAGGGGAGCATAACACGTACAAGTTAAAAGAGGGCCAAGACGCCAAGTAATCACAGCCAGTTGAGCTGTTAATGCCTTTTGACTAGGCCACTAAAAAGGTGTAACAGTCGTACTCTATAACACCGTGTTTTTTTAAGGAAAGGGAGGGACAGAGGGAGAATAAGCTCATGTTTTCGGGTTGGAAGGAAAGGGAGGACAGGAGGGAGAGCTATAGTTTTTCATGTTCAGAGACACAGAATTGTAAGGAAAGATATGGAAAGAAGACACTTTTACAATCTTGCCCTTTTAATCCATGTATGAGATGTTTAGATAAGAGGTATATAGATGATTTAGGTGATAATCTGAGAATCATTCATGTAAACCTCTTGACTAACAAAGATTCATGATGACAAATTAACAAAAAGGTAAAAAATATCATGACAGTATTACTTTGATTTTTCAATGATGTACACATTAGAACGCTTATCTTCTCCTAAATAACTTTTTTCATTATATTAATAATAAACTTACAAACTCATCCATACAATTCTATTGTTTGACAAAAATAATACCGGCCAAAAAATCCTATATGGTACATAACTCATGCATATTTAGATGCCTAAGTAACTTCACCCATTACAATAAAACGAATGAGGTTTTCCCTTTTCAGGTTACCCGGGAAGGACTTTGACTCAGATGTACACAGCCTAACCATGGTATCCCCGTGGCCGTTTCCAACCCTTTCCCTGGCCACCCCCACGTCCGAACCTAGTGTGGTATGAACTATGGACCTCTTGTTAGGAGGTTAGGTGCCTCGCCACTAGGCTAGTCAGGGATGGCTAAACATCACCAATTAGAATCTTCAGATACAATTAACCAATTCGAGTCAGGTTAAAACTAGACTCTAGGCTCTAAGCCACCTCAACTCAACCTAAAGTCTACAAGATGAGACGAAACCAGCTAAACGCAAAATCAACAAACAAAATTTTGCCCCATTTGCAAACTTCGAAAACATTTTTCCATGCACACTAATCAAGCGAGTTTCTACGAAATGCATATAATTAGGGTAGAGGAAGGGTATTTTTGGCATTAAGATTTTTACACATCTCGCTCTTCTCTAATCATACCTAAACTGGGTGGAAACTTTTGGGGGAAATACAATTACACTTTCCCTCCCCTACATCCTAAAAGAAACTTGAATTTGAAAACACAATTTTTGTGTGTTTCCCTCACTTTCTCTCCCTTATTAATACCCAAGACCACGGTGTAAGTCTACACTACATGGAGTAAACAAATAGGCCCCACAAACCTAAGCTTACTACTATGTACCCAGGCCTTCTTGAGCAAACCATGGTTACCTATCGTATTCGAAGATAGAAATTAGACTAACTTTCTACAATTTCTAAGCATGGACAATGGGTTAGCAAAAGAAAAGCTCACACGCCATCATGATACAAATTAAATGTCCCAGTAAACATTTTTTACAGCTACACACATTAACTTAGTATCCAAAACCACAATCTTCACCGCATACCTATTCTATAACATCTAACAAAGAGCAAACAACCCAAATCGATCCATGCACAAACTGATCACAAAATTCTTTTGCGTGTATCAATCTCATTTTTCCCTATTAAATACACCAAACTGCCTAATCTTTCTATTGTGTGTACTAAATGATCCTATAAAATACACCAAACTAGATTTCTAAGTGACCGACACCATTTCAGCAATAACACACACAATAGGAAAATTAGTCAGTTTGTATGTTTAATAGGAACAAATTGTGATTGATACACATTAACGAATTTTTTAACAAGTTACATACATTATGAACTAATTATCCCTAGTTCCCTACTAGTAAATACACGAGTTACGGGCAAGGTAAAGACCGAACCTTCCTAAACAGGTAAACAGATGAGGTTTTCCCTATTCAGGTTATACGGGGAAGACGAGTCTTTGACTCGACATCATGTACGCGATCTAACCGAGGTATCCCCGTGACCATTTCTGATCCTTTCTCTAGCCACCCCCAAATATGTACCTAGTGATGTTTGAACCCTATACCTCTTGTTAGGAAGTTAGGCGCCTTACCACAAAGACCGAACCTTCCTACTCTATCCTATATTCTGCGAGTGCACTAAAAGTTTCTCCAACCAAATTAATATTTCAGTCCATACATCATCTCTTACAGTTGTATCGTCACCACCTGCCTACTATAAGATTCGGATTGATATTATCACTGCTTCGCAACCTAACCTAACTGACCCGACCACTTATAAACAAATATATGACACTAAAGGGCATGCTTCCATATTCATAAAATAACAAACTTTAGTACAGGAAAACTCAAAAACCATAAGTTAACATTAAGCACAATCTTTACATATTCTACTAATAATATTAGTAAATGTATATTAAAAGTAATAAGATTCTTAGGCGTGTATCAATCCAATTTTTTCCCTACTAAATACACCAACTGCCTAATCTTCCTATAGTGTGTACTAAATGATCCTATTTAATACACCAAACTAGCTAATCTTCCTATTGTGTGTACCAAGTGACCGATGCCACGTTAGCAATAATACACACAATAGAAAAATTAGTCACTTGGTGTATTTAATGAGACAAAAAATTGATTGATACACATTAAAGAGTTTTGTAACAAGTTACATACATTACGAACTAATTATCCCCAAAAATTTATTCACGCATTACTGCCTTACTGGCAAGGCAGACACCGAACCGTACTAATCTATCCTATATTGTGTGTGTGCACTAAAAGTTACTACAAACAATTCTAATATTTCAGTCCATGCATCAGCTCTTACAGTTGTATCAAATCAATAATATCAGTCATTCGCGACCAAACAGAACTGACTCGACCCGCTTATAAACAAATACAAATCTACATAACAAGGGTATTCTTCCAAATTCATAAAATTATAAACTTTAGGGCAGCAACCTATAATTAAACAAAGCTGTACCTAGTGTGGTTTCAACTCTGAACCTCTTGTGACCCTGAACATAAGATCTAAACATGCATCATAGGGACTTAGAATCAGGTATAGTTCCACGACGATGTATTTCAGACAGGCAAAAAGAGTTATAGCTTTCGTTGCCAAATTAAAAGACAACCAATGCACAAAAATCATACCACCTCGGTGAGAAAGGAGGTTTGGTGCCTTACCACAAGGATAGTTGGGGATGGCTAAACTTCACCGATTACATTCTTCAAATAAAATTAGCCAACTTGAGGCAGGTTAAACACTAGCCTCTAAGCCACCTCAACTAAATCTAAAGTCAACAAGGTGAGACGAAACCAACAAAAAAGAGTTTGACCCGAGTTGCAGACTTCGAAAACAGCTTTCATGCACACTAATCTCTACAAAATGCAAATACCTAGGGTAGAAAAAGGGTGCTTTTGTATGTTTTCAACAAATCTTGCCCTTCCCTTCCCCTCCTAATCATACCTAAACTAGGTGGAAACTTTTTGGGGGAAATACAATTACACTTCCCCTCCCTTTCATCCTAAAAGAATCTTGAGTTTGAAAACACAGTTTTTATTTGTTTCCCTCACTTTCTCTCCCTTGATAAAACTCAAGACCATAGTGTAAGTCTACACTACATAAAGTAAACGAATACGCTCACAAACTTAAGCTTGCTACTATGTACCCTAGCCTTCTTGAGCAAACCATGGTTAGCTACCGTATTCGAAGATAGAAATTCAACTAACTTTCTACAAATTCTAAGCATAGATAACGGGTTGGCGAAGAAAAAAATACGCCCCGTCATCATACATTTTAAACGTCCAAACATTTTTGACAGCCACACAGTGTAACGCACCACATACCTATTCTAACACATCCCCCAAAAAGCAAACAACCAAAACCAGTCCATAAACATAAAAGTCAACGCGCGTGTTACTAACATGGCAAATGCTCAACCTTCCTATATTCTGGCGTGCACTTAAAATTACTACAAACATTCTTATATCACGGTCTATACAACAGCTTTTACAGTTGTATCATCACTTGCAGTCCTCCCTGACGTACCCGACTGACCCGAACCAATCCACTTATACCCAAAATACATGACCTAATAGTCTAATACTAATCTAAATGATAAGGGTATTCTTCCAAATTCGTAAATTTACAAACTTTAAGACAGCAAACCTATAACATAACATTAAATGCATTTTTTTATAAATTCTACTAGCAATATATATAAAACTATATTAGCACTACCAAGATTTCATAACAAAGCAGTGAAATTTAGTATTGAAATCACAGTGGGATTAAAACCCTTTAAGGAATTTAAGTAATTTACCTTGGATTGTGATGATCGGTGTAAATTCAAGCCCTAATTTTGAAATTTCTTTTTAACTGATTTATTTGCAAAAAGAATGAAAATTGGGGCCGCAGTTGTGAAGGTTTTATGTTGTATTGTGAGGTACAACCTGTTGATGCGTAGAGATACTACTAGTAGCATCTTATCACAAGGCCGCTAGTTAATCAATTATTAAATTCTTTGTTGAGTAGTGTTTTCTGATTATACAATTTTCATGATAATAACTTTATGAATAGTGAGAATTTAATAATTTCAAACGTAATAAACATCTTTGTAATAAAAATAGTAGTGTACTCGCGTAGCGTCAATATTGAAGTTGTAGTCGGTAATATTATTGAGGTAGGAGGTCAAAAGTGGTTGAAAGTGATTTGTAGTCGTAAGTAAGTAGAAGAAATTGTGTTAAGTTTTATTGCATTTGTTGTAAGGTTACTTGTACCAAAAAAAAGTTAAAAAGGAAATGGCACAAAAATGTATTCAAGTTAGTAGTCATTTTCAATAAAGGTATTCCACTTTTTTCGGGCATTAAAAAGATACCCAGTCTATATTTTTGGCCGATTTTGTATTTTTGTTAAATATTTGACGATCATCCGTTAAGTTTCACATTTCAAGTCCACTACTGTTACCACTATCACCAATCATCGTCGCCACCACCAACCTCACACTGTCCACCAACCTTCGCCCACCCGCCATCGCAAGCAACCCTCTACCACTAACCCTACCCACCACCGCCGCAGACCACCAACCTCAACCATCACCACCAACCACCGATGGTGGTGGTGGTTGGGTATGGTGGTGATGGTGGCAGTGAGTTAGGTTGATAATGACAACGGTGTTCATTAAGGGGTGATAATCGTGGTGACGAAGGTGTAGGCTGCGAAATGATCAGCAATTGATGGTGGCGGCGGTATTGGTGGTGGAATTCTCATGTGTGGGTTCAGTATGGCACGGCGATGATTGCGGTGATGGTGGGTGGTCAGGTTCGTGGCGGCTGGGCTGGGGTGGTGGCTCATGGCGATGGGTGGGGGGTTTGGTGGAGGCGTGTTTGGTAGTGGATGGTGGCGTGGTGGTGGCGGTGACGATGATTGTGGTGGTCAGAAAGGTGGACTTGAAATGTAAAACTAAACGAATGATCGAAAAATATTTAACGAAAAGACCTGAATTGGCTAAAAAAAAAGTTTTGTACCTTTTTATGCCCAAACAAATGTGATACCTTGATTGAAAATGACCCTTAAATTGGATGCCTTTTGTGTCATTCACCCAAAGTTAAATATTCCATTGTCATAGATCTCTCGAAAGATTTATAAGAAATCATTGCATCACAAATTTTCAAACTTTTAATATTATATATCTAATTCCGTCATAGATAAAACATTTTATTGATATTTTTATACCAAGAAACATAAATCTAAAACCAACATTCTCAAAAGCATTTGATATTTATTAATCAAGAAAGTTTGGGACCCTTTTCAAGTTCTATATATATTCGTTTCATTTAGGCCCCGATTATTATGTGGTTTTTGCCACTCTTGAATAGAATGAGTCCAAAATAGTTACTTTGATACATGTCATTTGGTATTAAACAATGAAATGAATTATAAATAGTGAATTCGGGCACTATAGGTGGGATTTGGCTGGTATCCTGACAATTCAATTGTGCTATACACTCTCTCTTTTTCTTATCCATACATTTTCATTGTTTTAAGGTGCAGTTTGGTATCCTACTTTGGATTGGGTTTTTACTTGATTTGACATTTTATCATGAATATAAAGTTTTATATAAAATACGAGTACCATGAGAGTTTTTCTCTCTCCTCACTATGGTTTTCTGACAAATATGTGAGTATGCTTAGTTTTTTTTTTTTTTTTTTTTTTGTCTTTTCTTTGAATGTATATTATAAAATAATAAAAACAATATGTTATATATTTTTCTTTTTTCTTATAATTCATATAAATAATTTTTAAATTATATTTTAATATATATAATATTTTTATATATTATTTTCTCTCACATACATTAAATCCAAATCCAAATTCTAAACCAATTTCAAATTGAAATCCTAATCCTAAACTCATCTACAAACCAAACGGACCTTAAGTATATAACAATCTTTTTATTTTTATTTTATTATTAAATATTTTTAAATAAATAAAATTTATCTCTCCTAATCTTCCTCAAATCCAAATCCTATACCAAATCTAAATCCGAATCTAACCCCACTTATAAACCAAACGAACCCTTAAGGTTAAAATAAACTTGTACTATGGTTCAGAGCTTTAAACCTCTTCTTTTAATAAACCATATAGAGGATGAACTTAAAGTTAACTATTATTTGGTAGTATGTGTTAGCATTGCTTTTTAAAATAATTAATTAGTCCATGCCTTCATGGTGTTCAACTCACATGTTATATTATAAAAATCGTGTAGTTTAACCTAATTTCCCGCAATTCAAGCTCTATTCTTGTATTAAATGGTTAGGTAATATAAACCAAAATCACACAATTTAGGATGGTAATTATGAAATTGAAATTACTATCCATTTATGAGGGCTTTTCCTTATATTAATATAAAGATCAAAGCATAAAAGTTTGCGTGTATCATTCATGCGGAAGTTGCGAAGTTAAATGTTAAACTAATTGGTATACATCTAGACATCCGGTTATCAAAGATTAGGAAAAAACTACATTTTTCACAAGGTCACTAAGATTTAAAAGTTGAATGTCTGTTAAAAATATTAAAGGCTATATATCGTGTTATATTCTTTAATAAAATTCCAATCTTCTTGACTGAAACTAGTTCCAATTCTTTTTGAATCGTCATATTTCCATATCAAGGTATGTAACTGTTAGAAGGTGACTTAAACTTTAAAGTTTGTTTGGTAAATTTGGTTTTGGGTAAATATTAGCTAGTTTTTGTTATGTTTCTTAATTTGAGTTGCTTTATGATTAAGCAATCTTTTAGTTCTTATATAAATAGAAATCGATAGCATTAGTTATCTATATAACTTTGTAATTAGAATTTGGTACTTTTGAATTAGAATTTTGGGTTTGGTACCTTTGAATTTGGTTTTGTATTTGGTTTAGTAATTGGAATAAAGTTTCTGCTTCGTTTGTTCATTTTGTTATTTGTTTCATTTTTGAATTACCAAATACCAACAAGTGGTATCAGAGCTATGTTGAAGATGAAGAAGAAAAAAAAAGTTTGAGTTAGTTTGGATCGAAGTTTATTTGTTTTTTTTGAATTTAAGAATCGTTTGTATTGATATATTAATTAGATTGGTTCATATTTTGGTTTGATATTCAAATTTGTAACGGAAGAATACTTTTAGATTTGATTCATTAGTCGGTTCTCGTACATGAATTTTAGTTTTTTTTAGTTTTGAGATTTTGATGGATCAATCGTACCCAATATTTCCTTTTTTAGTAATTGGTATCCTTAGAATTAGACGTTGGTAATCTCACTTGCTTTTTGGATTAGATTTGTGCCTACTTGAATGTTACTGTAATTTGGGATCACTTTTGGATTTGGTATAGATTGTTATTGCTGAAGCGATTGAATAATAAGATATTTTGTTTGTTTTGTTTCTGACCTTGGTTTAAAATTGCGCGCATCGTTGCGCTCGCATCACGCATCAGAGTTATGCAATGGGAAAAACGCAACAGAAAACTTGATGCGAGGTTGTTCAAGGATGCGACCATTGCGAACGCATCAGCTCGTTGAAGTGTGATGCACGCATCAGGCACGACAGACGCAATATAACGCAATTAGGGTTTGTGCCTTTTATTTTATATATTTCAGCAAATAGACTTGGGCCTTTTATTTAAAAGCCCGTAAGTCTTTTTACTTGACCCATTATTACCTCAATTATTGATGCAACGGTCATATAACCTAAAAAAACCCTACATCGACCATTCTATCTCACTTTTACACCAATTAATCTCTCTCACTTCATCCACATGAAAAAATAATATTCAATTCATCTTCTATCATGTAAGTATTTAGCTTAAAAACATGTTAATTGATTTATACTAGAGTTTTATAGTTTTAATTTTGAATTTTTATTTATGGTCAAACTGTTAAAATTAAAGTTTGGTAAAGTCTGATAAGTTAAAATTATGGTTTATACTAGTGTTTTAAAGACTAGTAAAGTCTGTTAAAATTTTGAGTTTTGGTTTATACTAGAGTGTTAGGAATTGAAAATTTCATAGTGAAGTGTCGGTCACCCCAAATATTATCTAGCATAAGTTAGCTCGTAGACGTATCATTTATTATGTTATTTGTTAGTTTATTAGTTAGTTATTAGCGTAGTTTAGTTTAGTGCAACACCGTGGAGGAAGGACGGGTCTTTACCCACTGTATGCCTGATCCACAGCCCGTCAGGAGGACGTATTAGTTTGTAACTATAAATACCCTTCCCACTAAGGGTGTTGCTTCTTGGAATCTAACCTTTCATTTTTGTATTACAACTCTCTTTCAAGAAACATCATCTCAACTCTCTTCATCTCTCTAAAATGGCTCACTTGTTTAATCACAATCCTAGACCACCTGAATCATCTAAACAACATAAAATACACGATCCTTCAAATGGTATCAGAGCCTAGGTTGTGTTGTTTTGATGATTTGCATGGTTTTTGGAGCGCTTTTCTATACGGTTTGGTTGATTTTTGATGCGGTTTGATACATGGTTATGGTGTTTTGATGATTTAGTATGGTTTCTATATGTTTTTATGCTGTTTTCTTTGGTACTTTTTGATGGTCGGCAATTTTCTTTCTCGAGTATTCATATGGTTATCAGTTTTTAAAACATGGTTTTATGTATCCTCTCTTTTGGTCCAAAATGTCATGGTCTATTCTAGTATCTAATCTGTCTTGGGTCAATCTGTGGTCAAAACAGTCAATAGGAAGCATTTTTATGTTGGTTTATTGGGTCTGTTGCATAAACTCGTCGGAAAAAGATCAAAAAAATTGATGGTCAACTGGTATTTCGTAGTTTAGTTGCTGTTTTCTTTTTTGACTTTTGAGTCAAAAATGTCATATGCGAGTTGTCATATTGATACAGTATGCGAGTTGGTCTATTTCATACATGCGGTTTGTCTTTGCAGATGTCCAGATTCATTAAATCAAGTTTGCGACTTATGTCATATAATTTCCCTGCGTTTTGACTATTGAGTCAAATGCGTGTTGTTGACTCTTCTGCAAACTGGATGCGATTTGTCATTGTAAAATCAAGCGAGTTGTATGTTGCATGATGCGAGTTGTCTAAATATTTTTTAAAGCGATTTGTGTTTAAATGGTATGCGATAAAAGAATAAGCGACTTGTTGCCTTTAACTTCATTAACCAAAATACCACATGACTCCATTTTTTTTAACACCAAAAATCAACTCAAGACATCAGTTTACTATACCAACAGTATACAACATCATACCTGGTTATTCTACAACATCATACCATGAACTCAACATCATACCTATCATGATCTCAGGGTATTCTTTCATTGTATATCAAGCAACATCAAGACCTCGAGGGTCTAAATCACGAATAGAGTTAACCATCACAGATCTTTAATTTAATATCTCAACACATAAATGATAATGAAAATGATCTCAGTCCATCCTTGTGTCATGTGATACTTAAAAGTATATCAAAGGCCTAGGGCCATACACACGACAATATGAAATCTTCATCGATCTAAACTAATTGATCTCAGTTTCGAAGGAGTGTAAGGTTCATCAAAACGCATAGATATTAAAAATCTATACACAAACCTTCGATTACATCATTTATCCTTTTGATATCTATGAAAAGCTTTTGTTTTTGTTCGAATTTAAGAATCGGAAAAATAACATGTAAGTTATTTTCGTGTTCTTATCCGTTTGTCTCATAAGGTCAAAGCATTAAAGCAACGATATAAATGCTTAAAATACCTACCTGGAACATGTTCGTGAAATCCTCTACCATCCCTGTGGCGTTAATATTGTCCCTCTAGCCAACCCTGTGGCGAGGTCGTTTCTATAAAAGAACACCTCTCTCAAAATCTGACGTTGTGAGATGATGTCTAATATTATGATTGAGTATTTATAAAAGGTGAAATGATTTGTAACAAGTTAAGATGAGATGCGGGTTGACTTCATTGGGATGAATGACAATACTGATTTGATAAAGAGTGATTAGAGAGAGGCGGATTTATTTTTGAGAGGTGTATTTTTAGGGTTCGTATAATGAGAGAGACGGACATTTTGAGGTTTGTGAAAAATTAGGGTTATGTGAGAGTATGATGTGACTTTTATACCCGATTATTAAGGTAGCATGCATTGGACTTTTGGATCGGATGTAAATTTTACATGGGCCCTGTATTCTAACATCATTAAATTGCTAAGCATAGGACTATGTATAATGGGCCGTGTATGGTATTTATTACATCTGCTTGGGATATCTGTTGGTGTTAATTTACATGGGTCGTGTATAATGTAGTGCATAATGCACATTGGCCATGTATTATGGTATTATTCGAGATATAATGTTGGTTGGTTGGTCATTCAAATTTCACAGGAGATAATTATTCACGGCTTCAAGTAGTAATTGATCTTTAATAGGCTCAAGGTCCTTATCCGGTATTATTGATTTTGTATTGAAGTGATGATTCAAACGCTTTACAATGATATCGGATATGGTCTATGAGTTATGCAGCTTGATACGTTGGTTTATACATTTTCACGATGAATTGTATGTCACGGCTTGAAGTGTTTACTTAAAATGTTGACTACGGGGTTGTTTGTATTCGGTATTTCTTATTTGGATTTGAAGTGAGGTTTTTTCGGGCGCGTTTACTTATTTCGTCTTATTTCTCTCTACCCTTCCGCGAAGATGACTTGTTTGGGCATTTATAGAGTGTGATAAAGGCTTGGCTATTTAGTTACTTTTGTGATTCTTTCTCACTTAACCCACAACGTAACTATCACTTCGGTGTCTCACGCAGTTGAGGATACGTCAAGAGTTTTTGTACATTGGGTACACCGTTTCTTTTCACAAGGATCAGTACAAGCTTAACTAACAAATCTGGGGAATTTCACTTCATGATCAAGTTTGGCATATCAGGTGTACTTCACCATGTTGTCACTGTAATAGCCGACATAATGCGTGAATGATGTGTTTACCAAAGTGTTTATTGGATGGTTGATGATATTGTTGATGTTGGATAATGAACCGCTGATGAACCGCTGCATGTTCCCCTAAAAACAGATATTCACCGAAACCAAAGTTGTCATAACACATTCAAGCTGACATTGTTTACGGTTTTGTCTTGATTTTGTAAAATCCCGTGGAAGAATCTATTTCTCGGTTTAAATCATAGACTTGTAAAATCCCGTGACAATGGAAACATCCTGGTAATAGTAAAGTGCATTTCCGGATCTATCTTACGGTTTATTCTTGGTTTTATAAAATCTCGCGAAAGAAACTATTTCTCGGTTTAAACCATAGAATTGTAAAATCCCGTAATGATGGAACCATCCTGGAGAAAGGAAAGTGTGTTTCGGGATCTTATTTGATGCTGGTGCTACGGTTTCTACTTCGAAGAAAGGATAAAAGGGTGTACTTCATGAATTGGATGTGTGTTTGGATTTTCGTCATGGCAGTTTGGTTGTTACATAGTTTTACAGGGTTATGTGCTTTTAACCATGGTCGGGATGAAAACCATTATCATAGTTCACTTAAAACGTCAAAGGAAGCTAGATGTGAGCTTTTAACCAGAAGATGTAATAACGGGGTTAACTCACTACTATTTATTTGAGGTTGAAGTCAAATATCACGGGCAAGTATACTTAGTATCTGAAGGTATCGGGGATGGTTGGATGAAGATTCTTCATGATCCTTGTTCGAGCTTATTATCAAAAATGAAGACTTGCAAAATCTAGTTATTCTTGGGTGACTTTTTCTTTTTCTTTTACCACTTGGGAGAATTGGCTCTTACCACCACAAAATAACTATCACTTTAAGAAGTTATGTTGTAGTGCTCAGTGTCACATTCAATTGTGGATTTTCAAGAGGTAATGTACGTCTTATACTTGATGGTTGGTTGGATGAAGAGTATAGAGTACTTAGAGATTCAATGGAGGATGAAGTCTCGGCACCGCTCTTTGTTACATATGTGCAAGTTTAAGTCACGAGTTCGGTTAGTTTACTCTGGGTCAAATTCATCATATGGGTTTTCTCCATCAGCTATCACAACAAAGAGCCTACTGAATGATAATGGGGTGATTACAAGTTTTGCCAAGAGAGTTTGAAAAGAGAGAGATTATGACGTTTGAACACAACAGTTCAAGCCTCGTACTTTAAAGAAAAGAAAAGTGTAATCGCCCGCTTTATCTTATCGAAAGAAGAGAAATCTTCTTATGACGTTGAACACAACAGTTCAAGCCTCACTCTAAAGAAAAGAAAAGTGTACGCCTCAAGCGCTTTTATTCGAAAAGAAGAAATCTTCTTATGAGGTTTGAACAAAACAGCCTCAAGCCTCACTCTAAAGAAAAGAAATGTGTACGCTTCAGTTCGCATTATCTTCGGAAGAAGAGAAATCTTCACATTTATGACCATTCTCATCAACATGCTTCATGCTTTTGCCATGCGCTTTCAATTATCAAGTGAATCGGACTACCGTTGATTGTTTTCTTATTCCACTTGCTCGATTATAATGACGATAGCGACATCATGTGCAACCTTTGAGGGGGAGAAGTGTGAATAGAATACATTTTGATGATTTTCACTTGTTTTTAATCAAGAATGGCATCTCCGTATTCAATTCTTGAGGGGGAAGAAGTATGATAACTATGCATGGTTGATTGATTTCTGAGAATAAATGGTCAAACGGCTCCAAACTCATGTAAGAACCGAGCTTCTTTTTATCGGGTCATCTTCACATGGAGTTTCTTCTAAGAGCCGTTGGTTGACATCTTCACACGGGTTGATTTGATTAATGACAAAGTGCTTCTTTGGTGATTTCCTTGATGAACATTTTTGTTCTTGTTTGATTGGGAGGATTTGAAAGGGGATTTCCTATTTGTAAGTTAACGGGAATGCATTTGGTGAGTTGAAGATGTTAACTTTCTGATCCCCAAACGGACAATCTTGAAGAAGGTCGAGTCCACAGAGTGTTCTACATTTTCTGAAGCATGTTAGAAGACTAAAAGACGAATTGCATTTAACGATCTAAAGACTTCTTATTATTTCGGGCATTTATCAAACAGATTGTCGGTTTAGGGAGAGCACTAATTTGGAGAGTGAAATGTCCGATCCTCAATTAGACTTGCTCACATTCTTCAACAGTTGATTCTCACAAAGATATAATTTGGTCTTCTATATAAGATTTCAAGTATTTGGGCTTATATGTTGTGATTCTCGTGTCAAAACCAAAGAAGGGAAGGAGAGACACACATCTAAACACAAAGCGAGTAAACTTGATGAACTTAATTCTTCTAAGTAATTGAAGATATCCCGAGAAGACAAATGTCATGACCGCAGAGAAACTCAAGGTTTTACTCATCAAGGCTTTTAGTGTTATTATTCCAACTACGTGGGGAAGTGATGTAAAAGAAAATTTCAAGATAAAAAGGTAATATTATGTGTGTGATGATTTCATGTTATCGCAATCATCGAGAAAGAGAGAATTGTGTACATTGAGGGCTTAGTTGTTTCACTTGAGTGCTTAATCGCTGATTTAGAGATATAATCACTTTTCGGAGTTGACACCATCGTAGATAGTCATCCGCAGATAATCAATGATTCGCCTGCTACTTCAATGTTATCGGCTATTCTCTATTTGGGCATTCGGTACTTGGTTCGTGAGCTTCATACACTATCATCGGGAGAGAAAAGTATACATCGGGTTATTCTTTTGCTATCTGACTTAATCGCTACCATGTTATAAGTTTCTCGTTTTCTGTATATGTGTATTCGGTTCTTGAGCTCTAGTCTAAGAGACCGACCGCATCAATTCATCTACTTGGGGAAGTGGTCTCTTGACAACTTTTTGGAATGGATCGCTTGCACTTCAGTGGGTATGAAATTTGAGAAGATTGTTTTATGTGTGGGATGATACATTGCCGTTCTATTGGATGATATAACCTCGAACGAAGAATCACGATGATCATTCTTAAAAGGAGCAGCAAGATCGATGATAAAGGTGTGCTTCCTTGTGCACTTTGCTAAAGCAAGCTTGAAATAGAGCTTCAATCCGCCAACATAAGGATTTTGGTTTGGGGAAGTGCCAAAGTCTCACTTTCAGATGGTTCAATTTCTCTCATACAAGAGCCTTTGAAGTTTGGTAATGTTTAAGAGATGACGATTCTTATCTTCTACAACGGGGCTGCTCGATATCCTTATCTCGGTACTCGTATCATCATCTTCTTAAACTATATCATCTACACTATCTTTGTAAATATTTATCAAAAAGAAAATACATAAATATAAAACCAGCAAAACAAAATAGAAAAATATAAAATCAACAAAAAACCATAAAAATCAGAAAATTTGAAAAAGACAAAAAATATTGTTTTTCTAAGACATGTCTTCTGGTATCGATAACATCTACGGTCTTAGAAATGTCATTCAATAATGGCACGGACTTTAGATAAAGTTCGAAGGGAGGTGTAAATATTCTTTTCTAAACATTTTCAAAATATGGCTTGCAGCTTATTATTTCATCAGAATCCTGCTTAAACCAAGGTTTGCTATTATTTCAGATAGCAACCCGTTCTTCAAGAAAGGAAAGTGCTGCGCTAAACCTATTTTCAAATATTTCGTGCACTTATCCTAAAACAAAAATGAGGAAAGCATGTCACAAAAAGATCATAATTTTACACAAATTTTTTTCCTTCTCAAAATTCTTCAGAAAAAAATTTGTTTATCAAAATGGTGGAAAATGAGTTGCTTGAAAATCAATCAGATTCAGAGTTTCATAAAATTTGCAAAACTCAATCAATAACTACAGCACTTTTAAACCTTTCATAAAAAGAGTCATTGATTGAGGGGGGGAATGTTTTTCAAATTTACATCATCTAACAGGCTTTCTTAATCATCATAACGGCTTATCCAAAAATATAATTGCCTATGTTGAAGGACTAGGTTTCTAGGATGTGATTGTTAGGATTAGAAGATTATAGATTGATGAACACATTATTCCCATGCCTTATATGATCTGAGTGATATGTTGGAATGACTTTTATTAGTCGATTGTTGTTTGGGTGTTGTCGACCACCATATATCTGTTTGTGTCTACAACGTATGCAGATATCATGGATTATAAGAATGTTCCCGATCCGGATCCCACAATTGATGATTGGATACCGAAAGGAAAGGGCAACTATATCTTGGTCATGAAGAAACGGAGCTTAATTTGACCTCTATGGAGAGTTGGCATGAAATGCAACGTAAGAGGTCTCACTACATCAGCAGATGATTTTCTTCATCATCAAATGAAGAAACGGAGCTTAATTGGACCTCTATGAAGAGTTGGCATGACAAATGCAACGTTAGAGGTCTCACTGCATCAGCAGACGGCTTTTCCACCTACAAAGAACAATGTAAGCTTCTAAACCACCTAACGTATCTTTGTGCAGGATAGTAGTGAATGATACCATTTTTAAACAATATTGTTTTGAAAAATGGAAAAATATTGGTTTTGAAAATAACTTGGACTAAATTTTGAAAATCACCATACTTCATTTTTATCAAACCTAAGTCACTCAATCAACGACTACAGTCATCGATTGAGGGGGAGAGTGATTTAAAATAAAATATTTTCAATCGATATTTCTTCATAAAAGGTCCGTTTGTACAATAATATGTGGTGATCTAAAGATTTAATGTTATGTCATGGTATGATTTTCTTTAAAACTCAAAGATCTTACAAAATGAAATTTTTCCTGTTCTTGTTTGATTGTGAAATTATTTTATTTTACTTAAAGATCTCTTAAAAACTATCATACATGACACTAACAATCTTTAATGTCTAAAATTGATCCGTATCAATCATTTTTCAAAATTAAATCAAGCCACGTCTTTCCCCAAAATCTTTTAAATGATTTAAATCAATTGGGATCACAAATCTCAAAAGGTTTGAAATTTTTGATTGGGGGAGAGATCGTGATTTAAATCTCAAATTTGTTTAAATAGAATTGGTTTTAGTCCTATAAAGGCACTCCTGCCTCCATGTGCCAAACGATTTCAAATATACAATGCACATGTTGAGGGGGAGCATTTATCTAAAAATAAGATGAGTATTTAAACAAGGCACATATTCTCCCATGTTTTCTAAACCTTATTAAATCACTTGGGATCCAAAATCTTAAAGGGTTTGATATTTTTTATCGGGGGAGAATTTGTGATTTAATAATGAAATTTGATAAAAGGTGATCGTTTTGATTCAAGTGTGCATGCTGGTCTACCATATGTGCTAAACGCTTTCGAATCTCGAAGCACATATTGAGGGGGAGCATTTCAAAAGAAAATAAACTTTCAAGGTACAAAGATTTCTATGTTTCAACATAAAGTACCTTGATTGATTTTCTAAATGGTTTCTTAGTGGCTTTTGTAATCGTGGATGTACTTCAAAAGAACTCTTACCTCTATGTGATAAAATGATTTCAAATATCCTATGCACATATTGAGGGGGAGAATTTACCAAGAAAATCAAATGGCTTTTTCCAAGGAAATTGTGATCAAGAAATTATTTCAAAGAACTCTTGCCTCCATGTGCTAAACAATTTCAAAATCATATGCACATGTTGAGGGGGAGCATTTCTAAATGATCAAAACAATTAAGGTACAAAATGTTTTGATTTTATATCACAAGTACCTTGATTGATTTTCCAAATGATTTTTCAATTGGTTTCGAGAAGTAATGAACAATACCAAAAATACTGACCATTTTACTTTATGCATGGAGTTATAAGGATGGTTAGGTTAGGAATTCGTTCCCACGATCCCGCCAGAGCCGGAGGGATCTACCCAGGGACAATCCACTAGATAGTGTAGAAGTCCTTACGTATGATGAAAAAAGGAGAAAAGTGAGAAATGGGAAGAGTGCAGACTGATACATAACTAGTACTGGAATAAACCCAACAAGGTTCTAGTAATGAAGTCTCGGTAAACACTGAAGGGGTTGAAGAATGAAAAAGAAATGAATGTGAAAAAGGGTGAAAAGAAATAGCCCTCCAATAATTCAACCTTAGGGCAGAAACCGGGTTCAATACATATGCTACTGGTTGTTACCAAGGTAACACTGGTATTGAAGACAAGATGTCATAGACCCAGTGACGCACTGCACTAAACTTCCCAAGCTACTCAAGTTCCTCGTAAAAGGGCTTGTTTCATTTTCACGAGGAACCTACATAATATATCGACTTTCTCTTAGAGATTGTTGATATTGAAGAAGGAGACCCTCTCCCTAGTCTCCGGCATAGGAACCAAATGTGTACAATTGAGTCTAGAGCCAAGTGATCATCCACAATATCTCATTAGGACACAAAATTAATGAAGACTTGCTGTTTCACACAATGTGGAAAGTAAGAATATATTAAGAGTCCTACGCATTATCCTTGTGGTATTGCCAGAACATCCGAGTGATATGAAAATATTCACGATGAAGATGGAAATCCTTCTAGAGCCAACATCAAACAAGCTCTTGGTGGGTGACATGTGAGATCTTTTCAAAAAGATCAAGCTTGTGACAACTGGATAGAAACGATGGGGTGATTCACTCATGAATCAACCTTGGTCCAGGAAATGAATTGACGAATACTTTTGGAAAAACCGTTCGATGTGCAAATCTTCTTTTCTCTAGCACATCGAATGTGTATTCATGTTTTCAAACACAAAAAGTATCTCTGATTGAAAAAAATGCTTTTGGAAAAACCGTTCGATGTGTAAATCTTCTTTTCTCTAGCACATCGAATGTGTACTCTTTTCAAATACAAAAAGTATTTATGATTGAAAATTGATCTTTCTCATAAAACCTTCGTCGTATTGCAAAACTCTTTCTTCTAAGCAATACGCGATTGTTTTCAAATCAATTTTTCATCAATCAGTGAATCTCAATTCGCTGGTTCACTCACTCCGTGTTGTCTTCTTTGAGACGTCCAGTTTGAGAACAGCTAGAACATCTGCGAAACCCTGTCAAGGAGATTCTTCGAATTATACCGATCACAGTAAGACTTGTACGATCAACGGGGAACCGTGGGCCATGTACCTCAATTCAACGAAAGTGATCAAAGACACTTTCGCTGTGTTTTTTGCTAACCGTTGTTTGCAGGTACATTTGACGGTTGCAAACTGATCGAATTGAGAAGTCAATCCAAAGTCGCATGATCACAACATCCACACTTAATTGAAGAAATTATGACTTGTGCATATCTACAGAACCTGGCTCTGATATTTTTATACTATGTTTCCGCTACGCTGCTGCAAATATCATGAGCCAGTAAAGCTTCCGCTACTCTGATGAAAAGATGTCATGATCAAAAGGTGTGAGCATGTCGGTCCGAAAGTCACAACATCACATGAAGGCAACACTACAAAGGGTGATCCAGAGATTTATTGTGGCTGATGATCTCAATGAAAGCTCGAAGATCATCAAAGATGTGGATCAGTTAAAGGCCTCCACTAAAAGTACAAAACTATGCGGACTATGAAGAGTCACTGCTAAAGCACAAAGATGCATATGTTGAAGAATTAATGTCTACGAGCTCAAGACTGAAGATTAAATAGAATGCTAGGATTCTAAATGTAAAACATGGGGTGACCTCCCTTAGGGGGAGATTGTTAGGAATTGGAAATTCCATAGTGAAGTGTCGGTCACCCCAAATATTATCTAGCATAAGTTAGCTCGTAGACGTATCATTTATTATGTTATTTGTTAGTTTATTAGTTAGTTATTAGCGTAGTTTAGTTTAGTGCAACACCGTGGAGGAAGGACGGGTCTTTACCCACTGTATGCCTGATCCACAGCCCGTCAGGAGGACGTATTAGTTTGTAACTATAAATACCCTTCCCACTAAGGGAAGGGTGTTGCTTCTTGGAATCTAACCTTTCATTTTTGTATTACAACTCTCTTTCAAGAAACATCCTCTCAACTCTCTTCATCTCTCTAAAATGGCTCACTTGTTTAATCACAATCCTAGACCACCCGAATCATCTAAACAACATAAAATACACGATCTTTCATAGAGTTTTAAAGTTAAAGTCTGCTAATTTGTCAAAATGCCACTAGTAGAGTAGCTGTATGTTCTTGTGTTTCATTGGCCACTTTATATATTTCAGAATGGATTCATCTTTACCTTAAAGTTCAACCGCGCCATCTGAGCTTACTGATCCGGGTAGAAAATATGGAACACAAGATCCGAAAAATAGAAATAATTTTCAATGTCGCTATTGTCCGCGAATAATTAAAAGAGGAGTGAGTCGTTTAAAACAACATTTAACCGGAGGTTATAGTTGTGTTTCAGTGTGCACCGAGTGTCCTGAACATATTCGGGAAGAACTGAGGTCATATCAGGCACAAAAAAATATGGCACATGCAGAAATGGATTTGAACACGGGACAATATAATGACGTTGATGATGAAGTTGAAGCTGATTGTGTTTGAGTATCAAAGGGCAGTAAGTTTCCTCCATGAAAGAAAGCGAAACAAAAAGGTCATATAAACGTGTTTTTTGCTCCAAATCCAGAAGACGCGGTTAGAAGTAAGAAAGAAAAGAAACAACAAACCATAAATGAATTATGCCGAAAAGAGCTGAGGGAGAAAGCTTGTGAAGAGATTGTGAGGTGGTTTTATGATGCGGGTATTCCTTTTAATGCCGCGAATTATGATAGTTTTAAGATAATGATTGAAGCTGTAGGACAATTTGGCCCGGGATTAAAGCCACGGAGCATGTATGAGTTGAGAGTTCCCTTGCTTAATAGGGAAGTAAGTTCTGTTGAAAAGCAAATGTTAGAACACAAGAAAGAATGGGTTCAAAAAGTTTGTTCTATTCTATCAGATGGATGGCGTGATTCAGTTGTTGCAAAGGACATTATTAACTTTATGGTGAACTTTCCAAAAGGTTCGGTGTTTGTGAAATCAATGGATGTCTCTGATGTCTCCAAAAATGCAACTTTGTTGTATGAGATTCTTGATAAAATGGTAAAGGAAGTTGGAGAGGAAAATGTAGTTCAGATAATTATGGATAATGCATCCGCTTATGTTAAAGCGGGTAAGACACTAAGCATTAAAAACCTTATGCATTTTAGTTTTTTTAAGCATTTTAGGTTTTTTTAAGTTTAGATTATGGTCTTAAAATTTATCTAAATATGTGATTATATCAACTTTTTTATTAGGGACGATGCTAGAAGCAACTAGAAAGCATATCTATTGGACTTCGTGTGCGGCACATTGCCTAGATCTTATGTTGGAGGATATTGGCAAACAAATTCCAAGGGTTAAAGAGTGTTTGAAGATGGCTATGTTCGCTAATGGCTATATATACAACTTTGTTGGTTTAGTTAACTTAATGAGAAAGTTTACAAACCAAAGGAATTTACATAGACCCGCAATCACAAGATTTGCTACATCCTTTATCACTCTTCTTCAAATCCACAAGCAAAAGGTTAACTTGAGGAAGATGATTACTTCACAAGAATGGTCGGACAACAAGTGGTCAAAGGATGCAAAGGGCAAAAAAAATGCAATCTTACTTTTTAAGAGAGTCATTTTGGAAGAATATTGTTTATACTCTTAAGTTGACGGGTCCCCTGGTTAATGTACTTAGAATGGTTGATGGAGAAAGAAAGCCATCTATGGGTTACATTTACAAAGCCCTGGACAAGGCCAAGGATGCTATTCGTAATAGCTTCCCAAATAGGATGAACTTTTATAAGAAAACTATTGAGATTATAGATCATAGGTGGGAATGCTAACTCCATCGACCTTTACATGCCGCTGGATATTACTTAAACCCGTCTACTTTTTATGATAATCCATTATTCGCTCCAAACTCTGAATTGGAAGGGGCGGAAGAAATCAGGGACGGTTTACTCTCGTATCCAAAGATTATCTCCAAATACTGCTATTGAAGACAAAGTATTAAAGGAGCTTCCTATCTACAAAAATGCGAGTGGACTCTTAGTAAAGCATCTGCTATAAGGCAAAGAAAAGAAATGGCAACAGGTGAGTGAAACAAGTTATAAACTACGTACTTTAGTAAACCATTTGCTACTAGGCAGTACACTAAATTAGTTCTTTAACTTTTTACACATATAGCTGATTGGTGGATGACGTTTGGAGCTTCTGCCAGAAACTTGCAAAGGTTGGCTATAAGAGTTTTAAGCCTAACTTGTAGTGCTACAAGCTGTGAAAGGAACTGGGCGGTCTTTCAACATGTAAGTTACAAATTCACATGTACATAGTGTTAGTGTAGATTGAGGAATTGGGGCATCTTTTACACTAAGCTATTGAAGTATTCAATAACACATATAAATATATTTTCAGCTACACACCAAAAATAGAAACAGATTGGCCCAAGCTCGATTGAATGACATGGTTTACACTAAGCTATTGAAGTATTCAATAACACATATAAATATATTTTCAGCTACACACCAAAAAAAGAAACAGATTGGCCCAAGCTCGATTGAATGACATGGTTTAAGTGAAATTCAATTGTGCATTGGAGCGTCGATATAGAAGAGAAGGGAATGCCGATCCTATCCTTTTGAATGAAATTTATGATAGCAACGAGTGGTTGATGGGGAGAATGGAAAATGATATTGATGATGGTGAGGATTTGGTGCATGTTGGTGAAGATCGATTTGACATAGGGTGATGTCGAAAGAGCTTATGGTGCAAATGATCCTAGTTAATTTACTCGAGCATCAAGACAAAGTGGTGTTGGGTCATCGAGGGTTGATAAAGATAAAGGTCAAACCTCTAGTAAAAGATCTAGACCCTTTGAGATTGTACATGAAGATGATTTAGAAGATGATATTGGAGCACCTAGTGATGATGATGGTGATCCGATACCCGTATTTAATGACGACGATGATGATGATCTTGATGACAATTAGTTGATGACTACTTGAAGAAAGATATAGAGAAAGATAACCGCTTTTGATAGCTTTTTGTTATGTGTATCTTAAACTCTCAATATCTTACTTAGTTACTTTTGTTATCAGTAAACTAATTAACTTTTGATAATTTTTGTTAGGAATATGTAAGTAACTTATTTAACGTTCTAAGCCTTTAGTAATATGTACTAAGTAAGTTATTTCATGTTTGAGCATTTACTTCTATTCTAGACTTATATAGAAATATTTTGTAAATTTATATTTAAACTAGCGTTGTGCGTCTGTGATGCGCTCGCAACCGCATCGCGCATCGGTCATTGGGACCTTCATCGCAACACGTAATTTAAAACCAAGTTTCTGACAAACCTGTTGTTTCTTCGGATCTGTTGAGTTTGTTTTGGGAATTAGGCTCTTAAATTTTGTTTGTTAGTTATTTGGTATTTGAATTTGAACTTGGACCGTAATTCTTATCGTAATAAGTGGGTGTGGGTCATTAGAATTATTATTATCTATATCATATTTAAGGCGTTTGAATTATAAGAGCCCGTTCATCAAGTTATTTATTAACTTGAAGTTGTTTGATACTTAGATAATAAGGTTGAAGTTTGACCGTAATAATTATTAAGAAAGTGGATAATTTGAATTTGAGTATGGTATTTGAAGTTTGAAGATTCCTAGCGTTTGGAATTTTGAATTTGGTTTGAAACAGGTTGAGGAGTTTAAGTCACGGTGGAGATTGTTAGAATGTGAGTTAAACTTTAAGGATTGTTTGGTAAATTTGGTTTTGGATAGATATTAACTTGTTTTTGTTATGTTTTCTAATTTGAGTTGCTTTAGGATTAAACAATCTTCTAGCTTCTTTATAAATAAAAATTGATAGCATCAGTTTTTTTGTACATTTGAAATTAGAATTTGGTACTTTTGAATTAGAATTTTGAGTTTGATACATTTGAATTTGATTTTGTATTTGGTTTAGTAATTTGAATAAAGTTTTCACTTCGTTTGTTTGTTTTGTTATTTGTTTCGGCTTTGAATTACAAGCACTAACTTTTGATTACGAAATTATAATCATCTTAATTTATATTCATACTCTTTTTAAAGAATATGTATTCTCAAATTTATTTATTTATTTATTTTTTTCGATCCAAAAAGTTGGTTACGTTCATGATAACCAATACTTTGGTAAAA
This sequence comes from Chrysanthemum makinoi, assembly GCA_910596185.1. Lineage (NCBI taxonomy): Eukaryota > Viridiplantae > Streptophyta > Magnoliopsida > Asterales > Asteraceae > Chrysanthemum > Chrysanthemum makinoi. Next base: position 109,192,525 of record OU343221.1, read on the forward strand.
AAATTAATGAAACAAACAGGTTGTCTTCATTTTATATTGCAAGTGTTTTGGTGTTAATGGTTTCTTATATGTGTTTTTCTTTAGATACAAAAATGCAAGAAAATTCACGAATTTGTGGCAATGCAACAATCGTCCTCTTAAGCGTCACTCTTAGTAGTAGTGGACGCCTCTTTCTACCGTAGTTCGACTGCTCTTGAATTTTACTGGGTCCTTTCTTTTTATTTACTTACTTGGAAAGATAATCTGTCTAGACGCATTCCTTTTGAAAATGTATTAAGGATTACTTTTTTGACACATACTCCCTTCGTCCTAAATTAATAGTCCCTCTTTCTATTTTTGGTTGTCCCAAAATTATTATCCTCTTCCAAATATTGCACCTAATGATATTAAAAATTACAAAATTCTTTCAAAGCTTTAATCAACTGCATAAGGGTAAAACTATCATTTTGCAAAAAAAAAATAAGAGAGAGAATGCAATAATGATTATGTTGTTCTTAAACTGTTTGTTTTTATCTGCGATAAGCATTTTGGGACAGAAGGAGTAATTATTTTGTGGTTCAAAGGCGATTTTTTGAAGTATTTTATATTAACCTTGTTTTCAATTTGTCACACCAAATATAATTCACTCATTATAGTATTGTATGTTAATTGTATCTGAAACACAATATGAGTGTTGGCTAAATTTATATTATATTCATTAGTAGCTTGCTTGGTTTATGCCATGTGATTTGTTAATTGTACTTTTGAGTGAGAATATATTTTAAGAGTAGCGTTAATTATATATGTTAAATTGATGTATTGGTGCATTATATAGTTGTGAACGTAGCTTTAGAACTTGTAATGCTTAAATACTATTTTTCTAACATCTTAAAAAAAAAAGAAAAAAAAAGGTTCAAATATGCATTATAGGTAGTTTAGATTTTTACACTTTTCAACTATGACATGTATCTTTAAAATCTTACAAGATATTAGGGTTCAAATATTGTTGAGTGTCGAAAAAGTTCGGAAATGACTATGAAAATATTGATTAAGCCGGGTACGTTGGTGTAAAAAAAAAAGAAACTCAGGTTCACCGAGTTATCTGCATAAAGATATTTTTCTGCTAACAATTTTAATTTTACTTTTTGGCTAATGGGTGTTAGAAAATAGTTAGACTAATTGCAATAGTTTAAGGCATTAGTTTGCTAAATCGACATAAAAAGATTGCGTCATACATGGGTTTACACTTTGGACGCGTTAGTGAGCATCAAGGACTTATGGTCCTTAAAATACCCCCTTCGGCCCACGAGTTGGTCATGGTAAAAGGGGAAATCTCGCTTGGTTGGTAGACTGATTTGTGCAATTGTGATGTATGCGTGATTTTGGTTTTTGTAGGGTATATTTTGTTTATGTGTGGTATGTTTGGGTGATGAAGTTGATTGTCTTATTACACTATGTTGGTTATATTGGTGGTGAAATAAAAGGTTGATAGTGACGCCGAGTTGACAATGATGATATTGATCATCATTACATATAGTCTTATATTGCATAGATCATTTTTAATATAAAAACTCAGTTGTAAAAATGGATACTAGAAAATATTATTGGTGCCTAATCAATAAGTAAAATACCAAATTTTGGTATTCTTGTAAGTTGTAAGCATATAGGACATTTTATGATAGAAGGAGTAAAATGTTATGAAATGGTTTTTTCTTCTAATTCTTGTGTCTAACATTTCTAGCAAACATTTACAACGGTAGCATATGATAAAATCAGATGTTTAGATATAGATTTTTTTTTCCTCTTTTTTTGAGTTACACATATGATATACGGATGAGATTTTTCCTATGGGGTCACTTGGGAGGGAAAGTTATTTTGATTCATATGTACACCATCTAATCGGGTTAATCCTGGACGATTTCCGACCTTTCCTTGACCACCCTAGATATACACACTTAACAAAGCTTAAACCGTTGATCTCTTTTGAGAAAATCAAGAAACTTACCACTAGGTCGATTACACATATCATACATAAAGTACTCATAGTCAAATATACATTTTCACTTATCCACTATTGTACCAGAATAGGTTGTTAGTTTCTGCATGATCATATTAAATCCCAACAATTTAGAAAAACAACCATATAACAGATTAGCAATCCAACGTTATTCCCTTTATGTAAAGAGTGGGTGAGAGATATATTCGGACAATAAAATGTTTCTCTTAACATCAACTTTCATAACCTAAAAAAACAACCATAACTAACAAATTTAATTTACAAACATCATTCATTCCTAGAGCAAACGTTAACTTTTCCAAATAACATATTTTGACGCAGAATAGAGAGGAAGTAACAATGGGAATGTTTGCGAAACTTTTGCTGACCATTTGGTTAATGGGTGGCACCGCAGGCTCAATATATTTGCTAGGCAGAAGGTTTGTGGACATAGGCATGCGGGTGGTTAACCTTCATAATGAAACATGTTTAGAGGACACTGTATTATGGCCAACATGGCTAATGACCCTTGTATTGGTTTCATGCATCCTCGGGCTAATGGCAATCGTTTGTAAACTCAAATTGTTTCAATGGTTCTTTACTTTCTTGATAAACATTGGGATTATTTGTGTGATTGGAATCATGGTCTGGCGTTTGCTTATGTTCGGGTGGCTCAGAAAACCCACGAAAATTACTTTTGAGGAAGTTTATAAGAATAACTCGCCTCTGGATGAAGAGTATAAACCAATGCTGATTGAGGCTATGGCTTCAGATCACGCGTGGTCAGATGTTAATGAGTGCTTGAATGAGACACAGTTTTGCGAAGAAGCACGTGGACCTGAGAAATTTTGGGCAAAAGATGATTGGAAAATAGAAGAATTCTATGAATATTTCAGAGTACGTCGCACTATGATCATAACAAATAACACGAATGGTTCATGCTCGTAATTTGAGCAAGCAACATGGACCATTCATGTAATACGCTATTTCTTATATATAATAACTGGTTAATCATCATTAACTGATGATGTGATGAACTTGTGATTTCAGGAGGGGTGTTGTAAGGCTCCGCCAAGATGTGCACGCGACTTGGCTTCGTTTAAAGATTTAAGTGAACACGATGATTGCCTAAAATGGGCCAATGCAACATTAAAGAAGCCACTGCATGCCAAATGTTACGATTGCAATTCGTGTAAGGCAGCGCGAATGGCAACTTACCAGATGAACCAAGATAAGGTTCGTGGATATTCACTTATTGCTGTTATTTTCCTCTTTGTCTGCAATCTCTTCTCTTCAATGGGTGGTTTTGAGTAAAATGAACATCAAATGGGTTGTTTTATTATTTGAGCATGTATGTAATGTAGTTAGATTATTTTTATTATTTTGAGTTTTTGTAATGACTGTTCGGTTTCGTATGATTAATTTAAGAAAAGTACTTTGTTTAGATTCATGGTTGTTTATATTATGAAGAGTGCATGATGCGAATGGGGCCAAACCGGAGGTAAGATTTTCAAGCTCCGCAAGTTGAGAGCCATACGCAGCAATGCTACTCTAAAGATCAACCAGGTAGCATTTATAGAGAAAAATAATACAATTGGGTAAAACGAAATGGGCTGAACGGGACAAAAATATCTGACCCGATCCATCCATGCCTAATCTTAACCATATCAGTACCACCAACCCTCCACGGGCGGTCTCTATAGATCGTTGCCGGTCACCCTTTATCTCAAAGAAACTAGTACAGCAACTACCAGATGGCGGCGTGGCAGATTTCATCTATGAAAGCACAAAAATTCCCTTGTTACCATTATTAAGTAAAACACGGTGTCAAGAACATTGTACATAAGAAGGTTGCCACTTGTCAGTTGTATTACATTGACTGCTGATAGTTTTATTGGCAGTAAATTGTGTCATTACTCGTTTGAAATTATACAACAGCTCTATGATAACGAAGTCAAAGTGACATTGTGACAAAAAGACGTAACCTTTTAGGAAAGTTGTGGAATATTGGCAAGAGAAGCTTGTATCTTGTCTTCTGAGAAAGACAAGTCAACCATGGCACCCTGCAAGTACTTCTCGTAAGCAGGAAGGTCAAAATGGCCATGCCCACACATTGCCATCAATATTACTTTTGACTCTCCACTCTCTTTGCATTGAAGGGCTTCTCGTATAGCTGCAGCTATGGCATGTGTTGGTTCAGGTGCTGGAATCAATCCTTCTGAACGGGCAAATTTTATTGCCCCTGCATAGGTTTCATTTCACCATTTTAAATATGTTAAACTAAATGATAACATCGTAGGATAGTTATTGGTATGTGACCCCCTGACTAGTACTTCCAGTTTCCATGAAAGTTGCAACATTTTACTAGACACGTGTTTTATAATAACTAAAAATATAGGGTAATATGGTCCCATGAAGTGAGTGTACCTTGAAAGCACTCAATCTGTGGAATTGAAATTGCTTCCATGAAGCCCAATTCATAGACATGTGAAATAAGTGGCGCCATACCATGATAACGCAATCCTCCTACAAAAGTCAGCAAAATTAAGATTAGAAGAAATAAATATATATTTATTTTTTAATAAATTTTTTAACAAGATTACCAGCATGAATAGGGTCAGGAATAAAATCATGACCAAGTGTATGCATCTTCATTAAAGGAGTCAACTGAGCAGTATCTCCATAATCATAAGCATAAACACCTTTCGTCAATGAAGGGCAAGCCGTAGGCTCAACAGCTCTTATAAGCGGATTAATTTTTCCTTTTAGTTTTTCCCTTATAAAAGGAAAACAAAGCCCTGCAAAATTCGACCCGCCACCCGTACATCCGATGATCACATCAGGGGTCTCTCCTAAAGCCTCCATCTGCTTAATACATTCTTCTCCAATAACAGTCTGATGTAACAATACATGATTAAGAACACTCCCTAAACAGTACTTTGTATCTTCATTAAGAGCTGCCATCTCCACAGCCTCGGAAATTGCAATTCCCAAACTACCCGGGCTCGATGGGTCCATTTTAAGAATTTTCCTGCCAGATTCAGTGAGATTCGAAGGAGAAGGGTGAACCTTAGCTCCCCATGTTTGCATCATCATTTTCCTATATGGTTTTTGATCATACGAAGCTCGAACTTGCCACACCTATAAACCAAAATAATTTACAAGGTTAAAATGGTATTTTTCTGTCATTCAGACTGTTAACTTAGAACACTTATCAAATGGTCATATCCTAATCAGAAGAAGTTTAGACAGAGCCTCATAATCATTCAGACTTTTGCTGTACCAAACATGCACTAAGGGGGTGTTCGGGTTGCTTAGTTGAACCGCTTAACTACCTAAAAAGTAAGCTTCTTATCTTTAGGCGCTTTAGTTACTCTAAAATAAGCAGATAAACACTCTAACCAAACACTCAAAACTGCTTATCTCCTTGAAACTAGAAGTGGAAAGTGCTTAATAAGCAATCACATACACCCTATAAGACTATAAATAATCAAGATCCTAGACATCTGAATACTGGTGATTAAGCGTCAAGAATACTTACTTCACAGTTAAGACCAAATAAACTGCAAGCAAATGCCAAAGAACTCCCCCATTGACCAGCACCAGTCTCAGTGACGACGTTCTTGACACCTTGTTGTGCATTGTACCAAACCTGAGGGACTGCAGTGTTTGGTTTGTGTGAACCGGCTGGACTCACACCTTCATATTTGTAGTAAATTCTTGCGGGTGTATCAAGTAGTTTTTCCAACCTCTTGGCTCTAAAACAAACTAAAACATTAAACTTTTATCTGACCATGTAATGTTTTTACAAAAATAAAAAACCAACCTTATTAGAGGTGTAGGGCGCCAAAGTCTGTAAATGTCGACAACTTCATCAGGAATTACGATAAATTGCTCACTGCTTGTTTCTTGTTTAATCAACTCATCGGGGAATAGATGAGATAGGTCTTGAGGTTGTAATGGTGCAAAGGTCTTTGGATGCAAAGGTGGAGGCGGTTTGATGGGGAGGTCAGCAATAATGTTGTACCAATGAGTAGGGATTTCAGTTGCTACAGCACGTGGGATAACTGAGGTAATTGTTTCTGGTTTGTGTCGAAACGAGAACTTCAACTGATTGGTATTTGAATTAAACGACGCATATCCATGCTTTTGCCCCTCACCTGAACAAGCATATAACCATTTAAATATAATGGGGTTACTACTTCGCACATGATACATATTGTTACTATTATTCTGAAAATTTAAATGATTCAAATAGCTAAAGCCATCACAATATGTCGATATTTGGTTGTGGGGTGTTTGGCATTACATCTTGAAAGTGCTTATCTTATACAGTATACAATAATCAGGAATTCAGGATCACATAGTTTGAACGAGTTTCTAGTGTTTGGAATTGTTAAGTTCAAATAGTCACGTTTAAACTGCTGATGTTCTTGGATGTTGTTGTTATCAGATAATTAACTGTTTTTTGTGTTTGTCAAACTGTATATTTAAGCATTTACATGTCTGATAAGTTCTTCTGCAACTACTCCTAAACTGTATCAAATTACTCCTAAACAGTCAAAGCCAAATTCAGTATGGTCAAACACTGTAAAATGAACATATGCTGCTAGAAATCACTATCCATATGCAATGAAAACACCTCTGTAAATAGTGTAAAATAGATATAACATCTTAATATGTAACTTATTAGCTACCGACTTAATTATTAAATAACTGAGTAATTTTTTTTAGCTAACTGGATTTAACTGCACATGATAAACTGTTAAACACTAATCTATAAGAAACAAGTATATTTAATATCATACAAAGAAATGAGCAAAAATATATGATTGTTTACCTTTGAATGATAAATTTGTGGAAAAAGAGAGAGACTGAGACATTGTTATAAACTTTTGAGCTACTGAGTGAAATGAGGATTTAAGGGTTTGACATTTTATATAAAATAAGAGGAAACTATTGTGAACTAACACATTTGATAACAGGTGGACCACTTCATGCATTTAAGGATTTGTAGACTTGTCTATTACTAGTATGTACTAAGTAGTGTCTTTCCTATTTAAAGAAACAATATATTTAAAAAAACAAAAAAAAAAATGATATGCTTATAAATAAGCAAACAAATTACTGCTATTTAAGCAGCAATCTTCAGTTAGCAAGTATATTTTACCAGTTTGGTTCAAAGCAACAAATTGGTCAAATCTTATTTTTGAAAATTTGCAAGGTTGAGGTAAAGGTTACTGTTTGTCTGACCTTCATATTTTTAGATGCAAAATAAACTGTGTACAGTCCTAGATGCGAGATTGTTGATACGATGGGAGTTCCGAGCCATTAAGAAGTCAACGTATTACAGCTTGAAGTAATCATGAAAATATAAATTCTGAATACATCACACAAACTAAGCATTTTCTACTTTCTATTCAAAATCTTTATTTGTTACAGACAGCATTTTTATTTGGCCGGTATAACATCTGAAAAGCATGTTTCAACCATAATTGTCAGCTCCTAAGTCATAACTCAAGTTCAATAAATTTCTTTATGATTCCCATCATCTCACTTCCTGGAAATCGCCCAAGACAACCTTTTCCCGCCACTAATTCATTCAACTCCCAAACTGAATCTCCGGAAAAAGCTTGAATCTTTTTACTTTTTTCCTCATCTTCTGCTACCACATCAGCTGATAAGTCTTCACCGGCTTTGATGACTGGAAGAGGAAAGGTGTCAAGTGAAGTTTGTAAAACCACGGATTCACCACCAACTGCATCCACGTAGTCTTTCAACCGACATAATGTAAATGGGACAGGTTCAAAGCTGTGATCTCCGTATTCAACTGGAGTAGAGTGGTCCCCTGTGACACAAAGTGAGAATTGGAATTGACCTGTTGACTCTGCCTCCCACAGAAGCCTCGCAAGCTGCCCTATCGCTTTGTCAACCGCTTCCAACCCTTTAACTTTAAAAACAGTTGCTTTATCATGTCCCGCATCATCTATTGCCTGCAATTTATAAAATCATAGAATTATTATCCTGTCCTTCACTCAATTGAGCAAAAAATAACTTGCAACAATTTCCCCCTAATGGGATGCGATTATTTAGTGTTGAAGAAAGGAACTTTAGTCACTTTGCTGGATAACCGTATGCTTTACGACATGAAAAGTGCATTATGTAGATAAAAGAGATTGATATAAATTAGGGGGTTAAAACCTTTATATGAAGGAAACCGAAATCATAGCCATCAGAAGGGCCAGATTTGTGTTCATCTTCTCCTGGTACAAAAACATTAGGGCAAGGCTTTATAGGAGCTGACAACGCCCTTGCTATCGCAGTTGCTTTAGATGTCAATAAGGTCCGATAATCTCCTGTGGCTCCTGGAGCTTCTAAAATATCTATACCCAAAGATAAGCCGAGCCCAGCTATGATTTTGGTGGGGGCCACCATGCATGGTCGTAGTCCATGGTTCTCCTCAAATGCAGGAACCTGTAAACAGTTATAATGTTAATGTTGATGTAGTTGTTCGTTTGATGCAGAGGTTATGCAAGGATAATAGACTGTACCTCAATTCTAATGCCGCAACCTCGTAAAAGTACAATATTGGCAATGTTCTTTCCTTCAGCAGCGCGTTTTGCGTTCAGGGGATGAGCAATTAGAATTTTAGAAATTTCTTTCGATAATTCATTGACAACAGTTGCAGTATGTTTTGCCTCTTCTGTATCATCAAGAGGTTGTGCTTGTAAAAGTAAACGGTTATCTTTTAATGGGTCTGTTCCTGATATATTTCCACTTAGTTTAGGTCCTTTAACAACAACCCCACATCTGTGCTCCGTTGCATACCTGAAATTAATCTAAAAGAGCATAAGAACTACTGTCCCTTCGAAAGTGTGAACGTATTTATTCTGCAGAACTTCCAGGTTTCAATTTCTAACATTCTGAAGTTTGTAATGTTTGAAGTGTATATTAATAAGCGGTTGCATACCTGACTCTGACTTCATACTCGGGAAAAGATGGCAGCTTCATTTTATCAAGTGCTGCACACAAGATGGGCCCTTCTTCTTCAAAGTGACGATCAGCTCTTCTGCTGGTCACTACACCCGTTGTCTCATCCAGGGTTGCAAAGTTTGACTGATGGATAGTCAAATTAGAATATCAGCATCAACAATGAACAAGAAACAAATAAGCTACAAAAGTTGGACTTCTATTTGACATCCACACAGATTAGAGTGTAAGCTTGTTGGTTACACTAATGTTCCAATTCTGCATTTAACAGTGAATGAAGCCAATAGCGATGTTACATGTTTGCTCTTCATTTATGGAAACCGTTCACTATGGTGTGAGAACACAAAAGACCAATAATTCTTGAAAATTCGTCTTGTGATAATATTTCCTATCATTAGTCGTCATCAATGTGCATAAAACTTGACTATTTAAAGGAATAAAAGGAATGAAACATTCGACTTCAATGACCTTTTAGAAACATAACTAGAAATTTAGGTGGGAAATCACATTATAGCAACATGAGTAACTGCAAGATTCAAATACATACAGAGTACTTTCTACGTCCTCCCTTTTGTTAGCAAGGTTTAGAGTTATAGATACATAATTAGTTTTATACACTGTCGTCATTCTCCATTAGGACATTTAACTAACATCTAACAATTCTCTAAACCTTGCAGTTTTCATGGAACATGGTGAGTATATCAAGTCATAAATTTCCATCCATTAAGAAAAAGACAGCTAGGTTTTTCCAGGTATAACGGATTATAAATATTATGAAAATCAGCATAGATGGGGTAAATTTTATTATGGAGATCTACAATTATGCCTTAAAAAAACCAACATACGATTTTCAACTTAGGAAGGTTCATTTCATCTCTACCATCATGCGCAAATTGGTCTTGAGTGCACCATGTAACAAGAAAAGCAATTTTTCGGATATGTATGCTATTGCACTGTACTTAAGATCTGAACTGTCTGAAAGATGCAGTCTATACTCTATAACATATAAAGGGGTTTCGGATTGTGCACATAGTGTGTGTCTTGAACCACAGATATCAGGAATTCACATGCAAAATAAAGTTATCATTTGATGATAATAATCCCTTTCCTTTTTATGTTAAAGAGTTCTAGTTGGCCTTCAAACATGATAAGATCCAAACGAGGGGAATTTTGTATACCAAAAACTAAAAATCACCAAATTTCACACACCTACATCTAAAAAGCTTCACCCATTCATACCTGAAGTTTTATAAGCAATCATCATTTACTTGTAGAAATAAAAATTACACAAAAGGGTAAGAAAGTAGATAGTTAATCAAAAGCAATAAAGAGAGTTGAGTATTCATACTTTAAAAGCAATATCCCCTGGTGCCATGGCCAATCCAGCACCCATGGATTCAAACGCGCCTCTACCACGGTAATACACCCGAGGGTCATACCCCATTATCGAAAGATGAGCAGTGTCACTTCCGCAACCCAACCCTACTTCAACCGGGTCCATGAGACCATTAACTCCAGCAGAAGCAATAGCATCCAAATTCGGCACTTTGGCAGCTTCTAAAGGTGTTTTATATCCAAATCTTGGAATAGAAACATCTCCCAATCCATCAATTAACACAAATGCGACTCTTTTACAGGGCTGCATCTTCGAATTGACCATGCTTTTTTCACACCCTTTCTAAAAAGCTAACACCTTTAGCGTTCTATTTTCAAGACCCTGACGTAACAATAACAAAAAACAAAATGAATAATATTTTAACATTCATAATCTAAAAAGTCTTAAAGACAGTGTATTTAAAAGGTGTTTGGGATTGCTTATAAAAACTGCTTATCTGCATATTGCTTTTGGTGCAACAAATAAGCCAAACACTCTCTTCATAACTGCCTTATCTACTTTATTTAATAGCAAATAAGCACTTAACAATAAGCAGATCAATTCAGAATAAGCAACCCCAAACACCCCTTTTGTCTATCTTATTTATTAAAAAAAAAAGGTAGTAATAAGCAGATTAACAATCTTAATAAGCAACCCCAAACACCCTCTTTATAATCTATAAATGCATGCAAATTGCAAAGATAACATAATTAATAATATGAACAAGATTTGAGACTGACCTGATTGAGATTATTATATAAGTTTTGAGGGTTTTATGTTTTGAGAGATTTAAGGGAAAATGGTAATGAAGAAAACAAGAATGAATCTTTGTTTACGAGATGTGTGTTCTTTGCACAGGCGAATCTATTCCACATGTCACACACGCACTTAGATATTAATGTTTTTTTAATTAAGGTTAAAATATAATTAATCGTTTTGAGAATAAATCTTCCAAAGTTAAAAGAGATTTGTGTTAGCAAATCCTTTTTTTTCTAAAAACAGAAAAAAGAAAAGTCTACATTCACGTGGCGAGTCATTTTATTTTGCTTATCCACAAATTTATGCTAAAAGACAAATTCTCACAATTCATTTCATCTAATAGAAAAGATTAACCTAAGATATAAAAAATAAACTTAAGTCCATGTTTTTCTTGTTTTTTTTTTTTTTTTTTTTTTCACATATTTTTTTTGTCTTTTTTTTAATTCACGTTTTTTTCTTCGCTTTCATACGTTTTTTCATAAATACGTTTTCTTCGTTTTACGCGTTCCTTTTACGCTTTCATACGGTTTCGTCCATTTTCATACGTATTCGTCCGTTTTCTTACGTTTTCGTCCGTTTTCATACGTTTTTTACTATCACAAGTGATTTCTGTGATATTCATAATATCACTTGTGATTTTCTGAATATCACTTTGTGATATTCTGAATATCACTTGTGATTTTTTGAATATCACTTTTTGATATTCAGAATATCCCTTTGTGATATTCAGAATATCACTTTGTGATATTCAGAATATCACTTATATCGCTTTGTGATATTCTGAATATCACTTGTGATTTTCATGTTACAAAACATTAGTTGAAAATCACTTGTGACATTCAAAAACGTATGAAAACGTCTAAAAACGGCCGAAAACATTTAAAAATTGGCGAAAACGTATGAAAACGGAGGAAAATGTAAGAAAACGGATAATATGTATGAAAATGGACGAAACGTATGAAAGCGGGCGGAAACGTATGAATAATGGTCGAAAACGTAAGAAAACATATGAAAACGTATGAAACGGACGAAAATGCACGAAAACGTATGAATAATGGACGAAAACGTAATAAAACAGAAGAAAACGTATGAAACAGATGAAAACGGACGAAAACAGATGAAAACGGACGAAAACGTATGAAAACAGACGAAAACGTATGAAAGCGAAGAAAAAAAACGTGAATAACATGAATTAAAAAAAATAACGTGGATTAAAAAAACGTGAATTAAAAAAACGTGAATAAAAAATAAAGAAAAAAAACATGGACTTAGGTTTATCTATTAAATCTTAGGTTAATCCCCACAATTAGATCAAACTAGATGGATGGTGGAGATTTGTCCCTTGGTAAACACCAAAATAAGAGTAAGGAAATGAACTTTTCTCTCACGTTTCCAACCATTTATTTGGGTTTGTTGACTAAAAATGTATCATACGAGGATTTGTGCCCGCGCGTTGCCGTGGTGTGTTCTATGAAACATGGATGTAAACATACATAGACAATTAAGGTGTTTCTACATTCACAGACCAAAATATGAAAGCAGTTTACATACTAACTGCTGCAAGCAGTTTAGACATCAAATATCTTGTACAGATAGTTGCTTCCTGCATCAATTCATGGTAGCAAGGCACATATGTTTCATCCACATGTAGTGGTGCAATGTATTTGCAGGCCTAACTGATGGAAGCAGTTGGCGCTGCAGTTTACACAAAAGAATATTCTTGCATTTTGGGTGCCACTATGTCACAATAAGGCAGCACCTTGGCATGCAAGCATACCATATGTTTAGTCTAAGTCATACACAAAAGATGGCCAATGTTTTGCTCCATATTTTTGTAGTTGAAGCAAAAATATGTTGTAAAACATATGATGTTTTTTTAACAAATTCAGTTTAAACATTTACATCGTCAACCCAACATCTAGCTGTCTTTCTTTTTCTCTGTGTTCCTGGTCCTTCTTTTTTCTGCACCTGAACCCTCCATTGCCACTGCATAAATATAATAAGAGCAAGAACATTAGGAACAAAACATGTAAAAAGTTAGTGTGGCAAAAAAAGGAGCATGTGATGGTCAGGTAGAAAATGTTTGGACTAAATGCATTTGAGATTGACACTGTTTCTGGTTCCCTAAACTGTTTTGGGTTACATGTTTCTATCTCTTGTCTATATAAGTAGTGCCCATGTGAGCATGAGTATGGGCCATACTCCATTAACTCTCTCTTAAGAAGGCTGTGCAAAAAAGATGGCAACGAATCCTAATTTTGATGAACTTAAAGCAGCATGCCGTTCTAATAAGCTGAACCGAGCTTTTCGTTTGTTGTTTTTGCATGAAGAAGCTGATATCGAAGGCCTTATTATGGTTTTGAATGAAAAATGTAATGATGTCCGTGCTAGAATCAGAAAAAAAGGGAATTGCTTAGAGAGGGTGAAAGTTTTAGCTCGGCTGACCCTGTGGCTGTTGATGGTCTCTCATGTTTGCAGCACAAAATAAGGATTATCAATTGTTGGCTGCAATGGTCGTGTTAATACAAATAAACCGTAAAAACGTTTATTAATATTTTGCTATCTCTTTGTGTTTTGTTGATAACAAATATAATGTTATCATAAGTAAAATTATAAGGATACATGTTATTTTTGTAAAATATTTACATATAGTCACTTAATACAAATTGTTGTAATAAATCATTTGTTGTAATAGTTTATTAGGATGGGTAAAAATCACAACCCATGGATCATATCCATAACCCATGGTATTGACCCATACTCAGTTGACTAGATACATTGTACTCATTAGATACATTGTATCTAAAGAAATACCCATGGACCAACCCATAACCCATGACCCATGACCCATAACCAAAAAACCCATGGGCAAAGAGGAGCGTCCCACGGATCCCTAGGTTTACACTAGACGGATCCCACATCCCTTAAGGGAGGGATCCGTGGGATCCGGGGAACAGTGGCAAGTTTTGCCTATAAATAGAGAGCCATTTCTTCATTCTAACTCACCCCTTTTCTTACTAATTCTCTCATATACTCTCATTCTCTTCTAACAAAAGATCACTTGATCTAGAGAGTTGTTCTTCTTTCTTTCTTTAGTGATTCTCATATAGGTCCTTCTCTAAGGCGAGATCACGAGCATTCTACAAGTCATCCAAGCAAGGGGTCCTTGATTGATTTGTTCCTCCACAAGATTTCTGTAGCAAAGATCTTGTATTTGATATTTCACATTGTTGTTGTGTAATAGTCGTGTTGGTTTGGTCCACCGTGTTACGGACTCGGTATTTAGCTTTGTACCGGAAAAAGGTGTAAGCAACGTTGTGAAGGCTTCTCCGCCAAGTTGAAGGAGTTTGTTGACATAGTGCTTGAACTCTCGAGTAGGTGACTCGAGGAGTAGAGTAGGGCAAGGAAGGTGTCCTTGTAGCCGAACCACTATAAATCGGTTGTGTCATTTCTATCCCTTGCTTTACTTTATTTACTTGCATTATCATTAGATCTATACTTTCTCTTCATCCATACGATTTCACATAATATCGAATCTAAAGTTTTTGAAACTAACTTAAAATCGGCAAAACTATTCAACCCCCCCTTCTAGTTTTCCACAATTAGCATCAAGAGCTAAGTTTATAAAAGTTTTAAAGTAAACCGTAATTTAAAAACTTTTCGATCACTATGGGTTCTGAAAACTACAAGGAAGGGCAATCAATGCAACGACCACCACTACTTGAAACTAATGGTTTTATATATTGGAATTCGAAAGAATTTCCATGCTTAAAACCTCTAAAGAAATTTGGAATTCTTTAGTTGTAACTCATCAAGGTAATCAACAAGTTAAAAATAATAAAATTGATTTATTTGTTCAACAATATGAACAATTTTCAATATCGGATGAGGAAACTATAGATCATTCTATTGCTAATTTTAATACTATTATTACATCTTTACAAGCACTTGATGAATCTTTTTCTAGCCGTAACCATGTTAGGAGATATCTAAGGGCACTTCCATCCAAGTGGAGATCCAAGGTGACGGAAATCGAAGAGTCAAAAGATTTGAAAATCCTCACCCTTGATGAACTCATAGGCAACTTAAAAGTCTACGAACTTGTCCTTGCTAAAGATTCCGAAGCCTCAAAGGTGAAAGAGAAACACAAATCTCTTGCCCTTAAAGCCAAAAAGGCCTCAAGTGATGAAGAGAACTCCTCTTCGGATAGTGACGACGAGGAGTATACCATGGCGGTAAGGGACTTTAAAAAGTTCTTTAGAAGGAAGGGAAGATACGTCAAACAACCGTATGACAACAAGAAAGGATTCCGGAAAAGCAAAGAGGAAGAGAAGCCAAGGGATGATCGTGCTTGCTTTAAATGTGGGGACCCAAACCACTTTATTAGTAAGTGTCCCAAACGGGATGATCAAAAGGCATTCGTGAGCGGCACGTGGGGAATGAGCGAGGAGGAGGACGAAGAAATTTTTTTCATGGCAAATGACGAGGTATGTCACGAATACTATAGTAGCTCATCACTAGATGATGACTCATTGCATAATGAATATGACAAACTTTGCAAAATTAGCTTAAAAGTTATTAACAAAAACAAGTTTTTGAAAAATCAAAACCAACGTTTAGATAAGGAAGTCATAGAGTTAAAGGCAAAATTGAAACGTATAGAAAAGGGTAAAATAGCAAGTGGTGAATGTGAACTTTGCGTTCAACTTCAAATACTAGTTGATCAACTAGATTCTAAGATTGCTAGAATGAGCACTAATACTTTAGATATGATACTAGATAATGTTAAAACTGGAAACAACCAAAAAGGTTTAGGCATTCAGCAACTTGATACGTCAACTAGTGAAAACAAAAAAACACAATTCGTAAAAGCAATAGAAAAAAAGGCCACTGTTGTGGCGGATCCCACGGATCCCACAAAAAGGGAACCGGCTAGTGTACAGCCAGAGATCCGTGGGTCTGCTGAAGCAAACAGTGGTAATAACATAGCTTCTTCCTCTAGAACTGATTTTGTTATTGTTAATAAGAAGAAACCAACTCATATTACTACTAGACAACCACCCCCAAAATATAATCCAATTTTTGCGAGAAACAAAGCTCCATCTTTTTCGAAACCAAACACATCTAAGAGACCTAATAATGTTTACCCGATGAGTAACCATCAAATGGGATGGAACCCAAACATGAAAAATGGCTTTCCATTTCAAAACTTTTGCACCATGGAATGCATATTCATCTTATCCATACATGTCTAATATGAATGGAATGTTTAACACTAATGGACCCATGAACAAATGGGGACCAAACTTTTGAGTTAATTATTTTCTTAGGTGTGCTTAAAGGTCGACCTAGATCCGGATGAATGGGTCAAGGATAGCGGGTGCACGAGGCACATGACCGGCAATAAAGATCTATTCTCCACATATGAATCCTTCAATGGAGGAAATGTAGTGTTTGGAAATAGCAAAAGTAAAATCATCGGTAAAGGTACGATTTCTAACAAATCTCTAACTATTAACGATGTGTGTCACGTAGGAAACCTAAACTTTAACCTCTTAAGTATAGGACAAATATGTGATAAAAAGTGCAATGTACTTTTTACCGAAACCGGTAGTAAGATATTAAAAAATGGCATAACCATAGGAAGAAGAATTAGGAAACATGGAGTATATGTCATTAAAATTGGTAATAAACCTAAAGACAAACTTTGTCTTACTTCTATGGATGATACTTCGACCTTATGGCATCGAAGATTGGGTCATGCCAACATGCGACTTCTTCAATCGCTATCATCCAAAGATCTAGTAAGAGATCTACCTAAATTAAAATATGAACATCACTTTTGTGATGTTAGGTCACAAGTTTTACAACACAAGCTTATAAGAAAGATAGAGAGGCGATTGAACAAGTATCACACACACACACACGATAATATGAAACGGTTAGGCGTAGAGCATGTAGTGAAAGAGAATAACTTGAACAACCAACCTTCAAATGAAGGTTTACAAGGGGTATTTATAGGAGGGAAGCTAGGGCAACACTCCTAGTTCCCTTCCTTTCCTTATTGGGCTAGGCCTAGGCTTATGGGCCTTCTACATAAGCCTAAGGCTAATAACAAACATAAAGGCCATAATAAGCTAACTATTACATATGAGTAACTAACACTTGAATAAGGTTTAGGAGTGATTCCAACAATCTCCCCCTCAAGTGTTATTACATATGAGTAACAAACACTCAAGTGTTGGTGATGAAAACGGTGAAGGCGTTGATGTAATAGTAGCTTTGACGTCTTCGGACATTCTTCTTTCTTGTGAGAAGAATTGCCTTGATTTAAACAATCTCCCGGTGTAGAGATAGTTTATTTTTAACGGTTATGCTTTGACGTCATCATTAACTTTGTTCTTTGATCATTGTTCTTTGTGGTGAAAGTGATAGTATGTTGTTGTTCGCATCAAGTCTACGCCTCAGTCCGCTTTCTTTGCTGTGTCTCCACGTTGTTCTTCAACATGATCACACGCTCTTTTGACGTTGGAATTCAGATTGATGGAGTTCTTTAAGTCATTGACTTTGTAGATTCTCTGTGACGAAGAATCATTCTGACTGGTGTGTTGCTTTTGGATAGAACTTCCATTAGTGATGATGTTGGCGTGAGCATGAGAAGAATCTTCACGATCATTCCGCTCCGGAGCTTCCATAAGAAGAAAACATTTAAACGGTTAGTAGTAAGCGGATTCCGGCACTTACAAGTTTGAACTTCGAGAGTGTTAACAGGATAGTGTGAAAACACAACTCTAATTCTTACAAAGGCCGTTCCTGAATCGGAGTCCCACAAGTGAGATAACACGATGTACCAAAGTACATCTACGATTCGAGATGAGTCACGAGGTATACCTAAGCATCACCTCACGGCGTAGACCGTTTGAGACCACTAAGCGCAATCCACGGGGAGTTGCCGGCGACCTACTGTCGGTACTTTGATGTTGACCCTAACAGGAGTTTCCATTCAATCACTGAGGATCACAAATGTGAACCTCTCATAAATGTTCTCGACAGAATGCTAAGATCTGTGAAGGACTCGATATGAACCACTGATAACCTTATAGTTGATCATCAAGTGATTAAATGTCAAGTGTTCCTAAGAGATCTTTTGATGAATCTCGTGGCTCTAGACTCAATAGTGCGTTTTGGTTTTCTTGAGCGGAGACTAGGGAGAAGGTCTCCTTCTTCAATACCAGCAATCTCTAAGAGAAAGCCGATAGTTTACGTAGGGTTCCCAGTGAGAATGAAACAAGCTTCTGTTGAGAGAAACTTGAGTGGATAAGAAGGTTTAGTGCATGCGTCACTGGGTCCATGACGACTTTTAATCTTCAATACCGGCGTCACTAAGTGACAACCAGTAGCATATGAATTGAACCCGGTTATGCGCCCCTAAGTTGAATAATCTGGAGGGCTATTTCTTTTCACCCTTTTCTTTGCATTTCTTTTAATTCTTCAACTCCTTCTTTCTCCGATTCTCATTTTCTCCTTTTACAATCATACCTAAGGACTTCTAAATACTAACTATTTGTGGTGTCCTGGGTAGATCCCTCCGCTCAAGGATCATAGGACGGTTTTTCCTAACCTTAGTCACCTTATAACTCCATGACTAACCTATGTTGCCATAAAACCACTGATGTGAAAAATCTCTCAAAGTGTTTGTGAATGAAAAACATTTTAGTACCACTGTTGAGATAAGATTTTGCATAAATACTCCCCTCCACATGTGCTTAAGTGTTTTAACGGTTAAAATGCACAGTGAGGAAAGAGCGCACATTTTGAATTGATTCACTCAAGATAGACAATCCCCCGCGAGACACGGTTACGTGGCATAGTTAAAGAGTTGCATTGTCGGCTTTTAGGTGACAACTGGCTCTAGTAACTACCTTGAAGGTGTAGACAATCCTCTAAAGGTCGTCAAACCCGTCAGAGTTCATGTTTATCAAGAGTTTCTCGAATGGTACATTCTACTCGCACAAGTCCTTTGCGAGACACGTTTACATCACTAGCGAACTAGCTTGAAATTATTACCCGCCCAGGACAAGTCTTTTCGAGTTACTAACAGTTAAGCATCGTCAATTCGTTGGTTAAGTCTGAAGCACACAGATTCATTTGCATTTTACACAACATATTTCTTATCACATATTTTCTCCCCTTCAAAAATGGCATATTAAAGTGTTATTTTTGAAACGTTTGAGAATAAATATGACCATTTCGAGTGTTGCGGGAAGAATGACCACTGAGAACAATTTTGAACAAAGTTTTGAATCAAGTACTCCCCTCAACGAGTGATATAAACGGTTGAGGTTTTGAAAATCATAAGGGAAAGTACTTGTTCTTTTGAGCAAAACCTTGAAAAGTGAAAGGTTTGATAGGTTTTACTCAAAAGTAAGAAGCTTTCGCTCCTTTTATAAGGATTGTGGCAAAGCGCACCACGTGGTCCTTTATTTACAAGTACGGGTTGTACACTGTAATGTGTGCACAAGCCATAGACATAATCAATCAAACATCCAAAATGATATGAAGAAAACAATTCAAGGGTACCGGGAAGTGCGGTGATGTTCCCGAAGTGTGCAGGGCGTTGAAATCCGGTTATGTTTCTCCTGGGTCGACCACCGACATAACTCTCCAATCGTCGAACCGATCCCTTCGAAACAACCGTTCATCAATCATTGTGATGATCCGTCTCACATCCCTCCTTTCCCGAGAATTCCAGCGCTTAGGAGACCCAATTTTCTGGCGTATATCCTTCAACCTGTATGCCAATCCATCCCTAACCAGCTTCAAAGTATGATCCCCGAACTTGTGGAGTTCGCTACACGCCATTAAGCGGTTTCTTTGAAGTTCACTACGGTAAACAACGCGAAAGGTTTGCTGATGAGTGTATATTGAGATAGCTGGTTGAGATCGGGAAGAGTAAGCGGTGGAGGAGTGAAGTTGACACGCGTCTGATAAGATTCAACGGCAATCTGGAGGTCTTCAACACGTTTTTTTATGACTATGCGTCTGATGAAGATGAGCAGTGACTTGATGAATTCTCGTTGAATTTCGGTTGAAAATTGTCTCATGCGACCATGTACTTTGGCAAGGTACATGTCTTCAATATCGTTGAGAGACAAATTCTCAAAGTCACCTTCACGAATGCATACTCCCTTTCATCCTGTCTTTTGACCACAATCTTCTTAAGAAATGTGTAGTCCCATTTGGATGAAAGACCAACATGTTGGATGGCAACGATGTCTTTAGTACTAAACACCGCATGTTGAGACTTCGAACCGACTTCGTAGTAGATTCGTCGGCGTTCGGCCATGATGAATCCCATACAATGCATCTCGGTCATATGCTTCCATTGTGTTGGAGAACAAGTGATTGGCACGTTCCTCAATGGCAATGCAGTTGGAGTAGATAGCTGCAGGGAATGGAAGTGTCAAGGATGTAGCATATTTCCTTGAACCATCGCCACCATGGAGAAGAAATTCCGTGTCTTTGTTGAAGAAAGATCTGAAGGGAATCCGTGGTTCATCTGGTTGGCCAATGGTCGGTAAGGGTTTGGTCCAATCGGTGTAATATGGAGGGTTGTCCCTTTTGTGAAGTCAATGTTTGCTTCCGGTTTGAGCCAATCCATGTTGTTTGACATGGCTCTAGCAATGTTCTCAAGGTGATATTCAACCTCGATGGCACTTTCGAGTCTGTCTTTTAGAAGTTGAAACGCTTCATTCTTGATTCGTCTCAATTCAGATTTTGTCATTTTCTTCACATGGAACTTTTCTTGCAAGATTTTTGCATGCTCCAATGTAGAACCTTCGACCGGAATCTTGACCTTCATCGGGGTAGGAGTTTGATTGACAAGTGTAGAGAACCATGCAAAGTCTTGGTTTTATCGTCATCTAGCCATGATACGACTCCGCATCGAGTCGTCTTCTTCTTCTTTTTAGAAGGCCTTGATGATGATTCCGTTTCTTCACTTGTTTAGGAGAGGTGGGTTGTTGTAGGGGCTCAAGGACCTCTTCATCGTCACCACCCGTATAATCAAAGTGATCATCGGTTATCTGAGTGGGGGTGGTAACTCGAAATCGTCCCCGAGGTTTATCAGTAGAAGAGCGAGGAGGAGATGTTTGTTGAACAAGAGCCCGTTGTGGAGGAGGTTGCATCAAAGAAGATTCACCGATCGCTTCGACGTTTAGGTGCAGAATATTTATCCTTATCCTTGTCTTCATCGTCTCTAGGACGTTTAGACTTTTCAGCTTCAAATCTACAAGCTTCTTGAAGTTGGTAGTCCAATGCTTGAAACAGCTTTCCTTCATCAGAAGTAAATGTCCCAGATCGTGCGGACATTTGTGTGACAAGCTTGGCCACCAATTCATTATCCGAGAAAACAACCGGATCGGTTGGATTGATTGTGACGGTTAAGGGCGTTGATCGAATAGTTTGCTTGGCGATCTGCATGAGATTTGGATAAAGTTGTTTGGTGAACAACTCCTTTGTGACTTTAGGAACGTATTCCGAAGGTACTTTTTTCGTGTAGCCTTCGATCATTTCGTTCAGTTCCTCTTGACGGTGATTTTTCATGAATTCTTGAACAAACTTCCTTTCTCCTTTTATCTTTTCATGCTCGTCATACATATGTATGTGATCAGAAAGAAATTTAGCTTTTGTTGAGCACGTTTTCTTTCTCGACTTGTTTGACCTTTGGTAATCCGTTTATGATCTTGAGAAATCCAAGATTTAGATGGTTTCTTCACGGATTTGGATGATGATTTGGTTGACTTCTTTGATGGTGGTGGCGAGGAGTGAGAAGACGAATCTGATGAGGAGGGGTCATGAGGAGATTCGGGGTCCTTTGGGGGTGCAGAAGTAACCTCCTTGGAACGAGTTGGACTGTTGAGAAGGAAGTCATCATAATCTTCTTCGTCATCATGTCCAGATTTAGCCTTTTCTTCCGTCTGATCCTTAGCTTCTTCATCAGTTTTCTCTTTCTCATTCTTATTCTTTTGTGATTCCTCAATGTTAAGATCAGTAGACTCCTTCACAAGCGTTTGTTGTTGCACAAGAGTGGTGGCACCGGATCCCTTATCGGGTTGATTAATCGCATCGGACTGGTGAAGAGTGGACAACACCACTTGATCCTCCGGGACCACCCATTTGGTCTTTAGCAAATTCTTCAGCTTTTTGAAGGTGTCTAACGATATTAAACTTCTTCCTGTATGATATATCCAGTTGCTCTTCTTCATGATCTGAGCTTTCATCATATGGTACAAGTACAGGAGTCTTTCCTTTTCCTTTGTCAGCTGGTGGACTTGGAGGTTTGGCTGCTGAAGGAGGTGTTACGGTTGCAGATTTAGAGTAGGTAATTTCTTCATCTCGTCGTCCCTTCAGAGCTTTCGTCCACAAGCTTTCTTTGGGTTCGATGTGGGAATAAGTTCAGCTTCCTTTACAGGAACAATCCTTTTACGAGGAGGATTCCTTTTGGGAAGCTTTCTATAAAGATCTGTACTTGTAACACTTCCAACACTTCCTCTTCTGGTTCTCCTTACAGATGTTCCAGAAGATTTTTCGTCGAGATGACCAACTTTGCCTTGTCTAACCGCTTCCGATACCTTTTGTACGCTTTCGAGCTTTCGACATCTTCAGTTAGAAGGAAATCGGCAACACAAAGACCTTGTTTCTTTGTAGGCGATTCCTTGATTCTGACCGATAGAATAGGTTCCGTCAACATATCGTGATTGTCGGGGTCATTTAGCCTCTTGGGAATATCAGGATGAAGTCCAAGTGCTCTCTGGATCAACAGTTTAGTATATCGGATGTAGGGAATCTTTGAGCCAAGTTTGTTGAGAAATGACATCATGTCATCCCAAATCGGAGCTTCGATAGCGATGTGTTTCATGTTGACCAATGCCCAAAATATTTGCAGTTCCATGAGCTTAGGATGCTCATAGCCACCGTCCACGACCGAAACAGACTTGGTGATAATCATGTAGAGAGTTCTCCATGGTTGAGGAATACTCTTAAGCTCTACGTGAGAATGCTTGGTGATTACTCCTATAGCCTCGTCATAACCGATATTGATTAAGAATTGGAGAGTGAGCTCTTCAGCAGGTGTGGCATAAAGTTTGGTTGGTTCGACTTCGGAATTAGGAGAACATGCCTTAAGTCTGCAGGTGTAATGGTGACTTGTTTGTGATTCAGAGTCACCGTCACAGCAGTCCGTCCTTTGACCCTTTCCATAGTGTTCCGGAACTGTTGGATATAGATCTCAGGAACAGTTGCAGAGTGAGTGAGCATATTCAGATACGGATGAGTCCTCAGAATATCAATAGCAATTAAACACGAAGACTCTGAGCAAGTGAGTGTGTCAAAGTCAACACGGAGATTATTCTTTCCTATCTTCATTGGATAGCCATAAGGATAGATATCAGCAATGGAGAGAACTTCAGATGCATCCATATTCATTTGTTCAACCATGTCTTGATCTGAAATAGCATTAGCCAAAAGAACCAACATATCGAAAGACATAGTGTTAGTCAACAAAAGGTCTTATTGTCTAGTTATTGAATGTACAGAGTCAATGATTGTTACGAGTCCTAAGTCACTTGTTTGTTCAATAGTCTAATGATGTCGTGAAATGTTTCGTGAGTTAGTTAACTTTAAGTTTTAAAGTTTATGTTATCACTTATTGTTCACAACATATCAAACGATAAGTTTATTAGTGACATTATTGGATTCGTGACGTTATGATTAGTTTATTTACAAGTTTGTACACGTAACAATTCATCATGAAGGTCAATCCAGGGTTAAGCGTAGTAGTGGCAAAGTTTAAGCGTAAACAGTATTGACATATGCGTAGACGAAAGCTTACGCGTAGGATCCTAACTTACGTGTAAGAAATGTTACGCGTAGGAAAAGGGTACCTTATGCGTAGAGCTTACGCGTAGGCGTATATATATACCTTACGCGTAAGGCTTACTCGTAAGAGTAGACCTTATGCGTAGAGGTCACTATTTACGCATATCCTTCACAGGATACGCGTAGTCCATTGTAGAACCTTACGCGTAACTGTTATGCGTAGGATTAATCTTACGCGTAACATGACTACGCGTAGGGTAATCCTTATGCGTAGAGTTGCAATAACCTTGATTCTGAGAATTACGAGTAGCAAACCTGAAATAACATCATCATAAGATCAATATTAACACTAACACTCATTCTATATCAGATCATGGCATGACGGTATATCAAACAATTATGCGTAGAAAACCTTACGCGTAAGCTAAAACCCTAATAGTTCATAGTTTACGCATAAGAATTTTAGCCATAGGATTTGCACCAAAGTGTTTCTGGGAGGTCTAAGAAGCATACAGAGTATGTTTAACCAAGTTTTAACATCAAATAAGCCATGAATCAAAAATTACCCAATTCGTATGAACTAGAACCCTAATTTTCAATTAATGATTCCTTAGTGTTTCTGGGTGATTTCTGGGTTTAAATATGCTCAATTCAACTTGAAAGCAACCTCATATAACAATCTTTATTACCAAAAACGTTCTCATTTGAAAACACCCAAATTAACGCATAAACCCTAATTAATCAATTCGTGTTTCTGGGTATGTTTAAGCGATGAAAATGTATTCATTGATGTAATAAAAACATTTTGGCACTATCATTTCACTCATAAACACACAAATATGATCATGTGTTCATGCTTTACGCGTAGAACACATAATCCCTTCTAGGCGAAAATCTAACCGTTAGTTTGAAATAAAATTCAAAACCCATGCTTAGATTGTTGCAATGAAGGTATTAACACTTACAAATTGATGATCGAAAGCACGGATTTGTTAAACGATTATGGATCGTGGATGATATTTAGATGAAAGTAATAAATGTGAAAGGTTAAAGTTAGGTGGGGAGGTGTTTTTGTTAAAAATAACTTTAACATTTTGACAGTTTTAGTCCCTCCACCTTTTTCCATTTTTCAAACAAAGCCATTTAACTTCCATTTTGGTTACCAAACAAAGTTTTTAGGAAAGAAACATGACGACACTCCCCCTTGACTCGAGAAAATAATGAAGGGTTATAAATTTAGTCCGAGGAGTGTCATTGTACCAGAAAAGTTACCACCATTTGTTAAAAGAAACAACCGAGATAAGATAACATGCAAGTACACAGATGTTTTGAAACAGTGAAAGTGTATTTTCTCCCCCTCAACACTTGATCGGAAAAATATTGAATTTTGAAAGAATAAAGTGTTGATGGAAGAAATGTACTTGTCATGTTGAAAGAAAAATTAGATTAGAAGAATATTTTTGTTGTTTTTATCAGGTTTATAATTTTGTATTTTGTTTTTGAAAAATTATTTACAAAAGAGAATTTGGTGTTTGACAGGTTTTAAGACTGTTTTAGGAGGTCATCCAATTCCTCTTGAGTCAAACACCTCATACCAATCCGGTGGACCAACTCATTAAACCTAGCGGGAGGCAAGGCTTTGGTGAGAAGATCTGCCAATTGGTATTCTGTACCCACAAAATATAATTCAACAGTCCTGCTCCACGTGATCCTTGATGAAATGATATCGAAGATCGATGTGCTTTGATTTCGAGTGCTGAACCGAGTTGCACGAGATTGCAATGGCACTCGATTGTCGCAGACATCGGGATTCTATCAAATACGTAACCATAGTCTTTGAGTTGTGTTCTCATCCATATGACTTGAGCACAACATGCGGACATGGCTACATATTCGGCTTCGGTTGAGGACAGCGATGTACAATCCTGCTTCTTCGATTGCCATGACACCAATTTATCACCAAGAAATTGTAAAGCTCCAGAAGTGCTTTTCCGTGAATCTAAGCATCCTGCGTGGTCGGCCCCAAAAGCGATTAGTTCAAAACCAGAATCCTTCGGATACCGGATCCCCAAGTTAATGGTTCCCTTTATGTATCGGAGGATTCTTTTAGCCTCGAGAGGTGGGTTTCAGCTTGGTCGCGACCGATAACGAGAGAAAAGATATACGGCAAAGACAATATCAAGTCTGCTAGCTGTTAGATACATGAGAGACCCAATAATACTACGGTATTTTGTAGGGTCCACCAATTTCCCATGTAAATCAGTGTCTAGCTTCTTGGTATGAGCCATTGGTGTGGCATAGGTGTCACAGGTTTTCATTCCAAATTTGTTTAACAATTCAAGGGCATATTTGGACTGACTCAAGAAAATACCACGGGGTGATTGATGAACTTGCAGTCCGAGAAAGAATGTAAGTTCACCCATCATGGACATTTCAAAATTTTTCTTCATTAGTTTTGCAAAAGCGATTGAAAACTTTTTATGTGTAGACCCAAAAATGATGTCATCCACGTAAATTTGAACAATTAAGATATGTTCCCCGTGATATTGTATAAAGAGAGTTGGGTCAACCGAACCTTTGGTGAAATTATTAGCAATGAGGAAGGATGATAGCTTATCGTACCATGCCCGAGGAGCTTGTTTGAGACCATACAGAGCTTTGTTCAGTTTGTAGACGTGATTCGAAACTCGTGATCAACGAATCCATCTGGTTGGCTGACATAAACCGTTTCTTTAAGTTGTCCATTGAGAAAAGCAGTTTTGACATCCATCTGATAGACCGTCATATTCATATGAGCCGAGAACGCTAGAAATATCCGAACAGCCTCAAGACGAGCAACCGGAGCAAAAGATTCTTCGAAGTCAATACCCTCTTCCTGACGATAACCCTTAGCCACCGACGCGTGACTTATTCCGGATAACATGTCCTTCAGCATCCAATTTGGTTTTCCAAATCCATTTGAGACCAATGACGTAGACTCCTGTTGGTCTTTCAACCAGTTCCCATACTTCAAGACGTTTGAATTGGTTGAGTTCTTCTTGCATGGATTCAATCCAGTTGTCTTTTGTCAGGTTCAGATTGCACGTGAGTGCATAAATGCAATGTTCACCGTCTGTGTGAAGACGTTGTCTCGTAACGACCGGTTGATTCGGGTTGCCAATAATGTTTTCCAGAGGATGGTCTTTCGTCCATCTATGTGTGGAGGGTTGATGTTGGTATACATTGTGCGATTCTGAGGATTCAAATGGTTTGTTGAAGATTCCGCGACATCTCGTGCAGCAGTCTCATTAGCAAACGGGTTGAAGAACGCATTTGGATCAAAATTTGCAGGTGGGGGTACTTCATTCGAACATCATCGCAGTTCATCATCATTGTTGGAAGCGGTTTGTTCAACTGTTGTGGTGGAGTCAACGGGTGTAGGTGCATCTGCAAATGCATTAGTTGTTGTAGCAGGTGTATCGGGTAAAAGAATATGATCGGTTGAGCAATGCGGAAACGGATACACCGAGCACGTTCATCAATATCGTCACGAACAGGAGCAAATAACCTTTCCATTTGTTGACGAGTAAGCTGGGGGCTTTGTTCAGCTAATGATGGGGTTTGGAGGAAGTTTAAGCGGTTGTGACCGGGTTCTAAGTCAGTTATACTCGAAGCCATTTCGTAAGTTCATCGAAATGAGCATGAATCGCTTCCATCACCGTTTTGTACGACGATTCCGATTCGGAAACCTTTGGAATTATCACATCCGATAAAGACTCCAATGTCAGCTTTGGCTTTGAGCTTTCCAAAGTCATCACGATCATTATTCGGATAGCAAAGAGATCCAAATACATGAAAGTGTTTTAGATTCGGTTTTCTGTTATGGACGAGCTCGAAAGGTGTTTTGTTGTGGCGTTTTGTAATCATAGAACGGTTTTGAGTATAGCATGCAGAGATACAACTTCGCCCATAAGTAATCTGGGAGTTTAGCATTGATTAACATTGTTCTTGCAGCTTCCACTAACGCTCGGTTTCGTCTTTCGACAACTCCGTTTTGTTCGTGTATGCGTGCAATAGATGTCGGATGCTGAATTCCCACTTTCTCATAGAATTCACGAAGAGTTTGATTAACAAATTCAGTGCCATTATCTGTTCTGATTAGTCGAACGGTGTTTCGTAGTTGAACTTGTATTTTCGTGAGAAAGGTGATGATCATTTGTGGAGCTTGATCTTTGCTTCAAAGAAAGTAGACCCAAGTCCAGCGTGAATAGTCATCAACAATTACTAAGATGTAGCGTTTGCCATTGATCGCTTGCACGCGCATCGGGCCACACAAATCCATGTGAAGAAGATGAAGCACATGCCGAGAGCTGTGTTCCACCTTTGAAGGAAAATGAGCACGAGTGCTTTTGCCTTGTTCACAAGTTGAGCAAAGATGATCTTTAGAATACCGAAACCGTGGGAGTCCTTCAACTAGTTTGTGTCGAGCAAGGTTGGTGATGGTTTGAAAGTTTAGATGTGAGAGACGACGGTGCCATAGCCAGATTTTGTTGATGTTGCCTTTGAAAGTAAACATATGGGAGATGAAGCAACCATGTCTTTCATAGAGATAGTGTAGAGACTAGAATTACGCGATCCGGACATAAGGTCATTTCCTTGTAGATCACGAATGAAACAAGTTTTCTCCCGAAAAACAACCTCCAAATCTCCATCACAAAACTGACCTACTGAAAACAGATTATGACCGAGGCCTTCCACATAGTAAACCCTGCTAATTTCGATGTTCCCATTGACATAGTCTCAGTAGCCCATGATAGCTGCGAAGTAATCATTCCGAACGGCGACAGTGCCAATGAATTTTGCAACAAAGTTTGATAACAGTTTAAGATTGCCTGTCATGTGTCGGGAACATCCGCTATCAACAATCCAGAGAATGATCTCAGTATCACCGCATTACACACAGACGACATAGGTGGAATAGAAGTAGATGTGGAACCCGAAATGTTAGAGGGTTCCAGTAGCAGCTTAGAGTAGATATACAAACATCAATAGCTTTAGGTATCCACTTAAATCCTAGTGTGTTATATATCCATTTCGGCCATCTATAACTACTCTTTGCTTTAGTCTTAGTGAATGCACTAGGTGGTACTACATTCCTGGGAGGTGACACAGGAGCTGCAGGGACAGCAATGCATTTCTTAGAATCTAAAGATGGCGGTCTACCAAGCACAGACTTAGAAAGATTAGTGGGCCTAGAGGTATTCCGTTTCTTAGGATTCCTTAAACGAGAGATGATAGCTTTAGCAACACATTTATCATGGCAATCGGAATTCATACTTTTACGACAAATATCACAAGGTGCATCAGACTGAATATCAAAAGTACTTAACGGTTTAGCATTCGTTACATCACTATTTCTATTAGATTTGCCAGACGCAATATCTATAGTGGAGGCAACGTGAGTCTTATTCATAGTCCTAGGGTGTTCTTCTACTTTAGCATTCTTGATTGATCTTTTCTTAGGTCGCAACTTCCTATTCTTCGATTGAGTGCTCTTAGGCTGTGAAGTGCGGACGTTTGGAAAAGGCTCAACTATTCCTGTTTCAGAGAAGGAAGCTCGTTAGCTACTTGTGATTTGGGAGTAGAAATTCTAGGTTCATGATTACTAAGTGTTACTGGGGCTAATCTCTTAATGATGGTTGGCGGAAGTTGTTCATACTTTCCTAACATTTCTCTTAACATGATGATAGTGTGAATCGATCTTGATTTTCGTGACCAACATTTCCAGAAAAATGCATAACTTCTTTAGTGTGTGCAAGATAATGATCAAGTTCATTTGATGCTTCATCACGAGTCTTTTTGAGTAAATCAAATATGACACCATATTCCTTTTTAACTTTTAAAAGTTCTTGTTCATATTTTGAGATTTGACACGTAAAAGACACGTTTAGATCATCCAGTTTCTCAATTTTAGGATCAGAAGATTTTGCACGCAACTTGGCGATTTTGTGTTGAAAAGCAAGTTGTTGAGCGTGAATATCTTTTTGACACCAATTAAGACGACGAATTGCATTTGAAAGTTCGTTTGACAATCGCTTGTTTTCAACTTTTAAGGACTCGATCCAAGCACATTATCGGTTCCGCAACATTTACCACGAATTAACAGATCGCAGAGATATAATCAAATGCATATGACAAAGAATTCTCTAGCACAACAAGATGGACATCAAAGACAGATGACATCTTCCAAGAGTCGATCAACATCTTTTCTCAACAGTTTCTTTTACGTTTAGTATTAGAAATAGATGTTTCTGTTTTCTCGAAAACGTTTTTCATCACTCCAAGTTCCTTATGAAAATCCTTTTCCCAGGCTAATGCACAATTTTTCAAGTTTTTAACATTAGGTAAAAGATTTTTCGGAAAAATGTCTCTTTGTTCTCGCGCTAGAGGCGATTGAAAATGATCAATTTTGATTTCAGAACGATATTCTATCTCATGTTGTAAAATTTTGAGGTCACCCATGAAGATGTCAAAATATCTAAGAATTTTTCGATTTTCGTGTTTTGAATTAACTTCATTGATGGAAGGTAAAGGACCATAAATTTGTGCATAATCTGGTTGGGGATTAACATTAGAAGACTCAGGTGTTTTAATGATAACCCTTGGTGTGTTAGAAGAATCCGTTGGTGTGACGAAAGTGACCGCATAAAGTTTGAAACTTTTTGCCAAAAACAAGTATTTTAACACCTTAAAACGTTGAAAGTACAAGAATCTTGGATTAAAAAATGTAAAAAACAAGTTTTGAAGCGTACCAAAGATCACGTTATCTTTACGCGTATAACCAAAACCAAAAAAACTTCAAAAACAAAAGTGTGCACCCAACTATTTGGCGATTGATACCACTGTTAGGTCACAAGGTTTACAACACAAGCTTATAAGAAAGATAGAGAGGCGATTGAACAAGTATCACACACACACACACGATAATATGAAACGGTTAGGCGTAGAGCATGTAGTGAAAGAGAATAACTTGAACAACCAACCTTCAAATGAAGGTTTACAAGGGGTATTTATAGGAGGGAAGCTAGGGCAACACTCCTAGTTCCCTTCCTTTCCTTATTGGGCTAGGCCTAGGCTTATGGGCCTTCTACATAAGCCTAAGGCTAATAACAAACATAAAGGCCATAATAAGCTAACTATTACATATGAGTAACTAACACTTGAATAAGGTTTAGGAGTGATTCCAACATGTGATGCTTGTAATGTAGGAAAACAAGTCCATTCTGTCACAAAGCTAAAAACATGGTGTCTACAACTAAGTGTCTAGAATTACTACACATGGATTTATTTGGTCTACCGCTATCCAAAGTTATGGAGGCAACTACTACACTTTGGTTATAGTGGATGATTACTCTAGGTACACATAGACTAAATTCTTAAAGAACAAAATGGAAACGTTTAATTATTTTGAAATATTAAGTAAGAAAATCCAAAGACAACTAGGAAGTCCTATTGTGTCTATTAGAACGAATCATGGTAGGGAATTCGATAATGAAGTGCAATTTGGAGCTTTTTGTGACGCTAATGGTATTACTCACAACTTCTGGGCTCCTCGCACTCCACAATCGAATGGGGTAGTTGAAAGAAAGAATAGAACCCAACAAGAAATGAGTCGCACCATGCTAAATGAGCAATCCATACCTCAAAATTTTTGGTGCAATGCCGTTGATACTTCAACGTACATACTTAATCGAGTCTTAATTAGACCAATTTTAGGTAAAACTCCATACAAGTTACTTCGAGGCAAAAAGCCTACGTTAGATCACTTTAGAGTCTTTGGTAGCAAATGTTTTCTTTTTAACACTAAAGATTACCTTACAAAATTTGATCCTAAATCAACCGAAGGTATATTTTTAGGTTACTCTCCTAATAGCAAAGCTTACGTCATACTAAATAAAGAAACAATGAAAGTAGAAGAGTTATTAAATGTAAAATTTGATGAAAGTCCACCCAAACCTTCTCCACCTCTTGTCGATGACGAGATTGTAGAAAGTGAAGCTATTGTAATAAAGAAAAAAATAAATGAAGAAGAAGAAGAATCTTCAAATAATGAACTCACAAATATTAAAGAGTCCAAAGATCACCCCGTAGATAAGGTCATAGGAAAGTTAAACGAAAGAACCTTAAGGTCTCAAGTTCAAAACCAAAGTAGCCTATTTTGTTTTATTTCAACCATAGAACCTAAGAATACACAAGAAGCCATAAAAGATGAAAGTTGGGTAATGGCTATGCAAGAAGAGTTAAATCAATTTGTTTTTAATGATGTTTGGACACTTGTCCCTCTACCTAGTAATCAAACCATAATAGGAACCAAATGGGTTTATAAAAACAAATTAGATGCAAACGAAGTAGTGTCTAGAAACAAGGCTAGACTCGTTGCCCAAGGGTATAACTAACAAGAAGGAATAAACTTTGATGAGACCTATGCCCCCGTGGCTAGATTAGAGTCTATAAGAATACTTCTTGCTTATGCTTGTGCTAATGATCTTAAGCTTTATCAAATGGATGTCAAAAGTGCTTTTCTAAATGGTTTTATTAATGAAGAAGTATATGTAGCTCAACCTCCGGGCTTCATCGATTTTGAAAAACCAAACATGTGTATAAGTTAAAGAAAGCCCTTTACGGTCTTAAACAAGCTCCAAAAGCTTGGTATGATAGACTCAAGTCATTCTTAATCAAACACAACTACACTATGGGGTTAGTTGACAACACACTTTTTACTAAGAAAAGAGAGTCACATATAATCATCGTTCAAATATATGTAGACGATATTATATTCGGATCTACTTGTCAAGACATGTGTGATGATTTCTCTAAAATCATGCATGACGAGTTCGAGATGAGTATGATGGGAGAATTTAGTTTCTTTCTTGGTCTACAAATCAAACAAGTAGAAGATAGTATCTTCTTTAACCAATCTAAATACATAAAAGAGATGTTAAAGAAATTCGGTCTAGAAGAGTCGAAACCAATTAGGACACCAATGTCATTCGACACCAAACTCACAAAAGATGAAGACAACAAATCCGTTGATAACACAAAATATCGTGGCATGATTGGTAGTCTTCTCTACCTCACGGCTAGTAGGCCGGATATCATGTTTAGTGTTTGTCTATGTGATAGGTTTCAAGAAGACCCTAAAACATCACACCTAGAAGCCGTAAAAAGGATATTTAGATACATTAAGGGTACGACTCAATTAGGATTATGGTATCATAAGGGTACGGGAGTAGAAACAATTGTATATGCAGATTCTGACCATGCAGGTGATTATGTTGACCGAAAAAGATCAAGTGGGGTATGTACTTTTATGGGATGTTGTTTAACATCCTGGTTTTCAAAGAAACAAACGGCATTAGCAATATCAACAACCGAAGCCAAATACTTCTCCGCCAGCAAAGCATGCCAACAAAAACTATGGATGAAACAAGCGTTAGTTGACTACGACATTCATCTAAGCGACATAGCCATTCTATGTGACAACAAAGGTGCCATCGATTTAAGAAAGAATCCGGTATTACATTCTCGCACAAAGCATATAGAGATTCGTCATCACTTCTTAAGAGACAATGTTCAAAAGGGGAACATCTCTATTGAGAAGGTAGCGTCCGAAGACAACATAGCCGACGTCCTCACCAAACCGTTGAAGCGGGAACAATTCAACCTACTTCGTCTTGGTCTTGGTCTCATGGAACAATCTTGGCTTATCAGTTTATGGACCACGCCCTTTTAAAATTCGAAAATAGACAGGTTGCCCACCGCTTTTCTTGGACCCAACCAGGGGCTGCCATTTGTCCGACAACTTATGACACAAGTACGTATTTTGAAGGTATATGTCATGTATTGTAACGTATTGTTTTTTGGGAAACTTGTATGGTTTTTTGGGCATCTTTATGTTTTTTGGGCAACTTGTATTTATACACGAGGATAGTTTTGTCATTTCACATTTAAAAAAAAAATCAAACGCCCACACAAAACACAGATTCACACAGTCACACACCTATTGTCCTCCACATAAACCATCACAACTAACACCACTACAACCACCCAACAACCCGATGCCACCACCATCCGGGCGCACCTCCACACACGCCACCACCATCCAGCGGCACCACCACACAACTAAACCTTCTTCTGCAGTGGCCTGTCCTTGTTACAGGTAATTCAAATCACCTGAAGAAATCTTTTGTTATTATCTACTTAATGTATTTTATCTTCGATTTAATCTGTAAGTTTAGTTAAATTTGCATTTGTGGTTGTTCCCTTGATGAAAGTCAAAATTAGGGTTATCACCCCTAAACCAAAAATCAGGTTTTGTAAATTTGTTAATTTGATGCAATTATGTTCTGCTAAAAAACATGTGAATCAGGCTCGGTATTGATTATTGTATCTAAATTATTATATCTTCTTTTATACTCTAGATTCAGGCTCGGTATTGATTATTGTATATTATATCTTCTTTTATATTCTAGATATATTTAGGAGGAATGGTGTTCTGAATGTGTTACATTGATTTGCAAATGGAGCAACTATATCTTGTTAAGACTTATTTTCTATGATATTTAAGGTATTGTTTGAATTGATTTTCTCTAGCATACCAGTACTTCTAACCTTTAAGCTTTTATATCTTATCTTAAGCTTTTCAAGTAGCTGTTGAAGTTTATATCTACTATTTTCAGTCTAAAAGGGCCGTTTGGACGTACTTTTTATATGTCCGCAAAGACTTGGATGTATGAGTTGATTTGATGTGGCTGTTTAGACCAGCCGATGCAGATTGGGCTTTAGCTTATCGTGAACGGATGCTTGAATACTTCTGGAACCACAAGGTTGAATACACAAAGTGATAGCCGTCTTTCAAGGTACGATCCTTAATGTCCGTTTGACCCATAATTATTGTCAAATGTTCACTTGTGTTATATATTAGTCGATTATTATAAATAAAATTAAAATCAACGACATTTCTTTTGTAAATACCCGTTCACATATACAAAAACGGCTATGGTTTGCAAACCACTTCTATATTGGTTATGTATACTTTATTAATATTTGCTATATAGCAGAATATAATATTTGGTTGCCCAAAAGTACATCACGGTACATGTCCTTTAATGTCTTCTGTTCCCAATCACTTTCTTCAATACAATTTGTTTAACAAAATCTTTCTTTCTTCTTTTGGTCTATTGACTTCATATCTTTATCCCAATTTTTCTGCTTTCGTTTAGAAAATATGCCTGACAATATCCCACTAGATGTTCAACTAGATATCATCCGTAGGCTACCTCCTAAGTCTATACTCTAGCAACGTAGTGTTTGCAAGTTATGGAAGGCTAGTATAGATTGTGGAAGCTTCATCTTTAATTACGTTGTTCGTCGTAATGATGAGTGTTTATTTGCGCTAACATTCGATATGGGTGACCAAGGTTTTGTGTTAGCTTTAGATGAACATCTAATCACTACGCCACTTAATACAGATTTAATGCTTTCATCTATGATTACAGTTGGCAATTCTAATGGTCTTTGGTGTTTTGTCTATGGTTCTAATCTAATGACTGTTATTTGGAACCCGACAATCAAAAATCACTTGCAGATTTGTCCCGGTTACACGCATCAAATCGAATGTCAAAAGATTTGTTTTGGTTTTGCCGTCCGTCCGGACACTTTTGACCCGACGATCGTGAAGGTCTCCTATCCCGCTTTCGAAAGTGGTTTCTGGTATGTGTCTGTCTTTTCTTTGAACTCGTTAAGGTGGACAATCCTTGAAAATTTCCACCCCCTCGTGAAACTATCAAATTGAAACGTAAAAGTCATGCAGTTGTAGGTCGTTTTATCTATTGGGCTGGGAGTGAAAAGTTAACTAATGAGGACGGTGTTATTTATAAGATTTATATGTTGATTTCTTTTGATTTGGTAACTAACCAATTTAAAGTTATAGACCTACCGCAGATTTTAAAAATGAACTCCCGCCCATTCAATGTTTTCGATCTTGGAACCTCTCTAGTGACTTTTGGGATGATCATTGGTGAAGATATTCCATTGTTTTGCGGATGGTTGTTGGACGTCAATGGTTCTTCCATAACATCATTTAGAAGCCTATTCGCCATCCCTACCCAATATTTGGTTCGTTTGCTTGGGTTTACAAAGGATCAAGCTCCAATAGTGGAAGCGTACGGCGACAATCATTTGGGTCAGTCGGTATTTGTGTACAACAAAGAACTTGAATTATTTGTCCGCATGGGAATGTTAGGAGATGC
This sequence comes from Chrysanthemum makinoi, assembly GCA_910596185.1. Taxonomy (NCBI): domain Eukaryota; kingdom Viridiplantae; phylum Streptophyta; class Magnoliopsida; order Asterales; family Asteraceae; genus Chrysanthemum; species Chrysanthemum makinoi. The sequence continues at coordinate 109,228,793 of OU343221.1, forward strand.
GGGATCTTTCTACATCGCCCCATACAAAGAATCTCTTCTTTTGTTAAATCAGCAAGACCATGCTGTTTATAGTATGTTTTATTTTTTACTTACCATTCTATTAATGTTTTATTTTTAACTTACACCATTATATTTATGTTCAACAAGTTTGTTCGGCAGAAGTTAGGGATCATGCTTAATCGGAATGAAGCTTTGTGGTTTTAGTACAATGTCTGTATGTTAAGGAAGCATGGAGTCGTTAGCTTTTTCTGCGTACTTGCTGAATTTTATAAATCAAGTGGTTATATATTATGTAACCATTAAACTCATAATTATGTAGTAATCGTAATATGTAGTAGGTTGTCTGTATGAAACGTTGTATGTCAACGTATTTACTATTTCCTATGTTCTTTAATCCCATTATACATCTTTGTTTAATCTGGGGAACTAGCAGTTGTTTCCAATAAATAATGTGGCAACTAACTGTTGTACGTAGGGCAACTTCTTTTCCTTATTGACTACTTTTATAAACCATGGAGTTCTTCTAGTTGTTACAATTCGTATTCTACAATCAACTAATAACTACCAACTAGTGACTATGCACACTTGAAATTAACAGATTTTCCATTCAACACTAGTACAATATAACTAGCAGTTGTAAGTTTAATACTAGCAGCACTAAACCAATATGTGTTTATTCAGGCCCAGAATAGTAAGAGCAACAGCTACCCTGGTGGAGCTAAAACACCAGACATCAGCAAGGCGACCGCCTACATAGCGGAGTGGCTGAAATTCAAATTTCCCGTTGCGGTGCACTTTAAATATGACTTCTTTGGTTTTCGCCATGTCTTATAAAATATAAACCCTAATAACAATTTCAATAACTTTTAATTAAATAAATATTTAATAATATAATATAAAATATAAAGCTGCACAGTTATTTATAATCATGTACTCTATAAATATATGAACGAATAAGGTAACAAAGTACATACGGGGGAGTACAACAAACCTGGATTTGTTTATAAAAAAGAAGAAAAGGACAACGATTTTTTTTATTTGGATTCTTCGATGAAAGTCACCAGGGTAAGCATCCGCAATGGCAACTTGATGAAAGACTTTTTACTATTCTAATAAGATATTCAAATGACTTGTTCCATTGTGGCAATAACTTTGAAGAAGACTTTTTACAAAAACACTTGTAAAGACTTCAAGCGTTTGAAGCTATTGTCAAAAAGCTTTTGTATTTATAAAATTTCATTTTTCACCCAACATTAAATATGCAAAAGCTTTTTGCAGTGGAGTAGTTGGTTTTGCAAAAGCTTTTTACCTCAACCATTTAATTGTATTCAATGCATCAAGTCTTTTAAGACTTGATGCATTGGTAATGCTCGAGGAATGTGTGGATGTTGATAGTTGAAGATTATTAAATTGATTTAAAACTACAAAAACCATTTCCCAAAAAGCAACTGACATCCTTACCTATAAACAGGTGAAAACAAAATAGCCCAATGCTAGAGTTCACAAAAAAAGTAAAAAAAAAGTAAAATGCAGAGGCCACTGATACTCTAACTCTTAGTGACCACAAAAAACCCATTTGCAAACACCAATTCTTACAGTTAGTTTGGATTATTCACACTATACACCAATTCAAATTGTCAATAAATAATACAGCTGTCTACACAAAAACTAAAAACACATTTTCATTTGTGAAATTTACCATTCACTTCTACTGTGATATTTTAGTCAATTAACATTTAGATCAATTAGATTATCAATCATCACAATCATTTACTTAAATGTCGTGTTCTTTATGTCAAGATGGTACATGCACTCCGAATTGTACTAATTTGCACGATTCTTTATTTAAAGACATGATAGACCGTTTCAAGAGAATGGTAATTACTTGTGAGCCGGGAAAGACTTTCCCAATAGAAGGAAATTTTAGAGAGAAAAAGAGTGATTGATAAGAGGAAAAGAATGATTGAACAACTTCCAGAGTATGAATGTGAGTATGAAGATATGAAAGCGCGTTTCAAGAGGATCGAAGATGATAATGCTAATTTGGAAGCAACGTGTGAAGAGGCGATAGCTGATTTTAAGATTTACAAAGATTATAATGTCGATGCCGAAGTATGAAGAGATGAAAACCAGTTTTAAGAATTTGAAAGATCATAATGTTGTTGTCAAAGCTAAGTATCAAGAGATGGTTGAATGTGCCAAAAAGCTTGTCAACATACTCAAAGAAGTTGCAGCTGATGCTGATGATTTTTAGGATTATGAATGTGTTATGTATATGTTTAAGAATGTGCTATTTTGGACTTATTTGGTATGTAAGGTAATAAGTATTTATCTAATTAACAAGGTACTAGATTACTGCATCAAATTTTATGTTATGATTTTATGATATCATTTGTGAAAACATAAATAATCAAAATAATAGCCAATCTCGATATTCTTCACATGCGAATATACTCTAACTAGAGTTAATTTCAATACTAAACTCAAAATTCCATTAGTTATAGATATAATTCACTAGGAAACATAAATTTTCCAAACCTCAAGAGTCAAGATGATTCTTTAAAGGCTGCAGTTGAAGAAAAGGAGAATGAAGGGGTGCATGCAACCACTGCCAGTATTGCTGCATCCACTGCTAGTATTAGAGTAACCACTGCTGCTATTATTATACCCATCGCTAGTTCAGACGTTTCCGCTGCATAGGCAACCATTGCTACAATTATAACCACATCAATAACACCAACACCAAAACCAAAAGAGGTCGACAATGAGAATGCCATACAATTGGTCAACCAAAAGCAATCTCACCCTATCCCTGCACCTAGACCTATTGCTAAGAGTCTAAACATTGGTGAACCTGCAGTAAAGATGTAGTTATTGAAACTGATATTGGAAAGGGTAAAGGGATTGCAGATCCAACTTTGGTGTTTCAAAGTACAGAGGATCAGATAGCTTTTGATGAAAAAATTGCTAAAATATTACATATGGAAGTAAATGCTAAAGAAATTGCTACAAAAGGAAAAGGACAAAGCGTAAGAAGCCTCTAAACAAGTCAGAGAAGAGCGTAAACGGAATGATGTATTTTACCCTACATAATTACGAAAAGCGTTCAGGTTTACTCGTAATGATTAATTTAGCTTCATAGTCCTAAAAAGGGTCAACAAAAACCAAAAATAATTCAGGCCATAGAAGGAATCTATACCAACGTCGTAAACAATTGCATAGATGATGCATATAAACCATTCCTTATTAGTCTACAAACTGCCACTAAATTTGTTAATGAACCAAGTAATGTTACATACTTAACTAACGACATCTAAGGTATCATACCCTACATAATTACGAATCAGATACACATACAAAAGAGCAATGGATTATAAAATGGAATTAACACCTATCTAACATAGGTATTCATCGAATAACAAAAATGATTTATTATAACACAGAACCAATTGAAAATAATCATATGTAATAAACAACGAGAAGAATATTTACGTACCATATTTGGGAACATTTTTTTAAAACCTGATCAATCGAATGTGGTTTGCAATCAACACTGTAGCTTTAAAGATGGTGACATAACTGACGTTACAAGGAAGACAGGGGGCTGACGAAGAACATGGCTTGATTTGTGAAAATAGTACTGCGAGAAGCAAAAACAGAGAAAAACGATAACTATGGATGCTTTTTTGGTCAGTGACTTTTGGATTTTGATTATAAATCCACTGTACTTTTAATATTCAAATGTGTACTTTTTTGTCTAACGTAAAATGACGATAGAACCCTTTTTAAAATTATACGGTTGCCCAGCGCTTTTTAGTTGCCCAAAAAACAATACCTTACATATACGGGACACTTGTCGCAATGTCGATGAGTTGCCCAATGACAGCGGTTGCCCTCGGTCTATTTTCAAATTAAAAATAAAAGTGGTCCGAAAAGTGATAAGCCTCAGGGCGCGCGGTCTATTTGCATCATTTTCCATTTTAAAAAAGATAACTGATGCTAAAAAAAATCACAAAAAAGAAGTAACCTTGTGTTGTATGAGAAAAGAGCACAAAAAAGAAATAACCAATGCTGCATGATCCATTACCCATGCCAAAAAAGAAGTAACCTTGGGTTGTCATTCATGCCGACCGCTGCCACCCAAAGAAAAGAGTACAAAAGTTTAGCTGATTTTTAGATCCACAAAAATGCATCGCAAAAGGTAAAACTAAAAGGCTACTCACTTTGACTTGCATGAGTTTTTGTGGATTGACCAACAGTATGAGCATTAGCATCTGAATTTGATCGGTGCATGGATGTTGTGGAGGGCTGCTCCAGGCGCCTTTTTCTTCCTTGTGACTGATGAGTAACATTTTTTAGAGAACTTGCTTGGACATTGTCATCCCTGCCAATCACTGCGACCCAAAGAAAGGAGGAGAAAAGTTCAACTGATTTTTAGAACCAAAAAAATGCATCGGAAAAAGGTAAAACTAAATAATTACTAACGTTGACTTGCATGAGTATCCGTGGACTGAACAACGATATGAGCATGACCATCTGAATTTGGTTGGTCCATGCATGTTGTGGAGAACGGTTCTAGGCGTCTTTTTCTTCCTAGTCCAATTTAAAAATCTCATGAGCATCTGATCTAATCATTGTAAAGTGCGGAGTAAAAAGAAAATATAGTAAAGGACCTTTGCTCGCTTCCATCTTATTAGGAGTCATTGGCTGACCAACGGTGCACGCATAACTGGATGAACCGGCCACCTGACCACTTGGACCACCCGGTCCAACCTGCTTGTTGTCCGGCTGCTTTCTTGGCCTGCCTCTCTTGCGAGGTTGCTGTGAAAACCCAGGATCATCTGTGCTCACTCCTAACCCAATTAAAAAAACCTCATGAGAACTCGGTCTAATTATTCTAATGTGTTGCGTAAAAAGGAAATACAGCAAAGCACCTTTTTCTGCTCCCATCTTATTAGGAGTCACTGGATTGTGAACAACGTGCACATAAGTGGATGAATCACCCACCTGACCATCCGAACCACCCACGGCAACCTGGTTGCTGGTCGGCTGCTTCGGCATGCCTCTCTTTCGAGGCTGCTGCGAAGCTGTGTCATCATTTGCAGGCAATCCTACCACGATTAAAAAATTCTCATAAGAACCTGATCTAATTATTTTAAAATGTTGTGTAAAGAAAAAATACAACAGAACACCTTTGTCAAGGTCAACTCCTTTGCTGGCCAGGTGTTTTCGCAACCTAACTCTTCCTCGACTTTTTTGTGAACATGCAGCACCATATGCAGTTGACCCTGGCCCGGTTTAAAAAATACCATGAGAATCTAATCGAATCATTGTAAAGTGTTTTGTAAAAACTAACAACATGAAAGAGCCTTTACCATGGTTTTTTTAAAGGAGTCTTTGGCAAATGCGGCTCCAAATTGTCTGCAATATTGTCATTCACCTCCAAAGAACCACCCACCGGTGCATAGCCTACCCCCGTATGACCACTATAATATAAAGGCTTCTCTTGGCCTGTATTGTGCATGCCTTGCTCCTGAACAACATCTGCAAACGAAAAAACAACATAAATGCATGAATGTTGTGAGAATGAGTGTTTTCCGACACTGCAACGACGGCCAAAAGTCACCACAGTGGCATGTCAAAAAATAATTCATATAGTACCTGGGGTAACCGGTCGAAGCGAATCAGGTAAAGCATGAGCTAATCCCCGTGGCGGTGTTGGGACACCTGCACCCCACAAAAGTACACCAAACATAGAAAGAGTAAAGGGTCATATCAATGCACAACAAAATGAAAAAACAAAGTGCCAAAAGACGCGCAACCCGAAACATTAGGGAGTCGGCATATACCTGGTGGTCGAGCACGACGTGACCGATAGTTTGGCCTCCTACCTAGAAAGAAACAAATAAACATATGCATAAAACGGGAGAGCCATGAAATGAATAGAACAGGTAATTGGAAATAGAGTAAGTGTACCACGACGTGGTTCCTGTGATACTCCCTGTAAAACAAAGTGTTGAGGTTCTGTATCCACAGGAAGTGGTGCAGTTACATAGGCAGCAAAATCCAATACATAAGGACCAGTAACATAAGTATGTGTCGTTTGGCAGGCGGAGACAGCCGATGCAATGACCTCAGGCATTCCACATTCAGTAAACTCATGAACATTTGCAACATTGTTTTGTATGACGTTTTCACATGGCCGGTCGCGAATGTTTTGAGAGTCAGGTATAGTTTTTGAATTCATAGTTACAAAAAACAGCGCGTAAACAAATAACAAAGACAGCACCCAAAAAGCAAATCAGAACTATCAACATTTTTTTATAGTTATGGTGAGCAACAAAAGAATCAGCAAGAAATATTTTCGAAACATAGAAGATGAGAAAAAGACGCCAAAAAAAATAGAAGAAAGTTAGCACTTGTGATCCAACACAAAAACAAAGGGGAAAAAAAACCTAAAACAAAAGTTAAGAGAGCCAACTTATAAAAAGGTAGAAAGCATTTAATGAAGCTAACATTCAATTTCAAAGACTCATTAAACTAAAATGCAACCCCAAATCTGACTATCAACATTTAATCACTCTAACAACTAAACATAACAAACCTAGAATAAAAGGAACTAACATAAAGCAGCCTAACCACCATTTACCTAAGGCAACAACAATCAGGCAACTCAATCGAAAAGACTAACGAAACCCACCAAAAATCTAAAAGAAAACAGTCAAAAATTAAAGGGAAAAACATCAAACCTAGTATCAAATTGCGCAAAGAGTAAAGTTGCCGGATTTATTTTTCAGCACAAATAATTGATATACCTAACTTCAACTACAACAATCAGACAATATATCAAGGAAAAAAAGAATATGTGGAGGAAAAATGACATGACCTGTAGCAGGGAACAAATGACAAGAGGGCATCCACAAAATCAACATAAAAAAATAATTTATATTGCGAAGAACAGTTGCCCCTTCACAATCGCCTGTAGCAACGACGAATTTCATTCCTTTCGGAGCCTAAAATCGCCGGATAATTTTTTGGAGTCACACCCAATCGGATCTAAAAGGTAAGCGTATGTTGTGAGTGAAGATGAATAGGCAGCGATTCGGGTAGGCTAAAGCAAATAACCAACGGGGCCCGTTAAAAATTAAAAAAAAACTCACGTTACTATTCATAAGAGGCTCAATAAATGTAATATAGTAGTAATTTGTCGTCCTTTGTAGTTGTGTGTATCATTGTTCGAATCCGATTATTTCATGCACATCTTTTCAAATTTTGATGATTTTGTGTATCGATTTAAAAAAAAAACTATATTTGATTCCCCAATACGTGATTCGGTTTCCAAAAATACGTCAATTGATACATATTTGTCACCGTTTGTAGTTGTGTGTACCATTGTTCGAATCCGATTATTTCGTGCACATTTTTTCAAATTTAATTATTTTGTGTATCGATTTCTAAATGTACTAGATTCGATTCCAAAAAATACGTGATTCGGTTTCCAAAATTCGTCAATCGATCATATTTGTCATCGTTTGTAGTTGTGTGTACCATTGTTCGAATCCGATTATTTCGTGCACATTTTTTCAAATTTCGATTATTCTGTGTATCAATTTCTAAAAATACTATATTCGATTCCAGAAAATACGTGATTCGGTTTCCAAAAATCCGTTAGTCGATAGATATTTATCATCGTTTTTAGTTGTGTGTACCATCGTTCGAATCCGATTATTTCCTGCACATTTTTTCAAATTTTGATTATTCTATATATCGATTTCTAAATATACTAGATTCGATTTCAAAAAATACGTGATTCGGTTTCCAAAAATCCGTCAATTGATACATATTTGTCATCGTTTGTAGTTGTGTGTACCATTGTTCGAATCCGATTATTTCGTGCACATTTTAATTTTTTTGATGATTATGTGTATCAATTTCTAAAAATCCTAGATTCGATTCCCAAAAATACGTGATTCGGTTCTCAAAAATACGTCAATCGATATACAGAATAATCAAAATTTTAAAAGATGTGCAGGAAATAATCGGATTCGAACAATTGTACATACAACTAACAAAAGTGACAAGTGTGATACATTTTTAAACAATTAGTCTTATTTATTTTATTCTTTAACAAAATTAATTATCTGCAGCTAATGATGACATACAATGATACAAACATACCTGACATCTTGGTTTAAAATTGCGTTTTGCGACCCGATGCACTCAAGATCCCAAAAGCCGATGCATGATGTGTAATGCGAATGCGAGCGCAATTTAGACGCATTGCGTTTAGTATTAAAAAAATACAAAATTATTTATACATAGTATAATTTACCAAGTACCAAGTAAATGCAATGAACTTATATATATATGTCACTACCATATTGAAATTAGACCAATTATCCATTTAATAAACCATCAAGTCAAAATTAAAGCACGACTCAAAATAATTAGCAAAAATAAAATACTACCAGTTTAAGATAAACAAAGAAAAAGAAACAAAAGCAGTTTATCTTTCACTAATATCTCTTGGAAAATATTAATCAACTATTAAAAATGGGGAAAATTTGGATGTACGGTAAGAACTATGCTGGTTATTGTGTTTCTAAAGACGTCATTAACTAAGGTCATTTTAGAAGCCCCGTTATAATAGTTAGGGTTTTAAAAAATAGTTTTATTTTTACAAATTAGCCTAACTTTCAAATTGCGCTAATTTAGGTTTCATGATGCGAAATTATCCCAAATGCAAATGCAATGATGCATGCAATTTGCGCAATGATGCGCGCATTTTTAAACCAAGCCTGACATAAAGTATTTCACAATACCAATTACGTACACCAACAAAAAAACATGATTCGGTCAAACGATGACCAAATCAGTTGAGATTGGTGGTGATCACGTGTAGTTAGGGGCGAGATTTAATCAGGGACGGAGCCAGAATCAAATATAAGTGGGTGTACAAAATCTTTTGAACCGTAATATTGGAAACATATTTTGAAGGATTGTGTGCATTTAAGATGCATTTAAAAAAAATCAGTGTTTTTTAAAAAAATTAACACTACATCGAAAAAATTCATGGGGTTCCCGAGCACCTGCGAAAAACCCCTTAGCTCCGTCCCTGGATGTAATGGTGATAACGCATGGGGATGAAAGGTTTAGCGCGTGATTTTGGCTCCCATATGGGTTGTCTAAAGTTTGGAGCTAGTTGGTTACCCCCTCCGTCCCATATTAATTGTCCACTTTGAAATTTCTAGGTCTTTTATTTTCAACTTTGACCTTAAATATTTATAAATGCATTATATAATACTTGATGCAAAATATATGTATAGATTGAGTTTTAAATGTATTTTACATTGGTTATAATTTTTATTAAATATTATATAACACAAACAAAAATATTTAAGGTAAAAGTTGAGAAAGAAAGACTTAAGAAATCAAAACAGGACAATTAATATAGGACGGGGGTAGTACTAAAATTTCGTTACCTAGATATGGTTCAGTAAAGCATAAATGATAAGACGAATGTATTTTGATATGCTACATGGTTTGTTGAAATTTAGATGTTAAACACATAAGCAATCGTTTATTTCATCTTGGTTTTGTATTGAATATCATTCGAAGTTTTAAACTGTATCGTTCATATACATGTTAAAATTATTTTCGTTGTCATAACTTTATAACTTTTTGATATTAAGTTAGGTGAAATTGGGTAAGTAGGTCTCGTCTCTAAAGAGATTTAGAGGACACGTTGCCACTACAATGGCTAAAGATAGTTTAGTCGAAATTGATAAACGAAGACAATAGATGAGTTATGAATCAAGTTTGATAACTTAGCGTGAATTGGTTATGTCCCAAACCATCTTACATAAAACATTGAAGATCGGTCTTTTTATTTTTTTAACTTGTACGTTTTTTTGTATTCTTGATACTACAAACTCGAGAACAAACCATCAAGCATGATTTAAGGTTAGCCACAAACTGTGAAATGAGGCATGTCTAGTGCATCATGAGTAACAAGGGGTGTTGACTTCTTAAAAATATAAAAATATGCAAGCAAAAGTTCAAAAGGACTTTTAGATTTAGAAATGTCAAAATGTTGTAATGTGTTGCGAATCATGATTTAAATTTAGAATCTTTTAACATGCATGTAATGGATTATCCCAGCTACTTGCGTCTCATCAATTGTATATTTGTATTAACATAAGATTATGAGATTTATGTACTTAATTAGCCAAATCTGGTGTTCGGTAAATCTACCAAAAGTAAATGCATTTTGAGGTCGCAAAAGTTAAATTATGGTTACATGGTGTTTTAAGTAATATTAAAGGATAGATCCGAAAAACGTTATTAACCAAATAGCGGGGTAGACCAACATAATAATATGTTAGACAGTTAGACTATAATTTCAGTTGGATCATATTAGCTTATACCAAGAACATTATGTAAATGTTAGACTTTCTTTTTGTAAACTGAAATGTATTCATTGAGTGGATGGCCATTTTTTTGATGTGTTATAGTATCATGTGTTACATGTTTTTGAAAGAAAAAATCATTTTCTGGAAACTGACATGTATGCATTGAATGCATGTCGTTTTTGCATATGTATTTCATATAGTATGATATTTATTATTAATTGTATGTTTTTGGAAGAGAAAAAACATAGTTCACATGTTAAATTGTTTGGGTTTAGGGTGTGTGACTATGTGTGGTGAAAACTATTAGCCAACGATTAAATACTCAGCACTCAACACAAGGGAGTATTGTTGGGGAGGGTTGGGTTTTGAATTTGAGGCCGTTAACGCTATTGGGAACTCGGGCGGTTTGATTAGTATATAGGACCCGAAGTATTTGTCGAAAGATGTAGTTGTGAAAGATGATAATTTTCTTCTTGTTTCGGGTATATTGTCGGATGGAAATATTCGAATTAATCTGATGAATGTTTATGCTCCACAAAACAATGTCGAAAAAAGGAACTTGTGGGCGAAAATTCTTCAGGTTATTCAATCGGGGCAAGGGTGGTGGATTGTTTTTGGGGATTTTAATGCAGTTAGAGATCCGGGGGAAAGGAAAAACTCTATTTTTGATCCGGTTTGCTCTAGAGATTTTAATGATTTTGTTGATGAAGCAGGTCTTCGAGAATACAATTTGAAAGGCATGAAATATACTTATTTGGTCAATCGAAGGGGTGTATGTAAGTTGAGTAGAATTGATAGAATGTTAGTTTGTGATAATGTGTTTAATAAATGGCCAAATGCTTGTGTTAGAGCCCTTAAGAGGGAATATTCAGATCATGCGCCATTGATTCTTACTTTGCATGACACAAATTTTGGCCCTAAGCCTTTTCGGTGGTTTGACTCTTGGATGGATAGACCGGGTTGTGAAGATGTGATAAATTCTGTCTTAGTGGGTTGGAGTAACGTTGGTCCAGCGGATATGAATTTGATGAGAAAATTGAAAAGATTAAGGGATAGGCTTAAAGTTTGGATAAAAGAGTGTAGACTCAAGGAGGCCGAAGATGAAATTAGGTTAAAACAAGAAAAGGAAGATATGGAGATTTTAATGGAACAAAGAGATTTAGAAGAGTCGGAATTATGGGTTTGGTCAGAATGCAAAAAGAGTCTTGAGGAGATCGAGATTTATAGATCTCGGGATTTGAAACAAAAATCTCGGGTTAAATGGGATTCGCTTAGTGATGAAAATACTAGTTTCTTTCATGGTGTTGTTAATGGAAGAAAAGCTAGAAACGTGATTCCAGGCCTTGAGATTAATGGTGAATGGGTTTCTAAGCCGACTCTTGTCAAGAGAGAAGTTCTTCGATTTTTTAGACAACATTTCAAAGAAGATATTTTCTTTCGGCCGGTTATAGATGGTACGGGTTTGAGGCGGATCAGTGATCTAGATGGTGTATCCTTGGTTTCTATGTTTTCTAAACAAGAAATTAAAGAGGCGGTTTTCGATTGTGGTTCTAATAAAGCGCCTGGCCCCGATGGTTTTAATTTCCGTTTTGTTAAACGATTTTGGAACCTTTTGGAAGATGATTTCTATCGTATTATGAAGGAATTTCATGAGACAGGATGTATTAACTCGGGTTGTGGGTCGTCTTTTATTACTTTAATTCCTAAGGTAAAATCGCCTTTGGGACTTAAAGATTATAGACCTATTACGCTCATTGGGATGATTAGCAAGATTATCTCCAAAATTCTTGCTAATCGGCTTAAGAAGATCTTGGGTAAGTTGATTTCCGAGTCTCAATCGGCTTTCTTGTCCGACCAGTTTATTCTTGATGGTCCCTTAGTGGTTAATGAGGTTATGGAATGGTTGAAAAAAAGGAAGAAAAAGGCGTTTCTTTTAAAGATAGATTTTGAGAAAGCCTATGACAATGTCAATTGGCATTTCTTATTATCTATTATGAATCACATGGGTTTTTCGTCGATTTGGTGCTCTTGGATTAAAGGTATTCTTATGTCTTCTCGAGCTTCGGTTCTTGTTAATGGCTCGCCTACTTTTGATTTTAAATGCGAGAAGGGTCTTCGACAAGGTGACCCCATATCTCCTTTTTTATTCTTGATTGTCTTGGAAGCCTTTTCTTGTATGTTGGAAAAAGCGAAAGTGATCGGTGATCTTAAAGGTATTAGTCTCTCGGATAATGAAGTGGCGATTAATCATCTTTTCTACGCGGATGATGCCCTTATTTTAGGAGACTGGTCTCGAGAGAATCTCCAGAGTACGGCTCGGATTCTAAGGGTTTTTTTATTTATGTTCGGGCTTACGTATAAATATTCATAAATCGAATTTATTCGGGGTTGGGACTGAAGATAATGAGGTGGATATGATGATGGAGGTTTTGGGATGTAAACGAGGCGCCTTTCCTTTTGTTTACTTGGGTATTAAGGTGGGAGCCAACATGTCTCGAGTTAATAATTGGAATCCGGTTATCGAAGTCATTAAGAATTGTTGGTTTGTGGGAGTTCTAAAACACGACAAAGCAACTAGATGTGTGTGAGCCGATGGGGGCACACGCGATAAACACGTATACTCGTGTTTATCGCGTGTGCCCCCATCGGCTCACACACATCTAGTTGCTTTGTTGTGTTTTAGAACTCCCACAAACCAACAGCTCCCACTTGGGAGTTGGTGTGTCGAATGGCACACAAAACTAACGACGGAAACGCCTAGCAAACGCTCTCACTCGCTTTTTAACTAAATGTGTCTGAGAGAATAGTTTCGTAAAAGTTTCTCAGTAGCATGGTCATTCAATGTCTTGCTTTAATCATCCTTTGTTATAGATACCGTTAAACCATGGATTATGGATCTTTAATCATTCCATATAGTTTAACCATTTAGAATCTCGTTATAGATTTTAATTCAGATATACCAAATGTAATCAAGAATCATCTTGCATTACCCTTTGAGTCCGGCCAGACAGGATTCGGTTATTTTTGTCCACGTCTACAAAGCAGTTGCTTCTTGCAATAGCAACCCAGTCTTCTCTAGGAAAAATTTGTTCATCTGTAAGTGTGCTGGGTGGAACTACAGTAGCTTGGTTATCAGGAGCAGTGATGTCAGCCCTTTTTTTCTGTAATACACACATCCACAATGAAAGATATTTGGAAATTTGTTAGGTTAGATGAGAAATACAGAATGACCACATAAAGAGGTCAAGGCATTGGGATTCTAAGACATAACTAAAGCATGGCATGCACGTTTCTTATATTAATAAACATGTTTTAAAAGGGCTGCATGAAACCTAGTTTAGTTATTGTGTTTTATTTTAATTTTGACAATTACATGCATACTTGTCAAATTTTTAATAAATAATAACTAGTTACACACAAATTAAAATTATATTGATAATTAGAATTAATTTGTTAATTAGAATTTAATTTACATGTGAATTATAATTACCTTGTTAATTAAAATTAAATAGTTAATTTAGAATTACATGTAAAATTTAAATTACTTGCTAATTAGAATTAAAAGTTAATTTGTATTTATTAATTGTTAATTAGAATTATTGTGATAATTAGAATTACATATTGATTTAAAAACATATATTGCGTAATTACTTGTTAATTGGGATTGCCATGCTTTATGTGTTTTTCCGGCCACAAGACCCACTCAATTGCTTTTCTAAGTGATGTATGGGGCGATCTAGGTACTGCATCCTAGTGACGGTCTTATGGTTCTCCGTTTGGGGAAGACTCGAAAGAGGACTCGGAACAATATGTGGTTATGTATATTGATGTTTATGCTTCTATGTTTGTGATTCCTATATGTGCATTATTACTTGTTTTGACACCTAATTGTATGCAATATGGAATAATACATATCGTAACCATAACATTAATATTGGTCTTTATTTACACGCCTAAATACCATGCTCATTGTGACCTGCTATTTGATTCGTGGAAAATTGTTTTTGTAAAATAAAGTGACCTAATATATGAAACACGTTTTCAAGAATTTAAAAACTAAACACTATGGACACTTGGGATGTACGGCTCACCCACTAGAACAAACTAAAAAGGGGGTTTAAAGAAGTGAGCACAGTCTCACTGAAAGGATGTCTAAGGTTACGCTTTACGCTTACCTGGTCCTCTGCCTCCCTGTGCGTTCGATTGGAGCTACCGTGAACCATGATGATCACTACAGTGTCATTACCAAAAGGTTTTTAAAATTAGTGTTACAAAGTTGTTTTGCATGCTTCTTTGTACACGACTTTTTACCACATTTATGTGTGCATACCTATTTGTTAATATTAAGTCTATGCCACCCAAATATGGACACATGCACTTGGATTGACTTCTCTGGTCAGACCTAAGGGCCTTTCCAACCCATGGTAATTATTTCTCACTGGTCAGACCTCTGGTTATTTTTACACGTTCATACTTGGTCGAATTATATCGAGTTAACCTGGTCAGACCTCGGACCCGAGGCATACGATGAGAACTAAACATGCTTTTGACATTATTACCCGATACTAATGCCTTAAACAGTCTCATAAATCTAAGAGTTGCATTATGCAATTAACGCCCGTCGCTTACCTCTTGTCCCATTTTTTATACACTGGTCAGACCTATGGTAATTAATGGGGTTGCAAGTTGGATCTTAGTCTTGTTAGTAATTAATTGGGTAGTAAATTCTTTAAGAATGTAATTATCGAAAATACTAATTATTTGAACTTTTCAATTGTAGATGACTACTTCAATCGGAAACAGTTCGGTACTCAGGAGTTTCTTTGAGAAACAAAAACTCACTGGACCTAATTTCATTGATTGGTATCGCCAGCTTTCGCATTATACTATCACCAAGATAAGGAAGCTTATCTAGAGCATCCCATACCTGCAGACTGTTGCTACTCCTGGCCACCCTGTCCTACCTGAGGCTCTTGCAGCTCACACTGCTTGGGTTAAAGGGTCAAAGGACATAGCTGCCTTCATGCTCATGACCATGGAGTTAGAGATCCAACGAAATCTAACTCATCTTGGTGCTTATGACATGCTTCAGGAGTTGAAGTCTATGTTCTCCCAACAAGCAGAACAAGAGCTTCTACAAACTGCACGTGAATTCCACGCTTGCAAGCAGGAAGAGGGTCAATCGGTTAGCTCATATGTTCTCAAGATGAAGAGCTACATTGACAGTTTGGAACGTCTTGGTCACCCAGCTACTCTGCACTATGGCATTAGTTTGATCCTAATCGGTCTTTCTAAAGAGTACATCTCGTTTGTGCAGAACTTTAATATGCACAGCATGGGGAAGACTATTAATTAACTGCATGCTATGCTTAAGCAACATGAGCAGACGTTGCCAAAGAAAGATGCTGCACTTGCACTCCATTATGTGCGTGGTGGTAAGGTCCAGAAAAACCAAAAGAAAAATAAATCGTTCAAGGCTGCTAAGGGGAATCATGGGGTTGGAAAAAGCAGACCCAAGTTTGGTTATGATGCTAATTCCTACAAAACAAAACCCAAGATTCCTCCACCACCCAAGAAGGATAATCCATCAAAGGACGCTACCTGTCACCAGTGTGGTGAGACAGGACATTGGAGAAGGAATTGTCCCCAGTATCTCGCCGAGTTAATGAAAAAGAAGAAACAGTCTCTTGCGCTAGTTCTTCGGTATTTTCACTATAGAACTCTACTCTTTCCCTAAATCATCCTTAGTATATGACACGGCGTGGTACTCACATCTGTAATAATACTCGTGGTCTAAGGGCAGTAAGAAGTCGAAGCCAGGAGCTTTAAGTTTGTACGTGGGCAATGGTCAACGCGCAGAAGTTGAAGCTATTGGAAACTATCATTTATCACTCCCTAGTGGATTAGTTATTGTTTTAAAAGATTGTCATTATGCTCCTTCTATTACTAGGGGGATTATTTCAGTTTCTCGTTTGTATGACGATGGTTTTATTAACTATTTTGAATCGAATAATTATATTTCAGTTTCTAAGAATAACGTTGTTTATTTTACTGCTATTCCTCGTGATGGTGTTTATGAAATTGAAATGTCTTATTCAAATACAAATGAAAGTTCTATGTTTGCTGTAAGCAATAAAAGAGCCAAAACTAACTTGGACTCTGCTCTCTTGTGGCATGGTCATCTTGGACACATTAGCAAGAAACGCATGGAGAAGTTGCAACACGATGGACTTCTCAATTCATCTGACATTAAGTCTCTTGAAAAGTGTGTTGCTTGTATGTCTGGTAAGATGGCTAGAAAACCTTATTCACATCAAGTGGAAAGGGCTAAAGATTTACTTGGACTTATACACTCAGATGTATGTGGCCCATTTAGAATCACTTCAAGACAAGGAGCAAATTACTTCGTGACTTACACTGACGACTATAGTCGGTATGGTTATGTTTACTTGCTGAAACATAAACATGAAGTGTTTGAAACATTCAAAGTGTTTCAAAAGGAAGTAGAAAATCAACTCGGGAAGACCATAAAATCACTACGTACTGATCGTGGAGGTGAATATATGAGTCAAGAGTTTTTGGATCATCTGAAGGAGCATGGGATTATTGCCCATCGAACTCCTCCTTATACTCCACAACACAATGGTGTATCGGAGAGGAGAAATCGAACCCTGCTTGACATGGTGCGTTCTATGATGAAACAAACTACTCTTCCAAAGTCCTTTTGGGATTATGCCCTTGAGTCTGCTACACGCATTCTCAATATGGTTCCAACTAAGAAGGTTGATAAGACACCATACGAAGTATGGCATGGGCAAGCCCCTAAGCTGTCTTACTTAAAAGTCTGGGGTTGTGAGGCACTTTCTAAGCGTGATACACTTACCAAACCTGACAAACTTGAACCTAGAGCTATTAAGTGTATCTTCGTAGGATACCTTAAGGAAACTATGGGATATTCTTTCTATCTTCCATCTGAGAACAAAGTTTTTGTTGCTCGAAATGCTGAGTTCTTTGAGAGTAATCTTATAGATCTTAAAGCAAGTGGGAGTATGGATGATCTTGAATTACTTCAAGAAGAAGATACAAATCCTTCTTTAGACACTAGCATTCATCATGATGAGGATGATCAAGAAATTGAAGAACCTCAAAGTGATATTGTTCCCATTCGAAAGTCCAATAGGACACGCCGTGCTCCTGACCGTATGTGTTTATACATTGACGCTGAGGAACATGAGTTAGGGGATCTTGGTGAACCCAATAACTATAAAGCTGCATTGCTGGATCCTGAATCCAAGAAATGGCTTGATGCGATGAATGTGGAAATGCAATCCATGAAAGACAATGATGTTTGGGTCTTAGTTGAGCTTCCTCCTAACTGCAAGACAGTTGGTAGCAAGTGGCTCTTCAAGAAGAAGACTGACATGGATGGTAAGGTATACACCTTTAAAGCTCATCTTGTAGCAAAGGGCTTCACTCAAACCTACGGGATTGATTATGAAGAAACCTTTTCTCCTGTAGCAGACATTAGAGCTATAAGGATTCTCATAGCCATAGCTGCATACTATGACTTTGAGATATGGCAAATGGACGTCAAAACCGCCTTCCTCAATGGACATCTTTACGAAGAGGTCTATATGGAGCAACCTGAGGGTTTTGTTGATCAAAATTATCCTAACCGTGTATGCAAGCTCAAGCGTTCCATTTATGGACTTAAGCAAGCATCGAGGCAATGGAATAAACGTTTTGATGATGAGATAAAGAAATTTGGATTTTCTCAACATCAAGATGAGCCATGTGTATATCAGAAAGCTAGTGGGAGTTATGTCACTTTCCTAATTCTGTATGTTGATGACATATTGATTATGGGAAACAATATTCCAATGTTACAAGATGTAAAATCCTATCTTGGAAGATGTTTCGCCATGAAAGATTTAGGAGAAGCTGCATATATTCTTGGAATTAAGATCTATCGAGACAGATCTAAACGATTAATTGGTTTGAGTCAAAGAGCTTACATTGAGAAAATCTTGAAAAGATTTTGTATGGAGAACTCTAAACGTGGCGCAATCCCAATGCAAGATAAGCCTAAATTGAGTAAATCACAAGGTGCTGAAACACCTGCTCAGAAAGAGCGCATGCAAAGGATTCCTTATGCTTCGGCTATAGGTTCTATTATGTATGCTGTGAGATGTACTCGTCCAGATGTTGCGTTCGCACAGAATGTGACAAGCCGATTCCAACAGAATCCAGGTGAACTTCACTGGATCTGC
Source organism: Chrysanthemum makinoi (assembly GCA_910596185.1). NCBI lineage: Eukaryota > Viridiplantae > Streptophyta > Magnoliopsida > Asterales > Asteraceae > Chrysanthemum > Chrysanthemum makinoi. The sequence goes on from OU343221.1 coordinate 109,247,475, forward strand.
GTGAAAAATATTCTTATGTATTTACGCAATACTAAGGATATGTTTCTGATCTATGGAGGAAAAGATGAACAAGAGCTCGGGTTTCTTGCTACACCGATGCTGGATATCCGACAGATGCTGATGACATAAAATCTCAGACTGGATATGTATTTGTTCTTAATGGAGGTGCTGTTGATTGGAAAAGCACTAAGCAAAGTATTTTTGCTACTTCATCTACTGAAGCTGAGTATATTGCTGCTTGTGATGCATCAAAAGAGGCTGTATGGATTCAGTAAATTCATTTCTGGGTTGAACATTGTTCCCACAATTGAAGAACCCATAAATATGTATTGTGATAATACTGGAGCCATTACTATAGCTAATGAAAGCGGAATCACTAAAGGTGCTAGACATTATCGCGCTAAAGTTCATTATCTTCGAGAGACCATTGAAATGGGAGATGTGAAGATATTAAAGGTTCACACAGATGACAATCTAGCTGATCGATTTACGAAAGCTTTGGATTTCCCTAAGCATTCTAAATTGACTAGAGAAATAGGTTTGGTACCTGCTAGTAGTCTTATGTAAACTGTGTGTTAATTAGTATTTGGATAATTTGGAGTTGTAAAACAGTTTTATTTTCTGATTAATAAAGATACGAGGTATTTGTTATTATATTCATATAATCTGTTATTCCATTTTTGCATGTTTAATCCATGATATGATTTATCATTCAAAATATGTCCATTGTCGGTTAACAATATGGGAATATTGTTATGATAAGGCAAATGTGAGTGTTGGTTATAATTCTAACGAGAATTGGGATTGTTCCCACCAAACTCATATGTATTCACTAGAGATGCATATTGGATTCCCCAACTTTCAAACATTTACTTTTGGATCCTTGTCATAAGTAAAATATTGAAAATGGTTTGTTATCTTCGTCCTTAGACTTGAGATGCAAGTAAGTTCTGTTATGTGTGGATATCACTTTTGTAAGTATATGCAAAACGCTATCTGAACAAGGTAGTTATAAAAGCTATATTTCGGAGTGATGTGAAGCAACATCCACAACACTTGTAGTCAATAAAGGATTTGTTACTCCACTTGATATGTGCAGAAAGATACCATGGCGCTCTCCGATTTAATCTGATAACTGTCTGGCCGGACTCAAAGGGTAATGCAAGATGATTCTTGATTACATTTGGTATATCTGAATTAAAATCTATAACGAGATTCTAAATGGTTAAACTATATGGAATGATTAAAGATCCATAATCCATGGTTTAACGGTATCTATAACAAAGGATGATTAAAGCAAGACATTGAATGACCATGCTACTGAGAAACTTTTACGAAACTATTCTCTCAGACACATTTAGTTAAAAAGCGAGTGAGAGCGTTTGCTAGGCGTTTCCGTCGTTAGTTTTGTGTGCCATTCGACACACCAACTCCCAAGTGGGAGCTGTTGGTTTGTGGGAGTTCTAAAACACGACAAAGCAACTAGATGTGTGTGAGCCGATGGGGGCACACGCGATAAACACGAGTATACGTGTTGAACGTAACTAATACTTGAATAAACGTTACCCGATATGCATATAACTTGACCCGTCAACTGTTTTTGACCCGTGGGCTGTTTCAGCTTGCAATATGGGTCGTCTGGATGAAGCCTTGGGCTTGTGGAATCCTGAACCGATTGGGTAAGTGGGTTTTGTATGGGTTTGGGCTTGTTGATTAGCTTGTCGACCAAGCTAGGTCTTTCTACCTTGGTTCGACTTGTACCCTATATAAACAACCCCTACCTCTTGCATTATACGCATAATCTAAACCCTAAACACTCACCAAAACTGATCCTCATCTCTGCAACATTCCAGTCGACTTCATCCTCAAGTCGCTTGGAGTTTTGTGTTTTGTTTTGTTCCTAAACTTGTGGGAATTCAAGTGTTTAGGTGATCATTGTTTGGAACTTGTTTTCTGTTCTCCTAGTTGACTTCACAGCAGAAACAAGTGAGGGTTTTATCTTGTTCCTGGCCTTTAATACTTCTTGTACAAATGTGCAAGAATATATCGGATAAGTCGTATCCGATATCGGGTGGTTTTGTTTAGCTTCTGTTTCTTGGACAGGACTGACAAAGGCAGTAGGTGACTTGTTTTCTGGAGGTTTACTGCTCGTGATTATTCAAGGTATCAAAGGTGTTGATTGGTTTTATATATTACGTTCTCGACTAGCTATATCGAACGTATACGTGAATCGGGTTTGTGTGTGATACTCTTCGAGGTGTTTACTTTAGACACTTAAAGGTTTCGTAGGGTTTCTTGTTCCGTTACTAGAGTTCAATTGCCTAGCAAGGTTAGCCTTCTTTATTCCCTTTAATTATTTAATATTGTATTAAATTATGTGTTTATTAATTACGTGTTAACATAATTGTATTAACTAGATCCTATATCCGCTGCGTACTCGTAGAGGTTACTGGTTAACTAGATCTAAAATCCCAACAAGAATCGCCTTACTTCTTGGAAAGTGAAGACTTTATCTATGGGGGGCCGATTAATTTTAATTAAAGCGGTTCTCGAAAATTTACCTATTTATTATCTTTCTCTCTATAAGACTCCAAGAGCGGTCATCGATAGTATTGAGGCAATTATGAGACGTTTTTTATGGGTGGGTTCTAGTGATGAAAAAAGGTCTATTGGGTTGCTTGGGATATCATTACTAAATCGAAGAAGGCGGGTGGTTTAGGAGTCAATAAATTGGAAGATGTTAATGACGCGCTCCTCCTTAAATGGGCGTGGCGTTTCAAAAAAGAAGGTAATATTCTTTGGAAGAAAGTTGTTATGGGATGTCATGGGTCGAGTAGGGTATGAACCATGTTACCATGCACCTCATCGGCTAGCGGGTGTTGGAAACAAATTGTCAAGTTAGGGGGAAAAAAAGCTTTGGAATGGTAGCACTCATAATAGTTATTTCATTGGTGTTTTGGGTGACGGGTCGGCGATTAATTTTTGGGCTGATTCTTGGCTTCGAGATGAACCTCTTCGGCTTATTTATCCGCACTTATTCCGGCTCAAAAAACATAAATGGGTGAAGGTTGCTTCCAGGTTACAAGTTGTCAACGATACAAAGGTTCTTACTTGGGATTGGCGATCGACTCCAGGCTCTTATGACGAAGTCAACGAGCTGTTTCATCTTCTTGCAGACATCTATAATTATTCTTGGAAAGGGGGAAATGATAAATGGCTGTGGAAAGGTGATGCTCAAGGAGTTTATTCGGTTAACAAATCAAAACAATTGATTAGTAGAGATCCTCAGCCGTATCAAACGCAAATGAAATGGAAAGGATGGGTTCCACTGAAATGTAAAATAATGGTGTGGAGAGCGATTCTTAATCGTCTTCCGTCGAGGGTGGAGCTGATCAGAAGAGGGGTCTTTTTGCCGAGTGATTCATTCGTTTTTTGTAACTCAGATTCGGAGACTACCCTTCATTTGTTCACGGGGTGTATTTTTAAAGCAACAATGTGGTCGAGAATTGAATACTGGTGCCGATTGTCCCCAATATTTGCTTTTGATGTGTCCGATCTATTGAAGATGGTTAATATTCCACCGAAGACGAAGCACACGAAATACGTTCTAAGAGGTATTATCTTTACTACGATGTGGGAATTGTGGAACGAACGAAACGATAGGATCTTCAAAGGTAAAAGCCGGAGAGCTATGGAAGTGGTCAAAAGTATTAAATTTACCTCGTATTTTTGGATTCGAAATAGATCTAGATTAAAAGGTTTAAATTGGGTTGTTTGGTGTAAATATCCATTGGATTTGATGTAATGTCGTTTTTGCCTGGAGGTCCTTGCTTTGAGTGCCTTTTTGTGGCGCGCTTTTGAATGAAATTTGTCTTTCAAAAAAAAAAAAAAAAAAAAAAGGTTAGCATAAAAGACTAAAGAAACATTATGTCATAATTAATGCATGTTATGCCTAAATTTAAATGCGTAATTAGTTAAATATAGAAACAAAGTAAATCTTGTTTTTACAAAAACCTGTTGAAACATTAAAATCTATATCTTCTATACTATATAAAATGGAAAAAAAAGTCAAATTGAAAAATGTTGAAAGTTGAATGTTGAAAACTTGGTCAATGAAGAGAGAAATACATAATGTAATTAATATTTTTATTAAAACACCCCATTACTTGAAAATACAATAATTTATTCACATTGTACAACCAAGTAAAAGCACATTTACCAAATTAAAAACAACCAATTAATACACCCCTTACTAAAAAGTATAATAAAATTTTCATAACGTACAATTTAAAAAAGCTAGAACATAATACAAAATATAAAATAATTAAACACACTAATTAATGTTATTTTTTAAACACCCTAAAATTAAAAGTAAATGCTATTATACACATGTACATATTAATAAAACACGTAAAGCTTCATACAAGCTAAAAAGTTGATGGTATATATAGTTTTGAAAATCGGACCAGACCGGACCAACGTGTTCAACTGGGAACCGGTGTCACCACCGGTTCGGCTAACCAATTAAAGCCATCCGAAAACGAACTAGAGAGGACCCGTTGAAACCGATACTAGGTTGACCCGGGACGCTTCAAACCCGGCTGGCTGACCCGGTTTAATTTGACATGTTTTCGACCCAACCTATCGGTATGACTCGGTTTAAATCGACATGTTTTTTTATCGGAACGGTTCAACCGGTTGAACCACCCGGGTCAAATCGGGTTTCAAATTTGACAAAATTATATAAGAAATGATGAAGTAGTTGTGGAACCCGTAACATTTTTTTTTCAAGGAGAGACCAAGTAATTGTAGTTTTTTGTTTTTTTTTTGCTTTGACACATGTAATTCGTCATTTGTATAATGCTATTTTAAAAAATGTTGCTCATGCACCACTTAAGAGACTAGCATATATGAATCGTCTTTTAAAAGTTAATATATATTGTATAGCCCTTTGTCCAGTATATCAATAATGTTATGTAAGTTTATTAAAATCACAAAAATTAGATAGTATTGTTATCTTTAGCGATAATTATTTGTACCTCAAACAAATTGAACAATGCATAAATATCTATGCAAATTCATAGTACAAAATAATCTTATTATGGTGATATCAAAGTTGCAAAGTTAAAATTTTAAAAGCCACACACCATATGATAAACGCTACACATGTAAAAACAATAGTTATCACTGCTTAAATTACCGACAAAACAAGAAAAAACGATCAAACATGTTGGCTATACCTCTAAACCACAATATAATATTGCCAAGTACATAATTACGATGCTTTTTGTAATGCTTGAATCTATTATTACTAAAAATCTTAATAACTTAAAAAAATCATATTAAAAAATATACTCCCACACTTAGATCGACTCCACATATTTTTTTTAAAAACTATATATTTCTGCTGCTATGCAACCACGCATCAGAATTGTAGTTATTCGAAAATGATTCTCTAATGCTATAAATACAGTTTGTTGAAAGAAACTTATGGGTCATCGGAATTTTGCAGAAAACTAGACATCGCTGCAAGATGAGTACCCAGCAGGCACACTATTCAATTAAATGTCTGTTTAGAGTGTTTTGAGAAGGAAAAAAAAAGATTAGTGTGCCTGCTGGGATTCGAGCCGAGGTCTCCGTGGCCAAAACTCATAATTCTGACCACTAAACTACAGCCACTTGATGGTTAAGTTTATCACTTTATTTAATTTAAACAATACCTGTTTTTGAATGAGATCCACCAAACCACATAATATTCATTCAACTCTTAGGCTGTGTTTGTTTTTTAAAAAGAGGCTCTTAACAGCCTTTGAATCTGAACCGTTTAGACGCGGTCAAACATTTTGGCCGTTCAGACCGTTTGTTTTTTTTTCCCGTTCAGACGCGGTCAGAGGCAGTAAGATCTTAATGGTCTAGACTTGAGAGGAGTGTCTTAATGCCTCTTGTTTACAAAAAAATAACAAAAAAAAAATAGTATGAGCAAGCAAATTTGCGGTTCAAACATGAGTTTTTTTTCCCGTTCAGATGCGGCCAAATTAAGACATTTACGCCTCATATTCAGATTCAAATGTGTTATTCAGATTCAGATTCAGAGCCTCTTAAAAAATAAACACCACCTTAATCTCCAATTCATTCAACTCTTAATCTAAAAGAGCTGTTGGGATTTTAGAACAAGTTAACCATTAACCTCTACGAGTACGCAGCGGATATTGGATCTAGTTAATGCAATTATGTTAACACGTAATTAATAAACACATAATTAATACAATATTAATTAATTAAAAGGGATATAGAAAAACTAACCTTGCTTGGTAATTGATCTCTAGTAACGGAATAAGAAACCCTACGAAACCTTTAAGTATCTAAAATAGATACCTCGAAGAGTATCACACACAAACCCAATTAACATATACGTTCGATTAACGCTAGTCGAGAATGTAATAATAAAACCAAGTCAACGACTTGATACTTGAATAAACCCACAAACAGAAGCTCCAAGATAACTAGTCTTTACTTTTGCTTGAGGAAAAAACAAAACAGTTAGCAAACTGTTTTCAATGTCACACCCGATATCGGATAAATAAATCCGATATTCTTTGCTTTGTTGTCTGAGGGAAAGAACCACGAACAGTAACAAAACTCCACCTTTTGCTGCTGCTATTCATCATGGAATCAGAAACAAAATACCAACCAATCAATCGCCAAACACTTGGACCATTGCAAGTGGAGATTGAATAAAACAAAACCAAAAGCCTAAGCAACTTGTGAGCAAGTCGAATAGGTTTTAGAAGCTGTAACTTAGGATTGGTTAGGAACCGTTTAGGGATATTATATATGTCGTATATATTGCATGAGTTTGGTAGAAGTATGGTGTGTATATATAGCAAACCAAATCAACCTCTAACTTGGGTCTTTGCTTGAACGACAAGCTACAAGCCCAAGGTCCCCATCACCCAATCGTTTGTCAGCTTTCAAGGCCCATGGCAGCTCCAAACTAAACGACCCAAGTCCATGAAACATCCCATGGGTCGTCTAATGTAATCGGGTCAAATATCATGCATATCGGGTATGATTATATTCAAGTATTATTAACGTTCGTCACGTATACTCGTGTTTATCGCGTGTGCCCCCATCGGCTCACACACTTCTAGTCGTTTTGTGGTGTTTATAACTTCCACAAACCAACAGCTCCCACTTGGGAGTTGGTGTGTCGAATGGCACACAAAACTAACGACGGAAACACCTAGCAAACGCTCTCACTCGCTTTTTAACTAAAAGTGTCTAAGAGAATAGTTTCGTAAAAGTTTCTCAATAGCATGGTCATTCAATGTCTTGCTCTAATCATCCTTTGTTATAGATACCGTTAAACCATGGATTATGGATCTCAAATCATTCCATATAGTTTAACCATTTAGAATCTCGTTATAGAATTTAATTAGATATACCAAATGTAATCAAGTATCATCTTGCATTACCCTTTGGGTTCGGCCGACAGTTATCCGATTAAACTGAGAGGCCATGGTATCTTTAAGCACATATCAAGTGGAGTAACAAATCCTTTATTGACTACAAGTGTTGTGGATGCTGCTTCACATCACTTCGAAATATAGCTTTTATAACTACCTTGTTCAGATAGCGTTTTGCGTATACTTACAAAAAATGATATCCACACATAACAGAACTTGCTTTTATCTCAAGTCTAAGGATGAAGATAACAAACCATTTTCAATATTTTACTTATGACAAGGATCCAAAAGTAAATGTTTGAAAGTTGGGGAATCCTATATGCATCTCTAGTGAATACATATGAGTTTGGTGGGAACAATCCGAATTCTCGTTAGAATTATAACCAACACTCACATTTGCTTTATCATAACAATATTCCCATATTGTTAACCGACAATGGACATATTTAGAATAATAAAAATTATTCAAGGATTAAACATGCAAATATAGGATAACAATTATTATATGAATGAATAACAAATACCAAGTATCTTTATTCATCATAAAGTAAAAATTGTCTTTCAATCCCAATTATCCAAATACTAAAACAGATATGCATGAAACTCATTTAGTAAGTTGAACCCTAATGTTTCCCACATTTTCAACCTTTCTTTAAAAGAAAAACTAAATAGTCATCTGAATAAACTTTTCGAATACTTATTTCAAAATATCACTTATAGTGAGAGATTTGAAATATAAGATGAGTGTCTTATCTCATATGCTTATACTATTGCAAGAATTATAGTATGGAGATGTCGTCTTACCTTGCATGAGGCATTAGAAATCAACGACATACTGACAATCATCTTTACAGTTTCTAAAAGTGTAAAGTATTCTCATTCATTAATGTGTAATGCAACAATGCTCTATATTGAGCATAACTAGTTAGCAGATTTTTCATAAATGATAAAATCCTACTACAACTAGTATAAATAATCCTCTAGCATCATTTGTACTTATACAACACTATGCTTTATAATTCGTAAACATTTATAAAAACAATAATCTAAACACTCTCAATTAGATATTGTTGTTGTCAGCTCATTTTGTTCTTGTACAAAAGCAACAACTAGTCTTATACACAATATAATATATACATGACAAATCCTTAGTTTAAAAACACAAGGTTTCCATCCATGTAAATTATTCCAAGTGAAATATATCATTGAAGACTTGCTTGAATAATATATTGCATTTGTGTTAGACTTTATTTTCGGCATTTGTTTATTCCATATAAACATCTATTCCAAGGTTGTTTGTTTTATTCCCTAAATTTCAAGTGAAGTTTCATTACAAGCTTAAGGATCAATATCTAGCTTAAATAGAATGATATCTTCAACATGTAAATTTTAAGGAAAAACACAATGCTCCCACTCAATGTCAGATGTACTCAAGAGTTATCTTAATTCAACCAGAATCATATTGTAATTAAATTCAAGATCTCAGCTCTTAGATGCATGATACAATCCAAAACTTGGATTGCTCAAATTTTGTATACTTCATAAAGATAATTTAGATTAATAACCCTTTTGATTACATACCGTCCTCGCAAAAGGTAATCATAAAGAAAGAGTTATAAAATCTAATTGTCATATTCAACATACAAATCACATGTATGACAATTAAATATCTTTATGTAATTTATGAAAGTATTATATAAGAAAATGTAATCATAGTCAATTGCTTAAGTTTGATTAAAAACTTCTTATAAAATGTCATGCATTAATATGCATACAATTTTCGTCCTTGTGAGTCTTTCTTCAAAAGAAACTCATTCCAACCTCATAGGTTAACTGTTAGGTGAAATAACAATCAATCACAAAACTTGATTTGCCTTTTAAGGACTGCATCTTGTCATTCATAGTTCTAAAACATTTACCAGATTCAAGATGTGATAATGTATTTTAGTAGTTAGCTGATTTACAATAATCTCCTAACTTATATCACTCAGCATTGATATAAAATATCACTCAAGTGATGAGGCATCCTTTCGGATTTATGAATAAGAGTAATCATTATACTTCGGTCAACATTTTCATGTTTAACCTTAGTATGACATTAATAAATGGATTTTAGAAGGTTTAAGTATTTTGTTCTCAAAAACTTTGAGATATGTATATACTCCCACTTACTTTTGTAAGTAGAGACAATTTTCTAAATACTAAGTATTTAAGCAACAATAAACTGTTCCTTATGGAGAACCACAAAATACATTTTAAGTTCTCATCTCAAGATTTGTTAATAAAATGCTTCATAAGACTTAACAAATTCAGAACTTAAATCAAGACATAATGGAATTCCTTCCAACAACTCAAATTAGGGTTTATAGAAAACTCTAATTTAGTATCACTCTTTAACCAAAAGTTCTAGCAATAGTTTTGTGTTTCGTCAAGCTAGGAAGAACACCAAAACTACAATCTTCAAGCTAGGAAGTGTAGAAAAATCAAAAATCCAAAAGGGTTTATGATTCAATTGGTTTGAATAGTAAAACCTCAAATCCCTAATGAATTAGGGTTTTCAGTTATGGGTTGTCTTGAATACCTTCTAGGTTTGAACTATATTGAGTGTATCCATGACACACGCAATTTCTAACCTTGATATGTTTTGGAGGTAGAGCAATTAAAGCTATCAGAAACCAAACAATATGAATAAGGTTTGATCGAACACATAAGACATACCATAATGAAGTGGTATCCTATGAGTTATTAGAATTGTGAAACTATATCAGAATTCTATAGATAACTTAATTCTCTTGGGACCAAATACTTGTCAATTGGGTCAAGCCAAATTGCATATAAAGTATTTACGAACCAAGTGCATGCAATAATGTATATTCATTGAACAATACAAGAACCTTATGTTCACGTGTTCACAAGAAGACAGAACTGTTCAAGGATTATATGTTCATGTGTTAACAAGAAAACAGAACATGTCAATAATACATTATAAGTCTTTGAATAATTCAAAGGCCTTATGTTTATGTGTTAACTAGAAGACATAACACTTCTACTATATATACTTTATGTTATAAGTCATTGAATAATTCAAGGACTTTATAATTATGTCTTAACATGTAAGCATAATCATACTAACAAAAATAATCATGAACGCAAACTATTGAGTTCTATAGTTAATTTCAAGTTAATTTTATACTTCAGAATTATGATCATTATCATATAACTATAATTATGTTGACTAAAACATGTAGTCAAATGTTGAAGTATCTTTACACTATATTATGACATTTGAATGTAGTAGGGCAACAAACATCTAGCGTGTTCAAGTCCTAGTAGAATCATTATTAGAATGTAGTAGGGCAATAAACATCTCATGTGTTTAAGTCCTAGTAGAATTCTTATTTTACATGTAGTAGGGCATTAAACATCTGACGTGTTTAAGTCCTAGTAGAATTATTAGTTTCCTTTACCTTGCGGTCAAGAGATACCAATAATATTGTTGTTCCTTGCACACCCTTTGAGATTTCTCCCACTTGTGAAAGGTACAACATCATATTATGAAAACAAACAACACGTGATTGATTGTTCAAACGATATGATTAATGTCATATATACCATAAGTAGTTTAGAACCATAACCTGTAATAAGGAATTGTGGATTATTATTCTGTAGATAACAGTTCAGGAAGCTTACAGCAGAAGGCAACGTGTTATCTTATAAATAAAATGCAATTTTCCTTTAAGCAATGGTTGTTCATATTCGGAAAGTAATGAATTATTTCAAAGCTAGTTTGAAATGATATGGGTGACTAACAAGAAATAAATCCCGCAGCTCCCACTGAAATTGACAACATTACATGAATGATATTTCAGTTATAAAATGCAACTGCTCCCACTGGATTTGTCAACATTGTAAGTGTTACATTTCCAGTAGAAAACATATAGCAGTTTTATATACTTTCCTATTCTCTTCAAATGCCTACGAGTAGCATGTACTTAGGTATTGAACAGAGTATATGAAGTTCTACTTATGCAGACAATGGACTAGCCATTATATTATTCAAATAACTTGAATCTTTAGCATGCATTCCTCCTTTATCGTCTACATAGCCCCAAGGGTAATTAGCACTTTAGGAATAATAAGAGTCCAAGAAGATTACCTAGCATATGCTAGTAATTCCTTTACTCTTTGCGGTTTAAACTCATACATCGTGACAAGTGCAGGATGTTATTTATTTTGGTAACTCTAAACACAATGTTTCCAGTTACACAAAATATTCTATCTTTCAATTAACTCTAGACCACGAAAAGGGTAATGAAAGATCATATAAGAGTTTATTAATTTTAGAATCCTATCTTAGTTTGTCAACTAAGGAGAAAAGATAGGTATAAGTCTCACTCTTCTTACTAGGAAAAGAGACTAAATTTGTCTTTCAAAGAAAAACAAATTTATTTACGAATTATGTTGCAATAACACAATTAATCAGAACATAAAAAGTTCAAATCTAGTATTTTTGATAATTACATTCTTAAAAGAATTAACTACCCAATTAACTACTAATAAGACTAAGATCCAACTTGCAACCCCATTAATTACCATAGGTCCCACTGTGTGTAAAAAATAGGACACGAGGTAAGCGACGAGCGTTAATTGCAAAATGCAACTCTTAGATTTATGAGACTGTTTAAGGCATTAGTATCAAGTAATAATGTCAAAAGCATGTTTAGTTCTCATCTTATGCCTCGGTCCGAGGTCGACCAGTTAACTCGATATAAGTCAACCAAGTATGAACGTGTAAAAATAACCAGAGGTCCGACCAGTGAGAAATAATTACCATGGGTTGGAAAGGCCCTTAGGTCTGACCAAAGAAGTCAATCCAAGTGCACGTGTCCATAGTTGGGTGGCATAGACTTAATATTAACAAATAGGTATGCACACATAAATGTGGTAAAAGTCGTGTACAAAGAAGCATGCAAAACAACTTTGTAACACTAATTTTAAAAACCTTTGGTAATGACACTGTAGTGATCATCATGGTTCACGGTAGCTCCAATCGAACGCATTGGGAGGCAGAGGACCGTAAGCGATGAAGCGTAACCTTAGACATCCTTTAGTGAGACTGCTCACTTCTTTAAACCCCCTTTTTAGTTTGTTCTAGTGGGTGAGCCGTACATCCCAAGTGTCCATAGTGTTTAGTTTTTAAATTCTTGAAAACGTGTTTCATATATTAGGTCACTTTATTTTACAAAAACAATTTTCCACGAATCAAATAGCAGTTCACAATGAGCATGGTATTTAGGCGTGTAAATAAAGACCAATATTAATGTTATGGTTACGATATGTATTATTCCATATTGCATACAATTAGGTGTCAAAACAAGTAATAATGCACATATAGGAATCACAAACATAGAAGCATAAACATCAATATAAATAACCACATATTGTTCCGAGTCCTCTTTCGAGTCTTCCCCAAACGGAGAACCATAAGACCGTCACTAGGATGCAGTACCTAGATCGCCCCATACATCACTTAGAAAAGCAATTGAGTGAGTCTTGTGGCCGGAAAAACACATAAAGCATGGCAATCCCAATTAACAAGTAATTACGCAATATATGTTTTTAAATCAATATGTAATTCTAATTATCACAATAATTCTAATTAACAATTAATAAATACAAATTAACTTTTAATTCTAATTAGCAAGTAATTATAATTTAACATGTAATTCTTAATTAACAATTTAATTTTAATTATCAAGGTAATTATAATTCACATGTAAATTAAATTCTAATTAACAAATTAATTCTAATTATCATATAATTTTAATTTGTGTGTGACTAGTTATTATTTATTAAAAATTGACAAGTATTGCATGTAATTGTCAAAATTAAAATAAAACATAATAACTAAACTAGGTTTCATGCAGCCCTTTTAAAATATGTTTATTAATATCAGAAACGTGTAACCCATAATCGCAAAAATGAGTTGGCTCGTGATGCCACTATTGGGATTTTAGAACAAGTTAACCATTAACCTCTACGAGTACGCAGCGGATATTGGATCTAGTTAATGCAATTATGTTAACACGTAATTAATAAACACATAATTAATACAATATTAATTAATTAAAAGGGATATAGAAAAACTAACCTTGCTTGGTAATTGATCTCTAGTAACGGAATAAGAAACCCTACGAAACCTTTAAGTATCTAAAATAGATACCTCGAAGAGTATCACACACAAACCCAATTAACATATACGTTCGATTAACGCTAGTCGAGAATGTAATAATAAAACCAAGTCAACGACTTGATACTTGAATAAACCCACAAACAGAAGCTCCAAGATAACTAGTCTTTACTTTTGCTTGAGGAAAAAACAAAACAGTTAGCAAACTGTTTTCAATGTCGCACCCGATATCGGATAAATAAATCCGATATTCTTTGCTTTGTTGTCCGAGGAAAGAACCACGAGCAGTAACAAAACTCCACCTTTTGCTGCTGCTATTCATCATGGAATCAGAAACAAAATACCAACCAATCAATCGCCAAACACTTGGACCATTGCAAGTGGAGATTGAATAAAACAAAACCAAAAGCCTAAGTGTCACACCCCCAATTTACCTATTTTGCAGCGGAATGGAATTCACGGGATTGACCGTCATAGCACCACATCACGCGTTATATTGAACGCGACCTAAAGTGCCGTTTTAAAAACACATCGTTGGATATTTCATAAAACATTCAGAGTACAACATCGGTCCCAAAAGGTTTACAAAGTTTGCGGAAATACAAATATAATACAAATCCAAACGATGTTTTGAAATAAAGTGCCATAATGTACATAATGTAAGTCGGCGCAGCGACTCAAATGTAGGTCCCTAAACCATGTCATGATGATAATACCTCGCCACTGAAAATACATTGCTAAAAACGGTCAACAATAATGTTGGTGAGAAATCATAGGTTTATGTAAACGTTTTATACGACTACACAAGTATCTATCATGCATGACCATCCAGGCACGTAAAAATAATGTTACAATTGCTCTAAGCCCATGACCCCGAAACTAGACTGCTTCAATCATGTATGCCCTGCAGAGTGTTTGCCAGCAACTCCGTAATGTTATCAAATGAAATGCATCCGTTTTCTGGTTGGGATTCACCAACCGGATGGAAGCGTCACCCTCGATAGATCTATCCACTCATCCTCGATTCAAAGATTAACGGTTCATGTTCAAGAAATGGGGACTTTCAAATTGGCAAATGCGGTAACTTAAGCAATGTAATGAATTTAACATACTTGGTATCGTACAAAAGAAAAATGTAGTGCAATGTATTCTCCCCGTGGGTTTGAAAATAATCGAAAGCATGTAAAACGGGGCTATGAAAACTCACTTGGTAAACTGGAATAATGGCAAATGTGAGTACACCGAGGTTTAATGTGATCTTAACCGGGACCTATTCTCAATGATATGATATGTCATGAGTTGCAATGTAATGTTATGCATGCACTTGATATGTTATTTATACCATTTACGAAGTTTTGAAAATATTACTCGACGTCGAAAAATACTCTTTTGACACCTTGACCAAACAAAAATCACTTTACATGTTTTTACGTCAAAATGTCATCCTACAATGGTTTTATAATGATTTTTGGTGAAATTACCACTTTTCGTCGCAAAACAATGTCGTTGGAAAAATCATGAAATTAACAAAAATAGCTTTGGAAAACTAGTCGTAAACAAATACGTCGATCGTTAGAAAACGAACTCGACGGTTTTGGAAAGTTTGTATCGATATCTAGAAGTTTCAGTTCAGAAGTTTTCGTCCAAAAGGTCTCGAACATAAAGATAATAAGGGTTAAAGATGGTGGTTTTGGCTAATTGTGTGCAGAAAAATTAGTTCGGCAAAGTTTATGAAAAAGTGCATATCTTTGTCGCTTTCAAATCCTTTTCTCGTTTAATATGTCCTTAGCCGTATCAAGTATACTAATATATGTTTGAGAAGTCGAAATAATTTGTGAAGCTTAAGGCTCGTTTTTGACTCGGACAAAATAAATATAGCATGCTGAAATTTCTGAAAATAATATATTTCGTCGTCAAACTTTAAAAATCCATAACTTCTTAGTTATAAGTCCGTTTTATTCGTTCAAGGCCATCAATTCGTTTTAAAGTATCTTTTCTAAAAATCAAGGCCAAAGTTTAGTACCAACTGTCGGATTTTCCAGAAATTCGAAACAAGGACAGAACCTATTTATATAGTTATCGAAAATAGTTTTTCTCGGACAAAACCTATTCTAATCCCTTCAAATCAACTCCAAAACTAATCTAATCCTACCATACACCTTCTTAGGGTGTCATGGGTTCCTAATCACCATCAAGACCAACCAATACCAAGGGGATAATTATAGGATGACCATAGTATATAGATAACTCTAAAATCATGAAATAAATGGTATAAATCACATATCATGCATATAAGCTCCAAAAATGAAAAGAAACATATGAAAATGAAAAGGAAACTTGAAAATGATAAGAATATGCTTACTAGTGAAAATGAAGAGGTGAAAGTAACAAGGATTAGCCTAAATACTCTTGGTTTTTATTTCAAAACCATATAAAGAGTATATACTAGATTGTAAATAACACTTGATCTTGAGAAATATTTTGATCCCTTTGGAGCTCTTGAAGGCCGGTTTTTAGAGAGAAGGAAAACAATGGAGAGAAACTTTTAATAACTAGTGAATTATTGAGAGTGAATAAATGAGATATGAAGTGAAGTGTTGGAGTGTAGATTTAAACATTCAAGGAAACATTTAACAACTTCAATAAATGAAACCTCCCCCCCATAGGGCCGGTTTTAGGGGGTTGTGTTTCTCCAATATATATATATATTTTTTTTATAAGTATTGAGTAATTACTTGTAACAATTTGTAAGAAAAGTGTAGGTAAATGTATAGTTAAATGTACAAATAAAGGTAAATGGAAATTTTTGGTACAAGTAAGTTTTTAATAGATCAAAATAGAATGTATTGAGATAATAAAAATTGTAAAAATACATTCCTTTTAAAAATTGAGTGATAAAATAATTATCGAGAAATTTTAAAAAACGTAATAATATAAATTCAATGATTTATATACGAAATAAATTCAAAGCACTAGTTAAACTCAAAATATAGTTTTTATGAACTAAATGTAAGTTTAAAAATACATCGGGATCATTTTTGAAAGTAAAGGATTAAATATTCAAAATAATAACTCACGCGATAACGTTTATTAAATATAAAAATTACGCGTTAAAGTGAAATGAAATGTCATGAATGAATTAACGTGATGCAAATGATGTCAATGAAATGTAGACTAATCTTAGTCCATATGAAATGTTCGTGATGTTATGATCATGAATTCGCTAAAACCATCAAGGTTACGCGAATTTGGAACAAGTAAACCAAGTTTACTATAAATGTTGAAATTGTAAGGCATGCATTGTGTCGAAATGACCTGAAAAGTACGGTTGTCACATTAGCCCATCCAAACAGAATTCAGTCCCCCGATTCAATCGTTGTTAGGTCTATCGAATTTGAGTTTATGATGAATATCGAGGAAAGAAGACATGGAGAAGTGTCGTTAATTCTGTTATCGATGATTGAGAGTGTATAGAACATCATAGTAAAGAAAATATCGAATGAGTCTCTCATAAGTAACCCTTTGACTTTGAAATATGTGAAGATTTTGCTTGCACTAAGATTTATAATTAACCGCTCCCAACATAACGTGATCCCTCCTAATTAGACATAGTTAGCTAGGCTATGTATAATTAAGGAACGATGACGGCGCTCGTTTAGTTGTTATAACTCTCAATGTTTACAAGGATTTAAACCGTGTCGTTACAATGATAGTTTAAAGTAAAAGGAATTAAAATTCTCGTAAGTACTAACCAATCGGAAAGAAAATAAAGTACGATAGATGAGAATATTTGGGTCGAATTGGTTCGTCCAATGTTTTTCTAAATCGTACCACGCCTTTCCAAGACGGGTCCTTGTGCATAATTTGTTACCAACTTGAGATTCTAATGGTTTGCGGCTTATGGGACATATCTCCAAATTTTGCATCGTATAACGATGTAGCTTATCTAGCTATAGGTTGTTACTTGTAACTGATTCTTGATTTGTATGACTTCTTTGTTTGTTCATGAATGAATCATGGACTAATGAATTGGACTTTCCTGATTTTAATCCTTGAATAAGTGATTGATACCTCAACCTTACAGTACCTCAAATGGTGTAGTCAATATGTTCATGAAATAACTATTGTTGCCAAGAAACTTGTTGATGAAGAATGATTTACCTATCTATTTCTAGAAAGTCATACTGGCTTGAGCATATTATCTAATGTGGAAATTTGCTCTCTAGCTCTAACCATTGAGCTGAGGATAGTAGGCGTAATCATGTCCTAGTAGGTTTCATGGAAATCACGAAATGACTGGCCGCAGTCTAAGGTGAATCGAATAGCTTATAATAGGTACAACTGGAATTGATACCACGTATCTTGTGTTAGATTTCTAAATGTTAAATCTTCAAAAGGACCTTATTGAAAAGAATAGATTATAGGTAACGCATTGCGATTCCTCGTGTTTCTAGTCCTAGCGAATGCCATGACCTGAGTCTTACTTACCTAATGTGCTTAGTCTCTATGACTAAAATGTTTATTGTTTGATTATCGAAGGGTTTCCATACTCCATGTTGTAAAGTCACAAACCTTAAATATTTAAGTGAGGTGGTGTAGTGGTTGATTTCAAGATTTGTTCCGATATTGAGTGCTTCCAAAAATAGTTCATCACTAATATTGTTATCATGCTAGCAAGAAAGTGGATATCAGCTTATACTATGTCGAAGAATGTTTGTTCTGGTTTCACTTGTAGGTGGGGAGTCATTGATTGTCCGACATGTTCAAACCTGTGGTATCTCTTGATATGGAAGTGAGGTTACTTGGAATTTCTAGAGAACACAATGCCTTGGGGAAGTTTATATCGATAACCTTAATTTAACCAAATTTTCCTTTAAGGGACACTCATTGTAGGAAGGTTCACCTATTGTTGAAGCTATGTTTAGTGAAATGTTCTGAAATCTCGATTTAGAATATTTGGTTTATCCCTATAGTGTTGTTTCATGGGTATTCGTTTCGTATAAAATCTCGTAACTCGGTCTAGCTAGTACTTTTGGAATGATAGAGTTTGGATTCTAATTCAAAATAGTGGTTTGGATTGTCTCGTGATGTCTTAAGATTTTTGTTGAGTTTTAAATCATCCTACCTCCTAGTTCTAGTCCTTGTTGGTAATTCCAAAATCCTTTCATTGTTTTCTTGTATCGAGGAATCCTCCTTACAGATGATATAGGAAGTCTTTCCTAAAAAGGTCACTCGTCAAATCCTAACTTATCGGTTGAGTGAGAGATAAATGGCGTAAGCATCTATAGAGTGTTAACAGAAAGAAATGTTTATGCACGATATATCTGATTATAAAACTTTGCTTTCAAACGAGAATAAATAGTTTGTAAGAAAATTACATGAAAGTTTATGAAAAGGTTTGTAAAACCACTTTATTGAGTAAGGAAGAAACATTTTTATCATTTACGGTTTAATAATAAATCTTAGTTGTGGCTTGGTGTTAAAGCAACAACTTGTTAAGGTGATTTTAAAACAGCTTATATAGTGATAGAAAACGGCTTAACAATGGTAGTGAAATATTTTGGTAAGACACAATTCAGATTATAACATAACTCGTGAAATGATTTGTAAAATAGCTTTCAAGAAAACAATTTATCGTTTGTCAAATAATAGAAGATTTCGTAGTTCAATTAATATCAGGATGGTTTATAGGTTGGTAATATAATAGTCAAGAAGTAAAGGCTTAATAGTCCGTGAGGTAAGCGTACCAAGTTTTATGAATTTTAAATCAGACAGTGGCTAAAATAGCTCACCAAAAGGGTAAAATAGTTTATAAGACCATAATATTACTTGCAGGAAAAATTTGTAATATAGTTTATAACTTGCTATTGCAATTGTTTGTTGTTTTATAAAATAATAGCAAATTAATCGGTTTATCATGCTATGAGAAAATAGTTTGCAAAGTATCAGTAAGGTCATTGTTTATAAAGTATTATTAAAGCCGTAAATTTTTGGTTTAATGGTACATGAGTAAGATGAAATGGTCGGTAAAATAGTTGAAAGCGATTTGCGAGATAACGATGAAGTTTATTATCTCAAAAGAGAGAATGTAGGACAAATAGTTGGTATTCCACGTTTTGTTTTGTAAGATAATAGTTCGATGATATTTTTTTTTTTTTGAGTAACATGAAAATCGTTTACGCTGAGGATATTAAATAGTTGATAAAATGACTGAAACCAATTGATAAGTTGATAATAAAACAACTTGCGTTAAAACTTTATGAAACAACGTTTCTAAGATGGTGATAAAATAGTTCGAAATAAAATCAAGTGAAATAATTTCATGAAATAGTAGCAGGATAATTTGGAATAAAACTTGTTGGATGGTTTGTAGGATACATAGGAGAACCTTATCGGCATAATAGTCTACTAATTGGCCGAGAATAAAGTTGGCCTAACCCCTAGTAAGATAGTGATGTATCGTAGAGATAATAAATAATAAGGATTACATTAGCTAGAAAGGTACTTATTATCTATTCCTGTTGGCGGTCTAATCGTGTTTCAAGTGTAGGAGTAGTAGGCGGTCTAGCAATAATAGCCCTAAAATTCTCACAGTCTACAAACCTATGAGATGGTGTAGTGTCTATAGTCTTAGTGGTAGATGGTAATGGTGTGTCAAATCATGCACGCTTCCCAAGCCGCAAGTCGGGTGTATGAGTATCGTGTATGAGATGTGATGGTACGGATGGTGCTCGAAATGATAATGATGATGAAAATAATGACAATGATCATAATGGAATCCTTGTGGTGAGTTAAGAAAATAGGTTCATTAGGACTAAGCCTATAAGTTCTACCCAATGGTATGATCTGTCCCAACTGAGTGATAAAAATTGTCCTGATCCTATAGTGAATCAATAGTGATCGTGATGGTGTAAGTGCAACTTCGTCCTCCTAAAAAGGTCTCAGTGTCGGTCATGATAGGTGGAAAGACTGGAGTAGATCCAATGGAAGATACGATCTCAGTGGAATGTGATGCAACATCATCCATGATGGGGTTAGCTGGAACATCATCCGAGCTAGAGTCCGATGATATGGTGATGGGATGTGAATCTGAAGACATGTCTGTGACAACCGATGTGAAATAAAAGTAAATAATCTCGAATAAAGTGTAAGTGAATCCGCATGATAAACATGAATATGTACTATGATGAAATGATGAAATGCTATGATAATGTAGCTATAGTCTAGGGTCAATGATGCAACCTAGTTCTCTATAACTGTAGCTCGGTACCAATCATCACACCCCCAATTTACCTATTTTGCGTGGAATGGAATTCACGGGGATTGACTGTCATAGCACCACATCACAGTTATATTGAACGACCTAAAGTGCCGTTTAAAAACACATCGTTGGATATTTCATAAAACATTCAGAGTACAACATCGGTCCCAAAAGGTTTACAAAGTTTGCGGAAATACAAATATAATACAAATCCAAACGATGTTTTGAAATAAAGTGCCATAATGTACATAATGTAAGTCGACGCCGCGACTCAAATGTAGGTCCCTAAACCATGTCATGATGATAATACCTCGTTACTGAAAATACATTGCTTAAAACGGTCAACAATAATGTTGGTGAGAAATCATAGGTTTATGTAAGTGTTTTATACGACTACACAAGTATCTATCATGCATGACCATCCAATCCGCGTAAAAATAATGTTACAATTGCTCTAAGCCCATGAACCCGAAACTAGACTGTTCAATCATGTATGCCCCGCAGAGTGTTTGCGACAACTCGTAATGTTATCAAATGAAATGCATCCGTTTTCCCGGTTGGGATTCACCAACCCGGATGGAGGCGTCACCCTCGATAGATCTATCCACTCATCCTCGCTTCAAAGATTAACGGTTCATGTTCAAGAAATGGGGACTTTCAAATTGGCAAATGCGGTAACTTAAGCAATGTAATGAATTTAACATACTTGGTATCGTACAAAGAAAAATGTAGTGCAATGTATTCTCCCCGTGGGTTTGAAAATAATCGAAAGCATGTAAAACGGGGCTATGAAAACTCACTTGGTAAACTGGAATAATGGCAAATGTGAGTACACCGAGGTTTAATGTGATGCGTTAACCGGGACCTATTATCAATGATATGATATGTCATGAGTTGCAATGTAATGTTATGCATGCACTTGATATGTTATTTATACCATTTACGAGTTTTGAAAATATTACTCGACGTCGAAAATACTCTTTTGACGCCTTGACCAAACAAAAATCACTTTACATGTTTTTACGTCAAAATGTCATCCTACAATGGTTTTATAATGATTTTTGATGAAATTACCACTTTTCGTCGCAAAACAATGTCGTTGGAAAAATCATGAAATTAACAAAAATAGCTTTGGAAAACTAGTCGTAAAAAAGCGTTAATGCGTCGATCGTTAGAGATCGAACTCGACGGTTTTGGAAAGTTTGTATCGATATCTAGAAGTTTCAGTTCAGGAGTTTTCGTCCAAAAGGTCTCGAACATAAAGATAATAAGGGTTAAAGATGGTGGTTTTTGGCTAATTGTGTGCAGAAAATTAGTTACGGCAAGTTTATGAAAAAGTGCATATCTTTGTCGTTTCAAATCCGTTTTCTACGTTTAATATGTCCTTAGCTTCGTATCAAAGTATACTAATATATTTTTGAGAAGTCGAAATAATTTGTGAAGCTTAAGGCTCGTTTTTGACTCGGACAAAATAAATATAGCATGCTGAAATTTCTGAAAATAATATATTTCGTCGTCAAACTTTAAAAATCCATAACTTCTTCGTTATAAGTCCGTTTTATTCCGTTCAAGCGGCCACGGATTCGTTTTAAAGTATATTTTCTAAAAATCAAGGCCAAAGTTTAGTACCAACTGTCGGATTTTCCAGAAATTCGAAACAAGGACAGAACCTATTTATATAGTTATCGAAAATAGTTTTTCTCGGACAAAACCTATTCTAATCCCTTCAAATCAACTCCAAAACTAATCTAATCCTACCATACACCTTCTTAGGGTGTCATGGGTTCCTAATCACCATCAATACCAACCAATACCAAGGGGATAATTATAGGATGACCATAGTATATAGATAACTCTAAAATCATGAAATAAATGGTATAAATCACATATCATGCATATAAGCTCCAAAATGAAAAGAAACATATGAAAATGAAAAGGAAACTTGAAAATGATAAGAATATGCTTACTAGTGAAAATGAAGAGGTGAAAGTAACAAGGATTAGCCTAAATACTCTTGGTTTTTATTTCAAAACCATATAAAGAGTATATACTAGATTGTAAATAACACTTGATCTTGAGAAATATTTTGATCCCTTTGGAGCTCTTGAAGGCCGGTTTTTAGAGAGAAGGAAAACAATGGAGAGAAACTTTTAATAACTAGTGAATTATTGAGAGTGAATAAATGAGATATGAAGTGAAGTGTTGGAGTGTAGATTTAAACATTCAAGGAAACATTTAACAACTTCAATAAATGAAACCTCCCCCCCATAGGGCCGGTTTTAGGGGGTTGTGTTTCTCCAATATATATTTTTTTTTTCTTTTATAAGTATTGAGTAATTACTTGTAACAATTTGTAAGAAAAGTGTAGGTAAATGTATAGTTAAATGTACAAATAAAGGTAAATGGAAATTTTTGGTACAAGTAAGTTTTTAATAGATCAAAATAGAATGTATTGAGATAATAAAAATTGTAAAAATACATTCCTTTTAAAAATTGAGTGATAAAATAATTATCGAGAAATTTTTAAGAAAACGTCGTAATAATATAAATTCAACGATTTATATACGAAATAAATTCAAAGCACTAGTTAAACTCAAAATATAGTTTTTATGAACTAAATGTAAGTTTAAAAATACATCGGGATCATTTTTGAAAGTAAAGGATTAAATATTCAAAATAATAACTCACGCGATAACGTTTATTAAATATAAAAATTACGCGTTTAAAGTGAAATGAAATGTCATGAATGAATTAACGTGATGCAAATGATGTCAATGAAATGTAGACTAATCTTAGTCCATATGAAATGTTCGTGATGTTATGATCATGAATTCGCCGCTAAACCATCAAGGTTACGCGAATTTGGAACAAGTAAACCAAGTTTACTATAAATGTTGAAATTGTAAGGCATGCATTGTGTCGAGAAATGACCTGAAAGTACGGGTTGTCACACTAAGCAACTTGTGAGCAAGTCGAATAGGTTTTAGAAGCTGTAACTTAGGATTGGTTAGGAACCGTTTAGGGATATTATATATGTCGTATATATTGCATGAGTTTGGTAGAAGTATGGTGTGTGTATATATAGCAAACCAAATCAACCTCTAACTTGGGTCTTTGCTTGAACGACAAGCTACAAGCCCAAGGTCCCCATCACCCAATCGTTTGTCAGCTTTCAAGGCCCATGGCAGCTCCAAACTAAACGACAAGTCCATGAAACATCCCATGGGTCGTCTAATGTAATCGGGTCAAATATCATGCATATCGGGTATGATTATATTCAAGTATTATTAACTTTCGTCAAGTATACTCGTGTTTATCGCGTGTGCCCCCATCGGCTCACACACTTCTAGTCGTTTTGTCGTGTTTATAACTCCCACAAACCAACAGGAGCCAATTATGCATCTTCCAACAATGTTCTGAAATGCACAGAAGCATACCAGGATGTTCCTGGATTATATACTCTTGCTATCGATATTGTGGAAAACTAGAAGGGGGGGTTGAATAGTTTTGCCGATTTTAAGTTTAGTTTCAAAAACTTTAGATTCGATCTTTTGTGAATTCGTATGGATGGATAGAAAGTATAAAGCAATAAGTAATGTAAGTAATGAAAACAAGTAAAGTAAAGGATATAAAGTAGTGACACAAGTGATTTATAGTGGTTCGGCTAAAAGGATTGTTGTTCCCGTTTCACAATTGTATAAAACAGATTAAACAATAAACAAACTGATTGTGAGTAATGACTGAAATCAAATAAGTAAAGACACACTGATAAATTTTTCAACGTTTATATTCTTTATTAGAAATGAATCAAAAGAATACATTACCCAAGTACTTTCTGAATAGTACTTGGGATTGAAATGACAAGTATGGTATCTCCTCACTAAGCTCAGGGTAAGTCTGAGCACAACTACAAAGGAACCACTGAGCTATATCAGGGACAGAGTTGTATTTGGAGGAGTGGAAGATGGCTTGTGTGTGTTTTACAATTAATCCACAAGCTTAAAATTTTCCACTCCAACTCTTATGCTATTTATACAAGTATGGTTTTTAACTCTTTCCTAGAGGACAAAGCAGGTTCAGAGAAGACAAAATCGATGTATTTTGTCTCTGTTTACAAAGGCTATATTGGGTAAGTGACAAGGCTGATTTCTTCTAGTCAGTGATGACACTGAGCCTGATAGTTAGCCATTCAAGGAAAGTTGACTTTGGTTGATAAGGACTTTGTCTTATCTTTTCAAACTTATCCCGCCTTGTCCCGCTCATTCTTCAGTCTTCATTGCCTTCAGTCTTCAACTTCAGTTTGTCTTCAGTGTAAGTAGTTGGTGAGGAGTTTCGGGATTCAGTGAGTTATTGTCATCACTCACTGAATCCACCATCTTCTTCTTGACTCAGTCATCACCCCTTAAGTTCCGCCTTACTAAGTGGAGATACTTCTTCTTTGTCTCTTACTGAGTATCCTGAAGTTTTGAGATCAAAGAGTTTTGAGTCTCTTAATTTTGAGATGAAAAACCTTTTGTAAATTGTTTACAGAGAAGATTTTACTGAAAACTGTTTTGAGGATTAAAGAACACACAAAGATTTCTGGGTTTGAGAAAGTATTTTGACAGTGTTTTGCTTCAAAAATTAATTTGTGTGTGTTTATGAGGTTTTGAAGGGGGGATTTATAGAGTGGTGAGAGGGGTAAATTTTTCATAGATGAGGATTTGTAAAGTCGGTTTTTGAAAACGTTTCATTTACCTCATTTAATGCCACCACTCCACTACCCGTAATTTCGGTTTTAAGGGAACAATTGCAGTGCACAGTAAAAGTGCATTTGCAGTAATAAAATATCCTTAGGATATTTCTTGTGAGAGGAGGCATTTAATGCCAAGTGGGATGAGGTAATGTTTGAGGGACCCTTGACTTGGATGACAGCAGGATAAAGAGACATATATTCCTATATTAAATTGGTGTGTTTACCAACCTAGGACATTTAAGTAACTGATACTTGGTGCATTTAGTTACTCATTCAATGCTCAATATCCAAAGTCAGGGTCCCTGAATGAGTCTTACTCATTCAATGAGAAGGTTGTATCGGGGTTTTGTTCAGGGAGCATGGACCATTTCAGAGAGAACTCACTGAGATTGGTATTGATTTTCAGGTTGCTAACTTTTAATGTCAAGCATTCCCAATTCAGCTTTCAGCCTCCTGAAGGTAGGTTCATCTAAGGGTTTGGTGAAGATATCAGCAAGTTGATATTCAATAGGGATGAAATGAAGTTCTATGTCTCCTTTCATTATGTGGTCCCTGATGAAATGATATCTAATATCAATGTGTTTGGCTCTTTGGTGAAGGACAGGGTTGTTGGAGATAGAAATAGCACTGGTGTTATCACAGAAGATGGGTACCATTTTGTAATGGATGTCATAGTCACTGAGTTGACTTTTCATCCATAAAACATTGGCACAACATCTTGCAGCAGCCACATACTCACCTTGAAGACATAGCCACTGATTATTGCTTTTTAGCACTCCAACAAACTAGTTTTCCTCCAAGAAATTGACAGGACCCTGAGGTACTTTTTCTGTCCATGTTGCAGCCTTACTGAGTGGAGATACTTCTTCTTTGTCTCTCGAGTATCCGAAGACTCACCTAGAGACTATGCGCCGGTGACTTGTTAATGTTTAATGGATTAAACACTTAGGGTATTTTCTATTCAAATCCTAGACTTAAGGGGTTTGGGTATTTATTGAACCCAACAGTCTCCCCATATTTGGATATACAAATAGCCTAAGTGTTTGATCAGTGTAAGTGAGCAAATGGCTTCTTCTACACAGAATGTACTAATGAACATAATAAGGAACACTGGATATTTTAACAAAACATACATCGTTTATTGATCAGATTACATAGTTCCTATCACTAGTACAAAAGATAAAAACATATGATGTCACTCAATATGGATTCCCAGTGCTTCTAGCTTGACTTTCTTCGTGAGGAGTGTTTCTTTGTCAGGGTGCTCTCTTATCTTGGCATTCGTGTGCAA
Source organism: Chrysanthemum makinoi (assembly GCA_910596185.1). Lineage (NCBI taxonomy): Eukaryota > Viridiplantae > Streptophyta > Magnoliopsida > Asterales > Asteraceae > Chrysanthemum > Chrysanthemum makinoi. The sequence continues at coordinate 109,274,418 of OU343221.1, forward strand.
AACTGATGTTTTTGGAGTATGGATTTGAGAGGCCACTGGTAGGTAGCTTGCCATTGTACCCACCCCTGCAAGATCAATGTCACTCCATCTTTAGAATGTTGGGTTCCTATAGACATCAATAAAGAAAATACCTCTTTCAGGATTTTCAATACACGCGTTAACAAACTTCACACCTTCAGGTAGCTCCCTGTTGCATTCGAGACCAGGCACCTTGATTTCAGGTCAAGTTTCAACTCTTTTCCTCTTGCCATGGGTTGGTGAGACGAGATCCTTGAGGTGCGTTAGAACATTTGAATCCCAAGTTGTGTTGGTGCATCCCTCGTCTTTCATATCGTTTGCTTAGGGATTTCATCCTCCTTGACCACGCATTCTATTTCTTTGCTATGATAGGACCAAGCTCATCGAGTTCAGTGATCCCAAAGTCAGTGAACTTCATGGGGTCATGAACCTCAAAGTGCCTTTTATCATCCCCCTGTAGACATCCATTGCCAGTGGTTTGGATTTGGGGATGATTTTTACATCAATGATTTTCTCAGGCATCCTTCTGCTTGTCATGGTCCAGTTGTAGTGGTCAATTCTTTCTTGCAGTCGCTGCTTTCTGTTCTTTTTCGTCAAGCTTCTTCCTCATTGCAGCCATTTGAGCAGCCTAAGCATCTTTGAACTTTTGTCCAGCCTGACCCTTTTGAAGCTTTTTGGGATCAATTCCAACGTTTTCAGCTTCCTCAGCTACAACTTGTACCAGTGCTTCTTTGCTTTTCCTTTCTTCCTCAGCTAGTTTCTTTCTCCTGTCTTCCTTTGCAAGGTAGGCACTTAGCTGTTGTGGAGTAAGCAGATACTGAGTGTTGCCGATTACAAATGGAATCTTCTCAAGCTCAGGTGTTTGCATTATGGTTTTTCCTTTGTCTTGGCATGATGAAGAAGATGCTACCAATGGAGGTGTTGTTATGATGATTGGTGGTGGTGTTATTCTTGTCATTGTCATTATTGTTGTTGTTGATGGTGGTGTGATGAGATAGGAGTTGCCGAGACTGGTTGGTGGCTCCCCTCGTGTGAGAGGAGTCTCTTGATGAATCTCTCCCCTCAACTGTTGCTGCAACATCAGTGAGAGCAAGAGTTGCCTGGGATACTGGAGGAGTTGGAGTTGCTTGACCTTTGAAGGCTTGGTATATCTCCTTGACGATGGCCTTGATGTCGGTTGTATCTTGTTGAAGACTGGTGACCTGTTCAGCAAGATTGGCCTGAGATAACTCCAGGGAAGTCATTCTAGGCCCAAGATTCCAGGCCATAGAAGACGATGCCTTAGCCAGATTTGTAACTTGAGCATCCAAAGAACCCAGTGTTGTTTGAAGAGACTGAAGGGAGGACTGAAGACCCTGAACATTTGCAGATTTAAGCATGTTGATCAATTCAGTAAGGCTAGAGGAATGCTTCATGTAAGCTTCACTAGCCTCTAGCACTTTGGAGTTAAGTATTGGGTCTTCTTTCACAGAGTCCTTTATTTCATCCAGCTTAGTGTGAGACTCCTGAAGGTTGGTGAGAAATTTCTTCAGGTTGTCATCAAGCCTTTCAAGATTATCATACATGAAATCCCTGTGTTCATCAGCGTTTGTATGGGCAACAATAACTTCAGCTTTAAGATCGGCATAGCTAGCAGCTGCTTCAACATGCTGATCCCATAAAGTATCAGTGATTCCAGAGTATAACTTTCTTGAGGCTTTTGTAATCCACATAATCAGATGTCTTTCAGTCAGAGGAAGAATGTTGTCAAACTTTTGAAATTCCTCAGGACAGGATGAAGCAGAGGAATCAGAGTTATGTTCATCAGGTTTGGTAGGTGACTCTTCAGTCTCTTGAGGATCAGGCTGATGCTCTTGTTCTAGAGTTTGAACATCAGCGTCCATTTCTTCTCCTGCTGAAAGTATTTCTTCCTCACTGTCAGCTAACTCTTCATCAGAAAATAGGATATCATTTACCTCAGCAACCGTTAATAGACCAGTGGTGGTGATGGGTTCCATATCAGCGGGTGGTATTTATCCCTCTGAATCTTTGTCCCATGTGCTCCTTCAAGCACTGGTGGGCGATTCCCAATGCTATCCCTAGAAGCGGTGGTAGTGAGATCCCTATCAGCGGGTTGTTCAATTCCCTCTAAGTCTTTGGGATCATTCATTTGGCCCTTAGACAAAAGCTGTGATTGGCGAATGTCCTCCTTGGGCAGTGTGGAAGGCGCTCCCCTACCAGCGGGTTGTTTGTTTCCCTCTGGATCTTGGGGAGTAGTAGTTGGGACCAAGGGCACTGACTGTGATGTATCAGTGTCCTTCGTTGTCATCGGGGTTGATGATGTTTGGTCTCCTTTAGGTGGCTCATCAGTCTTGGGCTTTTATTGCCTTTTAGGCTGTGCTCTAGAAGCCTCAGGGCCCTGAGACTTGGGTTTGGTCTTAGTCCCAGTATGAGACTTCCTCTTTCTCTTTTTAGAAGCAGGGTTTGGAGACACTAAGTCCCTTTGGTTGTTTACAGCAACCATATGGGCCGTCAATTCAATTTCAGTGACTTGGGATGGGTCTTTTTGAAAATTTGATTGACTCAGGATACCAGGTAAAGCAGTGTATTTGTATTCCTGATGGTAATTGCAACCCAGTAACACCTGTAAAGCACATGAGACAAACCTAGGGTACGTAACGTATTTCTTCCTAGTTTTGCTTAGTAGCTTGGTTACGAGATCACTGTAAATGATCTCCCCTATGTCGACAGTAATCCCTGACATCAAGCAATATGCCACCATCAACTGAATAGAATTAACTTGTTCAGTGGATGAGTGGTTCCCGCCGAGAACCTGAATCACGAATGTAAACAGGATCTTCCAAGCCGCAGGAAATGAGTTCTTGGTGACTGGGGTTCAGTCCAAAAACTTTGGATCTGAAACAATTTACTTTAACCCATCCTTAACTGTGAAGGGTTCAGGATGGGCAACATAGTTACCAGAATTATAGTCTAACCCTGTTGATGTACAAAAAGTTTTATAGTCCATGGTGACTGACTTTTCCCCATTAAAAAGACTGAATTTGATGAGATACTCCCTGAGTGGTTTGAGGTCAATCTCATCAGTAGAGGGTGTCGGGTCATAGGCCATAACTGTTTCCCAAAACTCCCTGAGGAGGTTTTGGTACATAATAGAAGAGGACTGAGTAAAGGCCTGTTTGAGTGGGCAATTGAATAAAAACTTCATGATTCCCTTATAGGCTGGGACATCAGGGGGTATTCAAAAGTACCTATAACATTGTTTGTTTTAAATTCAACATTATTAAGATCTCCTACCCACTGAGGTGCAAACTGAAGAGACTGTGTTCTTGCCATTTCCATTAAAATTCTAGGGTTTTGAAAAGATTTCTTGACAAGAACAATCAAAGAGTTTTGAGTCTCTTAAGTTTTGTGATGAAAAACCTTTTGTAAATTGTTTACAGAGAAGATTTTACTGAAAACTGTTTTGAGGATTAAAGAACACACAAAGATTTCTGGGTTTGAGAAAGTATTTTGACAGTGTTTTGCTTCAAAAATTAATTTGTGTGTGTTTATGAGGTTTTGAAGGGGGGATTTATAGAGTGGTGAGAGGGGTAAATTTTTCATAGATGAGGATTTGTAAAGTCGGTTTTTGAAAACGTTTCATTTACCTTATTTAATGCCACCACTCCACTACCCGATAATTTCCGGTTTTCAAGGGAAATTGCGCACAGTAAAAGTGCATTTTGCAGTAATAAAATATCCTTAGGATATTTCTTGTGAGAGGAGACATTTAATGCCAAGTGGGATGAGGTAATGTTTGAAGGACCCTTGACTTGGATGACAGCAGGATAAAGAGACATATATTCCTATATTAAATTGGTGTGTTTACCAACCTAGGACATTTAAGTAACTGATACTTGGTACATTTAGTTACTCATTCAATTCTCAATATCCAAAGTCAGGGTCCCTGAATGAGTCTTACTCATTCAGTGAGAAGGTTGTATCGGGGTTTTGTTCAGGGAGCATGGACCATTTCAGAGAGAACTCACTGAGATTGGTATTGATTTTCAGGTTGCTAACTTTTAATGTCAAGCATTCCCAATTCAGCTTTCAGCCTCCTGAAGGTAGGTTCATCTAAGGGTTTGGTGAAGATATCAGCAAGTTGATATTCAATAGGGATGAAATGAAGTTCTATGTCTCCTTTCATTATGTGGTCCCTGATGAAATGATATCTAATATCAATGTGTTTGGTTCTTTGGTGAAGGACAGGGTTGTTGGAGATAGAAATAGCACTGGTGTTATCACAGAAGATGGGTACCATTTTGTAATGGATGTCATAGTCACTGAGTTGACTTTTCATCCATAAAACATTGGCACAGCATCTTGCAGCAGCCACATACTCAGCTTCAGCTGAAGACATAGCCACTGATTGTTGCTTTTTAGCACTCCAACAAACCAGTTTTCCTCCAAGAAATTGACAGGACCCTGAGGTACTTTTTCTGTCCATGTTGCAGCCTTACTGAGTGGAGATACTTCTTCTTTGTCTCTTACTGAGTATCCTGAAGACAGCTCACTGAGAGACTATGCGC
>OU343221.1:109279103-109301321 GCA_910596185.1 Chrysanthemum makinoi
TTTATTATGTATTTGGTATATATATCATTATCAATAAAACGTATTATCATCTACGAGGATCTACATTGTGGGAAAACTAGAAGGGGGTTGAATAGTTTTGCGATTTAATTTAGTTTCAAAAAACTTTATATTCGATGTTATGTGAAATGCATTATGGATGGAAATATAGATCTATAAGTAATGCAAGTAAAAGCAAGTAAGTAAGGATAGAAATGACACAAAACTTGATTTATAGTGGTTTAGGCTACAAAGGAAACCACCTGCACCTACTCATTCTCAAATTACTTCTTTCGAGTTCAAGCACTATGTAAAACGCTCTTTCAGCCTCGGCGGAGAAGCCTTCACAACGTAAACACACTTTTTCGATTACAAAAGCTAATATCGAGGTCCTTAACACGAGAGGACCAAACCAACACTACTATAGCACAACAAATATGTGAAATATGAAATACTGATCTTTGCTACATAAATCTTGTGGAGGAACAAATCAATCAGGACACTGCTTGCGGATGACTTGTAAAAGCTGCGTATTGATCTCGCCTTAGAAGGACCTATATGAGAACCACAAAAAAGAAAAAGAACTACTATCTAGATCAAGAGATCACGAGAATAGAAGAATGAAGAATATATATGAGAGAGTTTGTAAGAAGAGGGGTGAGTTACAATGAGGAAATGGCTCTCTATTTATAGGCAAAACTTTTACTGTTGTCATACGGATCCTATGGATCCCTTACATGAGGATCCGATCGATTAATGAGGGATCAGTAGGACGCTCAAATGGGTTATGGGTTATGGGTCATGGGTCATGGGTCATAGACTTTGGACTATGGTTATCCAAGTAGATACAATGTGTCTAGAAGATGCAATGCATCTAGTCAATGGGTCATGGGTTAGCTCCATGGGTTATGGATTTGCTCCATGGTTATGGGTCATGGGTTATGGTTTTTACCCATCCTAATAAACTATTACAATAAGTGAATCATTACAACAATTAATGTTAAATGATTATATATATAAATGCTACAAAAAATAACATGTATCCTTATGTTTACTTATATTAACTTTATATTTGTTATCAACAAAACACAAAGAGATCGCTAAATATTAATAAAAGTTTTTACGGTTTATTTGTATTAACAATCTCCCCCTTTTGTTGATGACAAAATATAATGTTATGATGAGTAAAGCTTAAGATTAGATGTATGTTTTGAAAGCATAAGTTTTACTTCTTCTCCCTTTTGTGAAACAAAAAGTGACCTCTAACAGAAGAAATAAATGGGGAAAATAGTATAATCCACGAATCATTAACTCCCTTGACGGTAGCTCCCCTGAAAGAAGAACGTCCAAGTGAGAAAATATAAAAACCTACAAAGAAAAAGTTAGTAGTAACATGCAATATAATCTTGTGATTGATGAGAAACAAGATGGAGAGCCAATGTATGTAAACAAAACCTTGCAATAAAAAGACGAAGTGTAGTGGTATATAGGCCACATACAAACATGTAAAACTAAGAACAAGGTTTGTTCTTTAAAATGACTCAAAAGAACAAATAGAGAAAATAATAATATCATTCCTTCCATGCTTGCATAAGGTTAATGATGGAAGTTTTGGTGAGTGATGATGTTGATGCGATCAAGGATGTGGTTAAGTATAAATGCATCTAAATCTCTAATTTCCATTGCAAGTTCCCAGTGGTTGGCAATGTTCACAATGTAAATGATGCGGGTAATGTGTGTGGATGGTTTTCGGGTTAGTTTGATTTGTGGGATGCGGAAGATGTGGTGAAAAAGTTGGAAAATATAGATCAAAGTCCGGAATGTTTGAAAGTGGTGGTGGAAAGAACCTAGATTTTTGGTATGTGTGAAAACACATACATTTTCTTGATCAAAACCGACCCAAAATAACCTGAAACAAGCGTTAATGCCTAATATTTGTTTGTTTCTTGAGTTTATGCATGTGCAGGTACGAATATGACAAAACAGACAAAAGAAAGACAAAACAGAAAACCGAAACACGAGGATGAAAGAGCGCAAAAGCCAATGCCGGGATGCGGTTTTATGGGTTTTGATGCTCAAAATTACATTTTACGGATTTGTGGATCATGCTCGGGGAGTTTTCTCATTTTCACCCTCACTTTATCAAAATTACACTATCACCCTTCACTTTACCATATTTACACAAAGTACCCATCACTTTCCCAATTTTACCCTATGAACCCTTCATCCAAACTTATATCCCTTACCTTTTCATAGATGTCACCATTAGTCTTTCTAAATTTCAAAAATACATGAATTATCCTTTTTACACCTAAAGTCTAAATACCAAAAAAAAAAAACACTACACTATACTCTGGCCTTCAAATAATCTTATGAACCCCACCAAGAATCCCATGTGACCCCTTTCTTTATAACGGTCAACCACCAAAACCCCACCAAGTTAAACCAATCCCAAAATGCACCTTTTCCCGTTGTAACTATTCACCATCCCTTCTCCCTGCAATGGTAATCTTGTTTTACCCGTACTTAAATACCATCTAGAAGGTACTGACAACGTGTCAGTGAGAGTGTGACACGGATTGTCAACTTGGCAGGATGAAGTAATCTCATTGGTGCAAACACCTCACCTAAGCAATCCAATGGCTGTGGGATGATTTGATGACACAAGAGTTGATCAATGGCGAAGATCAAGAGTCCTAGAAGCTTCCTCAGAAACCTTAAAGCTCCTGGAGCTCAGCTATATAAATACCTCATCACCACAGATTCAAACTGTTCAATTTCTCAAGTCTTAGAGGAATTTTGGCCATCTTGATTTCCTGTCAATTTTATGTTTTAAAATAGTTAATTAAGTTGTAATTTCAATTTAAACTTGTACTCTCTTGTTAGTAATTCAATTTCTCTTTTTCAATTTAAATTGTTGTCATTTTAATTTAGTATCAACTTGTTCCTGTGTTTAGAAGCTTTAATAATTGCTTATTCTATCTCACATAAGCTTCCATAAGCTATGTGAGCTTGTTTCTGTTTTAGACTGTCTTAATTCAAAGTTTTATGCAGAAAGTCAACCAAAGTCAAAGATCAAAGTCAAACTAGTTTTTGGTTAATTTCTGATTTAAATGTGTTAAAAGTTGAGTTTTCTGTTTAATTGTTGATTTCAGTTCAGTTTTAGTAATATTTCATCACAGATTTAATTTAAAGTCTAAGTGCATTTTAAGTTTCTAAAGGAGTGTTTGGATTTGGTTTAATCTCAAGGTCTAAATGAATTTTGGTTAGAGTAATCTGAGTAGTTGAGTTTGTTTACTGATTTTAAAAGTTTTTCTTACGATAGACTTTAGTTTTCAAGTCCATTTTTGAATCTTAGTTTAATTTTCCAAATTTGTCCTTAGTCCATATTTCTTCTCAAAATGGTTTTTGTTAATTTTCATTCACCTTTTTAAATCAGTTTTAGTTGTTATAAAAATTTTTAAAAATTAAAAATAACATTTTCAGTAGCTTGTTTCATTAACCTCAAAAAGAAAAAGAAAAAAAATCATTTACCTAGTCTGCTAGTAGCTTGAAGTTGATGGTTTGGACTTATTATGCCCTGTGCACCATTAGTGTATATTGGCCCAAGTAAGTACTTTTCTCAACTACTTATCTCCTTATTCTTTTGCTTAAATTATTGAATTTTAGCTTCTCTAGGTAACCCTTAGTATAGGTTAGATTTGTTTTCCCTTTATTAGATCATTAGTGCTTATCTACTTAGCTTATTTTGCCTTTAAAACCCCCATTCCTTCCCCCCCCATGTAGTCTGCTATAGCAGCAAAGTATTCTAGTGCTTATTGGCCTTAAGTTAAGCTTATTTGACAATTTAGCTTGCTTATCAGTAGCTTCTTAGGTTTAGTTGATTAGTTTAGACATAACTTTAGCTTATTATAGCTTATTTTATTAGCTGTTAGTAGCCTGCTAGTGCCCACCATCTGTTGTAAGCAGTCCACTTCCTTAGTGCTTATTTCTTGGCTTAATTTTGATTGATTTAGTTTGTTTAGGATACAATGTAGTTAATTATTTGAGATTCAACTTAGTATGTAGGATTCAATAAGTTCTGTTGGAATCACTCCTAAACTATATTTCAAGTGTTTGTAATCAATATGTAATAGGTTGCTTAATTAGGCTTTTATGTTTGTATTAATGGCAAGGCTTATGTAGAAATCCCATAAGCCTTGGCCCATGTCCAATAAGGAAGGAAGGGGACTTGTAGTGTTGCCCTAGTCCCTTCCCCTATAAATACCTTTGTAAACCTTCATTTGAAGGTTGGTTGTTCACTTTGCATAATACACCTACGCATAACCTTTGTTTATCTATATACGTGTGTGTTTGTTTGTGTTCATCCAATCTATCTCTTCTATATTTCTTACATATTGATGTTTGTGTTACATTATGGTGACCTAACAGTGGTATCAATCGCCATCTAGTTGGGTGAAACATTTTGTTTTTGAAGTTACATATTCATACGCGTGAGTTTTACAAACATAACTTTTCATATGCATAAAAGCTTTAGTTTTTACACTTGTAAACTCAAGATTTTTGTGGTTTAAGGTTTATTTAGTGTTAAAGTTTAAGTTTTTAGCATCAAGTTTCAAACTTTACGTGTGTAGAATAGTTTTAAAGCTTGGTTTTGTTCGTGTGGTTCGGTCTATGCGTAAGGGTGAAATTTATTTTGGTTCATCAAGTTTCAAACTTTCTTGTTATTTTGGTAATATTGAAGCTATTTCATCATTAAAATCAGGTTACAAAACACTTTTGTGCATAAAATGCTGTTGGTGCATGTTTGGTACTTTCTACTCGTAACAAAACCCTAGTTTTACTCGTAAGCACAAAGTCGCCCTAGCGAGATTACGCGTAGAGCTTCATCACTTGATCTTCATCTGTTGGTTTACTCATGTTTTCTTGCTTTGATAAGCCTGAAAACACTTTGACTTTGGATATCTTTTACACTGGAATAAGTGTAAAGAATTTTTGGGCAAAACCCTAGTTTTACGCTAAGCTTAATACTTACGCGCAAATTTTTATTTGCCTAAGAATTTCCTACGCATTAGCTTGTCTTACGCCTAAGGAAATATTACGCATAAGGATTCAACTACTAAGTATTTGGTTTACGCCTAAGCTACGTTTTTCCTCAAGTTTACGCGTAAGCTATCACTACGCGTAAGATCTCTTGAACGCGTAAGTTGAGTACTACGCGTAAGACACTTTCTACGCATAAGCTGTTTCTACGCATAAGGTTACTTCATCAACAAACTCTAAGTTTCATTCGACTACAGAGATCCATCATCAACACAAGTTTCAAGATGTCTCAACCACCATACTCTAGCTACTTTCCTCATGAGTATCCTCAACAACAACAACAACAATTCTATCAACAATATCCTCCACCATCTCCACAACAATTGCAACAATTTCAACAACAATTTCAACACTTTCCTCAAGGAGCAAATCCTCTTCCACCACAAATGGTTCCACCAAACCCTCGTCATCAAGTACAACATTATACATACTTTCAAAATCAGTATCCCACCAAGTATGCTATGAATGTTACAACACCAAAGGAACCCTCTTGGTTTGCAACGATGTGTGAAGCATTAAGTAGCCAACAATCCATTCATGAAGGATTCCTGACGGACCTCCAATGCTCACTTCCGGAAACTACGATCAATGGGTGATAAGGTTTTTTAGGTTTTGTGATCTAAAGATGCCACATGGTAAGTTTTTGAAGAAGGTCATCCTGAAGGTCCTTTTCGATGCTTACTCTCCTGTACCCGGAGATCCAAATGCTAATCCACCAAGAGATGATGTTACCAACGTTGTCAGTCTTGATCAACTTACTACTGACCAACTTCTTCACTTAGAAGCCGATGAAATTGCAATGCAATATATCCTTTTGGGATTACCTAATCCGATTCTTCGTAGTGTTGATGCTCAGAAGAATGCTAAAGCAATGTGGGAGCACATTCATCTTCTAATGGAAGGCACTGAACTCAATCAAGAAGATTTGGAATCCAAAATCTACTTAGCATATGAACACTTCATGATTGAACCAGGAGAAATTAGAGTTATATCATCATCGGTTCTCAGACATCATCAATGACTTGGATAAACATAATATCATTATGCCAAGGACTGCAATCAACACAAAGTTCCTGAGATGTCTTGGTCCTGATTGGGAGAAGTATGTTATATTCATCCGTCAAGCGAAGAATCTTCATCAAGCTACATATGGATTGTTGTATGACTATTTAAAGCACCACCAAAAGGAAGTTGACAAAGAAAGAATCATCCGTGCGGTCCCTGCTTCACCTTCACTCCCGGATAATCAAACTCTAGCTTTATGGGCTCAAGAATGTTATCCTCAATTCCCGACCTTGCAAACTGTCTTCACAAACCCTCCACCAACAACTGCTCAGATTACACCATATGATCCGTCACAACAACAATCCCAAGAAACTCAATTGGTTCCATACAACAACAACAATGATCAAGCACTCTACAGTGAATCAAATGAGGATGCAGAAGCCTTCGATGCATTGAATCAAGGATTTGTTATGATTGCATGAGCCTTCGGATGATTTGATAACAAATCTAACAACCGCATTCGCACCTCATCAAATACAAGGAATCAAGCTGTTGTTAACAATGGAAGGGTTGAGGTTCATAATCGTGGAAATGGTCGCCGATGAATAGTGGTCAATGGTTTAATGTTAATGGAATGAATAACATGGGTGCTCCACAACAACGGGTTCAAGTGGCCGTCAGGAAATGCTCAGGCGGGGTTAATGGTCTCCGATGCTATAAATGTAATGAGAAGGGTCATCTGGCTAATGCATGCCCAAAGCCAAGGACAAGAAGCTTATCACAAAGAGGCTTTACTTTTGGCTCTTAGGATGAAGCTGTGGAACTCTTACCAACAAAGAACAGAGCTTCATGGCTAATGCAGATTCTAATGATGACATGGAGGACTTGCAGGCTAATGCATTTGTGATGTTAATGACAAACATGCAAGAGCTCCACATGAGTGACAGGCAGTGCCCAGACACCGACGGCTTGTCGGTACGGATCAAAACATACTCATTAATGATCTGATATCTCCGCCAACATCGCATCCGACGAGCTCAGTGTTCAACATGAATCTTCAACATCTCATTCCGATGATAATCAAATGGATCCCATAGTTATATTTGACGATCAAGATGACCTTATGGTTAATATTGATAATCAAGTTTGACTCTGTGGTCATATTTGAGGATCTAAATAATGATCATGTTGAGATTCAAGTTGAACAAGTTGAACCTTTGTCTAATCCAGATCTTGAGCTCATGACCAACTTAATTAAGACCACCCAATCTCAACTGGAAAAGTGCAATGACATCAATAAGAAACTGCAAGATAAAATTGCACTGTTGACTAAGGATAATGAATGCTATAAGTTTCAACTCAACATTTTTCAAACTAAAGCGTGAAAAGGTTTTGAAGTCGCATTTGCTAAATATTACCAAAATAAAAAATCTTTGGAAAAACATATATGTGATCTAGTTGCATCCAAGAATGCTTTGTTGTCTCAAATAGAACAATTGAAATATGATCATAAACAACAACTTAACGCTCCACTCGGAAACTCAAAAGCCAAGTCCGAGTTGTTAACTTGTCAAAACAGTTTTTGTGAGTACAAAAAGCATTCGAGGAAACAAATAGATGACTATCTTGAGGACATTGCCGACTTACAAAACAAAATCAAAGAGTTTCAAAATGTTGTTTACAAACACGGTGAGTCAATCACAACAATTCAAAAGTTTTCCTTTAAACCAAATCCTGATGGATATGGACCAAATCTTGCTGATTACAGACCACGTTTTTCACATATAGCATTCAAACCAAATCCTCAAGTTTACAGTGCAGAAAATAGAATTGATGACTCGTATGGAGGAATTAGATGCTGAAGACGAGAGTCGTCCAAAAATGGAAAATGTTGTTTATAGCAAACCATTTAACTATTCAAAAGCCATAACTTTCGTCACACAACAGGATAATTCTAACACACCTTGGGTTATCACACCTACTCCTGAGTCCTCTTCTAATGATGGTCCCCGACCCAATGTTGCACAAATTAATGGTCCTTTACCTTCTTTGGTGAAATAAAGCCATTAGCTGAATGATGTCAGGTTCTAAAATACTTTGACACTTTCATGTCTGATATCAAACTTTTGGAACATGCAATTGAAGTTAATTCTGAAATAAAAGTTGAACATTTTCAATCGCCATTTGCGCGACAACAAAGGGATATTTTTCAGAAAGGGCTTTTACCACATGTTCGAAATTTAAAAATGAGTGCAATCTATTGGGAACGGGAACTTCAAAAGGAGATTGGGCTTATGAAAACAGTTTTCGAGAAAACAAAAACATCGATTTCAAATACTAAACGTAAAAAGAAATTGTTAAGAAATCATGTTGACCGACTCTTGGAAGATGTTATATGTGCTGATACCATAAATGTTGTGTTAGTACATTCCGTTGCATATGCATTTGATTACATCGCTGTCGATTCTGTTGAAAATGTTGAGAATACTGAAAATGTGTCACAAATCAAGTCTTTAGAAATTGAAAATGAGCGATTGTTAAATGAACTTTCCAATGCAAAACGTCGTCTTCAATGGTGTCAAAAAGATTGTCAAAACCGTGAACTTGCTTTGCAAAAAAAAATCAACCAGTTGAATTCAAAATTTTCTAATCCAAAAATAGAACAACTGGATGATGAAAACGTCTCTTTAAAATGTCAAAATTCCAAATATGAACAAGAAATTGCCAAAGTCAAAACTGAATATGGTGTCATATTTGATTTGCTAAAAAAGACTCGTGCTCAAGCGTCCAAAGATGTTGATGATCATCTTGCATATACCAAAGAAGTTTTATGAAACAATGGAAACACTCGCTCTGAAAATCAAGATTTTTTACACACTATCCATGACTTAAAAGCAGAGTTGGTTAAACTTAAGCAAGATAGGATTAGTAACACACATGTACCTGTCCCAGGAATGTTTAAAATTGGCACTAGAACGCCTAATGACAAACCACAAGATACTAATGTGCTTCCTTCCACTGAAACAGGAATAGTTGCCTCTTTTCCCAACGTTAGCACTTCACAGCTTAAGAGCAAAACAAGGAAGAATAGGAAGTTGCAACGTAAGAAGAACAATAAGACCTCTCAAGTAGAAGAACACCTTAAGACTTTGAATAAAACTCATGTTGCACCCACTTTAGACATTGCGTTAGACAAATGTAATAGAAAATGTAACATATTGGATTTCACAAGCACATAAACAAACTCAATATGGGCGTATAATTTAGATGGTTTAGAGAGAGAAAGTGGGATATTCTAGAAAGAGAAACTCTTGGAAGGTTAGATTCCACAAAGAACATCCAACCCTCTACCATGCAAGGTAGAGGGTATTTATAGGTTACAAACTAAACGACCTCCTGACGGCACGTGGATCGGGTATACAGATGGGTAAAGACGGTCCTTCCCTCCGGTGTTGCACTAGACAAAACTAAGCTAATAACTTACTAACAACTAACATAATAAACGATATGTCTACGAGCTAACTTAAGCTAGATTATACTTGGGGTGTGATGCTTTACAAATAGAATTTCCTAACAATTTCCCCCTAAGGGAGGTCACCCCATGAATTACATTGTGAATCCTAGCATTCTAATAAATCTTCTGTCTTGAGCTCGTAGACTTCTCTTCATCAAAGTATTCAAACTATGTGCTTCTATGGTGATTTCATCATTGTTTAACTACAATGTATGTTTCGTGGGTATTGAGCTGATCCATCTTGATGACCTTTGAGCATTACTAGAGATCATCAGCCACAACAAATCTCAGCATCACCCATTGTTGTGATGCCAGCATATGATGTTGTGACATTTGGACCGACATGCTCACATTCTGGATCATGATATATACTTATCAGAGAAGTGGAAGCTTTCGTTGATTCATGATATTGGCGGCAGCGGCGAGAAGCATGGAGTGATAATATCAGAGTCATTGATGCACTTATCATGATTTATTTGGAAGTGAATGTGTTGTGTGAGCATGCGGCTATGGATTGACCGCTCCATTCGATCAACCGCAAACGTCGGCGTGCACTGCATACGACAGTTAGCAATAAAGCGCCGCGAAAGTGTCTTTGATCACTTTCGTTGAATTGAGTACACCCCACGGTTCCCCGTTGATCAATACAAGTTCACTGTGATCAGTATAATTCGAAGATTTCCTTGACGAGGGTTTGCATGCTCTAGCTGTTCTCAAACGGAACGTCAAAGAAGACAACACGGAGGTGAGTGAACCGCCGATTGAGATTCACGATTGATAAAAAGAGATTTGAATAACAATCGTGTATCGTTCAATAGAAATTGTTTTTGCAATACAACGAAGGTTTTAATGAAAATCAATTATCAATCATAAACACCTTTTATTTTGAAATATTTGTACACGGTCGATGTGCTAAAGAAAGTTTTAAGACAACAACCGGTTTTTCAAAGGTATCCGTCAATCCATAACCTGAACCATGATTGATTCAAAAGATTGAATCGCTCCATTGTTTATGTTCAGTTGTCACATGGTTGATCTATTGGATAGATCTCATGCCACCCACCGGAGCTTGTTTGATGTTGGCTCCAGAAGGCTTTCCATCTTCATTGTGAGTATGTTGGCATACTACTGGATGTTACGGCAATACCACAAGGATAATGCGTAGGACTCATAGGATCTAATCTCTCTTTCCACATTGTGTGAAACAGAGAGTCTTCATTGAAAGTGTCCTAAAGAGATTTATAGATGATCTCGTGGCTCTAGACTCAATTGTGCATATTTGGTTCTCTCTGAGGGGCGGAAAGGGTCTCCTTCTTCAATATCAACAAACTCGAAAAGTCGATAGATGATGTCGGTTCACCGTGAGAATGAAACAAGTCCTTTTAAGAGGAACTTGAGTGGTTTGGAAAGTTGAAGTGCAGTGCGTCACTGGGTCCATGACGTCTTGTCTTCAATACCGATGTTACCATCAGTAGTATCTGAATTGAACCCGGTTTCTGCCCTAAGGTTTAATAAATGGAGGGCTATTTGTTTTCACCGTTTTTCACATTCAATTCTTTTTCATTCTTCAACCCCTTCAGTGCTTACCGAGACTTCATAACTAGAACCTTGTTGGGTTTATTCCAGTACTAGCTCATCCATTCACTTTCTTTCCATATCTCACTTTTCTCCTTTTTTCATCATACCTAAGGACTTCTACACTAACTAGTGGATTGTCCTTGGGTAGATCCCTCCGGATACAGGATGCGTGGGAGCGAATACCTAACATAACCATCCTTATAACACCATGCATAAAGTAAATTGTTCGGTCTTTTGGTATTGTTCTTTCTTCCCTTGAAACCAATCGAAAAATCATTTTGGAAAAACCGATCAAGGTACTTGTGATACGAGTTCAAAGCATTTTGTACCTTAATAGTTTTGATCATTTAGAAAACCTCCCCTCAACATGTGCATCATATATAGAAATTGTTTAGCACATGGAGGCAAGAGGACTTTGTGATATTTTATTTGATCACAATTTTCATAGAAAAAGCCATTTGATTTTTTTGGTAAATTCTCCCCCTCAATATGTGCATAGGATATTTGAAATCATTTTATCACATAGAGGAAAGAGTTCTTTTGAAGTACTTTCACGATCACATTTGCCAATAAGAAAACCTTTAAAACTCAATCAAGGTACTTATGATAAAACATTGAAACCTTTGTACCTTGATAGTTTATTTTCTTTTGAAATGCTCCCCCTCAATATGTGCTACGAGATTCAAAAGCGTTTAGCACATATGGGAGAGCAGCCTGCACTTTGAGACAAAAATGGTCATTTTTTTTATCATCTTTCATATTTATATCACATTTTATCCCCCGATAAAAAATTTCAAATCCTTTGAGATTTTGGATCTCAAGTGATTTAAATATGTTATGAGACAAAACATTTGTTGGAGAAAAATGTGTCCAATTTTATATGATCAGAAGTGGACGACACTGAAGTTCCCTTTTTAGACACAAAGGTAAACCACAGTACATAACCTAACACTATTACATGCATTATAGTTGTTCATAGTTTGTACACCATATTTTACACATAAATAATACAAAACAGAAACTACTTCCGGAAGATGTCTTCATTCAGTTCTTTGAAGTAGTTTGTAATGACCTTCACGAAGTCTACCACCAACAAAACTTTCAAGGCTGTGGAAGATCATTCGAGTCTTAAGTCTTCGCCTGATTGCAACAATGAAATCTTCACACCTCTTTAAGTCCTCATCAGACCAGAATTTTGTTTTGTTTCTCGGCTTCATATCAACTCTGATTTCTTTCACTCTGGAGTTCAATTCTTCTTCGACCATCTTGAGAGTACCATCACTGAATTTGTAGAGCTCGCACAATCTCATCAGCATGCGAGTCCCGTACCTGTCGTGGAAGAGGATGGCTCTGGGGGTGTCAAGCACTCTATAGTCGTGACGAAATTCATGTCCTATGGCATCCCATTGTGGCCTTGTTAAATTGACCCGAGTCTGGTAGCTTTCCATCCCAAGCTGAAAGTCCTCAACCCGTTTTCGGATGACTAAGCCTCTGATCCAAAGATTGTGGCAGAGCTTTCTTTTCACGAGAGGTAGGTGTTCAAGGTGTCCTTGAAGGTTCAAAAGATAGAGATCTTCAAAGTCACTTGGCATCATCCTTCTTGTCCGCTCTTCGAAGAACAATATTCTTAAGGTAATCATAGCCATAGATTTGGAAGATCTCTGCACTGACAACAAAAATTAAGCGCACCTTGGATCGAACAGCTCTGCGACTCTTATCAGCACCATGTCTCTCAATGTAGAAATTCTTCTTTTTGTACCACCAGTGAGAAATACCATATGAAGCGACAATGTCATACTTTTGTTCATTGTCAGCCCAGAATTGATCCGGAACCATCTGTTCAAGGCCTTGATCAGAGTAGGTAGCAGCTTTCATCTTTGAGATTGATAAGGCAGGTCTTCTTTCAGTAGTAAGAGCACAAAGATAGTCCAGGTCATGGTTGAAGAAGAACTCAGACTGAATAGTCATTTGTCCAGGTGCACCACTGAGAGGAAGGGGCCTGTTCACATTGAATCGACCAATGCTTCCGACTTGATCATTCAGCATCATGTGGCATTCTTCCATCTGGTATTGGAGCTGATTGGCATCTGAGTGGAACACCTTGACAATTTCAAAAGCAGGTCCTTCAAGATCCTTCGGAGTGATAGATGAAATTCCCTTCTTTTCACAAAACCACTTCATAAAGCTACCCATATCTCCAGTGACGTGCAAAAGAGAGTCTTCATCTGGGGCTTCATAGTTATTTGTGATAGTTGATGCCCAGTTGTTATCAGGAATCATCATGTTAGACTCTGAGATGGACCATGAAGGTTCTGGAGTATGAGGTCTCTCTTCGGTGAACCAGATTTGAATTGTGTCCAGTGAAGGTGCCACTCTAGATGTGTTAGAGCGTTCTCCTGATACGTATGTATCAAACCATTCATCTTCAAACGGCTTAGGAATTTGCTTGGTGGATGCATCATCTTCATTTGATTCTGATTCTATCATGACATGCGACACTTCATGAACCACTTGATCTTTAGGGATAGAGGAGACTGTAGGAGAGAACCTTGAATCAACCGTGGTCCAAGCTGCAGATTTCTTCTGTGTACCCTGATTTTTGGATGAACTGGGTTGATTGGAAGGTTTTGGTGGTGATGATGGTGGTTGTGGTGGAGGTGTAGAGGTTGTCTTAGAAGATCCACCAGCTCCAGAAGTTCCAGCACCCCCAGTTGGAGGCGGAGGAGGAGAAGGAGGATCTTTAGGACCTTTAAGCAATGTCTCCAACACCATGGTCCTCCTTTTCTTCTTAGCTTCTCTTTCTCCAATGTCCTTCAAGAACTGTTCATGATTTTCGTGCCTAATTGATTCTTCGAGAGCCTCATATAGCTTCTTGTGGACCTCATGCTTATGCTCGTTAGCCTCATACATCTTATCAGAAAGTACAACTCTCATATCTGCAATGGGTAGATCTTTGAATCGACTAAGCGGTGGAGCTTCCATTGCCCATTCCACAGCATTCCTAACTTCGCCTTTAATGGCGTCTGCAACCCCTTCATCAAAGTTGAGGTGCTCCAACCTATAGACACGATTCTCGAGGGCATTAACGGATTTTGGAAGTTGTCTTTCAAGTGCTTCAATTCTTTTCACTGCTTTGTCGAGCAATTGATCTGATGTAAGTATTTGAGGTGGTGAAGCTGGTGGAGTTTCCATGTCAGTACCTGTAACCACTGGTTCAAGGGATAGATCCTTATCAGATTCAGGTGGTGGAAGTGCGGTTGTTTGAGCAGGTGCTGACAAAGGTGGAATGGTTGAATTGTCTTGCTGAATATCGACAGTAAACATGGATTGGGCTTCCCCTTTATTATTATATTTCTTAGAAGATTCGGTATCTAAGGGTTTGTCATTTAAGAATTGATCACCGAAAGAGAGATCTGTATCTAGGTTCTTCAATGACGAGAGAGAACCGGTAGACAGATTTGGTTCTTCCATGTGCATGGTCTCATCAGATCTTGACTCGAGGTTCTCCTGTGAGTCTTTATGCAACATGTCATCAACATTTTGATCAGACTGGGTATCACTTGATGCAGGAGTTTCTTGTTGCGTTTCAGACACTTTCATTTCCAACCCAGATTGTTCTTGAGCTGAAGAGGATTCAACACTTCTTTTCTTCAGCTCAAATTGAGTGGTAGTTCTTGATGGTGAAGTGGAGATGGTCAGTAGCATGTGAGCGGCTTGTTCGTCATCTACTTTAGCAATCCCTTTCCCTTTGTCTTGTGTGATTGGAGTTGTATGGCGTGGCTCAGGTTCAGGTTCTCTCAGCACAATACCTCCGACTGGTGCACTCACATTCTGACTTTCTAGACTTTGCTTGATTCCAAGTTGCAGAGCAGCATCATCTTCATTAATCAATGTTATGTTACCCCTCGAAACCTCAGTTTCCTCAACATTTCCCTTTCCCACTTCCTTCTTCTTTCTTTTCTGCTTCTGGGTTGTGGTGTCAGTAGGTTGTGACCTTCCACGTCTCTTTTTAGGAAGAACAGCATATGAAGATTTTGATTCTGAGGTAAACTTGGCAGCTTTGGTTTGTGGTGGAGTGGGAGAGACGTCAACATTAACAGTAGATCTGGAAGCCCTTTTCTTGTACAATTTAAAGTGATCCATCTTCTTAATATCGTCAGTGATAAGAGTATCAGGAATTGGCTGTCCAAAGATCTCTTTATCCATACCTTTAGCCACATACTTAAGGTTACCCAGAACAAATTCTTCTTTGGCATTATGAAGGATTGATTCACTCCTAGGATTGAAATTATGGGTCTGTTGCAAGTACTGGATAACAAGCTTCGAAAATCTGATGCTAGGAATCACAAGTTTGTTAACTTTCTTTCGACCCTGAGCTTTATTCTGAAAGTTTGTTCTATCAGAAATAAATGTGTTCATTGACAAAGAAAATTCTTCCCAGATACGTTCCGAGACATTCACATTCACCCCATTAACTATACCCCATAGGATCTGCAGGATGGGAATCCTCACTTTATCGAACCCTGATGTTTTGCCAGATAAGCACAAGTTGAGAATTGTTGTCATTGCTCGCCAGGGTTGATACATGTGACCGGTGATGATGTCAGAAGCCCTTGATATGCTAATTTGATAACCCAAGCCAATTAGAAAGACAATTAGCTCTTCCGCACTAGGTGGAGGTGCAGATTGTATGGTGGGGTTACAGGGTGTGATTCCTAGGGCCTTGCTGAGAATATCAGAATTAATTACAAATTCCTTATCATCCAGTTTGCAGGAATATTGAGCCGTGATTTTGTCCCATTCAATGGAGTTCCAAAATTGTTGTATGTAAATGGTGGGAATTGTGCATTTCTTGGTAAGGGCACTGAAGAAATTTGTGTTTTTGAGGATGACACTTTGAGGATTGGATTTTGTTGCAACTTTTGCATGTCCACATAACAGTTACTTTTCTCAATCTCTACCCAATTATCTTCAGGAAGTATCTCGTTGTCAGTAAGTACTTTGGGTGGAGCAGAAGATGAAAGGTTCTGAGACGAGGTTGTGTTTGCCATTGAAAATCTAAAGAAACACACATACAACAACAATGATTGAAAGCATGTTAGTTTAGATATGGTTAGTTAAGCAACATTGGATCCAACCTCATGACATAGATACAACAAGTAGCAAATTTGACAGAGTTCCCATAAGCAGATTGAAATAGATTGAGTGGCATTAGAAAGTTTTCAAGGTAATTGCTTTATATGACACAGTTTTCAAGAGACAAGTTGTTTTGAATCAAATTATTTAAAAGCACAGTAACTAGGAAATAATATCATGAGACAAGACACTATTATGGAGATGTTATAGCAGGTTGTTTGACCCAAGTTGTAATACCAAGTTGCCACAGGAGAAACCAAGTACACATTTGCTCAAACAATATATGTTATAGCAAGTCGCTAAGAGTATGTTGTTAAAACAAGTCGCTACAGGAAAACCTGTATCAAGTCGCTAACATGAAATTATACTAGCAAGTCGCCTTAAAATAATTTAATAAACCAAGTCGCCACTAGAAAATTTAACCAGCAAGTTGCTAGACTTGTAAACACCAAGTCGCTATAAAAAATGATAGGATCAAGTCGCTAACTTGTAAAGACAAGTCGCTATCAATAGTAACACAGCTAAGTCGCTACAACTCAGTTCACTAAGTCGCTAACTTGAATGTATTCAGAAGTAGCAACTTGCATAGATGACTTACCGCTACCAAGAACATTGGTAAGTCGCCACCTAGAACATACAAGCCAACTAGCTACGAAGAACACATCTAAATCGCTACGAAGAACGTTTCAATCCTAACGACTAACACCCCACTCAATTTATCAAATGCAACCATAAAAATCCTGCACTATCATTATGATGCAACACATAACATCCAACAATTACAATAACACAAGCAACACAACCCATAACCAAACATAGTAACGATTCACTTAAAAGGCCTCATTACAATACATAATTATAAAGACAACATCACTCCAAGAGAACCAAAACTACACAAGATCCACTCATACACGTAACTTAAGTATCAGCAGTTGAATCCTTTAACAAACCTAGGTGAGTGGAATAAGATTGAGGATCAAACAGTCCGAGTAGAATCTGTTAAAGGAACGAAGTAAGGATATGTGTATATATTACAAGTAATGAAAGGAGAAGGATAGATGAAACATGTACCATAATCAAATTGCAAGAGATAATCGCCATGAAAGACAAAAAGAAACACGAAGGTCTTTTTGATTATTTTGATAATGAAAAAGAAATGGTAAGTCGCTAGGTATAGGGAAGAGATTAAACAAAAATACCAAGTTGTTACAAACAGTCCCTGTAGTTTTGTGAATGTTTTTAGTAACTTGCTAGTATTGACAAGTCGCTAAGACATTGCATAGCAAGTTGCTAACCTCAAATAAACATGCCAAGTTGCTAAATTTGTTAAAGGTAAGTTGCTATTAATTAATAAAGAAATAAGTCGCTATCTTATCATATTATGTATTATAGATACACTCAGTCCATGAACTTATCAGATTGCAAACAAACACAGATAGCCTAATGAGATAACATAATAAGATAAGCAGACTAACACAATTGACACCATGAAACAAATAAGCAATCAACACAGAGGTCACCACGAAGGCAATACAAGAAAAAGACATGCATCTGAGCACAAGACATAATCAAACATGTGCAGATATAATTGAGGTAACTTGAAAAATTCTCCCCCTCAATCAATGTCACCACAGAACATTGATTGAATTTAACCCACCCGTTTACAAACCAAGAATATATCATTTGTTCAAACTTCATCTATGATCCCGTGTCATTATTGAATGACATTTCTAAGACCGTAGATGTTATCGATGACAAGAGATATATCTTTTATTAGATAGTGGGAAATGATATGAAAAAAATGATTTTAAAAGATATAATTTTTTTTAAATGATTTGTACATAGATATATAAGAACGAGTCCTGATTCAAGTCGAATAGGAGTCAAAGCACAAGTTACGTCAGTTCTGGCAAGCAATCATTCCAGAGTGAGCAATATTCATTTCAGATGGAAACCAAGTCATGAAGTTCCTGAATGAGTTGAGCATTGTACCTGAAAACGACTGAGAACACATTGCACTAGAAGCACATGTAGTATTGAAAATAGATAAGTTAGTGACATGAGTAGTCTCACTATTGGATGTTGCACAGTTTGATCTAGGAATGTCATTAATAGATATCCCTTTAGGTTCACTGTTCTTGAAGAGTTTTCCTGTGGGCACCCACTTAAGGCAAGATATAGGTATGTAAGTCAGTTTGGATCCTATAAACTTAAATAGTCTGCCAGTGGGAATCCATTTGAAACAACTGCTAGTAGATTTGGATTTAGCACTTTTCTTCTTTTGAATATTGGTCCTTTTGTAATTATTGGGTTTTCTTAGGGGTTGATGCATTTGATGTGATCTTATGAAACGAGATGAACTCTAGTATTCCTGATCTTATAATATTGAACATTAACCTTGGGTTTGTTATTCATCATATCGGAACGAAGTAGTGAAGTGACTGGTTTTGACAAAACAGTATTCACATCAACTTGGGAGGCAAGCCTAGATTTCGATGGTTTAACTCTTTCAGTTCTAAAAGCATGGTCGCTAACTATGGTATGTTTTGAGTTGTTCTGAACAGTTGACTTTCCCAAGGTCTATGGTTTTGCAAACTTAGTGTTCACCCTATTTCCAATAGATTTCTTAAGCTTATTTTTTAAGGCAACAATATTGAAGCTCTTATCCTGAATTTAGGCTTCGAGGGCATCAATGTCAGCCAAAAAGGAATTTGTTTGATCTATCAACTTGGAATCGTTCTCTAATAAGTTCTTTCTTAAGGACTCATTTTCTCTTAATAAGTTGGATACACATAAAGCCAATTCATCATTCCTAGATTTAAGCTCACTACTCACCTCACGGTTAGGATTGCACATCCTAAGATTGCATTTCTTATGCAGATCTGAAAGTTGACATTTTAGATTGCATATGGTTGAATCTTTGTCCTGAATCTGGGTTTTTAAGTGATTAATTTCAAAAATTCGAAATTCGGGAATTCGGATTAATGCAAGATGTTGTAGCACGAAAACTTTCTTCCTTTTGTTGTATTGCAATTTCCAGGGAAATACAATGTTTTTCAAGAATTGAGTATTTGTTTGAAAGTTCATCATAAACCCCTTTTTCTACCATGTCATTTGTTTTAAAGATTTGGATCAGTCACCAAGACACATTTATTGATATCATATTCAAAGATAGGGTCAGTTAAGGGTACCTCAATGCATGACATGTGTTCACTTGTTGGAACGGCATCTGTATTCACCTCATGCACAACCGGACTTACTTACATGCAAGCAATTTAAAGCTTTTCAGACTCTAAGCCTTTTTGTTCAGTACAACCAATTACATCATTCATTTTTGTTTCTGAAATTCCGCAGCCAGCATCAGCATCATCCGTTCTTACAACTGATCCATTACTCAAAATATCACAACTTTCCTTTACTTTTCCATGACACTCATTCAACTCATTCAAATAATCATTCCTTTGAGCAGCTTCCTTAATGTACACTTCCATACTATTCATAAGTTGGATATATTTGTTGATGAACTCATGAATTTCAATTCCAGTGTGTTTCTTGAATGAAATTCCAGTCACGTGTTGATCAAAGTCAGTAGAATATTCCCCTTTGATAAATGGCTGAAATTGGTTGTAGATAACTTGAAGTGCAGCATTAGAATCATCAATTAATACCTTATCATTGGTAATTTGAAGCTTCAGTTGTTCTAAGTTTAGCAACACAGCCTTTTCCAACGTAGGTAAGTCTTGGCGGAAGAGAGCACCGCATGTTCGACCCATAAGAGTGGATAAAAGTTGTGTGAGGTGCTGATGAAGTAATTGAAACGGCTTAATGTTGCATTCCGAATGATTTGCATCATGGGTCATTGATAGGTTTGATTCGTTGAAGTTTGAGTCAGAAGGTGAAGAGTTTTGATCATAATCAGTAGAATCAATCAAGGTAGGACATTCAGAAATGCAACCCGTTTCATTGTTCTGTGAGGTATCATAAAGTTCAAGCACTTCGGAGATAAAAGGATCAGTGATGTAAGACATTGTGGGTGGACGAGTATCTGCTGCATGAACGTCCTCAGCTGATAGAGATGTTTGTAGGCAAGTTGGTAGACATGTCGGCCAGATAACCGGGATTTTATAACTCTATGATTAAACCGGAAATAGATTCTTTCCGCGATTTTACTAAATCAAGAAAAAACCGTATTACACACAAAAGTTAACCAAGTCGCTAAGAATCCTTTAACCAAGTCGCTAAGCACCAAGTTGCTAAGTAAATAGAAGACAAGTCGCTAAGTTCCAAATCGCTACAAATTTTTGACAGCAGAGTCGCTATGCACCAAGTCGCTAAGATCTCAAGTCGCTAAATAGCAACTCACTAAGGTCCAAATCGCTAACCCCAAGTTGCTAAGAAACTTAAAGAACAAGTCGTTATCAAAATTGAAAGCAAGTCGCTACCTTACCAAGTAAGCTACCGTAGTGGAGAATCCACTAAGTTACTGTTTTTCGGCTTGTCTCAAAGGCAAGTCGCTATGACCAAGTCGCTAACAAAACTCACTACAACTCGCTACCTTTTACTGAAGCAAGTCGCTACCAAGAAATTCACACCGAGAGCCAAGTCGCTACCAAGAAAAAATGTAAAAACACACTTTTCAATCCAAAACAAGCTCAACCACAGTGATTCAAGCTTACCAAGTCAAAACCCAAGCACATACAATGATCATAAACACAAAAGTACACCCAAAATTCAAACTTTAACACAAGAAATGAACCAAATGATGCAAAAACCACTAAACTTTTTCAAACTAAAAAACCATCTAAAAACCACTAGAAATCCAAGGATATGTAAGAGATGATCTAACCATGGCTCTTGATACCATTTGTAACATATTGGATTTCACAAGCACATAAACAAACTCAATATGGGCGTATAATTTAGATGGTTTAGAGAGAGAAAGTGGGATATTCTAGAAAGAGAAACTCTTGGAAGGTTAGATTCCACAAAGAACATCCAACCCTCTACCTTGTAAGGTAGAGTATTTATAGGTTACAAACTAAATGACCTCCTGACGGCCTGTGGATTAGGTATACAGTGGGTAAAGACCCGTCCTTCCTCCATGGTGTTACACTAGACTAAATCTAAGCTAATCACTAACTAACAACTAACATAATAAACGATATGTCTACAAGCTAACTTAAGCTAGATTATTCTTGGGGTGACCGATGCTTTACAATAGAATTTACAATTCCTAACAGGATTCATTCGACCAAGTTCGTCACCATGGGGAGCACCGGTACTGTTCGTGAAGAAGAAGGATGGATCGTTTCGTATGTGCATCGACTATAGGGAGTTGAACTAGTTGACGGTGAAGAACCGATACCCACTTCCTAGGATAGATGACCTATTCGACTAACTCCAAGGATCTAGTATCTTTTCTAAGATCGACTTGCGGTCTGGATACCACCAGCATAGAATCCGAGAGGAAGATATCCCTAAGACGACATTCAGAACTCGTTTTGGGCACTATGAATTCCAAGTGATGTCGTTTGGTTTGACCAACGCGCCAACGATATTCATGGATGTCATGAACCGAGTATGTAAGCCTTATCTGGATAAGTTTGTGATAGTATTCATAGATGACATCTTGATATACTCTAAGAGTAGAGAGGAGCACGAAAAGCATTTGAGGCTCATTTTGGAGTTGTTAAGGCAAGCTTATGTACGCCAAATTCTCTAAGTGTGAATTTTGGATCCCAACGATACAATTCTTAGGCCACGTGATAGATAGTCGAGGAATTCACATTGATCCAGCTAAGATTGAGGCCATTAAGGAATGGGCCGCCCCTAGAACCCCATCGGAAGTATGCCAGTTTCTTGGTTTAGCAAGGCTATACGGAGGT
>OU343221.1:109301750-109716879 GCA_910596185.1 Chrysanthemum makinoi
TCAGTGACTTGTTAATGTTTAAATGATTAAACACTTAGGGTATTTTCTATTCAAATCCTAGACTTAAGGGGTTTGGGTATTTATTGAACCCAACAGTCTCCCCATATTTGGATATACAAATAGCCTAAGTGTTTGATCAGTGTAAGTGAGCAAATGGCTTCTTCTTACACAAAATGTACTAATGAACATAATAAGGAACACTGAATATTTTAACAAAACATACATCGTTTATTGATCAGATTACATAGTTCCTATCACTAGTACAAAAGATAAAAACATATGATGTCACTCAATATGGATTCCCAGTGCTTCTAACTTGATTTTCTTGGTGAGGAGTGTTTCTTTGTCAGGGTGCTCTCTTATCTTGGCATTCAGGTCAGTGCAAAACCTGATGTTTTTTGGAGTATGGATTTGAGAGGCCACTGGTAGGTAGCTTGCCATTGTACCCACCCCTGCAAGATCAATGTCACTCCATCTTTAGAATGTTGGGTTCCTATAGACATCAATAAAGAAAATACCTCTTTCAGGATTTTCAATACACAGACAGTTAACAAACTTCACACCTTCAGGTAGCTCCCTGTTGCATTCGAGACCAGGCACCTTGATTTCAGGTCAAGTTTCAACTCTTTTCCTCTTGCCATGGGTTGGCTGAGACTGAGATCCTTGAGGTGCAGTTAGAGCTGGCTGAATCCCAAGTTGTGTTGGTGCATCCCTCAGTCTTTCATATCGTTTGATTAGGGATTTCATCAGCTCCTTGACCACTGCATTCTGTTTCTTTGCTATTATAGGACCAAGCTCATCGAGTTCAGTGATCCCAAAGTTAGTGAACTTCATGGGATCATGAACCTCAAAGTGCCTTTTATCATCCCCCTTGTAGACATTCATTGCCAGTGGTTTAGATTTGGGGATGATTTTTACATCAGTGATTTTCTCAGGCATCCTTCTGCTTGTCATGGTCCAGTTGTAGTGGTCAATTCTTTCATACCAGGCTGCAGCTTTCCTGTTCTTTTCGTCCAGCTTCTTCCTCATTGCAGCCATTTGAGCAGCCTAAGCATCTTTGAACTTTTGTCCAGCCTGACCCTTTTGAAGCTTTTTGGGATCAATTCCAATGTTTTCAGCTTCCTCAGCTACAACTTGTACCAGTGCTTCTTTGCTTTTCCTTTCTTCCTCAGCTAGTTTCTTTCTCCTTTCTTCCTTTGCAAGGTAGGCACTTAGCTGTTGTGGAGTAAGCAGATACTGAGTGTTGCCGATTACAAATGGAATCTTCTCCAGCTCAGGTGTTTGCATTATGGTTTTTCCTTTGTCTTGGCATGATGAAGAAGATGCTACCAATGGAGGTGTTGTTGTGATGATTGGTGGTGGTGTTGTTACTGTCATTGTCATTATTGTTGTTGTTGATGGTGGTGCTGATGAGATAGGAGTTGCTGAGACTGGTTGAGCTGGCTCCCCCTCAGTGTGAGAGGGAGTCTCTTCAGTGAATCTCTCCCCCTCAACTGTTGCTGCAACATCAGTGAGAGCAAGAGTTGCCTGGGATACTGGAAGAGTTGGAGTTGCTTGACCTTTGAAGGCTTGGTATATCTCCTTGACCATAGCCTTGATGTCGGTTGTATCTTGTTGAAGACTGGTGACCTGTTCAGCAAGATTGGCCTGAGATAACTCCAGGGTAGTCATTCTAGGCCCAAGATTCCAGGCCATAGAAGACGATGCCTTAGCCAGATTTGTAACTTGAGCATCCAAAGAACCCAGTGTTGTTTGAAGAGACTGAAGGGAGGACTGAAGACCCTGAACATTTGCAGATTTAAGCATGTTGATCAATTCAGTAAGGCTGGAGGAATGCTTCATGTAAGCTTCAGTAGCCTCCAGCACTTTGGAGTTAAGTATTGGGTCTTCTTTCACAGAGTCCTTTATTTCATCCAGCTTAGTGTGAGACTCCTGAAGGTTGGTGAGAAATTTCTTCAGGTTGTCATCAAGCCTTTCAAGATTATCATACATGAAATCCCTGTATTCATCAGCGTTTGTATGGGCAACAATAACTTCATCTTTAAGATCGGCATAGCTAGCAGCTGCTTCAACATGCTGATCCCATAAAGTATCAGTGATTCCAGAGTATAACTTTCTTGAGGCTTTTGTAATCCACATAATCAGATGTCTTTCAGTCAGAGGAAGAATGTTGTCAAACTTTTGAAATTCCTCAGGACAGGATGAAGCAGAGGAATCAGAGTTATGTTCATCAGGTTTGGTAGGTGACTCTTCAGTCTCTTGAGGATCAGGCTGATGCTCTTGTTCTAGAGTTTGAACATCAGCGTCCATTTCTTCTCCTGCTGAAAGTATTTCTTCCTCACTGTCAGCTAACTCTTCATCAGAAAATAGGATATCATTTACCTCAGCAACCGTTAATAGACCAGTGGTGGTGATGGGTTCCATATCAGCGGGTGGTATTTATCCCTCTGAATCTTTGTCCCATGTGCTCCTTCAAGCACTGGTGGGCGATTCCCAATGCTATCCCTAGAAGCGGTGGTAGTGAGATCCCTATCAGCGGGTTGTTCAATTCCCTCTAAGTCTTTGGGATCATTCATTTGGCCCTTAGAAAAAAGCTGTGATTGGCGAATGTCCTCCTTGGGCAGTGTGGAAGGCGCTCCCCTACCAGCGGGTTGTTTGTTTCCCTCTGGATCTTGGGGAGTAGTAGTTGGGACCAAGGGCACTGACTGTGATGTATCAGTGTCCTTCGTTGTCATCGGGGTTGATGATGTTTGGTCTCCTTTAGGTGGCTCATCAGTCTTGGGCTTTTATTGCCTTTTAGGCTGTGCTCCAGAAGCCTCAGGGCCCTGAGACTTGGGTTTGGTCTTAGTCCCAGTATGAGACTTCCTCTTTCTCTTTTTAGAAGCAGGGTTTGGAGACACTAAGTCCCTTTGGTTGTTTACAGCAACCATATGGGCCGTCAATTCAATTTCAGTGACTTGGGATGGGTCTTTTTGAAAATTTGATTGACTCAGGATACCAGGTAAAGCAGTGTATTTGTATTCCTGATGGTAATTGAAACCCAGTAACACTTGTAAAGCACATGAGACAAACCTAGGGTACGTAACGTATTTCTTCCTAGTTTTGCTTAGTAGCTTGGTTACGAGATCACTGTAAATGATCTCCCCTATGTCGACAGTAATCCCTGACATCAAGCAATATGCCACCATCAACTGAATAGAATTAACTTGTTCAGTGGATGAGTGGTTCCCGCCGAGAACCTGAATCACGAATGTAAACAGGATCTTCCAAGCCGCAGGAAATGAGTTCTTGGTGACTGGGGTTCAGTCCAAAAACTTTGGATCTGAAACAATTTACTTTAACCCATCCTTAACTGTGAAGGGTTCAGGATGGGCAACATAGTTACCAGAATTATAGTCTAACCCTGTTGATGTACAAAAAGTTTTATAGTCCATGGTGACTGACTTTTCCCCATTAAAAAGACTGAATTTGATGAGATACTCCCTGAGTGGTCTGAGGTCAGTCTCATCAGTAGAGGGTGTCGGGTCATAGGCCATAACTGTTTCCCAAAACTCCCTGAGGAGGTTTTGGTACATAATAGAAGAGGACTGAGTAAAGGCCTGTTTGAGTGGGCAATTGAATAAAAACTTCATGATTCCCTTATAGGCTGGGACATCAGGGGGGTATTCAAAAGTGCCTATAACATTTTTTTTTAATTCAACATTATTAAGATCTCCTACCCACTGAGGTGCAAACCAAGAGACTGTGTTCTTGCCATTTCCATTAAAATTCTAGGGTTTTGAAAAGATTTCTTGACAAGAACAATCAAAGAGTTTTGAGTCTCTTAAGTTTTGAGATGAAAACCTTTTGTAAATTGTTTACAGAGAAGATTTTACTGAAAACTGTTTTGAGGATTAAAGAACACACAAAGATTTCTGGGTTTGAGAAAGTATTTTGACAGTGTTTTGCTTCAAAAATTAATTTGTGTGTGTTTATGAGGTTTTGAAGGGGGGATTTATAGAGTGGTGAGAGGGGTAAATTTTTCATAGATGAGGATTTGTAAAGTCGGTTTTTGAAAACGTTTCATTTACCTCATTTAATGCCACCACTCCACTACCCGCAGTAATTTCCCGGTTTTCAAGGGAACAGTTGCAGTGCACAGTAAAAGTGCATTTGCAGTAATAAAATATCCTTAGGATATTTCTTGTGAGAGGAGGCATTTAATGCCAAGTGGGATGAGGTAATGTTTGAAGGACCCTTGACTTGGATGACAGCAGGATAAAGAGACATATATTCCTATATTAAATTGGTGTGTTTACCAACCTAGGACATTTAAGTAACTGATACTTGGTACATTTAGTTACTCATTCAATTCTCAATATCCAAAGTCAGGGTCCCTGAATGAGTCTTACTCATTCAGTGAGAAGGTTGTATCGGGGTTTTGTTCAGGGAGCATGGACCATTTCAGAGAGAACTCACTGAGATTGGTATTGATTTTCAGGTTGCTAACTTTTAATGTCAAGCATTCCCAATTCAGCTTTCAGCCTCCTGAAGGTAGGTTCATCTAAGGGTTTGGTGAAGATATCAGCAAGTTGATATTCAATAGGGATGAAATGAAGTTCTATGTCTCCTTTCATTATGTGGTCCCTGATGAAATGATATCTAATATCAATGTGTTTGGTTCTTTGGTGAAGGACAGGGTTGTTGGAGATAGAAATAGCACTGGTGTTATCACAGAAGATGGGTACCATTTTGTAATGGATGTCATAGTCACTGAGTTGACTTTTCATCCATAAAACATTGGCACAACATCTTGCAGCAGCCACATACTCAGCTTCAGCTGAAGACATAGCCACTGATTGTTGCTTTTTAGCACTCCAACAAACCAGTTTTCCTCCAAGAAATTGACAGGACCCTGAGGTACTTTTTCTGTCTATGTTGCAGCCTTACTGAGTGGAGATACTTCTTCTTTGTCTCTTACTGAGTATCCTGAAGACAGCTCACTGAGAGACTATGCGCTCAGTGACTTGTTAATGTTTAAATGATTAAACACTTAGGGTATTTTCTGTTAGGAATTAGAAAATTCCATAGTGAAGAGTCGGTCACCCCTAATATTATCTAGCATAAGTTAGCTCGTAGACATATCGTTATTTACGTTATTTAGTAGTTTATTTATTAGTTTTTAGCGTAGTATAGCTTAGTGCAACACCGTGGAGGAAGGACGGGTCTTTACCCACTGTATCCCTGATCCACAGGCCGATAAGAGGTCGTACTTCATGTAACTATAAATACCCCTTCCATCCATGGAAGGGGTGGTGCTTCTCATAATCTAATATTCAACATTTGTGTAAACCTCTAGCAAGAACACCCTCTCTCTCTACTTTCTCTCTCTAAAATGGAAAACATGTATTTTGATCTCCCAAGACCACCCGAATCATCAACACAATAATATACACGATCCTACAATTGGTACCAGAGCCAAGGTTTTTGTGTTTTGATGATTTGTTCGTGGTTTTTGAATCTTGTGTTTACTGTTACTTGTACTTTTTGATCGGAAAATATTTTTTCTGGTTATTGTGGTCAACTATTTTCACAAGTTTTGTATCCTTAGTAAACTTTTTGGTCCAAAAGTCCTTGCCTGTATACTGTTGCATATGTATGTTTTGTATCATTTATCCAAACAGTTTTATCTCATATCATTTGTTTTGACTTTTGGTACCATTTCAGTGTAAGTAGTGGTCATATGGTCAAGGTCAAACTGGGCATGAATGAAGAATATTCATATGTTGTTTTTTTTGAGTTTTTGAAGCTGAACGGTTTTATGGTCGGAAAACAAATCGAAAAATTTCAAAAATCTTACTAGCGACTTATGGTCATTCTTGCTAGCGACTTGCCTAAAGTGTCCTGATGCGATGTACCAGAAATAGCGACTTGGATATCGTTGACTTTTTTGAAAGTCAACAGCGAGTTATATCAAAAGCTAACTAGCGACTTGTTTTGATAAAATGTAGCGATTTAAGGTTGTTTGACTATTGAGTCAAATAACAGTGCTAGCGACTTGGCTAGCGACTTGGCTAGCGAGTTGGCTAGCGAGTTGGCTAGCGAGTTGGCTTAGCTACTTAGCTAGCGACTTGCTTTGAAAACAGAAAGGATGAAGAAGATGTAATGACACTCGACCACAAACCAAATACCAAGTAAACTCAAAATGACATCAAGTTAAACCGATCTTCAGCCCATGAATATCAACAAACAAATCTTAAGGAGTGCAAAGGAGATGTATACCATAGCCATGATACCATGTCCTACAACTCTGAACCCATCTACATCTAATATATGTCTCGACAAATATCATAGTGATCTCAATCGCATCTCAAGGGTATTCTTGGCTACATAAATACCTGATCAAAGGATCCAAACCCTTGAAATAACATCATCACAGATCGTATTTTTCTAATTATTTGAACATCAAATTGGGTTATATCAAATATGGTATACTCATTTATTTTTGATTCGTTCGTTTAAAGAAAAAGGATGCTTAATCTAACTCATACTGAAGTAAATGGATGATTTTATGATCTCAGGTTTGTTTATCTTTTTGTTAAAGGGACATCAAAGGCCACTCTTGAGATAAACAAAAATACATCATCGATCTATGTTGAAGATGAACTTCGATTCACTATCCAAACATAAGATTAGGTGTATAACAATAATGTTATAACCTTTTACTTGGTTCATGTATGAACTTAACAAGAAAAACAAAAGATAAGATTAATAAAACCTACCTGAGTTCATGTTCTTGAAATCGAATCTCATATGTTCTCACCATCCCTGTGGTGTTAATAATTTGCTCAAACCATCCCTGTGGTGAGCCTGTCCTAATCGTGTTGTGCATATGATAATTAATGGCTGCTATGCGAGAATGAATGGATTCGTTGGTATGTTTTTCTTTTGGGTTCGAAGCTGATTTGAGATTTAAGGGGTTTGCAATATCTCTTTTGATTGTACGTGATATGTGAGGGAGGCAGATTATCTTGTGAGATTTATCAGGGTTTGTATAAAATGAGAGAGGCGGACATATTTTGTTGCGAGTGTTTTTAGGGTTGAATGGGTATTTGTGGTGTTAAGTAGTCCGAATATTTAGGGTTGAGATGCTTATTGAATCAGTTTGAATGAAAACCGTGTATTTGCATTTGGGCTTGGACCGGACTTGAAGTTCATTTGAAGTGGTTTCACATTTGGGCCGCATGTAGTAATCTATGGTAATCATGGCCCGTGTGACTTTCTTGAACATATATTCCTTGATTCACCTTTGTTCAAGTTGAACGCATACAAGGTTATTATGAGATGTGTGGATTGAGTTGAACGCACCTGTTGCATCTGCTCGGTTTGATATTTGTGTGGGATTTAGTTTCGTATAAATTGACCAAGATAAACCTTTGTTAATTTAACCGGAATATGAGTATAATTTGATATGGGCCTTATAAAGCTTAAATTGATCGAGTTTTTGTCAATGTATTGGATCTTGTTCAATATTGTGAATGGGCTCCTCAAATTTAGGATCAATTATATGTGATTTAAGATATGAGATTTGTTGATGGGATTTGTGACATGCTTTTTGATAAAAAGGTCTGGTATGTTATGAATTTTGATGATATGATTCAATGATGTGACTTGTTATGCGGGTTAACACTTTGGTTATAGAATTTCACGAAAGATATTTTGTCACAGCTTGAATTGTTATTGAAACGAGGTTGACTACGAGGGTGTTTATACGGTATTTCTTATTGGGATTTGAAGTGAGTTTTTTTCGGGCGCGTTTACTTATTTCGTCTTCTTTCTTTCTACCTTCTGCGAAGACAACTTGTTTGGGCATTTATAGTGTGTGATAAAGACTTGGCTATCTAGCTACGTTTGTGATTCTTTCTCTTAACCCACAACGTAACTATCATTTTGGTGTCTCACACTGTTGAGGATATGTCAAGAGGTTTGGTACATTGGGTACACCGTTTCTTTTTCA
The DNA here is from genome assembly GCA_910596185.1 of Chrysanthemum makinoi. Classification (NCBI taxonomy): domain Eukaryota; kingdom Viridiplantae; phylum Streptophyta; class Magnoliopsida; order Asterales; family Asteraceae; genus Chrysanthemum; species Chrysanthemum makinoi. The sequence continues at coordinate 109,309,747 of OU343221.1, forward strand.
CAAGGATTAGTATAAGCTTAAGTAACAAATCTGGGGAATTTCACATCATGTTCGAGTTTGATATATCGGGTTTACTTCTCTATGAGGTCAATACAATAGCCGACAGAATGCGTGAATGATGTGCTTACCAAAGTGTTGATTGGATGGTTGATGATAATGTTGATGATGGACAATGAACCTTTGATGAACCGTTGCATGTTCCTCTAAAACAGATATTCACTGAAACCAAAGTTGTCATTACACATTCAAGCTAACATTGTTTACGGTTTTGTCTTGATTTTGTAAAATCCCGCGAAAGAACCTATTTCTCGGTTTAAATCATAGACTTGTAAAATCCCGTGACAATGGAAACATCCTGGTATTAGTAAAGTGCATTTCCGGATCTATCTTACGGTTTATTCTTGGTTTTGTAAAATCCCGCGAAAGAAACTATTTCTCGGTTTAAACCATAGAGTTGTAAAATCCCGTAATGATGGAACCATCTTGGAGAAGAGAAAGTGTAATTTTGGATCTTACTTGATGCTGATGCTACGGTTTCTGTCTCGAAGAAGGGATAAAAGGGTGTACTTCATAAATTGGATGTGTGTTTGGATATTCGTCATGGCAGTTTGGTTATTACATGGTTTTACGGGGTTATGTGCTTTTAACCATGGTCGGGATGAAAACCACTATCAAAGTTCATTTAAATGTCAAAGAAGGCTAGATTTGAGCAGTTCAGAAGATGTGACATCGGCATTAATTCAGTATTATTTATTTGAAGTTGAAGTGAATTATCATGGGTGAGTGTACTTAGTATCTGAAGGTATCGGGGATGGTTGGATGAAGATTCTTCGAGATCCTTGTTCAAGCTTATTATAAAAAATGAAGACTTGGAAATCTAGTTATTGTTGGGTGACTTTTTCCTTTTCATCAACCACTTGGGGGAATTGGGCTCTTACCACCACAAAATAACTATCACTTTAAGGAGTTACGTTGTAGTGCTCAGTGTCACATTCAATTGTGGATTTTCAAGAGGTGATGTACGTCTATTACTTGATGGTTGGTTGGTTGAAGAGTATAGAGTACTTAGAGATTCAATGGAGCATGATTTCTCGGCACCGCTCTTTGTTTCATATGTGCAAGTGTAAGTCACGAGTTCGGGGTAGTTTACTTCAGGGTCAAATTCATCATATTGGGTTATCTCCATCAGTTGTCACAACAAAGAGCCTACAGAATGATAATGGAGTTGATTACATGTTTTGCTAAGAGAGCTGAAAAGAGAGAGATTATGACGTCTGTTCACTTCAGTTCAGGCCTCGTACTCTAAAGAAAAGAAATGTGTACGTTTCAGTGCGCATTATCTTCGAAAGAAGAGAAATCTTCTTATGACGTCTGTTCACATCAGTTCAGGCCTCGTACTCTAAAGAAAAGAAAAGTGTACGTTTCAGTGCGCTTTATCTTACTAAGAAGAGAAATCTTCTTATGACGTATGAACACAACAGTTCATGCCTCGTACTCCAAAGAAAAGAAAAGTGTACGTGTCAGTGCGCTTTATCTTCTGAAGAAGAGAAATCTTCTTATTATGACCATTCTCATCAACATGCTACATACTTTTCCCATGCGCTTCAGTCATCAAGTGAACCGGGCTACCACTGATTGTTTTCTCATTCCACTTGCTCGATTATAATGAAGATGGCGACATCATGTGCTTATTTTGCGGGAGAGAAGTGTGAATAGAACATTCGGATGATTTTCACTTACTTAATCAAGAATGGAAACTCCGTATGCAATTCTTGAGGGGGAGAAGAAGTGTGAAATTACTGCATGGTTGATTGATATTTGAGAATATAAATGGTCATACGGCTCTAAACTCATGTAAGAACCGAGCTTCTTCTCATCGGGTCATCTTCACATGGAGTTTTTCTCTTCTAAGAGCCGTTGGTTGACATCTTCACAAGCTGATATGAGTTTATTGACAAAGTGCTTCCGGTTAATGCTTCACGTGCACATTAACATGATGATTCCGAACAACCTTATGTTCTTGTTTGATGTGATTGTTTGCTTGGTGTTACCATTTTGTGTGTTCGCGGGCGATTGCGATTTCCTTGATGAATATCTTTCTGTTCTTGTTTGATTGGGAGGATCTTAATTAAGGGGATTTGCAAGATGTAAGTTAATTGGGATGCTTTTTGGTGATGTTCTTGTGTTTTTGGTGAAATGAAGATGTTAACTATCTATTCCCCAACTGGACAATCTTGAAGAAGGTCGAGTCTACAGTCGGTTCTACATTTTCTGCTACATGTTAGAAGACTAAAGACGAGTTGCATTTAACGATCTAAAGACTTCTTCTTTATCTGGGCATTTATCAAACAGATTGTCGGTTTAGGGGGAGCACTAATTGGGAGAAAGCTATAAGTCAGATGCAATTCCCAATTAGACTTGCTCATATTTTTAGCAGTGACTCCTCGAGACGTTGATATTGACTATTGTTGGACATTTGACACAAGGTGATTACTTAGGAGTTAATCATTTATCACTTATTTGAGATTGAAGTTGACTTTCACAAAGGCGTGTTCTTATTTGATAACTTGCTCGGGCTTAAGAATTTGAGGTGAAGACTTGGTTTATCTAGTTACCGCGTCGAGGTGGATGGTTGAAGACCGGTTAACTATCACTATAGGAGTTACTTTGTTTTACTCAATGTCACACGCATATGACGGTGTGGATAATCGCAAGAGGTGTTAATGTCTCATACTTTGTTTGGGTAGTGAGTACTTAGAGATTTGCTTGAAGCATAAATTCTCTACACCGTTCTTCCATCATTAGGTGCAAGCTTAAGATACAAATGTGGGGAAGTTGACTTCAGTTTCAAGTATGGTATAGCGGGTTTTCTTCTTCAGTGGTCACTTCAAATTGTCTACATAAGGGTTGATAAAAATAGTCGAGAGAGTCTTGACAAGTTGATTCTCACATGAGTTCAAGTGTTCTTCTCAACAAATTTCTAGTATACGGGCTTATAATGATTTGTCTTGACTCAAGTGTCTAAACCAGCAAGGGGGAAGGAGACACACATCTATACACGAGTAATCTTGACGAGCTTAATACTTCTAAGTGATTGAAGATATCCCGGGAAGACTATTGTCATTACCGCAGAGAAACTCAAGATTTGACTCATGGCGTTCAGTGTTTTTTTATCCCAACGACGTGGGGGAAGAGATGGAAGAGTTAGTTTCTGAAGATGAAAGAGGTACACAAGTGTGTGATGATTTTGATCTTATCACAATAATCAAGGGATAGAGATTGTGTACATTGGGGATGCTCAGCTGTTTTACCTGAGGGCTTAATCTGTGATTCAGAGATATAATCACTTATTCCGGTGTTGACATCCGCAGAGATTGTCACCCGCAGAGATAATCAGTGATTCGGCCTGCTTCTTCAATGTTATCAGTTATTCTCTCTTTGGGCATTCAGGTACTTCGGGTTCTTGAGCTTCATACACTTTCTTCAGGGGAGAGAAAAGTATACATCGGGGTTATTCTTTGGCTATTGGACTTAATCTGCTACTTCGATGGTATAAGTTTCTTTGTCTTCGGGTATGTGTATTCGGGTTCGTGAGCTCTAGTCTAAGAGATTGACTGCATCAATTCAACTACTTGGGGGAAGTGGTCTCTTGACACCTTTTTGGAATGGATTGCTTCAGACTTCAGTGGAAAAGAAATTTGAGAAGATTATTTTATACGTGGGATGATACGTTGCTGTTCTTGTTGATGATATAACCTCGAACGAAGAATCACGGTGATTATTCTTAAAAGGAGCAGCTGGATCAATGATAATGGTGTGCTTCTTTGTGCATCTGGCTATAACATGCTTGAAAAAGAGCTTCGAATCTGCTCAACATAAGGATTTTCGGTTTTGGGGGAAGCTGCCAAAGTCTCTCTTTCTCAAAGGCTCATGTTCCATCTTCTATTCTGGAGCCTCGGAAGCTTTGGTGGTGGAAGTTTAAGAGATGATGAATTCTATCTTCTACGACGTCTTTGCTTGATATCCTTATCTCGGTACTCGTATCATCATCTTCTTATTCTATATCATCTACTCTATCTTTGTATATATTTATCAGAAAACAAAATACAAAAATATAAAACCAACAAAAAGAAAATAGAAAAATATAAAACCAACAAAACAAAATAGAAAATTATAAAACCAACAAAAGCCCATAAAAATCAGAAAATTTCAAAAATACCAAAAATATTGTTTCTCAAGACATGTCTTCTGGTATCGATAACATCTACGGTCTTAGAAATGTCATTCAATAATGGCACGGGACTTTAGATGAAGTTCGAGCAGGAGGTGTAAATATTCTTTTTCTAAACATGTCTCAAAATATGGCTTACAGTTATTTCAGACTGTAACCCGGGCTTCAAATAATGGCTTGCAGTTACTTCAGACTGCAACCCGTGCTTAAACTATGGCTTGTTATCATTTCAGATAGCAACCCGCTCTTCAAGAAAGGAAAGTGCTGCGCTAAACCAATTTTCAAATATTTCGTGCACTTATCCTAAAACAATTTGAGGAAAGTATGTCGAAGGACTGCTGTTCCTACACAAATGTTTTTCCGTCTAAAATTCTTCGGAAAAATATTTGTTGTTTTCAAAAATGGTGGAAAATGAGTTGCTTAAAATCAATCAGATTCAGAGTTCTTATAAAATTTGCAAACTCAATCTATGACTTCAGAGCTTTTAAACTTTTCATAAAAATGAGTCATGGATTGAGGGGGATAATGTTTTCAAATCTATATCATCTAACGGGCTTTCTTAATTATCCTACGTGCTTAATTAAAAATGATATTTGCCTATGTCGAAGGACTAGGAATTTAGGATATGATTGTTAGGATTAGATGATTAGAGTTTGATAATCACATTATTCCCATACATTTATATGATCTGTTTGATATGTTGCATTGACTTTTATTAGTCGATTGTTGTTTGGGTGATGTCGACCACCATATATTTGTATGTGTGTTCACTAACGTATGCAGGTATATTGGTATAAAAGAATGTTCCCGATCCGGATCCCACAATTGAAGATGATTGGATGCCGAAAGGAAAGGGTAACTATATCTTGGGTTGACAAATGAAGAAACGGAGCTTAATTGGACTTCTATGGAGAGTTGGCATATATGCAACGTAAGAGGTCTCACTGCATCGGCAGATGGTTTTCTTCTAAGTGATTGAAGAAACGGAGCTTAATTTGACCTCAGTTGGCATTCAAAATGCAACGTAAGAAGAAGTCTCACTGCATCTGCAGACGGTTTTTCTTCCAAACCCTACAGCAACAACAAAAGCTTCTCAACCACCTAACGTATCTTTGTGCAGGATACCATTTTTAAACAATTTTGAATAAGTTGATTAAATTGTTTTGAAAATGGAAAATATTGTTTTGAAAATATATTGGACTAATTTTTGAAAATCACCGGACTTCTTTTTATCAAAACCTAAGTCACTCAATTATTGACTTCTATCATGGATTGAGGGGGAGAGTGATTTAAAATAAAATATTTTCAAACGATATTTCTTCACAAAAGTTCCGTGTTGTACGATAATAAGTGGTGATCTAAAGATTTAATGTTATGTCATGGTATGATTTTTCTTTTGAATCAAGGTCTTTTCAAAATGAAATTTTTTCTGTTCTTGTTTGATTGTGAAATTGTTTTATTTTACTTAAAGATCTCATAAAACAAATCATACCTGACACTAACAATCTTTAATGTCTAAATCTGTTCCTATCTGTCATCTTTCAAATTAAATCTTGCCACGTCTTTCCCCTAAAATTTTCTAAATGATTTAAATCATTGGGATCACAAATCTCAAATGGTTTGATATTTCGATCGGTATAGATCGTGATTTAAATCTCAAATCTGTTTTAAATGGAATTGGTTTTAGTCCTTTAAAGGCACTCCTGCCTCCATGTGCCAAACGAGTTCAAATACACAATGCACATGTTGAGGAGGAGGATTTATCCAAAAACCAGATGAGTATTTAAACAAGGCCACATTTTCTCCCATGTTTTCTAAACCTAATTAAATCACTTGGGATCCAAAATCTCAAAGGGTTTGATATTTTTGATCGGGGGAGAATTTGTGATTTAATAATGAAATTTGATAAAAGGTGATCGTTTTGATTTAATTGTGCAGGCTGCTCTCTCATATGTGCTAAACGCTTTCGAATCTTGAAGCACATATTGAGGGGGAGCATTTTAAAGGAAAATAAACTATCGAGGTACAAAAGCTTTTATGTTTTAACATAGAGTACCTTGATTGAGTTTTCAAATGGTTTTCTTAATGGCTTTTATGATTCGTGGATGTGCTTCAAAAGAACTCTTGCCTCTATGTGTTAAAATGATTTCTCTTATCCTATGCACATATTGAGGGGGAGAAATTACCAAAGAAATTCAAATGGCTTTTTCTAAGGAAAATGTGATCAAGAAATTATTTCAAAGAAATTATTTCAAAGAACTCTTGCCTCCATGTGCCAAACAATTTCAATATCATATGCACATGTTGAGGGGAGCATTTCTAAAATGATCAAAACTATTAAGGTACAAAATGCTTTGATCTCGTATCACAAGTACCTTGATTGTTTTTCCAAATGATTTTTCGATTGGTTTCATGAAGGAAAGAACAATACCAAAAGACCGACCAATTTACTTTATGCATGGTGTTATAAGGATGGTTAGGTTAGGTATTCGTTCCCACGATCCGCCAGAGCCGGAGGGATCTACCCAGGGACAATCCACTAGATAGTGTAGAGTCCTTAGGTATATTGAAAAAAGGAGAAAAATGAGAATATGGGAAGAGTGCAGACTGAGACTGAGCTAGTACTGGAATAAACCCAACAAGGTTCTAGTTATGAAGTCTCGGTAAGCACTGAAGGGGTTGAAGAATGAAAAAGAAATGAATGATAAAAGGGTGAAAAGAAATAGCCCTCCATCAATTCAACCTTAGGGCAGAAACCGGGTTCAATTCATATGCTACTGGTGGTTACTAAGGTAACACTGGTATTGAAGACAAGACATCATGGACCCAGTGATGCACTGCACTAAAACTTCCCAAACCACTCAAGTTCCTCTTAAAAGGGCTTGTTTCATTCTCACGGGGAACCTACATAATCTATCGACTTTCTCTTAGAGATTGTTGATATTGAAGAAGGAGACCCTCTCCCTAGTCTCCGGCAAAGGAACCAAAAATGCACTATTGAGTCTAGAGCCAAGAGATCATCCACAATATCTCGTTAGGACACTAAATTCTTGAAGACTTGCTTTTTCACACAATGTGGAAAGTAAGTATATATTAAGAGTCCTACGCATTATCCTTGTGGTATTGCCAGAACATCCGAGTGATATGTAAAAATATTCACAATGAAGATGGAAATCCTTCTAGAGCCAACATCTAACAAGCTCTTGGTGGGTGACATGTGAAATCTTGCAAAAGATCAAGCTTGTGACAACTGGATAGAAACGATAGGGAGATTCTCTCTTGAATCAACCTTGGTCCAGGAATGGAATTGACGAATGCTTTTGGAAAAACCGTTCGATGTGCAAACCTTCTTTTCTCTAGCACGTCGAATGTGTATTCATTTTCAAATTCAAAAAGTATCTCTGATTGAAAAAATGCTTTTGGAAAAACCGTTCGATGTGCGAATCTTCTTTTCTCTAGTACATCGAATGTGTATTATTTTCAAATATAAAAAGTATTTTTGATTGAAAATTGATCTTTCTCATAAAACCTTTGTCGTATTGCAAAACTCTTTCGTCTAAGTAATACGCAATTGTTTTTCAAATCATTTTTCATCAATCAGTGAATCTCAATTCGCTGGTTCACTCACTCCGTGTTGTCTTCTTTGAGACGTTCCGGTTTGAGAACAGCTAGAACAGCTGCGAAACCCTGTCAAGGAGATTCTTAGGAATCCTACCGATCACAGGCAGTACTTGTACTGATCAACGGGAACCGTGGGACGTGTACCTCAATTCAACGAAAGTGATCAAAGACACTTTCGTGCGCTTTATTGCTAACTGTTGTTTGCAGGTACATTTGGACGGTTGCAGCTGATCAGAATTGAGGAGTCAATCCAAAGCCGCATGTTCACAGCAACCACACTTAATTGAAGAAATCATGACGGTGCATATCTACATAACCGGTTCGATATTTTTATACTATGATTCGCTACGCTGCTGCAAATATCATGAACCAATAAGGCTTCCGCTACTCTAATGGAAAGATGTCATGATTCAAAAGTGTGAGCATGTCGGTCCAAATGTCACAACTTCACATGAAGGCAACACTACTATGGATGATCCGAGAGATTTCGTGGTGATGATCTCAAAAAAAGCTCGAAGATCATCAAAGATGTGGATCAGTTAAAGGCCTCCACTAAAAGTACAAATCAATGCGGACATTGAAGAATCGCTACAAAAGCACAAAGATTGTTGAAATGAAGAATTGAAGTCTACGAGCTCAAGAACAAAGACAAGAATAGAATGCTAGGACTCGAAATGTATAACATGGGGTGACCTCCCTTAGGGGGAGATTGTTAGGAATTAGAAAATTCCATAGTGAAGAGTCGGTCACCCCTAATATTATCTAGCATAAGTTAGCTCGTAGACATATCGTTATTTACGTTATTTAGTAGTTTATTTATTAGTTTTTAGCGTAGTATAGCTTAGTGCAACACCGTGGAGGAAGGACGGGTCTTTACCCACTGTATCCCTGATCCACAGGCCGATAGGAGGTCGTACTTCATGTAACTATAAATACCCCTTCCATCCATGGAAGGGGTGGTGCTTCTCATAATCTAATATTCAACATTTGTGTAAACCTCTAGCAAGAACACCCTCTCTCTCTACTTTCTCTCTCTAAAATGGAAAACATGTATTTTGATCTCCCAAGACCACCCGAATCATCAACACAATAATATACACGATCCTACATTTTCTATTCAAATCCTAGACTTAAGGGGTTTGGGTATTTATTGAACCCAACAGTCTCCCCATATTTGGATATACAAATAGCCTAAGTGTTTGATCAGTGTAAGTGAGCAAATGGCTTCTTCTTACACAAAATGTACTAATGAACATAATAAGGAACACTGAATATTTTAACAAAACATACATCGTTTATTGATCAGATTACATAGTTCCTATCACTAGTACAAAAGATAAAAACATATGATGTCACTCAATATGGATTCCCAGTGCTTCTAACTTGACTTTCTTGGTGAGGAGTGTTTCTTTGTCAGGGTGCTCTCTTATCTTGGCATTCAGGTCAGTGCAAAACCTGATGTTTTTTGGAGTATGGATTTGAGAGGCCACTGGTAGGTAGCTTGCCATTGTACCCACCCCTGCAAGATCAATGTCACTCCATCTTTAGAATGTTGGGTTCCTATAGACATCAATAAAGAAAATACCTCTTTCAGGATTTTCAATACACAGACAGTTAACAAACTTCACACCTTCAGGTAGCTCCCTGTTGCATTCGAGACCAGGCACCTTGATTTCAGGTCAAGTTTCAACTCTTTTCCTCTTGCCGTGGGTTGGCTGAGACTGAGATCCTTGAGGTGCAGTTAGAGCTGGCTGAATCCCAAGTTGTGTTGGTGCATCCCTCAGTCTTTCATATCGTTTGCTTAGGGATTTCATCAGCTCCTTGACCACTGCATTCTGTTTCTTTGCTATGATAGGACCAAGCTCATCGAGTTCAGTGATCCCAAAGTCAGTGAACTTCATGGGATCATGAACCTCAAAGTGCCTTTTATCATCCCCCCTGTAGACATTCATTGCCAGTGGTTTGGATTTGGGGATGATTTTTACATCAGTGATTTTCTCAGGCATCCTTCTGCTTGTCATGGTCTAGTTGTAGTGGTCAATTCTTTCTTGCCAGGCTGCAGCTTTCCTGTTCTTTTCGTCCAGCTTCTTCCTCATTGCAGCCATTTGAGCAGCCTAAGCATCTTTGAACTTTTGTCCAGCCTGACCCTTTTGAAGCTTTTTGGGATCAATTCCAACGTTTTCAGCTTCCTCAGCTACAACTTGTACCAGTGCTTCTTTGCTTTTCCTTTCTTCCTCAGCTAGTTTCTTTCTCCTTTCTTCCTTTGCAAGGTAGGCACTTAGCTGTTGTGGAGTAAGCAGATACTGAGTGTTGCCGATTACAAATGGAATCTTCTCAAGCTCAGGTGTTTGCATTATGGTTTTTCCTTTGTCTTGGCATGATGAAGAAGATGCTACCAATGGAGGTGTTGTTGTGATGATTGGTGGTGGTGTTGTTACTGTCATTGTCATTATTGTTGTTGTTGATGGTGGTGCTGATGAGATAGGAGTTGCTGAGACTGGTTGAGCTGGCTCCCCCTCAGTGTGAGAGGGAGTCTCTTCAGTGAATCTCTCCCCCTCAACTGTTGCTGCAACATCAGTGAGAGCAAGAGTTGCCTGGGATACTGGAAGAGTTGGAGTTGCTTGACCTTTGAAGGCTTGGTATATCTCCTTGACCATAGCCTTGATGTCAGTTGTATCTTGTTGAAGACTGGTGACCTGTTCAGCAAGATTGGCCTGAGATAACTCCAGGGTAGTCATTCTAGGCCCAAGATTCCAGGCCATAGAAGACGATGCCTTAGCCAGATTTGTAACTTGAGCATCCAAAGAACCCAGTGTTGTTTGAAGAGAGTGAAGGGAGGACTGAAGACAATGAACATTTGCAGATTTAAGCATGTTGATCAATTCAGTAAGGCTGGAGGAATGCTTCATGTAAGCTTCAGTAGCCTCCAGCACTTTGGAGTTAAGTATTGGGTCTTCTTTCACAGAGTCCTTTATTTCATCCAGCTTAGTGTGAGACTCCTGAAGGTTGGTGAGAAATTTCTTCAGGTTGTCATCAAGCCTTTCAAGATTATCATACATGAAATCCCTGTGTTCATCATCGTTTGTATGGGCAACAATAACTTTAGCTTTCAGATCGGCATAGCTAGCAGCTGCTTCAACATGCTGATCCCATAAAGTATCAGTGACTCCAGAGTATAACTTTCTTGAGGCCTTTGTAATCCACATAACCAGCTGTCTTTCAGTTAGAGGAAGAATGTTGTCAAACTTTTGAAATTCCTCAGGACAGGATGAAGCAGAGGAATCAGAGTTATGTTCATCAGGTTTGGTAGGTGACTCTTCAGTCTCTTGAGGATCAGGCTGATGCTCTTGTTCTGGAGTTTGAACATCAGCGTCCATTTCTTCTCCTGCTGAAAGTATTTCTTCCTCACTGTCAGCTAACTCTTCATCAAAAAATAGGATATCATTTACCTCAGCAACCGTTAATAGACCAGTGGTGGTGATGGGTTCCATATCAGCGGGTGGTATTTATCCCTCTGAATCTTTGTCCCATGTGCTCCTTCAAGCACTGGTGGGCGATTCCCAGTGCTATCCCTAGAAGCGGTGGTAGTAAGATCCCTATTAGCGGGTTGTTCAATTCCCTCTAAGTCTTTGGGATCATTCATTTGGCCCTTAGACAAAAGCTGTGATTGGCGAATGTCCTCCTTGGGCAGTGTGGAAGGCGCTCCCCTACCAGCGGGTTGTTTGTTTCCCTCTGGATCTTGAGGAGTAGTAGTTGGGACCAAGGGCACTGACTGTGATGTATCAGTGTCCTTCGTTGTCATCGGGGTTGATGATGTTTGGTCTCCTTTAGGTGGCTCATCAGTCTTGGGCTTTTTTTGCCTTTTATGCTGTGCTCCAGAAGCCTCAGGGCCCTGAGACTTGGGTTTGGTCTTAGTCCCAGTATGAGACTTCCTCTTTCTCTTTTTAGAAGCAGGGTTTGGAGACACTAAGTCCGTTTGGTTGTTTACAGCAACCATATGGGCCGTCAATTCAATTTCAGTGACTTGGGATGGGTCTTTTTGAAATTTTGATTGACACAGGATACCAGGTAAAGCAGTGTATTTGTATTCCTGATGGTAATTGCAACCCAGTAACACTTGTAAAGCACATGAGACAAACCTAGGGTACGAAACGTATTTCGTCCTAGTTTTTCTCAGTAGCTTGGTTACGAGATCACTGTAAATGATCTCCCCTATGTCGACAGTAATCCCTGACATCAAGCAATATGCCACCATCAACTGAATAGAATTAACTTGTTCAGTGGATGAGTGGTTCCCGCCGAGAACCTGAATCACGAATGTAAACAGGATCTTCCAAGCCGCAGGAAATGAGTTCTTGGTGACTGGGGTTCTGTCCAAAAACTTTGGATCTGAAACAATTTACTTTAACCCATCCTTAACTGTGAAGGGTTCAGGATGGGCAACATAGTTACCAGAATTATAGTCTAACCCTGTTGATGTACAAAAAGTTTTATAGTCCATGGTGACTGACTTTTCCCCATTAAAAAGACTGAATTTGATGAGATACTCCCTGAGTGGTTTGAGGTCAGTCTCATCAGTAGAGGGTGTCGGGTCATAGGCCACAGCTGTTTCCCAAAACTCCCTGAGGAGGTTTTGGTACATAATAGAAGAGGACTGAGTAAAGGCCTGTTTGAGTGGGCAATTGAATAAAAACTTCATGATTCCCTTATAGGCTGGGACATCAGGGGGTATTCAAAAGTTCCTATAACATTGTTTGTTTTAAATTCAACATTATTAAGATCTCCTACCCACTGAGGTGCAAACTGAAGAGACTGTGTTCTTGCCATTTCCATTAAAATTCTAGGGTTTTGAAAAGATTTCTTGACAAGAACAATCAAAGAGTTTTGAGTCTCTTAAGTTTTGAGATGAAAAACCTTTTGTAAATTGTTTACAGAGAAGATTTTATTGAAAACTGTTTTGAGGATTAAAGAACACACAAAGATTTCTGGGTTTGAGAAAGTATTTTGACAGTGTTTTACTTCAAAAATTAATTTGTTTGTGTTTATGAGGTTTTGAAGGGGGGATTTATAGAGTGGTGAGAGGGGTAAATTTTTCATAGATGAGGATTTGTAAAGTCGGTTTTTGAAAACGTTTCATTTACCTCATTTAATGCCACCACTCCACTACCCGCAGTAATTTCCCGGTTTTCAAGGGAACAGTTGCAGTGCACAGTAAAAGTGCATTTGCAGTAATAAAATATCCTTAGGATATTTCTTGTGAGAGGAGGCATTTAATGCCAAGTGGGATGAGGTAATGTTTGAAGGACCCTTGACTTGGATGACAGCAGGATAAAGAGACATATATTCCTATATTAAATTGGTATGTTTACCAACCTAGGACATTTAAGTAACTGATACTTGGTGCATTTAGTTACTCATTCAATGCTCAATATCCAAAGTCAGGGTCCCTGAATGAGTCTTACTCATTCAGTGAGAAGGTTGTATCGGGGTTTTGTTCAGGGAGCATGGACCATTTCAGAGAGAACTCACTGAGACTGGTATTGATTTTCAGGTTGCTAACTTTTAATGTCAAGCATTCCCAATTCAGCTTTCAGCCTCCTGAAGGTAGGTTCATCTAAGGGTTTGGTGAAGATATCAGCAAGTTGATATTCAATAGGGATGTAATGAAGTTCTATGTCTCCTTTCATTATGTGGTCCCTGATGAAATGATATCTAATATCAATGTGTTTGGTTCTTTGGTGAAGGACAGGGTTGTTGGAGATAGAAATAGCACTGGTGTTATCACAGAAGATGGGTATCATTTTGTAATGGATGTCATTGTCACTGAGTTGACTTTTCATCCATAAAACATTGGCACAACATCTTGCAGCAGCCACATACTCAGGTTCAGCTGAAGACATAGCCACTGATTGTTGCTTTTTAGCACTCCAACAAACCAGTTTTCCTCCAAGAAATTGACAGGACCCTGAGGTACTTTTTCTGTCCATGTTGCAGCCTGCATAATCAGAGTCAGAATACCCTTTGAGGTCAAACCCTGAGCACTTTGGATAGTAAATTCCAAGGCTTGGAGTTCCCTTCAGGTATCTGAGGATTCTTTTGGCTGCAGTGAGATGGGATTCTTTGGGATTGGACTGATATCTTGCTATTAGACAGACTGAGAATTGTATGTCTGGTCTGGAAGCAGTTAGATACATCAATGAACCTACAATCCCCCTGGAATGAGTTTGATTGACTGATTTGCCAGTGAGATCAGGTCCAAGGTTGTTAGGAGGGACCATTGGTGTCTTCACTGAGGCACGGTCAAATATCTCATATTTCTTCAAGAGATTTTTGGTATACTTCTCTTGACAGATGGAGATTCCTTTATCAGTTTGCCTGATTTGTAGTCCAAGGAAGTATGTGAGTTCACCCATCATGCTCATTTCAAACTTCTTTGTCATCAGTTTTTCAAACTGTTTGCAAAGAGTATAATTTGTTGAGCCAAAGATGATGTCATCAACATATACTTGGACCAGTATCACATCTTGCTTTGTCCTGTATATAAACAACGTGTTATCTATCTTTCCTCTTACAAACTTGTTTTGAATAAGGAAGGCTGAGAGAGTTTCATACCATGCCCTGGGAGCTTGTTTAAGTCCATAAAGGTCTTTGTCAAGCTTGCAGACATAGTCAGGGAATTCACTACTCTCAAAGCCAGGAGGTTGCTGAACATACACATCTTCCTTGAGTTCACCATTCAGGAATGCACTTTTTACATCGATTTGGTAAACTTTGAAGTTCATGTAGGTAGCAAATGCAAGGAAGATCCTGATGGCTTCCATTCTTGCAACAGGAGAAAATGTCTCATCATAGTCAATGCCTTCTTGTTGACTGTAACCTTTGGCTACAAGTCTGGCTTTATTTTTAATGACAGTGCCGTTTTCACCAGTCTTGTTTCTAAAAACCCACTTCATTCCTATGACAATGACATCCTGAGGACATTTGATCAAGGTCATGACCTTGTTTTTATCAAACTGTTGAAGTTCTTCTTGCATAGCCTGAACCCAGCTTGCATGTTTTAGAGCCTCAGTGACACTTTTGGGTTCTATTTATGATAGAAAATCAGCATATAGACATTCATTGACTGAAGCTGCAGTTAACTTAGCAGTTATGCTTCTAGTGAGCATGCCCTCAGTGGGTTCACCAATGATGTTTACAAGCTCAATGTCCTGAGATTTTCTCCACTTACTTTGTGGTCTAGGATCTGAGCTTGAAGAGGTCACTAGAAACTCAGGAGTGAGTTCAGGTACGAGAGCCACAGAATCATTGAGATCATCTGTTGAGATGCTTTGTTCAGGTTGGGGTACTTGAATCACAGGTTCCTGAACATTTGGTTCAGTATTACCTATCCCAGTAGGGACTGATTGATTATCAATGAATTCACTGATGGTTGGTTGAGGAAGGTTGTGGGGCAAGACATAGTATGAGATGTCAGCATCAGCTTGATAGAAGGAATTGATTTCAGTGTTGAACTCATCAGGAGGATATCTTGTTTAGTCATCAATTCCTATTTCCTCCACTGAGGTATTGGTGAATCTGATGCTTTCAGAACTTTTATCAAAGGTGACATGAAAGGTTTCCTCAACTTGTTGTCTTCTGGTGTTAAACACCCTGAAGGCTTTAGAGATTAGTGAGTAACCTAGGAAATATCCATCATCAGCCTTTGCATCAAACTTGCCTAGGTGATCCTTGTGGTTGTGAATGAACACAGGACACCCAAACACATGAAAGTAGCTGATGTCAGGAAGTCTACCTTTGAATATCTCATATAGGGTTTTGTTATGTCTTTTGACAATGATTGACCTGTTTTGAGTATAACAGGCTGTTTTGACTACTTAAGTCCAAAAATGCTTTGAGAGTGCTGAGCCATTTAACATAGTTCTGGCAGCCTCAATGAGAGTTCTGTTTTTCCTTTCAACTACCCCATTTTGCTCAGGGGTGTAAGGAGATGAAAAGTTTTGGGAGATTCCCTTTTCATCACAGAAAGTCTCAAGCTCTTGATTTCTGAACTCAGTGCCATTGTCTGTTCTGATTTGTTTAACAGTAATGTCATTCTGATTTTCATTTTTCCTGATGAATGACATTATTGTATTAGCTGCCTGACTCTTTTTGGAAAGAAACTATACCCAAGTGTATCTTGAGAACTCATCAACAATGACAAGTGTATACTTCTCATGCTGGATTGATTTAGGACTGACTGGTCCAAAGAGATCCATGTGCAGGAGGTGAAGGCAGCTTTTGATGGAGAAGTTTAGTTTTGTTTTGAATGATGCTCTGTGGTGTTTGCCTTTTTCACAGGCAGAGCAAGGTTTATATTTTGCAAAAACCAGTGATGGTAAGCCAAGGACTTTATTTTGTTTTGCCAAGTTGTTGATGTTTTTGAAGTTTAAGTGAGAAAGTCTCTTGTGCCACAGCCAGTTGACAGTTTCAGTGGCTTTGGCAAAGAGACAAGTTCCATCTTGAGAGAGTGTTGACATGTCTAAGACATAAACATCATCTCTTCTAGGAGCTATCAAAACAACTTCTTTGTTGGCATTGAAAATGGTGCCTTGTTTGTCATTGAATTGCACAATGTACTTAGCATCACATAGTTGACTGACACTGATGAGATTGTATTTGAGACCATTGACATAAGCTATTCTAGAGAAAACTATTCCATTGCAGTTTACTGAACTATAACCTTCAGTGGGACATGATGAGTTATCACCAAATACTACCTTGGGTCCTGGTTCCTTTACATACTTGTGCAGATACTCCTTAACACCAGTCATGCTTCTTGAGCATCCACTATCTAGATGCCAAATAGGCTCCCTGGCTTGTCTCTGCACAAATAGTAAGCTGAATTAGTTTCTCTTGTTGACCCACATGCTAGTGGGCTTGGGTCTAAAGGTCTGCTTGAATTTGGAAATTTACTCATGGTCAGTGGTTGAGTGCATTATGCTACCACATTTTTTGCATTTGATGATTGAGGATGACTCAGTGATTCGGGGTTGCTTTGAACTTCTCTTTGCTTGGATGACACTGTCATGCTGGGATGTCTCATGAGCTGGATTTCCACAAATATCACAGCATGTGTTCATGAGACAGTCATCAGGATGATGATCATTGTAGCCGCAGTGTGGGCAAGGAGGAAAAGGTTTTGCTCTATTCTTGTGCGCTGGTTTGGAGGGTGAAGCATATTGATGACCAACTTTGGTATATTTTGCTTCACTGAATGAACTTACATACTGTAAGTGATCAGAAGTTTTGTAATCATCCTCTTTGCAGATCATACAAAAAAAGATTCTGTAGCAATTGTCAGTGGTGTGACTGGTATAATGGCACAGATCACACTTATGCTTGGGATTGTTGGTGGATTTTGACCTTGATGAACTAGAGGTGGCTGACTTAGTTTCCTTGATTGAATCAGGAGCTTTTTTGATGGATTCCATCTTATCAGTCAGTTTCCTCACATGTTCAGTCAGTTGCTGAATTTGGTCTGCTTCATTAGGGACTGAAGATATGGAGGTCTCAGTGGGAGTAGACTCTTGTTGTATTGGCTTTGTTGGTCTTTTCAGGATGGTTCTACCAAGTCCGGACCTTTCTTTTGGTTAGTGAGGATTGAATTGTAATGGAGTAAGCTCAGAGCTTGGTGCAGCACCCTGAAGAGGTTTCAGGGTGGAAGTGGTGCTTGATATTCTGCTTCAGACTCAGAGATGTGTTCAATACCACTGGGCACATCAGGGAGTCCAAGCATGCTCTTTAGAGCTTGGCTTTTAGGCTCTAGTATTCTTCCAGAATCGAAATTTGGAAGCTTACTTTCATGGTTAACCCGTTCAATCCAATCACTGGGCTTGGGAGTTGTCAACATATTGGTAATCATGCCACCAGACATAAATGGTTTTGGACTCTGGTCTTTGTTGTGAGAGTCAGGGAGATGATCTTCACCTATGACTCTCTTTTTGATACTGGGGGCTCCCACAGCATCAAAGACCCTAGGGTTCTTGGCAGTCCAACTTTCAATGATATCTTTTTCCTTTTTAAGTTCATCTTGAAGAGCCTGATTTCTTTTGACTAGTTCAGTGTTTTGAATTAACAAAGTGACAGCCTCAAGCTTAGCTTGTTTTAAAAGAAGCAGTTCATCCCTACACGTGTTCAGTTCAAAACTTAACTTGTTGTATTTTGAAAAAAGATTTAATCGTTGCTCTTCTACAAACTTAAGGTCAACATTGATATGGTTCATATAGGACTGCCAATCAGAGTTATCATCCATAGAAAGTAAAATATTTACCTTCTTCATTGTGATGTTGACCCATTCTCCATTCCTGACATGATTTTTCCCAACAGCTAGCTTGTCCTCTTCTGAGAGAGCCATCAATGCACTGACTTGCACCATTTCATCGTCTGAGGAGACTGGCTCTTCATCCCAGTCGAAGACTTCAGCAACAAGGCCCTTGTTTTTACCATGCACAGATTTAACAGTGTTTGTTGTTTCTGAGGGAGTGACCTCAAGCAGTGCTAGCTTGGCTTTGACTTTCCTGTACTTAGCTTCAAAATCTACAGTTTTGTTTTGATCAGATTTGTTTTGAAAATTTTGATGAGACTAATAGATTTTTGGTTGAAATTTGCTAAAGCCTGAGGACTGATTTGACCCTGATGGTTTGTAAGAGGGTTCAGAAATTGTTTTTTAAAAACAGTCTTTGGCAAAATGACCTCTTTTATGACACTTAAAACATTCAGTGTTCTCGTTAGCTTTAGCATTTGAAAAACTTTTGTTTCTTCGTATAAACCTTTTAGAGTTAGCAAGGAGTGCTCTTTCCTGAAACTCAATATTTAAATTGTCCAGGTACTCCTCGCTTGTCCTCTCATCGGCCTCATCATCTGAATTTTCCTGAAAATCTTGAACCACACTATTAGAATAAAAGGCAGTAGAAAATGGTGTGGAAGTGGTGGTCAGGGACTTCTTGACTTACTGAGACTTCTTTAAGTCAGGATATCGTCTGTTGATGAGGTTTTCCTCATACACAAATTTCCCATAAATTTTAGGAAGTTCAAGATTCTGGATATGGTTAGCATTCCTAAGTCCTTGAGAGAAATTCAACCACTTCTCAGGGAGACTATTAACAAAACCAACATTAATTTCATGGTTGGAAAACTTTACACCATCATTTGACAGTTTATTTAACAGAGTTTTGTATCGGGTGTAAGTTTGAGACAGAGTTTCTGAGTCCTTAGCCCTGAAGGTGTTATACTCAAGTTTCAGGTCCATTATCCTGTTTTCCTTGGTATCAGATGGACCTTCATGACTATGGACCAGGTCATCCCATGTTTGCTTAGTTGAACTACAACTTATAACGGACTCCATAATATCATCAGGAAGACAAGACATGATGATAATTTTGAGCCTTTGGTCCTGGTTGACTGCTCTTCTCTCATCCTAAGTCCACTGAGTCTCAAGTTTAGGTAAACCTTCAGCAGTCTTTGGGATAAATGGACCTTCATTAATACACTTTATGTAGTAAGGTTCCATCCCAGTCAAATAGCAAAGCATTCGCTTTTTCCATTTGTTAAATTTACCAACTTCGAGTCGAGGGGCAACAGCTGAATAAGCTCCACCCTTTTTGTCGACAAGTTGGGGTACATCAATTTCAGCCATTAGGATCCTGATTTAAAAACATTTTTGAGCAGCTTAAAAGGGGTTTTATAATCAACCTGCTCTGATACCACTTGTTGTTCCCGTTTCACAATCGTATAAAACAGATTAAACAGTAAACAAACTGATTGTGAGTAATGACCGAAATCAAATAAGTAAAGACACACTGATAAATTTTTCAATGTTTATATTCTTTATTAGAAATGAATCAAAAGAATACATTACCCAAGTACTTGCGGAATAGTACTTGGGATTGAAATGACAAGTATGGTATCTCCTCACTAAGCTCAGGCTAAGTCTGAGCACAACTACAAAGGAACCACTGAGCTATCTCAGGGACAGAGTTGTATTTGGAGGAGTGGAATATGGCTTGTGTGTGTGTTTTACAATTAATCCACAAGCTTAAAATCTTCCACTCCAACTTTTATGCTATTTATACAAGTATGGTTTTTAACTCTTTCCTAGAGGACAAACTGACAGGTTACAGAAGACAAAATACTGATGTATTTTGTCTCTGTTTACAAAGGCTATATTGGGTAAGTGACAAGGCTGTTTTCTTCTAGTCAGTGATGACACTGAGCCTGATAGTTAGCCATTCAGGGAAAGTTGACTTTGGTTGATAAGGACTTCGTCTTATCTGTTCAAACTTATCCCGCCTTGTCCCGCTCATTCTTTAGTCTTCATTGCCTTCAGTCTTCAACTTCAGTTTGTCTTCAGTGTAAGTAGTTGGTGAGGAGTTTTGGGATTCAGTGAGTTATTGTCATCACTCACTGAATCCACCATCTTCTTCTTGACTCAGTCTTCACCCCTTAAGTTCCGCCTTACTGAGTGGAGAGACTTCTTCTTTGTCTCTTACTGAGTATCCTGAAGACAGCTCACTGAGAGACTATGCGCTCAGTGACTTGTTAATGTTTAAAGGATTAAACACTTAGGGTATTTTCTATTCAAATCCTAGACTTAAGGGGTTTGGGTATTTACTGAACCCAACAAGGACACCTTCCTTGCCCTACTCCACTCCCCGAGTCTCCTACTCGAGAGTTCAAGCACCATGTCAACAAGCTCCTTCAACACGGCGGAGAAGCCTCACAACGTCGCTTACACTTTATCCGATACAAAGCTAAATACCGAGTCCTTAACACGGCGAACCAAACCAACACAACTATAACACAACAACTATGTGAAATATGAAATACAAGATCTTGCTACAGAATCTTGCAGAGGAACAAATCAATCAAGGACCCCTTGCTTGGATGACTTATAGTATCTCGTGATCTCGCTTTTGAGAAAGACCTATATGAGAATCACAACAAAAGAAAGAAGAACTACTAGATAGATCAAGAGATCTGAGATTAGAAGAGAGAAGTAATATATGAGAGATTTTGTAAGAAGGGGGTGAGTAACAATGAAGAAATGGCTCACTATTTATAGGCAAAAATCTCTATTGTAGCTGGTTCCCACGGATCCCTTACTTGGGGATCCGTCGTGCAATCCAAGGGATCCGGCAAACTGGGTTGTACCAGTCCTGGTTTTGGGTTGCAAACCGGGTCATGGGTCATGGGTATGAGCCTTGGGAACCCAAAAAAGTACAATGTATCTAGACATTGGGTCATGGGTCATGGGTCTTGGGTTATGGGTTATGGACTTTCTCCATGGGTATCGGTCATGGGTCTTGGATAATATCCATCCTATTAAACTATTACAACAAATGAATTATTACAACATTTTATGTAAATTACCAAATGTATATACTTTACAAAAATAACATGTATCCTTATAATTTTACTTATGATAACTTTGTATTTGTTATCAACAAAACACAAAGAGATCGCTAAATATGAATAAACATTTTTACGGTTTATTTGTATTAACAGATATTGTTGACTAAAGAGGCCATAAAGTAGTAACACAAACGAGTTTATCTCTGTTCATTAAAAAAAATTATTTTTATTACATTTAAGTACATGTTTAATTTCCGTTTTTTGCTTTGTTTCAGGGTGTTCTACCAGGAATTTTACAAGGTGATAAATCAGACTTACTTCAGTATGGATCTGTTGACTATGGCAAAAAGGTTTGCTGGAATGAAGATTTTCATGTCAAGGTTTGCAATAATTATATTTGTCTTTCATTTTTTTTTACTTTATGTAATTTACCCAATGGAGCTCTATTGAAAATAATTTGAATTTTTTTAGTAATGTTTGTGTTTCAATTATTAGATGTATACTATTTCGTACATGTGCTAAACGAATCCTAACATCAGATGTTGGAAGATGTTAATACAAATAAGCCATTAAAAAGTTTATTTATATTTTACGATCTTCTAATGTTTTGTCGATAACAAACGTAAAATCATTTTAACGAAACAAATAAAATACGTAAATAGTTTGAGTCAATAGTTTACCAACACACTTACGATTTTACATAAAACACTAAACAAGTAATAGTGAATTTATGATTTAGTAATGCATATGTACAACAACTAGTGTTTACATATTGGGTAGATATATACATAATTAGTATGTATTGTAATGGGTAATATAATGGGTAGAAGTTTAAGTATTTGACCCATTGACTATATACATTGAATGTAGTTAGGTATAACCCAAAGTCCATGACCCATACCCATGGAGCATAACCCATAACCCATTGCATGACATCATGCATAAGTCATAAATGGATATTATCCATTACCCATGGACTAGATGCATCGTATCTTGTAGATACATTGTATCTACTTGGATACCCATGGTCTAAAGTCTAGGACCCATGAACCATAACCCATGACCCATGACCCATGACCCATGACCCAAAACCCATGGGCAAAGAGGAGCGTCCCACGGATCCCCAGGATTACACTGGATGGATCCCTCAAGTGAGGGATCCGTGGGATCCATGGAACAGTAGCATTTTTTCCTCTATAAATAGTGAGCCATTTCTTTATATTAACTCACCCCTTTCACATATATTTTCTCTTTGAGTTGTAAACTCTCTAACCACATATCCAAGTGATCTTTGAATGTAGTTTTGTTTTTGTGATTCTCTAGGTTCCTCTTAAAGGCGAGATCACCACCTTTTGAAGTCGAGCAAGCTCAAGTCCACGAGTTGCCATGCTTCTTCATCATCAAGACTACTGAGGTTCTCTTGTTGATAGTTCTCTTCTTTCTCATTAGAAGTGTAGTGTCGAAGACATAAGTGAAAGATATCTAAAGGGTCAAGACGAAGATATTAGTGAAAGGTGTCGAACGTCCGTATTGAAAGCACTAGTGAAGGGTGCTTAGAAGTCAAGGCTAAAGGCATTAGTGAAGGGTGTCGAGAAGTCAAGGCTGTCTAGAAGTCAAGTCACAAGGCATTAGTGGAGGGTGCCTAGAGGTCGAGTCAAAGGCATTAGTGAAAGGTTCCTAAGGTGTATATTCGATATAGTGTGTTCGATGTACAAGATAGATTTTTATTGGGTCAAAGGATATTGATATCCTTGTTGATGTTGTCATAAGGAGTGGATCTCCTTAGGGATAGGATTTGTGTAGTATTGGGTAGTAGTTCCTCCATTATAATGGAACTCGGTATCTAGCCTAGTACCAGATAAAGGGTAGGCGACGTTGTGATAGGTTTGGTTCTACCTCGTGGAAGAACCCGATATCTAGCCTTGTACCGGATAAAGAGTAGGCAACATTGTGAAGGTTTCTCCGCCACAAGGAGTTGGTGTTGTGTAGTGATTACGAACTCTAGAGTAGGTGACTCGGGGAGTGGAGTAGGCAAGGAATGTGTCCTTGTAGCCGAACCACTATAAATACTCGCGTTGTGGTTTTGTGCTTCTTACTCTTTATCTTAGCTTTTATTTATCTATATGCTTGTCTATCAACATCCAACACACACGTACAAATAGAATGTAAAACTATTCAACCCCCCCCCCCACCCTTCTAGTTTTCCACAATTGGTATCAGAGCTTTGTTACCAAGTTTCTTAGAGTATGTTGTACTTTAAAAACTTGATACGATCTGTGTTTAATTGAAAACTACAAAGAAGCTCTTTTATAAAAACAAACACCATGCTTTAAAACACTTTTGTAGGATGTTGATTAGATGACAACATTTTTTTTACCTTACTAAATTGCACTAACCTTCCTTGTCATTTTGCTTTGTTAAAGCTCATACTTATCAAGCCATAGAAATTGCTTGGTAACAAGATTACCTTCCCTAAGAAGATATCTTAAACACGAAGGAACCGGAGTTGTCTACTGACATTTGTTTTGTCATTAGTAAAGACACTCTTAAATGCATTAGAGGTATGATTTCTTACTTATCTCTAAATAACATTAGCTTAAATAATAAGTATGCTTACATAGGAATTTATATGATTATTTTTTTTTCTTTCACATACTCATATATTACACGTAGCTTTGTTAAGAAACTTCTCTTGCATACGTGTTACTCGTCCGTCTATAGTCTAGGTTTATAAATTTGTATCTTATTTTACCTAATCCAAAAATCAAATCTTACTATTAATAAAACAAAACAAAAATCTCAAAAAATTCCTCCTTCCCCATAAATATCCCCTCCGACGTCCACTCCACCAAACCCTCATTTTTCAAATCTTCCATTTTTAAAAATTACCTCTCATTCAAACTTCATCTTCCTTCTCATCTCATCTCATCTCAAAATGAAACCAAGAAAGATCTTCATCATCATGGTTTACATCGCCTTCGTACTCATCGTCTTGACACTCATCGCTCTCGTGTTCCCTATGATTAAGTTTTCTTATGGAGAAATGTACTTTGTGTTGTTAATCTAAATTGGTGTTATATACCCAATCCTTTGTATCGTCCTTAGCATTGAAATGAAATATTACTAATGTTCTAGTTTATCTAGTTTATTTTTCATAATGTGTTTGTCATTTCTTTTACTTTCTATCTTTCGTATTTTTGGTCTTGAGATGCTTTAGAAACCGACAATGCATGCTAAAGTAAATGTTGGTTAAAATACATATCTTTGTATAAAACTATAAGATGCAAAAATCTAGTTTTCGTCAAAACCCTTTTTCTGTCACTACAGATCCACGGATCCCTGTAGTTCTACTAGCCGGATCCGTCTTGGAAGGGAACCGTGAGAACCGTTCTTCTGGAAAACAGTTTCTCATGCAATATAAAAACCGTTTTCTTCCTAAAAGAAATATTCCACTAGAATGTTAAACACTAAGTGAGTTAATTGTCATTGTTAATAGATATCTAGTAAAAACTTTAGGTGATCATCTTTTTGTTTTAATACGACTCATCTTATTCTTTTCACTACCATAGGTCTCGTCATGTCTCATGAGTATGAGTTCGACTTTTCACTCACTTATGTTTACATCCCTAACATCTCTCTTGAGCCCAACACACCTGGTAATCATGTCCGTAGGTTCAATAATCTCGAAACTCGTCACTTCCATGAAGGACGTATTGTCGACACACCTCTACTATACGAAGAAGGTATCAATACCTCTTTCCGAACCATAGGACTAGAATGTCTTCTTGGAATTAATGAGAAAATCTGTCCGAGGTTTGTATTGGAATTCTTCTATCAAGTTGAACTCGTTCGTAACGAGGATCGATCTCTATCTCTTTGGTTTTGGATCAAAAACCAAAAGTTTGTTTTAACCCTTGGGCAATTTGCTCATTCTCCGAATTCCAAATCATGGACAATGTGCCTTCACTGAAGATTGGTCTCTTGATTCTGTCTTCAACCATCATGAAGAAAATAGTCCATATTGTTCACACATACCTTCCCCTCAAGACTTGACTCGCATGTTATGCAAACCTCGACCCTATTACTCTGATCCAAACATTATCTATACACGGGATATCCGAAAAGAGTACAAGCCTCTCGCACTCATCCTACTTGAAAATGTTTGGAGTCTTAGGGGAAATCGAGAATTCCTTCCCGCTTGTTGTGCTCACATGATGTATTGTTTGCTAACACTACAACCATACAATCTCGCCTATTTCTTCGCAAGGCGAACTGTAAACCTTCAAGGCAACAAGAACAAACTAATACCTTATGGAATGTTCTTGACACGCCTTTATCATCACATCATGTACTTCCACCCTCAATTTCAAAGTCCGTTGTACGTACTTGTGAATAAGATGATGGAACCTCTTAACACATCTCTCATGAAGTCTTTCTTCATCCCTGAATCGGAAAATACTCATCATCCATTTGACAATCCATCTAGCGAAAACGCTCAAGAGACTTAGTTTTCTTTCCAAATAGGCTCCATCCTTAGATTTCATCTTTTATCATTGTAATGTAATTTCTCTCATGAAATAAAACATTTAACGTTTGATGTTTCGACCATGTTATTGTTCAAACTTCTTAGATAACATTGGCCTTGAAACACGATGCCTTATGCAACCTTTGCATACCTTTTGTAAAGGTACTGTTTTGCATGAGTCGGATCCTTCACCTTGTACTAGACGGATCCCTCCACTTAGGGAACCATGGGATCCGGGCAAACAGAAATGCAATT
Organism: Chrysanthemum makinoi; assembly: GCA_910596185.1. Classification (NCBI taxonomy): domain Eukaryota; kingdom Viridiplantae; phylum Streptophyta; class Magnoliopsida; order Asterales; family Asteraceae; genus Chrysanthemum; species Chrysanthemum makinoi. The sequence continues at coordinate 109,335,768 of OU343221.1, forward strand.
GCAGTCTTTATACTTTAAACCATGTCCTTAGATTACTTCACACTAGCTAAACATAGTGCCTTAGGATCACATAAGCCTTTCTCCCGCCTAGTAAGTTTCACACTCACTCCTAGCTCATTAAGGATCACCCTGAAGGTAATTTTCAATTTTTCATTTCACCAAAACTTATCATTCTTCCGCTCCTATACTCACACATCATCTCTCACATGTCAACACATCTAGTTTTGTAAATCTATCAAGTTTAGCAAATTGATTTTAGTCATCCTTACCTCAAAATGGGTCAAATTTTAATTTTTTCATTTCCTATAACTTTTAAGATATTCTCCAAAAATTATCTTAAGTTACTATCTGGTCTCTAGGATCATTTAGCTCCACTTGACACTCTCAAATTTTTAGTGTCATCTTTGGTCATTCATTGGTACTCATTAAAGTTCCATTTTCTTCCATAAAAGGCAATCATTAGCTACATCACTCATTGCCCTTGATCATTTAAGTACCCTTTCATTTAAAACACTTAGGAAGACTGAAATACTCAAAAGGTATAGGTATTAGACCTTACAAACATCATTTTTCTCCTTTCTTAGCTGTTGAGAGTCGGATCCCTAGGATTAGCCTAGACGGATCCCTCATTGGAGGGAACCGTGGGATCCGGGTGACAGATTCAACTTAACTCTAGCTAAAACAATCATTTCAAGCTCATCTTGCTAACTTGAACACTCCATCTCATCTTAATTAAGTTCCTAGATCAGTGCAACTCTGAAGTTGACTCTTGTTCATGTCAATCATCACATTCCAAAGGATCTTAGTGGCTTAAGTCTTGAATGCACTTGCCAAATCTCTTTCTTTATAAACCACCTTGTTAAGACTTTTAAAGTCATCATCAACATCCTCATTCTCAGCACTTAGAAACTTTCACAAACCTATTTTAATCATCTCATCATGAGGAAAGCTCCTAGTGGTAACTCATCCACCAAAGGACCACCCAAGAAACTTGCTTGTGTTGTTCACGAAATTTCTTCAACCGAATCATCTCCCGTTAAATCCACAAATGGTAGGATCTCCCCTCCACCTATCAAACCAATCCCCAAAAGGATTGTTCCCACAAAACTACCAATGCCAAACACCACCATACCTCCTAAACCAAACAACCCCATTTCCACTAAACCATCACCCTTAGTGCCTAGAGCCGTATCATTCACCACCCCACTCTCATCACCACACCTTTACAATCTAGAGGACTTGCCTCTTAGGCCGTCCCATCCTCCACCACCGCCAACATTCTCCTCTTTAGGAGGAATAGCGGAACAAAATCAAGGTGTTGAGTCAACACTAGCTCCGGCCTCTTTTTCTCCATTACCCTCAAATAATCCCTTTTGGATTATGAGAAATCATCAAAGTCAACCACTCGACCACATGGAAGTTGACACCTCTCTACCGCCACCATCATTCTTAGTTGAGACATCTTCGAATGCGCCTCCTGCCAATCCCTCCTTCTTTTGAGGCTCCTCAACCCTCTTCACTTGATCCTTCACATCAAGCCATTTCCTTTCTTCCATCACCACTACCGAGCCATGACAAAGATTGTTATCATTGTCAACATGTTGAAAGTTTGATACATGAAGTACGTGAAAATCAACATTTCATGTTTTATCACCTCCTCGAACGTTTCGACGAGATCAAACCTAAACAAACTTGAGCTAGAGGATTCAAGTGGTGTCCTAGTATCAAGCGCGACTTAGATAGTCTAGTAATCCAAAGTCATGTATTGTTCATTTTCTTAGTTTTAAGAGTCATGTATATCATATCTCTAGTTTTATTAAATGAAATTACATGATATTTGCCATATTGTTCTAAGTATATGCTTGTTGTTCTAATACATATCTCACTTTGATGTTAACATCATTTGTTACATCACCTTTGCTGTATTTTGTTTACAGACAGACGGATCCCTACGTTTTGCCTAGACGGATCCCTCCAAGGAGGGAACCATGGGATCCGTGCAACAAAAGACTAGTTTTCTACTAACTTGAGTCTTATTTGCAGAAAATTATACATTATATACTTGTTCTCTAACCTTTCTCTTGTAGATTTTCAATATACACATGAAGACTTTGACACCTTAAGCTAGGGGAGCTTTGTGTCAAAGCAATACATTGCAAAATCATTTGCAATATAATTCTCATTAGGATTACCTTTCATGACGTCCCTTTGTAAAGTTGCAATCATCAAGGGGGAGCATATTCGTCACATAGACGAAATCTCTTGCTAACATAGCTGCTAATGAACTAGTTTAGTATTTCTTCTTGCTTGACGCCCTCACAAAGGGATGGACTCGTCAAGGGGGAGTTAAGACGAGAATACTTCTCGTCACTTGCTCTCTAATTTTTCACATTATCTTTTTCCTTTACATGTTTTTCTTAAAACATTGTGTTGGTTTCTTTTCAACGTTTTTTTTTTTGGTTTCGACAAAAAGAGGGAGAAGAAAGTAAAAACTACAATTCAAACTTTTACGAATTTTAGTTTTTCCTTAAAATAATTTTATGTTTTGTCATCAACAAAAAGGGGGATATTTTTAATACAAATAAGCCGTAAAAACGTTTATTTATATTTTACGATCTTCTAATCTTTTGTCGATAACAAACGTAAAATTATTTTAACGAAACAAATAAAATATGTAAATAGTTTGAGTCAATAGTTTACCAACACACTTACGATTTCACATAAAACACTAAACAAGTAATAGTGAATTTATGATTTAGTAATGCATATGTACAACAACTAGTGTTTACATATTGGGTAGATATATACATAATTAGTATGTATTGTAATGGGTAATATAATGGGTAGAAGTTTAAGTATTTGACCCATTGACTATATACATTGAATGTAGTTAGGTATAACCCAAAGTCCATGACCCATACCCATGGAGCATAACCCATAACCCATTGCATGACATCATGCATAAGTCATAAATGGATATTATCCATGACCCGTGGTTTTAACCCATGACCCACGGACTAGATTCATCGCATCTTGTAGATACATTGTATCTACTTTGATACCCATGGTCCAAAGTTTAGGACCTATGACCCATGACCCATGACCCAAAACCCATGGGCAAAGAGGAGCGTCCCACGATCCCCAGGATTACACTGGACGGATCCCTCAAGTGAGGGATCCGTGGGATCCGTGAACAAGTAGCATTTTTTCCTCTATAAATAGTGAGCCATTTATTTATTGTAACTCACCCCTTTCACATATAGTTTCTATTTGAGTTGTAAACTCTCTAACCACAGATCCAAGTGATCTTTGTATGTAGTTTTGTTTTTGTGATTCTCTAGGTTCTTCTTAAAGGCGAGATCACCAGCTTTTGAAGTCGAGCAAGCTCAAGTCCATGAGTTGATGCTTCATCATCATCAAGACTACTGAGGTTCTCTTGTTGAAAGTTCTCTTCTTTCTCATTAGAAGTGTAGTGTCGAAGACATAAGTGAAAGATGTCTAAAGGGTCAAGACGAAGACATTAGTGAAAGGTGTCGAACGTCCGTATTTAAAGCACTAACGAAGGGTGCTTAGAAGTCAAGGCTAAATGCATTAGTGAAGGGTGTCTATAAGTCAAGGCTAAAGGCATTAGTGAAGGGTGTCTAGAAGTCAAGTCACAAGGCATTAGTGGAGGGTGCCTAGAGGTCGAGTCAAAGACATTAGCGAAAGGTGCCTAAGGTGTACATTCGATATGGTGTGTTCGATGTACAAGATAGATTTTTATTTGGTCAAAGGATATTGATATCCTTATTGATGTTGTCATAAGGAGTGGATCTCCTTAGGGATAGGATTTGTGTAGTGTTGGGTAGTAGTTCCTCCATTATAATGGAACTCGGTATCTAGCCTAGTACGGATAAAGGGTAGGCGACGTTGTGATAGGTTTGGTTCTACCTCGTGGAAGGACCCGGTATCTAGCTTTATACCGGATAAAGAGTAGGCAACGTTGTGAAGGTTTCTCCGCCACAAGGAGTTGGTGTTGTGTAGTGATTACGAACTCTCGAGTAGGTGACTCGGGGAGTAGAGTAGGGCAAGGAAGGTGTCCTTGTAGCCTAACCACTATAAATACTCGCGTTGTGGTTTTGTGCTTCTTACTCTTTATCTTAGCTTTTATTTATCTATATGATTGTCTATCAACATCCAACACACACGTACAAATAGATTGACATAAGTTTATCTAAATAGTTTAAAACCAAGTTTTAATCGGTAAAACTATTCAACCCCCCCCCCTCTAGTTTTCCACAGAAGCATCAAAGCTCCTCAGGGTAAAGGAACACACCGTTCTTGATGGATCCGGAAATGATTTTCAAATAGCTGCACGAGTTGAATGCAATGGGATTGTTGAAGGAACACACCGTTCAGATTTTAGTTTTTCTGTTTTGTTTTGTTTGACCTTATATGTTGATTAATATTTATTGTGTAAAATTTTGTTTCAGGAACTATCTATTGGAATTGATGAGAGTCACATCATGTGATGCAAATTATATAGGAGCAAATTCCACGTTTTGTATTTTGAGACATGAATTAATCATTGCCTTCTGCCAGGTAATATTTTGGTCATTTTCTATAGATTGTTCGCAAGTCTTTTGGCACATATGATACTTATGTAAGTTGTATATGAGAAGGCTGAAGGAGCAAAGAATTCAAAATCTTAGCGTGAGTCACAAGAAGAAGCTACATTTCCTGACTCTTCAAAGTTTGATAATGCTGCACAAGTACCCAAAACTTCTGATGCCAAGCCGGTAAAGATTGCTCTACGTAATAGATTTATATAGGGATAGAATTTCTGAAGCCATTTGTGGATGCTTTGAATTTATTGATTAACTGTTTCATAAACATGACAGGCCATTCTTCAAGTACGTGTAGCAGTTGATGGAATACAAAAGTTGGTAGGAGAGGAATATAATCTAGTGTTGGTGCTAAATAACTTTGTGGATTTCAACGACAAAGGTACAAAATGAAGGGATAACTTTCTGCGAAGCCGGATTGTTGTCACAACCACGACGCGCCACACACTGAACTGCATCTTTTCAAGAAACGTAGAGCTAAAAGGACAAATATTTCTCCATATTCGGTCGTTTATTAATTTTTTTGCAATTTTAAATACGTATGCATTCGATTATTCAGGAGGTAATAACTTCATCCCATATAGCAGCTTACAGACAAGAACAGTGTACGGGACTGGCACCTTGAGTGGGTATACATGAAGATTGACAGCTACTTTATTTGTTTGAGGTAGAAGTTGAAGAGACTAATCGAGGAACCATTTATATTTCTTGGTGTTCCTCCTGTAAGAGGTTAGATCATCTCTTTATTTGGATATTTCAAATTATAGTGTTTGGTTTCCTATTGGATGTAGCAGGAGTTTACCGATTTGCGCTCACAAGGACTATACATGATTTAGATACTATATTTAGAAAGTTATGTTAGTATTGATAGCTTTTGGATAATGTAAGTTTTAACATAATGACCCATCAATAATTATATGGGTCAAAAATATGTTATGTAGCATACTACAAAAAAAAACTTTTTACACATTGATTTAGGAGGTTTATGTAATTTGCCATCTATACATGTAAAGTAAAAGTTAGTGTATGGAATTTCTTATTTGTGTGCTAAGACAAGTTTGCAAGTAGAAAAGCATATTTGAATGTTAAGACAAGTTTGCACATCTAATTATTTTATATCTAACAAAATAAGCGCTCATATAAGCAGGTTATGTTGATACCGTTTAAAATTAGTTATCATAAACACTCTATTAGAATCAGTTTGACCATACCAAAACACTAGAATCTCATTACATGCCTTAAAACACCAAACGTTATGATGACTTTTAAATGCAATGACAAACACCCACTTGGTCTTTTTTTACAATTGTCATGCAGATCCCGTGCGATAAATTCTCACCATCAAACTTCTTTCCAACAATGGTAATTTACCACTATTTCCACTCTCACTATCAAACTTCTTTCCAACAGCATCATTGACATTATGATCCGCTATTTCTTCTATTACCACACCCCTACCCTTACTCATAATTCGCTCCATCACGTGCCCCTCTACCAATGAAACACCGGTTTCAATATACATCCACTTCTCTAAATATACAAACATAGTCTGATCACATATTCATCATACATTAGTGGTAGCAAACCTACATCAACGACTCCTCAAATATCCTAAAATGCATGAGCAAAAGCCTACCATCTATGTAATCTAAATCTTTAAACATTTCATCCAAAAGTTCATTGAAAACATGTCATACTGAACAAAGTCTAACCAATTTAAATCTCCAAAATGATATTTTCTTTCTTGTCGTGAGATAAATTCATCATTATGATGGATTTACAAAGTAAAAATGTTTCATTCAAATGTGAATAAATTTTTATGAAAAATGATTTGAAAGACTAAAAATAGGACTAATTATATGGCTAAAGAGATGTGGCAATAAATTTTTATGAAAAATGATTTGGAAGACTAAAAATATTATCCTGTTCTTAGTTTTAGATTATGTTTAAAAAATAATTTTTTTTGAAGAATCATTCCAACAACATGACTGAATAAATTATGATGATTCATCCCAACTATTTGATTGGGGATTTCATTAGTTTTGTGGAAAAAATTAATAAAAAAGTAGTGGCTATTGTTCATAAGACCGTTTTGCTTTTCGTTATTTATTCCTTAAAGTTATGTGAGATTTACAAAACCTATGCTAGCATCAGAATCCTAGATATCGAATTCTTTAAAGTTGCGTTCAGTCAATCATAGTGAGGTTGTTCTCAATGAGTTGGTGAGACAATTTTTTGTCATGGGTATGTTTTTCTATACATCTCTGATATCGAATTTCTCTTCGTTTATTTGTTGTTAGTACGATTGTAACATTATGTATACTTAAAAGTTATTTGGCGGCAAGTTGGAGGATGCCATAACGTGTTTGATGAAATGTCAAGGTCCTTAGAATGTGGAAATAGCATGATAATAGTGCGCTATTTGTAAAAGGTTTTGAATCCGAGTTAGTCACAATTAAAAATTAAGAGCTCTAAATGTTGATTAGTATTTGGTTAGTTGGTTTTGAAGTTCTTAAATTTATTACATTTATGTAATTTGTTTTCGACATGAGGCGAAGTTTTTATACTCAAGTTTCAGGTCCATTATCCTGTTTTCCTTGGTATCAGATGGACCTTCATGACTATGGACCAGGTCATCCCATGTTTGCTTAGTTGAACTACAACTTATAACGGACTCCATAATATCATCAGGAAGACAAGACATGATGATAATTTTGAGCCTTTGGTCCTGGTTGACTGCTCTTCTCTCATCCTAAGTCCACTGAGTCTCAAGTTTAGGTAAACCTTCAGCAGTCTTTGGGATAAATGGACCTTCATTAATACACTTTATGTAGTAAGGTTCCATCCCAGTCAAATAGCAAAGCATTCGCTTTTCCATTTGTTAAATTTACCAACTTCGAGTCGAGGGCAACATGAATAAGCTCCACCCTTTTGTCGACAAGTTGGGGTACATCAATTTCACCATTAGGATCCTGATTTAAAAACATTTTGAGCAGCTTAAAAGGGGTTTTATAATCAACTGCTCTGATACCACTTGTTGTTCCGTTTCACAATCGTATAAAACAGATTAAACAAGAAACAAACTGATTGTGAGTAATGACCGAAATCAAATAAGTAAAGACACACTGATAAATTTTTCAATGTTTATATTCTTTATTAGAAATGAATAAAAAAGAATACATTACCCAAGTACTTACGGAATAGTACTTGGGATTGAAATGACAAGTATGGTATCTCCTCACTAAGCTCAGTCTAAGTCTGAGCACAACTGCAAAGGAACCACTGAGCTATCTCAGGGACAGAGTTGTATTTGGAGGAGTGGAATATGGCTTGTGTGTGTGTTTTACAATTAATCCACAAGCTTAAAATCTTCCACTCCAACTTTTATGCTATTTATACAAGTATGGTTTTTAACTCTTTCCTAGAGGACAAACGACAGTTCTGAAGACAAAATACTGATGTATTTTGTCTCTGTTTACAAAGGCTATATTGGGTAAGTGACAAGGCTGTTTTCTTCTAGTCAGTGATGACACTGAGCCTGATAGTTAGCCATTCAGGGAAAGTTGACTTTGGTTAATAAGGACTTCGTCTTATCTGTTCAAACTTATCCCGCCTTGTCCCGCTCATTCTTTAGTCTTCATTGCCTTCAGTCTTCAACTTCAGTTTGTCTTCAGTGTAAGTAGTTGGTGAGGAGTTTCGGGATTCAGTGAGTTATTGTCATCACTCACTGAATCCACCATCTTCTTCTTGACTCAGTCTTCACCCCTTAAGTTCCGCCTTACTGAGTGGAGAGACTTCTTCTTTGTCTCTTACTGAGTATCCTGAAGACAGCTCACTGAGAGACTATGCGCTCAGTGACTTGTTAATGTTTAAAGGATTAACACTTAGGGTATTTTCTATTCAAATCCTAGACTTAAGGGGTTTGGGTATTTACTGAACCCAACAAGGACACCTTCCTTGCCCTACTCCACTCCCCGAGTCTCCTACTCGAGAGTTCAAGCACCATGTCAACAAGCTCCTTCAACACGACGGAGAAGCCTCACAACGTCGCTTACACTTTATCCGATACAAAGCTAAATACCGAGTCCTTAACACGGCGAACCAAACCAACACAACTATAACACAACAACTATGTGAAATATGAAATACAAGATCTTGCTACAGCAATCTTGCGGAGGAACAAATCAATCAAGGACCCCTTGCTTGGATGACTTATAGTATCTCGTGATCTCGCTTTTGAGAAAGACCTATATGAGAATCACAACAAAAGAAAGAAGAACTACTAGATAGATCAAGAGATCTGAGATTAGAAGAGAGAAGTAATATATGAGAGATTTTGTAAGAAGGGGGTGAGTAACAATGAAGAAATGGCTCACTATTTATAGGCAAAAATCTCTATTGTAGCCTGGTTCCCACGGATCCCTTACTTGGGGGATCCGTCCAGTGCAATCCAAGGGATCCGGCAAACTGGGTTGTACCAGTCCTGGTTTTGGGTTGCAAACCGGGTCATGGGTCATGGGTATGAGCCTTGGGAACCCAAAAAAGTACAATGTATCTAGACATTGGGTCATGGGTCATGGGTCTTGGGTTATGGGTTATGGACTTTCTCCATGGGTATCGGTCATGGGTCTTGGATAATATCCATCCTATTAAACTATTACAACAAATGAATTATTACAACATTTTATGTAAATTACCAAATGTATATACTTTACAAAAATAACATGTATCCTTATAATTTTACTTATGATAACTTTATATTTGTTATCAACAAAACACAAAGAGATCGCTAAATATGAATAAACATTTTTACGGTTTATTTGTATTAACAGATATTGTTGACTAAAGAGGCCATAAAGTAGTAACACAAACGAGTTTATCTCTGTTCATTAAAAAAAATTATTTTTATTACATTTAAGTACATGTTTAATTTCCGTTTTTTGCTTTGTTTCAGGGTGTTCTACCAGGAATTTTACAAGGTGATAAATCAGACTTACTTCAGTATGGATCTGTTGACTATGGCAAAAAGGTTTGCTGGAATGAAGATTTTCATGTCAAGGTTTGCAATAATTATATTTGTCTTTCATTTTTTTTTACTTTATGTAATTTACCCAATGGAGCTCTATTGAAAATAATTTGAATTTTTTTAGTAATGTTTGTGTTTCAATTATTAGATGTATACTATTTCGTACATGTGCTAAACGAATCCTAACATCAGATGTTGGAAGATGTTAATACAAATAAGCCATTAAAAAGTTTATTTATATTTTACGATCTTCTAATGTTTTGTCGATAACAAACGTAAAATCATTTTAACGAAACAAATAAAATACGTAAATAGTTTGAGTCAATAGTTTACCAACACACTTACGATTTTACATAAAACACTAAACAAGTAATAGTGAATTTATGATTTAGTAATGCATATGTACAACAACTAGTGTTTACATATTGGGTAGATATATACATAATTAGTATGTATTGTAATGGGTAATATAATGGGTAGAAGTTTAAGTATTTGACCCATTGACTATATACATTGAATGTAGTTAGGTATAACCCAAAGTCCATGACCCATACCCATGGAGCATAACCCATAACCCATTGCATGACATCATGCATAAGTCATAAATGGATATTATCCATTACCCATGGACTAGATGCATCGTATCTTGTAGATACATTGTATCTACTTGGATACCCATAGTCCAAAGTCTAGGACCCATGATCCATAACCCATGACCCATGACCCATGACCCATGACCCAAAACCCATGGGCAAAGAGGAGCGTCCCACGGATCCCCAGGATTACACTGGACGGATCCCTCAAGTGAGGGATCCGTGGGATCCGTGGAACAGTAGCATTTTTTCCTCTATAAATAGTGAGCCATTTCTTTATATTAACTCACCCCTTTCACATATATTTTCTCTTTGAGTTGTAAACTCTCTAACCACATATCCAAGTGATCTTTGAATGTAGTTTTGTTTTTGTGATTCTCTAGGTTCCTCTTAAAGGCGAGATCACCACCTTTTGAAGTCGAGCAAGCTCAAGTCCACGAGTTGCCATGCTTCTTCATCATCAAGACTACTGAGGTTCTCTTGTTGATAGTTCTCTTCTTTCTCATTAGAAGTGTAGTGTCGAAGACATAAGTGAAAGATATCTAAAGGGTCAAGACGAAGATGTTAGTGAAAGGTGTCGAACGTCCGTATTGAAAGCACTAGTGAAGGGTGCTTAGAAGTCAAGGCTAAAGGCATTAGTGAAGGGTGTCGAGAAGTCAAGGCTGTCTAGAAGTCAAGTCACAAGGCATTAGTGGAGGGTGCCTAGAGGTCGAGTCAAAGGCATTAGTGAAAGGTGCCTAAGGTGTATATTCGATATAGTGTGTTCGATGTACAAGATAGATTTTTATTGGGTCAAAGGATATTGATATCCTTGTTGATGTTGTCATAAGGAGTGGATCTCCTTAGGGATAGGATTTGTGTAGTATTGGGTAGTAGTTCCTCCATTATAATGGAACTCGGTATCTAGCCTAGTACCAGATAAAGGGTAGGCGACGTTGTGATAGGTTTGGTTCTACCTCGTGGAAGAACCCGATATCTAGCCTTGTACCGGATAAAGAGTAGGCAACGTTGTGAAGGTTTCTCCGCCACAAGGAGTTGGTGTTGTGTAGTGATTACGAACTCTAGAGTAGGTGACTCGGGGAGTGGAGTAGGCAAGGAATGTGTCCTTGTAGCCGAACCACTATAAATACTCGCGTTGTGGTTTTGTGCTTCTTACTCTTTATCTTAGCTTTTATTTATCTATATGCTTGTCTATCAACATCCAACACACACGTACAAATAGAATGTAAAACTATTCAACCCCCCCCTTCTAGTTTTCCACAATTGGTATCAGAGCTTTGTTACCAAGTTTCTTAGAGTATGTTGTACTTTAAAAACTTGATACGATCTGTGTTTAATTGAAAACTACAAAGAAGCTCTTTTATAAAAATAAACACCATGCTTTAAAACACTTTTGTAGGATGTTGATTAGATGACAACATTTTTTTTACCTTACTAAATTGCACTAACCTTCCTTGTCATTTTGCTTTGTTAAAGCTCATACTTATCAAGCCATAGAAATTGCTTGGTAACAAGATTACCTTCCCTAAGAAGATATCTTAAACACGAAGGAACCGGAGTTGTCTACTGACATTTGTTTTGTCATTAGTAAAGACACTCTTAAATGCATTAGAGGTATGATTTCTTACTTATCTCTAAATAACATTAGCTTAAATAATAAGTATGCTTACATAGGAATTTATATGATTATTTTTTTTTCTTTCACATACTCATATATTACACGTAGCTTTGTTAAGAAACTTCTCTTGCATACGTGTTACTCGTCCGTCTATAGTCTAGGTTTATAAATTTGTATCTTATTTTACCTAATCCAAAAATCAAATCTTACTATTAATAAAACAAAACAAAAATCTCAAAAATTCCTCCTTCCCCATAAATATCCCCTCCGACGTCCACTCCACCAAACCCTCATTTTTCAAATCTTCCATTTTTAAAAATTACCTCTCATTCAAACTTCATCTTCCTTCTCATCTCATCTCATCTCAAAATGAAACCAAGAAAGATCTTCATCATCATGGTTTACATCGCCTTCGTACTCATCGTCTTGACACTCATCGCTCTCGTGTTCCCTATGATTAAGTTTTCTTATGGAGAAATGTACTTTGTGTTGTTAATCTAAATTGGTGTTATATACCCAATCCTTTGTATCGTCCTTAGCATTGAAATGAAATATTACTAATGTTCTAGTTTATCTAGTTTATTTTTCATAATGTGTTTGTCATTTCTTTTACTTTCTATCTTTCGTATTTTTGGTCTTGAGATGCTTTAGAAACCGACAATGCATGCTAAAGTAAATGTTGGTTAAAATACATATCTTTGTATAAAACTATAAGATGCAAAAATCTATTTTTCGTCAAAATCCTTTTTCTGTCACTACAGATCCACGGATCCCTGTAGTTCTACTAGCCGGATCCCTCTTGGAAGGGAACCGTGAGAACCGTCCTTCTGGAAAACAGTTTCTCATGCAATATAAAAACCGTTTTCTTCCTAAAAGAAATATTCCACTAGAATGTTAAACACTAAGTGAGTTAATTGTCATTGTTAATAGATATCTAGTAAAAATGTTAGGTGATCATCTTTTTGTTTTAATACGACTCATCTTATTCTTTTTACTTCCATAGGTCACGTCATGTCTCATTAGTAAGAGTTCGACTTTTCACTCACTTATGTCTACATCCCTAACATCTCTCTTGAGCCCAACACACCTGGTAATCATGTCCGTAGGTTCAATAATCTCGAAACTCGTCACTTCCATGAAGGACGTATTGTCGACACACCTCTACTATACGAAGAAGGTATCAATACCTCTTTCCGAACCATAGGACTAGAATGTCTTCTTGGAATTAATGAGAAAATCTGTCCGAGGTTTGTATTGGAATTCTTCTATCAAGTTGAACTCGTTCGTAACGAGGATCGATCTCTATCTCTTTGGTTTTGGATCAAAAACCAAAAGTTTGTTTTAACCCTTGGGCAATTTGCTCATTCTCCGAATTCCAAATCATGGACAATGTGCCTTCACTGAAGATTGGTCTCTTGATTCTGTCTTCAACCATCATGAAGAAAATAGTCCATATTGTTCACACATACCTTCCCCTCAAGACTTGACTCGCATGTTATGCAAACCTCGACCCTATTACTCTGATCCAAACATTATCTATACATGGGAAGAGTACAAGCCTCTCGCACTCATCCTACTTGAAAATGTTTGGAGTCTTAGGGGAAATCGAGAATTCCTTCCCGCTTGTTATGCTCACATGATGTATTGTTTGCTAACACTACAACCATACAATCTCACCTATTTCTTCGCAAGGCGAACTGTAAACCTTCAAGGCAACAAGAACAAACTAATACCTTATGGAATGTTCTTGACACGCCTTTATCATCACATCATGTACTTCCACCCTCAATTTCAAAGTCCGTTGTATGTACTTGTGAATAAGATGATGGAACCTCTTAACACATCTCTCATGAAGTCTTTCTTCATCCCTGAATCGGAAAATACTCATCATCCATTTGACAATCCATCTAGCGAAAACGCTCAAGAGACTTAGTTTTCTTTCCAAATAGGCTCCATCCTTAGATTTCATCTTTTATCATTGTAATGTAATTTCTCTCATGAAATAAAACATTTAACGTTTGATGTTTCGACCATGTTATTGTTCAAACTTCTTAGATAACATTGGCCTTGAAACACGATGCCTTATGCAACCTTTGCATACCTTTTGTAAAGGTACTGTTTTGCATGAGTCGGATCCTTCACCTTGTACTAGACGGATCCCTCCACTTAGGGAACCATGGGATCCGGGCAAACAGAAATGCAATTGCAGTCTTTATACTTCAAACCATGTCCTTAGATTACTTCACACTAGCTAAACATAGTGCCTTAGGATCACATAAGCCTTTCTCCCGCCTAGTAAGTTTCACACTCACTCCTAGCTCATTAAGGATCACCACGAAGGTAATTTTCAATTTTTCATTTCACCAAAACTTATCATTCTTCCGCTCCTATACTCACACATCATCTCTCACATGTCAACACATCTAGTTTTGTAAATCTATCAAGTTTAGCAAATTGATTTTAGTCATCCTTACCTCAAAATGGGTCAAATTTTAATTTTTTCATTTCCTATAACTTTTAAGATATTCTCCAAAAATTATCTTAAGTTACTATCTGGTCTCTAGGATCATTTAGCTCCACTTGACACTCTCAAATTTTTAGTGTCATCTTTGGTCATTCATTGGTACTCATTAAAGTTCCATTTTCTTCCATAAAAGGCAATCATTAGCTACATCACTCATTGCCCTTGATCATTTAAGTACCCTTTCATTTAAAACACTTAGGAAGACTGAAACACTCAAAAGGTATAGGTATTAGACCTTACAAACATCATTTTTCTCCTTTCTTAGCTGTTGAGAGTCGGATCCCTAGGATTAGCCTAGACGGATCCCTCATTGGAGGGAACCGTGGGATCCGGGTGACAGGTTCATCTTAACTCTAGCTAAAACAATCATTTCAAGCTCATCTTGCTAACTTGAACACTCCATCTCATCTTAATTAAGTTCCTAGATCAGTGCAACTCTGAAGTTGACTCTTGTGCATGTCAATCATCACATTCCAAAGGATCTTAGTGGCTTAAGTCTTGAATGCACTTGCCAAATCTCTTTCTTTATAAACCACCTTGTTAAGACTTTTAAAGTCATCATCAACATCCTCATTCTCAGCACTTAGAAACTTTCACAAACCTATTTTAATCATCTCATCATGAGGAAAGCTCCTAGTGGTAACTCATCCACCAAAGGACCACCCAAGAAACTTGCTCGTGTTGTTCACGAAATTTCTTCAACCGAATCATCTCCCGTTAAATCCACAAATGGTAGGATCTCCCCTCCACCTATCAAACCAATCCCCAAAAGGATTGTTCCCACAAAACTACCAATGCCAAACACCACCATACCTCCTAAACCAAACAACCCCATTTCCACTAAACCATCACCCTTAGTGCCTAGAGCCGTATCATTCACCACCCCACTCTCATCACCACACCTTTACAATCTAGAGGACTTGCCTCTTAGGCCGTCCCATCCTCCACCACCGCCAACATTCTCCTCTTTAGGAGGAATAGCGGAACAAAATCAAGGTGTTGAGTCAACACTAGCTCCGGCCTCTTTTTCTCCATTACCCTCAAATAATCCCTTTTGGATTATGAGAAATCATCAAAGTCAACCACTCGACCACATGGAAGTTGACACCTCTCTACCGCCACCATCATTCTTAGTTGAGACATCTTCGAATGCGCCTCCCGCCAATCCCTCCTTCTTTTGAGGCTCCTCAACCCTCTTCACTTGATCCTTCACATCAAGCCATTTCCTTTCTTCCATCACCACTACCGAGCCATGACAAAGATTGTTATCATTGTCAACATGTTGAAAGTTTGATACATGAAGTACGTGAAAATCAACATTTCATGTTTTATCACCTCCTCGAACGTTTCGACGAGATCAAACCTAAACAAACTTGAGCTAGAGGATTCAAGTGGTGTCCTAGTATCAAGCGCGACTTAGATAGTCTAGTAATCCAAAGTCATGTATTGTTCATTTTCTTAGTTTTTAGAGTCATGTACATCATATCTCTAGTTTTATTAAATGAAATTACATGATATTTGCCATATTGTTCTAAGTATATGCTTGTTGTTCTAATACAAATCTCACTTTGATGTTAACATCATTTGTTACATCACCTTTGCTGTATTTTGTTTATAGACAGACGGATCCCTACGTTTTGCCTAGACGGATCCCTCCAAGGAGGGAACCATGGGATCCGTGCAACAGAAGACTAGTTTTCTACTAACTTGAGTCTTATTTGCAGAAAATTATACATTATATACTTGTTCTCTAACCTTTCTCTTGTAGATTTTCAATATACACATGAAGACTTTGACACCTTAAGCTAGGGGAGCTTTGTGTCAAAGCAATACATTGCAAAATCATTTGCAATATAATTCTCATTAGGATTACCTTTCATGACGTCCCTTTGCAAAGTTGCAATCATCAAGGGGGAGCATATTCGTCACATAGACGAAATCTCTTGCTAACATAGCTGCTAATGAACTAGTTTAGTATTTCTTCTTGCTTGACGCCCTGACAAAGGGATGGACTCGTCAAGGGGGAGTTAAGACGAGAATACTTCTCGTCACTTGCTCTCTACTTTTTCACATTATCTTTTTCCTTTACATGTTTTTCTTAAAACATTGTGTTGGTTTCTTTTCAACGTTTTTTTTTTTGGTTTCGACAAAAAGAGGGAGAAGAAAGTAAAAACTACAATTCAAACTTTTACGAATTTTAGTTTTTCCTTAAAATAATTTTATGTTTTGTCATCAACAAAAAGGGGGATATTTTTAATACAAATAAGCCGTAAAAACGTTTATTTATATTTTACGATCTTCTAATCTTTTGTCGATAACAAACGTAAAATTATTTTAACGAAACAAATAAAATATGTAAATAGTTTGAGTCAATAGTTTACCAACACACTTACGATTTCACATAAAACACTAAACAAGTAATAGTGAATTTATGATTTAGTAATGCATATGTACAACAACTAGTGTTTACATATTGGGTAGATATATACATAATTAGTATGTATTGTAATGGGTAATATAATGGGTAGAAGTTTAAGTATTTGACCCATTGACTATATACATTGAATGTAGTTAGGTATAACCCAAAGTCCATGACCCATACCCATGGAGCATAACCCATAACCCATTGCATGACATCATGCATAAGTCATAAATGGATATTATCCATGACCCGTGGTTTTAACCCATGACCCACGGACTAGATTCATCGCATCTTGTAGATACATTGTATCTACTTTGATACCCATGGTCCAAAGTTTAGGACCTATGACCCATGACCCATGACCCAAAACCCATGGGCAAAGAGGAGCGTCCCACAGATCCCCAGGATTACACTGGACGGATCCCTCAAGTGAGGGATCCGTGGGATCCGTTGAACAGTAGCATTTTTTCCTCTATAAATAGTGAGCCATTTATTTATTGTAACTCACCCCTTTCACATATAGTTTCTATTTGAGTTGTAAACTCTCTAACCACAGATCCAAGTGATCTTTGTATGTAGTTTTGTTTTTGTGATTCTCTAGGTTCCTCTTAAAGGCGAGATCACCAGCTTTTGAAGTCGAGCAAGCTCAAGTCCATGAGTTGATGCTTCATCATCATCAAGACTACTGAGGTTCTCTTGTTGAAAGTTCTCTTCTTTCTCATTAGAAGTGTAGTGTCGAAGACATAAGTGAAAGATGTCTAAAGGGTCAAGACGAAGACATTAGTGAAAGGTGTCGAACGTCCGTATTTAAAGCACTAACGAAGGGTGCTTAGAAGTCAAGGCTAAATGCATTAGTGAAGGGTGTCTATAAGTCAAGGCTAAAGGCATTAGTGAAGGGTGTCTAGAAGTCAAGTCACAAGGCATTAGTGGAGGGTGCCTAGAGGTCGAGTCAAAGACATTAGCGAAAGGTGCCTAAGGTGTACATTCGATATGGTGTGTTCGATGTACAAGATAGATTTTTATTGGGTCAAAGGATATTGATATCCTTATTGATGTTGTCATAAGGAGTGGATCTCCTTAGGGATAGGATTTGTGTAGTGTTGGGTAGTAGTTCCTCCATTATAATGGAACTCGGTATCTAGCCTAGTACGGATAAAGGGTAGGCGACGTTGTGATAGGTTTGGTTCTACCTCGTGGAAGGACCCGGTATCTAGCTTTATACCGGATAAAGAGTAGGCAACGTTGTGAAGGTTTCTCCGCCACAAGGAGTTGGTGTTGTGTAGTGATTACGAACTCTCGAGTAGGTGACTCGGGGAGTAGAGTAGGGCAAGGAAGGTGTCCTTGTAGCCTAACCACTATAAATACTCGCGTTGTGGTTTTGTGCTTCTTACTCTTTATCTTAGCTTTTATTTATCTATATGATTGTCTATCAACATCCAACACACACGTACAAATAGATTGACATAAGTTTATCTAAATAGTTTAAAACCAAGTTTTAATCGGTAAAACTATTCAACCCCCCCCCCCCTCTAGTTTTCCACAGAAGCATCAAAGCTCCTCAGGGTAAAGGAACACACCGTTCTTGATGGATCCGGAAATGATTTTCAAATAGCTGCACGAGTTGAATGCAATGGGATTGTTGAAGGAACACACCGTTCAGATTTTAGTTTTTCTGTTTTGTTTTGTTTGACCTTATATGTTGATTAATATTTATTGTGTAAAATTTTGTTTCAGGAACTATCTATTGGAATTGATGAGAGTCACAT
This sequence comes from Chrysanthemum makinoi, assembly GCA_910596185.1. NCBI lineage: Eukaryota > Viridiplantae > Streptophyta > Magnoliopsida > Asterales > Asteraceae > Chrysanthemum > Chrysanthemum makinoi. The sequence goes on from OU343221.1 coordinate 109,354,321, forward strand.
CATGTGATGCAAATTATATAGGAGCAAATTCCACGTTTTGTATTTTGAGACATGAATTAATCATTGCCTTCTGCCAGGTAATATTTTGGTCATTTTCTATAGATTGTTCGCAAGTCTTTTGGCACATATGATACTTATGTAAGTTGTATATGAGAAGGCTGAAGGAGCAAAGAATTCAAAATCTTAGCGTGAGTCACAAGAAGAAGCTACATTTCCTGACTCTTCAAAGTTTGATAATCTTTGCACAAGTACCCAAAACTTCTGATGCCAAGCCGGTAAAGATTGCTCTACGTAATAGATTTATATAGGGATAGAATTTCTGAAGCCATTTGTGGATGCTTTGAATTTATTGATTAACTGTTTCATAAACATGACAGGCCATTCTTCAAGTACGTGTAGCAGTTGATGGAATACAAAAGTTGGTAGGAGAGGAATATAATCTAGTGTTGGTGCTAAATAACTTTGTGGATTTCAACGACAAAAGTACAAAATGAAGGGATAACTTTCTGCGAAGCCGGATTGTTGTCACAACCACGACGCGCCACACACTGAACTGCATCTTTTCAAGAAACGTAGAGCTAAAAGGACAAATATTTCTCCATATTCGGTCGTTTATTAATTTTTTTGCAATTTTAAATACGTATGCATTCGATTATTCAGGAGGTAATAACTTCATCCCATATAGCGACTTACAGACAAGAACGATTACGGGGCACCTTGAGTGGGTATACATGAAGATTGACAGCTACTTTATTTGTTTGAGGTAGAAGTTGAAGAGACTAATCGAGGAACCATTTATATTTCTTGGTGTTCCTCCTGTAAGAGGTTAGATCATCTCTTTATTTGGATATTTCAAATTATAGTGTTTGGTTTCCTATTGGATGTAGCAGGAGTTTACCGATTTAGCTCACAAGGACTATACATGATTTAGATACTATATTTAGAAAGTTATGTTAGTATTGATAGCTTTTGGATAATGTAAGTTTTAACATAATGACCCATCAATAATTATATGGGTCAAAAATATGTTATGTAGCATACTACAAAAAAAAACTTTTTACACATTGATTTAGGAGGTTTATGTAATTTGCCATCTATACATGTAAAGTAAAAGTTAGTGTATGGAATTTCTTATTTGTGTGCTAAGACAAGTTTGCAAGTAGAAAAGCATATTTGAATGTTAAGACAAGTTTGCACATCTAATTATTTTATATCTAACAAAATAAGCGCTCATATAAGCAGGTTATGTTGATACCGTTTAAAATTAGTTATCATAAACACTCTATTAGAATCAGTTTGACCATACCAAAACACTAGAATCTCATTACATGCCTTAAAACACCAAACGTTATGATGACTTTTAAATGCAATGACAAACACCCACTTGGTCTTTTTTTACAATTGTCATGCAGATCCCGTGCGATAAATTCTCACCATCAAACTTCTTTCCAACAATGGTAATTTACCACTATTTCCACTCTCACTATCAAACTTCTTTCCAACAGCATCATTGACATTATGATCCGCTATTTCTTCTATTACCACACCCCTACCCTTACTCATAATTCGCTCCATCACGTGCCCCTCTACCAATGAAACACCGGTTTCAATATACATCCACTTCTCTAAATATACAAACATAGTCTGATCACATATTCATCATACATTAGTGGTAGCAAACCTACATCAACGACTCCTCAAATATCCTAAAATGCATGAGCAAAAGCCTACCATCTATGTAATCTAAATCTTTAAACATTTCATCCAAAAGTTCATTGAAAACATGTCATACTGAACAAAGTCTAACCAATTTAAATCTCCAAAATGATATTTTCTTTCTTGTCGTGAGATAAATTCATCATTATGATGGATTTACAAAGTAAAAATGTTTCATTCAAATGTGAATAAATTTTTATGAAAAATGATTTGGAAGACTAAAAATAGGACTAATTATATGGCTAAAGAGATGTGGCAATAAATTTTTATGAAAAATGATTTGGAAGACTAAAAATATTATCCTGTTCTTAGTTTTAGATTATGTTTAAAAAATAATTTTTTTTGAAGAATCATTCCAACAACATGACTGAATAAATTATGATGATTCATCCCAACTATTTGATTGGGGATTTCATTAGTTTTGTGGAAAAAATTAATAAAAAAGTAGTGGCTATTGTTCATAAGACCGTTTTGCTTTTCGTTATTTATTCCTTAAAGTTATGTGAGATTTACAAAACCTATGCTAGCATCAGAATCCTAGATATCGAATTCTTTAAAGTTGCGTTCAGTCAATCATAGTGAGGTTGTTCTCAATGAGTTGGTGAGACAATTTTTTGTCATGGGTATGTTTTTCTATACATCTCTGATATCGAATTTCTCTTCGTTTATTTGTTGTTAGCACGATTGTAACATTATGTATACTTAAAAGTTATTTGGCGGCAAGTTGGAGGATGCCATAACGTGTTTGATGAAATGTCAAGGTCCTTAGAATGTGGAAATAGCATGATAATAATGCGCTATTTGTAAAAGGTTTTGAATCCAAGTTAGTCACAATTAAAAATTAAGAGCTCTAAATGTTGATTAGTATTTGGTTAGTTGGTTTTGAAGTTCTTAAATTTATTACATTTATGTAATTTGTTTTCGACATGAGGCGAAGTTTTTATACGTGTGCTTTTGTGATAGCAAGTAGATGGTTATGACCAACTTATGTTACAAACAACTAATTTGTTTTCTGCTTTACATAGGAACTCATATGAATATTAAAAAAAAGTTGTGAGTTGATATCTTTGCAAAATAGTTTTAGCCATGCTTATTATCTTATTCTCTAATCACTAAAACCATAACATAGCTAGCATTAACCATTATTTACCGTTAAATGCAAGCAAAATGCTTATGTGTTTTTGTAACTGATGGCTCAACTTATAGGTTTTAAAGTGTTTACTATCCCAACAAGAATTTTATATATGATATTTAATCTTATTATCTTGGGTTCTATATGTTTTTTCCGAAAAGAGTAGCTAAATTATATTCCTTCGGGGTGTAGGTTGAAAAAGAGGGCCTGGTAGCACCAACTTCACAATCATTTACTGATGTTGCTGTAAGAAGGTCACTAAACACTGATAAGAAGCCAAACATGCCTATTGCTGTAACTGACGACGTATATGGTCCTTCGGTCAGCGACCGAAAGACCTGGAACACAACCGAAAGGCTCTCCGATAGACACTCCGGCAGGCTACCGCCGAAGGGCGAGTTGACCTGACAGTACCTTTGGCACCTTGCCTGGGCACAATTCGTCTAATTCTCCTGAATGTCAGAAAGTACACCAGAAACAGTGTCAGGGACAGTGTCAGTCCTGACGACACCAGTGGTCCCATAAAGTACAACGGTCTCAGGGACCAGATAGTGACACCAAGTAGTATAAATACGCATACAGTAGTTGGAGACAAAGGTATCATTTTTCTCACACACATTTATACTATACCTTTCGGTAAAACACATACTTACTCTTACGCCGGAGTCGGGTCCTGGGATAACACCCGGGGCGAGACTAACGCGTTGTTCATGTTAGCAGGTATCTAGAAGGCTTATCCCTAAGGCTGAAAGATAACTGCAACAACTCACAAAAAAATACTTCGACATTGGCGCCATCCGTGGGACTAGCATTCAATCTGCTAGAGCTATAGAATGACGGGTTCGACACCACCTGAAGCTTCCGGAAGGGTAGAGGGAAGTTCCACACCATTGACGAGAGAGCAGTTAGAAGGGTATGTAACAGCTCTCAAGTCAATGATAAAAGAGCACAACAACCGGAGGGACACCGTTGAGCCAATACGATTGGATTTTGAAGACGAAGCGGCTCTTGATAAGGGTGGGTCGGCGGATAAGAAGAAAGAAATAGTCACGGGGAGTAAAGTGAAAGACGAAGACCTGGCAAAGCCCTTCAAGGAAGTCTCGAAATCTCCATTCAGTAGGCGAATCATCGAGTTCTCCGCTCCGGAACATAAGATGCCCACCCACATCAAGCTGTACGACGGGTCAACGGATCCTCAAGATCATCTCAACAGGTTCACAGGGGCTGCAGGGCATGGAGAATGGCCAATGCCCGTGTGGTGCCGCATGTTTCAGCAAACTTTGGACGGAAAGGCCAGGGGATGGTTTGATGGACTCTCACCGGGGAGCATAGACGAATGGGCAGCTTTCAGGGATCAGTTTGAGACTCGTTTCTCCTTGCACAAAGCTTGTGTCAAGGACCCTACCGAGATCACCAAAATAGTGAGGAAGGCTAACGAGTCGCTGCCGGAATTCAAAGAAAGATGGACCACAGAGACAGGATTCATACAAGGAGCTCCGGAGATCATGAGAATCTCTTCGTTCATGAACGGGTGTAAGTGTCCCGAGTTAGCCAAGCGGTTCGCCGATACGATCTCTAAAACCGTAGAAGAGATGATGACTAGGGTCGACGACTTTGTGAGATCAGAAGCGGCCTTCGCCAGCACTGAACTGCCCCGAGGAGAACATTATGATACGACAAGAAGAGCCTCAACTGGACCATTCCGGAAGGATGAAAGAGCCGCCAGGAACCACTATGGAGGGGACAGGAGGAATGAAGGACGTTACACCTATTCAGGGAAGGATAGGGGTAGCACACACCGTCACGGTGATCGGCCAGCGCCCTATTTACCCCATCGCGGCGATCACTCGAATCGAAGCACTCCCCGCCTAACCTTGGACTCGCTCACTAAACCTCCAAAGGAAATTTTAGCCACAGAACACCAGCTACGCCTGCCTCCTCCAAAACCGATGCGCGACCCACCCCGCAGGGAAAACCAAGACAGGTACTGCGATTATCATGGGGAAAAAGGGCATTACACGAATGACTGTTATCAGCTCAAGAGACAATTAGAGCTGGCATTAGAATCGGGAAAACTGAATCATCTGGTCAAGGATCTAAGACAGAAGGGAAGGAGAGAAACCCCAAAGCATGACGCAGGAGTCAAAGACAAGGTCATCAACATGATCCGAACCCGGCCCGAACGAAGGAAGAGGAAGTCGTCAGAACAAGGGGAAAGATGGATGAATGTCCCCATAACGTTCCCTCCTCTCCCCGATGGAGACGTATCGGACGATCCCCTCATAGTTGAAGCCACAATGGAAGGGTACCTAGTCAGGAGAGTCTTTGTAGACGAAGGAGCCTCGGTGGAGGTAATGTTCGAACACTGCTTCAACAACTTGCCTCCGGAAGTAAGGGCTCGAATGAAGCAAACGCAGACAGATCTGCTGGGGTTTGCCGGACAGGTGACTCGTCCACTGGGGAAGATCGAACTAGATGTGTCATTCGGAGATGAGGGGTTGTACAGGAAGGTCAGGATGAAGTTCACAGTCATTCGGGCACCGTCACCATATAATGTTATCTTAGGAAGGACCGGATTGAAGATCCTGCGAGCCATACCTTCTACGGTCCATTCCATGATGAAATTCCCAACCCCTCAAGGAATTGCCACGTTGGTCACTCGCTCCGTCATCATTTCGGAATGTAGGAGATTGGAAAGATTGCAGACTACTGTTCCGAAGCAGGATAAGGAAGAAACAGGCACAGGAGAGGTGGGTCTAACGGAGGAAGTGGCGATCAACCCTGCCTTCCCGGAACAAGCAGTAACAATAGGAGGTGCGCTATCTGTTGAGGGCAAAAGGCGCCTCAAAGAACTGTTACAAAGGAACCTCGACATATTCGCATGGGAGCCAGCGGATATGACAGGAGTCCCCAGAGGGATCATTGAGCACACTCTGAATGCCAACCCTTCAATAGATCCGGTATGTCAAAAACGCCGAATGTTGGCGGCGGATCGGAGCCAGGCAGTCACAAAGGAAGTAGAAGAATGGGTCAAGGCTGGCATTGTCAGGCCGGTGAAATACCCTACCTGGATATCCAACCCTGTTCTGGTAAAGAAGTGTGATGGAAGCTGGTGTATGTGTATTGACTTCAAGAACATCAATTCCGCCTGCCCAAAAGACTATTACCCCTTACTGGAGATCGACTGGAAGATCGAGTCGGTTATGGGGTATAAGTACAAATGTTTCTTGGATGCTTATAAAGGGTATCACCAGGTGCAGATGGCAAGGGAAGACGAAGAAAAAACAGCGTTCTACATTGAGCAAGGAACCTACTGTTACACCAAGATGCCATTCGGCTTGAAGAATGCCGGAGCCACCTATCAACGGATGATAGACTCCGCTTTTCAATCACAGATAGGGAGGAACCTCGAGGCATATGTGGATGACATGGTCATCAAGAGCAGGGAAGAGCAGGGAATGCTAGCGGATATAGCGGAAACATTCGATAACCTTCGGAAGATCAACATGAAGCTAAATCCTAAAAAATGCTCCTTCGGAATGGAGGAAGGAAAATTCCTAGGGTATATGGTAACTTCAGAAGGAATTCGGGCAAACCCAAAGAAGACGAAGGCAATAATGGATATGCAATCGCCGAAGACACTCAAAGAGATGCAGAGCCTCAGCGGCAAATTGGCGGCGCTCAATCGTTTATTGGCTCGTTCAGCTGAAAGATCCTTACCATTCTTCGAAACACTCAAGAACATCACTAAGGAGAATAAGGAGGAGTATCGGTGGACGGAAGAGGCGAGTTGGCATTCCAAGAAATGAAAAAGTTGATAACGGACCTTCCCTCACTAACAACACCGACGGTAAAGGAAACATTGTACGTGTATCTAGTGGCCGCGGAGGAAGCGGTCAGCGCGGTTCTCCTCACAGAAAGAAAAGGAAAACAATTACCAGTCCGTTATGTAAGTCGAACGCTCAACGAAGCCGAGAGGAACTACGCCCCGATCGAGAAACTAGCACTGTGTCTGTTGCACATGTCAAGAAGGCTCCGGAGATACTTTGAAGCACACCCTATTAAGGTAATCACGGACCAACCAATAAAGCAGATCCTCAATAAGCCGGAAGCGTCCGGGAAGTTGGCTAAATACTCGGTGGAGCTGGGTGCATACAACATAACCTACGAGCCCCGGAACGCAATCAAAGGTCAAGTGTTAGCAGACTTCCTGTCGGAAGCTCCCATCGGAGAAAGAAACGACAAGTACTTCAATCAGCCAGCGATGAAGAAGAAGGAGGAGGAGAAATGGCTTTTGTATACGGACGGAGCATCCAATAAATAAAGGCTCCGGAGCGGGTCTTGTACTAATCAATCCAGAGGGAATGGAGTTCACTTACGCCATCCGACTTGAGTTCGACAGCACTAATAACGAGGCCGAGTACGAAGCCCTACTGGCGGGGCTAAGGATGGCGGAGAGTATGCAGGTCCGTAGCCTTGAAGTCCGGGTGGACTCTAAGTTGGTGGCTAATCAGATAAATGGGGATTATGTGGCTAGTCACGAAAGTATGATCAAATACCTAGCAAAAGCAAAGGAGTACATAGCTAGTTTTGAAAACTTCAGCATCCGGAACATCCCTATGGGTCAGAATCAAAAGGCAGATGTCCTTAGTAAGCTAGCCACGGTCGCTTTTGACCACTTGACGAAGGAAGTGCTAGTGGAGGTGCTAAGGGAAAGGTCGACGGAAAGCAAGGAAGTTAATAATGTCGTTGAAGAAGAAGGAGACAACTGGATGACCCCTATCATCCGGTGTCTTGAGGAAGGAATTTGGCCGGAAGACCCTAATGAAGCCCGCAACCTAAGGATGAAAATCAGCCAGTATGTCATGGAAGATGGTATACTCTACAAAAAAGCTTACTTGGTACCCATGATGAGGTGCGTGGGTCCCTTACAAGCAAACTATGTCATAAGGGAGATACACATGGGAGCTTGTGGAATGCATTCCGGTCCGCGCTCGGTCGTGGCGAAGGCCATGCGGCAAGGGTACTCTTGGCCTACAATGCAGGGATGCTAGAAACGAAATAATCAAGTGTGACTCCTGCCAGATCCATTCGCCAGTGCCGCAGCTCCCAAAAACTAAGCTAACACCCATCATGGCTCCATGGCCCTTTTACCAATGGGGTATGGACATAGTGGGACCTCTACCATCGGCGTAGGAAGGTCAAGTTCCTCTTAGTTGCCATCGATTATTTCACCAAATGGGCCGAAGCCAAACCGTTGGCAAAGATTACGGGGAAAGATGTCACGAAGTTCGTGTGGGATAACATTGTGTGCCGCTTCGGTCTCCCTGCCATCATCGTCACAGACAATGCTAAGCAATTCGTAGACAACCCCTTCAAAAGCTGGTGCGAAAAACTCAACATCAAGCATATTAATACAGCCGTGGCCCATCCGCAGGCCAACGGATTGGTAGAAAGGGCCAACAAGAGCTTGATGGAGGGAATCAAAACAAGGTTGGGGCGCGCAAAATCCGGATGGGTGGACGAGTTACCGAACGCCCTTTGGGCACACCGGACATCCATCAAGACTAGCAACGGAGAAACACCCTTCAGCCTCACCTATGGAAGCGAAGCGGTCATACCGGCAGAGATAGGCATGCCAACGTACAGAGTAAGGAGGATAAGGGAAGGGCTCGAAGAGGACGATCCCCGTCGAACTGTAGAACAAAATGAAGAAGATATCCGTCTCAACCTCGACCTGCTACAGGAACGGAGGGAAGAAGCCGCTGTGATGGAAGCCAGATACAAAACGAAATTGGAAAAGTACTACAACCGGAAAGCACGGCTGGTCACCTTCAAACCAGGGGAGTTTGTGTATAGAAAAAACGAGGCCAGCAGAGCCGAAGACCAAGGCAAATTGGGACCCAAGTGGGAAGGGCCCTATCGGATCAAAGAGGCGAATCTCAACGGCTCGTACAAGTTGGAAACTTTGGATGAAGAAGAAGTGCCCCGGAAGTGGCACGCCATGAATTTGAAGAAATGTTTTCTTTAAAAAAAATGCATGCATTGTAAGCCTACGAGCATGAACTACTTTATTTTCACTGCCAGTAAGCAATGATATATATTCCCCTACCTATGACGGAGGAGGAAAATTTTCCGTGATCATATCTCATGCTTAAGGGACGGACCGGCGGAGATTAGCTACCTCCGACCGCGTATCCGAAAACCCCTCAACCAAAATTAATTTACCCCCGTAAGTGCAATGACACTAGGGAAGGCCACATACCATTCGGTAGGCGACTGCATACCCTCGAATAATGCTAAGACATTAAGGGATGAGCTGAGGCATATATGCCCGAACAGCACGCAGATACCCCGTAGGCGTGACGACGCAAGGGATGAGCCACCAGGTAGATTTACCAACAGTAAACATTACCCCCAAAAAGTGCTAAGTCACTAGGGAAGGCCGGGGTATATTTACTTACAGGCATAATTTACCCCCAAAAAAGTGCCAAGTCACTAGGGAAGGCCGGAGTACATTCACTCACGGACTCAATTCAAGGCCGAAAGTGCCAAGTCACTGGCAAAAATATAAAATGCACACAAGCATACACGGATAGATAACCAAAATTGGTCGTCCAGATGTATGGACAACCTGCATAATATTACGAAAGTGCATGGATAAATTGTTTAATTACATGTCACAAAGGACCGTTCGGAAATACGAATGGCCTAAATTACATTGCAAAGGTGCAAGAATAAATGATTCAAATTACAACCTAAAGGCACGGAGGCCCACCAAAGTCTACAAACAAAACATTATCAACATCGAAAAGTCTACAAAGCAAGGTAGAAGCTAAGATCCTCCGGAAGTTCCAGCTCCGGGGGTGGCCCCGGCCCCCTCGGGAAGAATGTTCATCAGATCAGCCAAAGGAAGATGATTGGATCTCTTGATTTTTTCAATATATGGGTAGCTTCGGGTGAACATCGTATCATAAACCTTCGTAAATTCCCGCACAGCCTCCATATCGAAATCATTCGGCGACAGCGATCCTTTCGACCTCTTCATCAGATCGTTCCTCCCTGACACCGTCCAACCAGCCAGAATCAATAGCAGTATTGAAAACTTCCCCCCAGGCTTGCTGGTACTCCTTACTACCCTGCAACCTACGAATCACCGTAGGGATCAACTCTTTAACATAGTTGAAACGCAGCATCTCCTCCTGGCCAGCCCGGATGGCAACTTCTTGCATATTCTTTCTCAAGCCCGAGGCCTCTCTCTCAGATTCCTCCAGCTCCGAACCTTTCTTCTCCAACGACTCCTCCAACGACCTGATCCTCTCGGCCTGCTCCGTACCCTTAGCCTTCAGCACCACAACCTCAGCCTCCAAACCCTCCAGCTTCGCCTTCAAATCCCCTTCCTTTTGCTCGCAAGCCTGGTGAACCTCCCGAAGGGCCTGGTGATCAGCGGTCAATTTCTCATTGATAGCAGCTTGCGAGTGAAGGCTAGCTCGGGTCTCGGAAAGCAATGGCTCAAGTCCGGAGCAGGCAGAATAGGCTCGGTGCAGTTCCGCATAATGATGGTTCAACCGCTCAAACCGCTTGAAGACTTCTGCAACTGCGAGGGAGCCGTGACACAATTCAAACCACCCCCTATATAAAGCCCTTTCGTCAGTCTGATCATCTTGTTCTGAGCGAATAAAGGGGGAGCAAGGTTAGCCATCATATCTCTACAGAGGGCTGCGTCATTCAGGCTCGTGTTGGCCGTTAAACCCCAGCCGGGGATGAAAAGTTCCCCAGAACCTCTTCGTCCAGACAAACCTACGCAAACAAAAAATAATAAAAAATAAATAAATAAGAAAAAGAGCAAGGAAGAGATCGAGGACGATAGATACCTCCTGCATAATCTTCGGTGTAAGGTCCCGCCGGTTGCTGGAGAGTTTCCCCCGCATTCACTCCTGACACCCCAGCTTCACCCCCTGCAGAAAATGATGTCAGAAATAAAGAACGTATAACATGCCACGAAAAAAGGGGGCATACCTTGAGCGGCAGGGTTGGGAGTAGATTCCGAGAGAATCGGAGGATCCTCGACGGACAGCATCCCCTCCCGTACAGATCCTCCCTCTTGATCACCCTCGTTATCTCGCCCAGTCTCATCCACGACATCATCCGGCCTCAATGTATTTATGGGGGAGATCGAATGAGCGTCCTGAGAATCTTCCGGACTGGACAGCACTTCAATAGAAGGAGATACCTGCCTTCTTCTCTTTAGCAATGACGAATGCCCACCGGTAGGCCTCTTCTCCGCCTGCTTCCTTTTCTTCTCCTTGGCTTTGAGCACGCCGGAGTCGGCCCTCTCTACAATCCGCTGGATTCGACTCACCTCAGGAACAGGTTGATCAGCCCTCAATGGTTGAGTCACGTGTTGAGGAATCTCTTCTCCTTCAGTCAACAGGCGCCCCCTACCCAATCGGGACCCCTGCTCCGACCTCAAACGAAGATACTGAGACATGGTGATAACTGCACACAGGAAAGAGAAAGGGTCACCGGCAAAACAAAAAAAAAATGGTCGAATTACCATTCTTGTCAATATCCTTGAACTCCACGCGAAACCCGGGGTGCTTCCAAATTCTAGTCAACCCGACCTCAAACAAAAGTCCGGAATGAACCGGTCGGAGCTCAACTACCCCTTCACACAACCTCCGAACATCACCCTCCGAAAAACCTCCAGCGGGAACACTGTCTGAAACGTTTGAATCCGGATGCCTCCACGGCATGGCATCAGGGATAGCCCTCCGGTCAATCAAGAAAAAGCTATCCTTCCAGTTCTTTAGACTTGAACATGTTTCCTTAAAAAGACGCGGACGAGACTCTCCTCCAGTCCTCCTCTGGAAGGAAAACCAATGTCCCTGCTTATTCAAAGTATAGAAAACCCGGAACAAATTCACGCTGGGCTCAATTTCTAAGCTTCGGCAATAGATCTCAAACATAACCAATCTGTTCAATCCGATGGGTACCAATTGAGAAATGTGCACCTTAAAGTATCGGATCACGCTCAAAAGAAATGTAGAAAAGGGAACTCGGACCCCGGAAAATGCAAAATACTGCTCATAAAGTCCGATGGCATCATGGGGAAGGTTGTTCATGGTAAACTCCGCCGGAGGTAAACGGGGATGTAAATCGGTCGGAATACCATACTCGCTAATAATATGTTCAAGTTCCCCTTCGGATAGCAGGGAAGAATACACATGCATATCAGATTTGGGGGCCGTATCGCCGGAGGGTGCTACGGAACCAGAAGCCATTGGATATTGACAAAAAGGCGTAACGAAAAACAACGGAGGAATAAGGGGATGAAACTCACCTGAACTCGCCGAAAGGTTTGCCAAACAGAGGACGAAGGGATCGAAAAGTAAAAGTGGAAATTACCAATGAGGTGAAAACGCTTTATATAGGCCAAAAAGGTGGGGACACGAAACGTCCTATCGTGTCAGATGTCGACGCGGATGAATCTGAACCGTCCACCACGACGCGTCCGCCACGTGGCAAAATCCCACGATTTTCGGTAAAATATTTTAACCCGCTCACTGAACGGGCCCGGGCTCATTGCCCTAAGAGTGGCCCGCGAAGCCAAAGTCAGGCCAGCTGACCCGAATGGTTCCGAAGAACGACTAGATTAAGTATCACATCACTTGTCAAAAACAAATAACATGATACTAGGGGGACATGACGACGTATATGGTCCTTCGGTCAGCGACCGAAAGACACAGGAACACAACCGAAAGGCTCTCCGATAGACACTTCGGCAGGCTACCGCCGAAGGGCGAGTTGACTGACGTACCTTTGGCACCTTGCACGGGCACAATTCGTCTCATTCTCCGAATGTCGAAAGTACACCGAGACGATGGGGGACGGTGTCGATCCTGAAGACACCAGTGGTCCCATAAAGTACAACGGTCTCAGGGGACCAGATAGTGACACCAAGTAGTATAAATACGTATACAGTAGTTGGAGACAAATGTATCATTTTTTCTCACACACATTTATACTATACCTTTCGGTAAAACACATACTTACTCTTACGCCGGAGTCGGGTCCTGGGATAAAACCCGGGGCGAGACTAACGCGTTGTTCATCTTAGCAGGTATCTAGAAGGCTTATCCCTAAGGCTGAAAGATAACTGCAACAACTCACAAAAAAATACTTCGACAGTAACCAAACCAACCTTCACCTGTGAGATCATCAACACTTCCCAGCAACGACCTCAAGGCGACATCTTATATGGTAATGGCATTTCTTTCATCAGTTATGTATAAAGATGTGAAACAATTATTTTATCCACAGGTAAAGACGACCGTGAATTTGTATATGTAGTCTAAGATATTGGTTGTGCTGACATGCTCGGAATGTCGGAATGTTATCTTAGATGTGACGGTGTTAACTTCTTGAATTATTAGTATAGACTTATATGTTGAAGTAAAGTGTTTTAATTAACATAGGGCACGGATGTTGATTCATTTGTAAAAATGGTGATTGTTAACCTTATAAAGGGTCAAGTGCTAACACTAAGTAGGAAAAGCGAGAAATAGATATATCAGTCAAGGTGAGGCTCTATTACGTTCTTTTTATGATTCTCTTGATTCGTTTTGACTAATAGCCCTTAAGGGCATTCATAATTGTGCTTTATCTTTAGCAATTATGATGAAAGGAAATTATATGCATGTAAAATATGCATTATCCATGCTTTAATCTTATAATTTGATTCGCTTCATGAATCGAATTCCTGTCTAGATCGCATCTTACTACTTGATCTACTACGGAATCCATTAGCTTCCCTTACAGATAGCATCCGACAACTTTTCAAATTGAAGAACTGCTCAATAAGATCAAAATAACTCAGTAGAAGCGACATCTGCATACGCAATATGCATTAGTTTTCACAGGTTTTCACCAATGATAGTTGAATGAGATAACCACCACTTGCGGCGGTGATCAGGGCGGTAGTAGGAGTTAGCGAAGTAACTATTATGGTTTTTGAGTCTTTGTTAACATTCTTTTGCGTGCGGTTTGAAGCCAAATAGATGATCAGTTGTGGTGTCAAAGTTTACACAAAAAGAGGGTGGCATGTGAAGAGCAACCGGAACAAGGAGTTGTGAATGACCTTGAAAGCATTGATGCTGCACAAAAAGTTCTATGTAAATATGAATCGTCATGTCACATGAGAAATGTGCAGAATGCACAATGTAGATTGGATAGATTGGGAGCTGAGAATGGAAGCATGGAGAGTGGGCTAGAGAAGTGTTTAGGTGTCTGGTCCGAACCAGAGTTTCTCTTCTTAATATAATCTCCCTGTAAAAATTAAGTCACTGGAATTTGTAGTCAAGAATCAAAGTCATGCATAGGCATCAAAATTTTTAGCTGACATACTTATGCTTTCAAGTAATTATTCAATAGCACATTTACGTTGACATGAATTTGTAGCTTTACAAGTATATTTGAGCATATATATAAATCTGTTTAGTCAAAAGTTGGAGAAATTTTTGACTGGAACAAAAGTTGGAGAAATAGTTTCACTAACAAGATTCAAAATGAATCCTTTTATGAGTACGATTTTTTATAGGACTTTGTTTTACTTATAATACAATTTTTTTATCGACACCCGCGAAACCCGCGGGTCTATAGTCTAGTTATTTTATATCTAACAAAATAAGCGCTCATATAAGCAGGTTATGTTGATACCGTTTAAAATTAGTTATCATAAACACTCTATTAGAATCAGTTTGACCATACCAAAACACTAGAATCTCATTACATGCCTTAAAACACCAAACGTTATGATGACTTTTAAATGCAATGACAAACACCCACTTGGTCTTTTTTTACAATTGTCATGTAGATCCCGTGCGATAAATTCTCACCATCAAACTTCTTTCCAACAATGGTAATTTACCACTATTTCCACTCTCACTATGAAACTTCTTTCCAACAACATCATTGACATTATGATCCGCTATTTCTTCTATTACCACACCCCTACCCTTACTCATAATTCGCTCCATCACGTGCCTCTCTACCAATGAAACACCAGTTTCAATATACATCCACTTCTCTAAATATACAAACATAGTCTGATCACATATTCATCATACATTAGTGGTAGCAAACCTACATCAACGACTCCTCAAATATCCTAAAATGCATGAGCAAAAGCCTACCATCTATGTAATCTAAATCTTTAAACATTTCATCCAAAAGTTCATTGAAAACATGTCATACTGAACAAAGTCTAACCAATTTAAATCTCCAAAATGATATTTTCTTTCTTGTCGTGAGATAAATTCATCATTATGATGGATTTACAAAGTAAAAATGTTTCATTCAAATGTGAGTAAATTTTTATGAAAAATGATTTGGAAGACTAAGGCTAAAGAGATGTGGCAATAAGTTATTGGTTTGTGGGTCCCTCTCATATCACCAATAGAATAGTAACACATATGTTTAGGCATGTAATTAGGCACACCATTTAGGCATGTCAATCAATGTTCAATTTTTATATCATTGTTTTTTATTGGAGAATAAGAGCAAGGGGTGTCGTAAAATCGTTTCTCGCCGTTTCCTACGTGGAGGCTTCGCCGGTTTGCTTTGTGCCTCGCCACCACACCTTTGGAGCTCGCCACTTGAGGCTTCGTCGTTGCAACGACATGGTAAACGACAAAAACTTTTTGAATATAAACGACACACTCAATATTTTATAAGGGAATACATCTAAGCTTTTTCTCTTGTTTGTGATTTTAACTGAGTAAATGTTTTAGTGTGTGTGTGTATGTGTGTGTAAATTCAGTGAATGAAGAAGAAGATGACGGAGGTGGGTGGGTGGGTGGGGAGGTGGGTGGGTGTGTGTGTGTGTTTTTGAAGAATACAAAGTATATTTAAGTTTAGGAGTTTATGCATGTTTTATTTAAATGAATTTTATTTAAATGAAATAATTTTATTTGAATAAAATGAATTTTATTGTGTTTGAAAAATATGGAAAAGAAATAAAATGAGGGTGGGTGGGGCCCAAATGAAGAGAAGCGAGTAAGTTGTGATTGGAGGGTATTTTTAAGTGAGTGTGTTGGAGTGATGTGGATGTGAGGTGGCACACGTGAGGCCCAAATGAAGAGAAGTGGGCAACCCACGACACCCTTGCTCTAGATGTGACTAATTAAAAGTGGGTTTCGCAAGTTGCAACGGCAAGTTTATAATACGGCTGTATTCGTATGGATTTGACTTGTTGTGTTTGGTCGTAAGCCCCACACACTCACTATGGTCGGAACCTAAAATGCACCGAAACATTTGTTCAATTATGCATCAAGTATTTCTATTTGATATTTTCCTCTATTATTATCATCTTTTTGATGAAAACAATGTTTTTCGTAATAAGTTGTGTGTTTGTTGGTTCTGTTTCATTACATCATAATTAAGTGAATTTAACAAAGGACAAGTTGATCAAGTTAGATTGGTTCTCTAAACTACAAGCCCAATGTTTCTCGTATTGATGGATCACTATGGTATTTGAAAAATATATGTAGCTAGAAGAATATGTATTAATGAGTTAATGATGTTCATGTATAAGGCTATATGGAGTACTAGTTATAATACCCGTGCACGCACAGAGTTTTGACAAAAAAAAATTATTCTGTATTAATAGTGAATATTGTGTTTTTAAAAGTAATTGCATATAGTTATATAGTTATAAGTTTCGTGTACGCACGAAGTTTACAAATAAATCAAATTTATTTTAACATTTTAGTTCAATATATACACATATAAGAATTTGCCAAAATTGTGATATAAGTACAACTAATATTTATGCACGATTTTTTCATTATGCATTAATATCAATTGGAATTTGATAAAATATTTGTAAAAATTTCTATTAGGTAACTCAATATTTAATTTTATTTAGCTAACAAAGATGTTGATGTTGTTATTTAAATTTCACTACTGATATTATGTTGTACACATGATGCAAGTTTAATAGCACATAATGAGCGTTGATAAAGTTAAAATATACTCCTTAAAGTTTTAAAAAAATGTTTTTCTAAATATCCTTATATAAATAAATAAGAATTACATGAGTCATTGTTATACGTACAATCGCTTATATTTATTTTTATATTAAAGTAACCCGTGCTTACAATTTGATACTTATATTCCCGTTTTCAGTAATTTGGCCGTATTTAAAATGTAAACTCGTGTCTACATAGGTTAAACTTTTAAAAATAAAATAAATGAGTCCTTATTGAACGTATATAGTAAAAAAAAATTGATACTTATAATCTTATGCAAATTTATATTTTGTTATTTTAAAACAACATATACATTGTATTTTTTAAGATATAAAGTATAAAAGATATAAAGTGTAAGGGGGTATTTGTTATAATCTAAAGTTTTAAAAAAACATGGATACTGATAATATTACACTTAACTCTATATAATTTTTAAAAATTCTACCACTAAAGTTTTATTAATTACCTCCTCTTTTTTTAAGTTTTTGTTTTCACAAATTTGACACCTATATTTTTATGTGTTTTTTCTATCTACCAAAATTTTCCACCAAATTTATTAAAGTTTGACCAAAATCAATTTAATTTTGACATTTATTAACCAATCACATCACACGATTTTGCTTACGTGCCGAAATCAAGCTCTCCTATTGGTCCAATTTTTTTATCAATGAGAAGGGTTTTGCAAAAACACTCTGAAATGATGTAATTCTTTTATTATATAAATATGTAGTTATGTACTAAATTTAACCTAAAACTGTTTTCAAGTATCTTTAACAGTTTAAAGACAAGGTTTATGATGACATGAAGTTTATCTACATAACTTTTACTGAAAAAAAAAAAGAAAAAAAAAAAAAGATTTTAAGAACAGTGAAAAAAACATATATTTAAACTTGTGAAAGAGTGTATGTAAATCCGAAACGTATGCAATTTGTTGTGGGTTTGGTAAAGTGACAACTGATGTTAAAAGTTTGATGTTGAAATGTTTTGGGTTTAATAAAGTCAATTGGGAATGCTCTCATGTCCACACTCACAATTAAAGTATAGATAACATATATCTTTCGAGTTGTGTTATTAGTCTCTCTAGCTCACATGTTTTGTACTTTCAATTATTTTTTATTTGATTTTTTGTTTATAGTATAATACATTTTTTTACCAATTTCTATTCCGTAATTTTTGCAAGTTTAATATTTTTAACTTGTAAAACTTTATATTTTTTGTTTCACACTTTTCGTTTCACAGTTTTATAATATAAACAAAATAATAATAAGAAAAGGAAAACAAAAAATATGAGAGATATTACTTGTGAAAATGGAAGGGTCCAAATAACCTATCCTCATATCTTTTATTGGGGTTCTAAATCACTTTCCTATATACAAATTTACCAATTTAAAAAGAGAATTTTACATCCAGTGATATTAGGTGAAAAAATGTTTTACACACATGTGAAAAGTGTGACGTATCAATCAAATTGTAATATATCGTGTCTTAATGATGTGTGAGAAATACCTCAACCAAACAATTGTTGGTTCAACTGTTGAATAGAACATCTGAAATAAATATATTATAAAATAGTTAGTTGTTTTCGGTCCTTTTCTTTTGTATATGGGTTTAAATCAATTTGGATCTAGATTTGGTATGAAAAAAAGTGATTAGAGATAAAATTAATAATTACTTAAGTAATATTTTTGTTTATATATAACTTAAGCTATTACATTGAAATAAGAAAAATAAAAAATAGGACTAATAATAAATAAATGTGTAGTTGACAATTTTAAGAAAATAAATTTGGAATCATGAAAAGGAACTAGTAGGGATTGAATTCAAATCTTTGATTCCGTATCCCATGTGAGTAATATAAAAATATATCAAACTATATATTTGAGATTTTTTTTAAACCAAACCCACTAATAACCGCATACCAAACTGACCCTTGATACATGTATATGCGAAATTTGTATGCAAATATTATTTATATATGTTATTTTTTTAATAAAAACCGGACAATGTTAACCAACACCCATCCACATGTTTAAATATTTCTTAGCAATAAAAACACTATAAGAAACATAAATCAAAACCAAAATTTCCTTTTCAAAAAGACATAAAAACTACATATCATGTCACATACTTTTAAGGAGTAGGAAGCTAAACTTGATTTAACAATTCATTATAAAACAATATCTTAATGGTTACACTATAAACAATCATTTTCACACATCTTTTGACATACTTAACATAACCAACCAATAAATGCACCAAATAGGCAAATAATTTTTTATAGAATCAAATAACATAACAAGATTTAATACCAATTAAAAAATCAACACAATTTGAAAGTGAGGTGAGTCTAACCATTAATGCAATTATCAAAAAAAAATCAATAATTGTAAACACTCAAAAAAAAAATCAATAATTGTAAACACAATAAAGTAAAAGCAAGCTGTGATTGACAATGACACTATTTTAATTTCCATTTCTCCTTTTGTACCGACGAAATAAATAAACAAAATTCCATTTTACCCCCTAAAGTATTTAATATTTACAAAATATACCCTATTTTAGGGTAAGTTCTGTCCTTTTCTATAACTTGAAGGACTAATTTGTAAATTTGAAAAGAACCCTCAACGGTAAACTTTTGTTTGTTGGGTATATATCTATGCACAAGAGCCAATAACATTTTAAAAAACTTAAAATCAATTATTTGAAACATAAAGATTGATATTGATCCATTATTTTTATAAAAAGTTTTGGTTTTTATTGATCTTGTGTTTTGAATAAGGATACTTAACAAAGGGGCTATTGAATTAAGGTAATATTTGTTGTTAATTACTTGATGGATTTGTGTATTAGTGTTTTTTATGAAGTGGGTATGAATCTTTTTTGGGTTTTGTTGGTTTAATTTTGTTTAATTGGTGTTTTTAGTGGTTGTTATGGTTTAATTAGGGTTTATGATTTGTCTTGATTGTTAAAAAGTGACCCTTTTGGTCATTTGGGTAAAAAAGTTGTTTAATTTATGTTTGTAAGGGATTAGGGTAGGTTAAATGTTGATGTTGAATGAATCTTTGATGTAAATTAGTAAACTTGTTGACCCTGAAATGATTTTGGATTTAGTCATTTAGGGGTTTAATATGATTCATAAGGTTTTTGTTAACGGATTAAGCGAGATCTTAGTTCTAGTTTGTTTATGTTGATTTTGATTAATAATGTATTACTGATGTGTGTTTTGGGTTATAGTGATGAAGCGAGGTTATGTATAGTTGTAATTAGCGGTGAATATTGCCTCCTAGTTGGATATATTAGGGGTCCGATCACTTGATAGGTGCATTGGTAGAAAGATGATCCTTTTTTGTGCATACAAAGAAAGTTCCTGTTAGGAATATGTGTATCTCGTTCTCTACATATGTTCATGGGAAATTTGCAGGCACTGATGCACGATTTTGTTGTAGAAGTCGAGTTATATATGTAGTTTGAACATCGTCACTTGTTCATTAGTAGATCACATGTAATGCCAATCTTAGTTGCTGAAATCAGATGAGGAATTGAGCAGAATGTAGTGAAGTATAAAAAGGAAAAACAGAAGTATAGCCGAAATTAAAGAAGACAATTTGCTGATACAGTGTGTTTCTTAATAACTTGTCTTGTATTTTACGACTGTTTTAATCAAGTTTGATACTTTGTCTTTTGGTTGGTGTTTTTATCTTTTGGGATATGGAATAACTTTTTGAAATGATTCACCATCTTAACAGGTTAAGCTTTTTGCGTGATTATCTCCATCTCCTCAAGTGCGCGGAACTGTGGATTGCTTTCTCGTCTTGAAACATATTTGTGATTGATGGTACGTTCTCTCTCTCAGAACCTTTTTTCCACAGTGAGTGTTATTTATCAACATTTGTCCCTTTAATATTGCTTTTAGGCCCATATAATTATGCTAAAGCTGTCTGCTTTTTTATTAAATACTTAAAAGTTGAATGAAGTGAAAAAAGTTTTAAGGTGATTCGTACTGTTTGGTATTTAACAATGCAGGCTACCAACGAAAATCTTCCTCCAAACGTAATCAAACAACTTGCCAGAGAATTAAAGAACCTTGATGAAACACCGCCAGAAGGAATCAAAGTTGGAGTAAACGATGATGATTTTTCAACAATATATGCTGATATAGATGGCCCAGGTTCTCATTAGCCCCTTTTCTCTATCTATATATGCGTGTATATGAACTTATATATCAAGATATTGTTTCTCTGTTCTGACTTCTGACCAAGTATCTCTGGTATGCAGCTGGTACTCCATACGAAAATGGTGTATTTCGGATGAAATTGATTCTGTCTCGTGACTTCCCACACTCACCTCCGAAAGGTTTGTCAAAAGCTCATACAATTCTGATTACATTTTTTTACTGATATGCATCGTATATCTTACTCCTTTTACTGATATTCATCTTCATTCTGTTTGTGTTTATAGGTTATTTTTTGACCAAGATCTTCCACCCAAACATAGCACTAAACGGTGAAATATGTGTCAACACGTTAAAAAGGGATTGGAACCCTAGTCTTGGCCTACGTCATGTTCTAGTTGTAAGTTTCTAGAATCTTATCTTTGGCTTTTAAATTGAGACTTGGTTATAATTAAGTCACTAAACTTGTGGTGATGCTTCTCTTAGGTGGTCAGATGCTTATTGATCGAGCCATTTCCAGAATCTGCTTTGAACGAGCAGGCCGGCAAAATGCTGCTTGATAACTATGAAGAGTATGCTAGGCATGCCAGGTTAGCTGCTCAGGGCAATCTCAACCCATTTTAGTAAAAATGGATCAGTTTGGGTATCTTACATAATTTTCAAATTGTTAATGGTTTTTTGTGACTTGATCACAGGCTATATACTGGAATTCATGCTCTGAAGCCAAAACCTAAGTTTAAGACCGGAGCTATAACCGAGTCAACCGCTGGTCTAAAGGTAGACCAACCAAACACCTCGGTTTGTATCATTGACCCGAAGATAGCTGTTTCTGCAGCCACGGTCCAGACTACCCCTTTGGCCCCGACGTTGAACACCATGAAAGGGGCAAGTGGACAGGAGCCACCAACTACCACCCTGAACTCGGTGGTTGATATAAGTAGCGCATCTACTGCTGCACCACTTGCGATGGCAACCCATAAGAAGGATGGCGGCGGGTTGGTAAAAGCTCAAGCCGACAAAAAGAAGATTGACGCTAGAAAGAAAAGCCTGAAAAGATTGTAATCTTTGTGTTTGTTGTTTTAATTCATGTATGGTTGAATTTGATAAATGCATATAATGCTTGGTTTTAGTGACTTGATTGTTGGATAGAATCTGAGCTCTTGCTGTGTTAATTCTTTGTAATGGTATCAATACATAAAATCCATTTTGAATGGCTTCGCAACATAGAAATCCCCAATTTTCCCATAAAACATGCAAGAAGATCATAGCTCCATAGAGCAACATCATTTATTTATATCAGCATAGGAAAAACATATCAAGTTAAGAACTAAATGGTTTTTCATTTGTTGGCCCCGACGGCATCCTTGGTTCCCTCCACCGCTCCTTGAGCTTTTGCCATCATTTGTTGACCACCCTGAACATCCACATAAAATGGTTAGGGTTTAGCATCACAATCAATTCATGCTCGTTAAGCCGTCAAGTCTTCTACAACATGTCTCCAAGATTATGCAAGTGTATACCCTTTCATACATAGATAAATATATGACGATTTGCAACATCATTTTGATATTGCAATTTATTATTTGACTTGTTGAACTCTATGAACAGGGTGTTATAGGGAACAAACCTCGTGCAGGTTATCTTTTGCTGATTGAACTTTATTGTCGGCTTTTTCTAAAATGTTACTAGCCTTCTCCTGAAAACATTAACAAAAAAATATGTTCATTTATTTTTATCATATCAACAGGATGACATAATACAACATTCCAACCAATGACCAACTTACTCGAGTCTGGCCGGAAATTTGGCCAGCATTATATTGTGCTTTTTGGGAATCCATATTTTGTTCTCTATAAAATTGTATGATTGCAATAGACGATATGTTGTTGTATAATTTTGATGATTCTGTTTATGTTGTATAGTTGCAGAAACCAAGCTATATAAAGTTCAAATATTAAAGGAAACATATCATTGTTTGGTGGCTTAAAGGTCTCTCCACCATATGTAATCCACATTTTTTGGGTAATATCTTTAACGATGGATCACTACTTGTTACGAGACAAATAATACATGACACTTGACATTGCAAATTCTTATTTGTCTGGTTGTCACCTCAATTTACTCTGATAAAACATGCAAAACATAACATTCTAGCAGCTCATTGGATTGCCATCCAACACATATCTACAAACACCTCAATCATTTGCCCAAACACCTCAATTAGTTGTAGTTAATAAATTTAGACACTAATTTTTTTTTTTTGTATTTTATGTATTTAATCTTCCAGACCACAGTAAGGTAGTTAATAAAAACAGTTGTAGCTGACTAAAATTAGTTAGCCATAAAATAACGAGTACTCGAGTCTACTTTAGTCCATACGTAATAACATCATATTGCGAGAATGAGCTGTCTCGCAAACTTTGAATAAGGGAATACTCATGATAGCAGTGATATTTTTATGTGATTCATTCATAAAAGTGTAATTGACTTTCGGCACCCGATCAAAATAAAATCATTACAAATTGAACATTAGCACCAGGCAAAGCACAATCATGTTCCCGATTAGAAGCAATTTGGATTATGCTACATGATAAAAACACTACCTATGCATATCATGATATACAAACAAAAAAACAGATATTGCAGAACAAGATCTTATGCTTCAGATGATATATATGAATAATTGTCCTAGTTTTGATAAGTCTCAACCAAAAATACACTCAACTTTATGACAAACATGTAACATAAGCAAATCCCTTTTGCTAATTCCATTCAACTATAATAATCTATATCCTCAAAGGCAACAATACAATTTTTAGATAAAAAATGGAAATCCTACACTTAGTTATAAAAATCGGAATGGAATGAACCATCTTATACGACTTGAACTACTTGATTAGCTTGGGAATCCAGCACCCACAGACCCACCTCCGTACTGCATGCCTCCTGCCATTGGCCCGCTCCAAGATGGTGGTGGTGCATTATCATCATCATCACAAATCTTTGTCGTCGCCCTCGTGACAGCTTCAAGAACATCGTCCATCATCACAAAATCACCATCTGAAAACACATTACAGCAACACTGTGTAAATATTTGGAAAAAAAAATAAAAAAAAAAAAAAAAAAAAAAAAATCTGACTTTATGCTAAGTTTGTAACAAACCTCTGCGAGCAGCAAGTAGTACAGACTCGTGAGCTATGTTTTCAAGATCAGCACCAACTAAGCCAGGGGTACGCATAGCAACAAGATCAGAGATAGCCTCTTTGTCTTCCTGCATTGGGACATCCCTCAGATATAAAGCAAATATCTTCCTTCTGCCTACTTCATCTGGTACGCCCACAACTACTTTCCTGGAAAAACGACCCGGTCTCATCAAAGCTGAATCCAATGTCTCGGGTCTGTTTGTAGCACCTATAACCACCACACTTGCATCCTTCTCAAACCCATCCATCTCAGTCAAAAGCTAAAACAACATCAAAAAAATAACCAAATAAATCATGTATCTACAATTGACTCAACAATGTGTTTGTGTGATCACTTAATTTGAATCATCTTTTACCTGGTTCAAAGTTTGATCACGTTCACAATTCAAAGTTCTTCCACGCTGTCCACCAACAGCATCTATCTCATCAATGAAAATAATAGATGGTGAATTTTTTCTCGCTTCAGCGAAAATATCTCTAACACGCGCAGCACCCGTACCAACAAAAACTTCAACCAGTTCACTAGCAGATATAGAAAAAAAAGACACTCCAGCTTCACCGGCCACAGCACGAGCCAACAATGTTTTTCCTGTTCCTGGTGGACCCGCAAGCAAAACCCCTCTAGGTAATTTTGCTCCAAGTTTCATGTATTTACTATCTTCATTTATGCATTTGACGATCTACAAAAGTAAGAATGAAAGATTAAATTAGACTAGAAAATGCTAATCAAAGTCGAAAGCAACGATTTTGACACAATTTACCTCAAGAAGTTCAGCTTTTGCAGCATCAACGCCTTCCACGTCATCAAATGTTACAGACTGATTCTTACTTGGTTTTCTTTTCTTCATTTTTCCAAGATTTAGTTGTGTATTGAATTGGTAACACGAAAGCAACACCATGATCCAGTAAGGTGCTATTTGTAACATGGCGAACATGAAGTTCTTCATTGAACCAGAAAAAAGTTCAGGGTCTGATCCATAAGTGATCCCCTGATCTTTAAGCATCTTAATAAGCTGATACTTATCATCTGCCACGTTTCTTGTGTGAAACTTGTAATTGGGTTCCAATGCTTTCATTAAAAATGCTAGTTGTCCTGCTTCACTTTCTGGAATTTCAGCCTCTTGTTCACCAGATGGTTTGGTGTTATAATAAATCAGACGTGAATTCTCCACAAACTGAACACGTGTCACACTCCCCTCACGAATGCTACCGACTAAATCTGAGTATGGGACAACTGTATGGCGAACAATCTTACGGTGTAGCCCTACTTTCTTTGGAAGATACCAAGTGAAAACCGCAACAAAAAAACAAACAGAAGCCCCCACAAAGACCTGGTATATACGTGTCTTTAGTTTTTTCCCCTTCTTGTTTTTATGAACCTCTCGTTTTGCTGTCTGCGTGTCTGTAATAGTAATCAGAGAATCAGTAAGATACCAAGCTGAGTTGCAAAACTAACAACAACCGCAAGAGTTTGATCAAGACGGTATAAGAAACAAAACAAAAATCAATATACATATGCAGAAAATTACTGTTGTTAAGATTGAAAAAAGGAATAAAAAAGCTACATACCATCTTCAGTCTCCAGAACATTGCTCTCTTTCGCCCATTGACATTGAAACTTCACGAAAATTAATCAGTAACATTGCATAGTTATCGCTACATATAGGTCACACATACAAAAACTACTTGCATAATACCACAAACGTAAGAAAATCTAAGAAATCCAAACATTCATCATCCCCAGTGTGTAAAACTAACAAAAGTCTCCATTTTCCGAGTGTTTTCAACGTTTTTAGCTGTAATTTTATTGGAACTATTGTCCCTAATCTACAATCAACACCATTCACATAAGTTAATGAAGCTCAAAAGTAGCTCCCTTACTATTCTCACTTATATGAATTAGCCGCCACTACATTAAGTTTCAACTGTCAAAAATCTGATTCATAGAAGTTTAAAATTTACATGAATATCTCCTTTTCTATGTTTTACAACATTTTAACCTATAGTTATATCGTAACAATCATCCCTAGCTTACAATTAACACCATTCGCATCAATTCATATAAAGACATTCACTCACTTAAACTTTCACTAATACCTTTTCATCAGTTTGTGCCACATCACTATCTTTAAACAACGCAGTACTCAAGCGCGAAAAATCAGTCCAATTCATATTACCACCATCAAAACCCTTATGCTCCTATATAATCCAACACATAAAAAACAACATTAGATAAAACACTTATGTTCCTAAATAATCTAAACAAAAAAACAAAAAACAAACCTTAAGTAAGGCAGCAAGAGGCTCATCATGCATCGTACCAACCATACGTTGATTCAAAGGAATCGTAAAAGACGAGGTTGGCGGGTTATAAAAAAACTTTTTTTGAGGTTTCTGAGATCTTGAAGAAGAAGCATGTTTTTTGTAACATGGTACGAGGTTTGTTGATGATTTCAGAAAAACATTAGACATAGCCATTTTTGTGTTTTCCGTACAGAAAAAATGTAACGTGCGGAACAAGGTATGGTTAAAATATAAATTTTTTTTTTAATAAAAGCTGAAAATGAAGGTGATGTAAATGGAGGGTTCTGGAGTTCTTTTTTTTTTAGTCGGCCATGATCGTAATGTTCAACAAGGGTTTTTAAAATTTTGTTTAATCCGTATTAATCGGATGTTGTTAGGGTGGTGATGATGATTATCATTTGAGTAATTAGAGTTTGATTAGGGCTTTGGGATTATATATTATCGGGCCTTTAGTATATATGTTAAGATCCATTAATTTAAAAGTGTGTTGACTGTTGAGTATTGGACCATGAAATGTCTTTAAAGAAAATGTATTGGACCGTATAATGAGTTTGTGTAAAATTGTATAATTAGCTATTTGGAAAATCATTTCTCTTTACCTAAGGCTGATTTTTATGGAAAATCATTATCACGAGTGATCCTTCATAAAAGCCACATTTTATCACTTTTATTTTTACACATAATGATGGTCTATATCACTTTTATTTTTATTTTTACTTTGCGAGTATATTATAAGACATGTTTGTATAAAAGTGATTATTTTTTTCTATTTTTGTTTAGTGATGATTATAAAAAGTAAAAGGTAATGATAGTGGTGACGACAAAAACTAGTCTAAATGATATCGAATAGTTAAAGCTGAAAAAATAAGTTCGTATATAGTAGCGTTGCTAACATTGAGTCACAAACGTGCTCCAAATTTGAAGATTAGCCTTGTTTTGTAATCGGTCATAGTGGTAAAAGTTGAATCTATCTATTTCTCTAGGTAGATTTTGTTTGTGTTATGTGCGTATATGTTACAAGATAGTTTTATTTTTTATGGTTATATTTATGATATACTAATGGTATATTGTTGAAATAAAAATGTTTAAAAGTTATATGCCAACATTGTTGAGTTACTTCATAAAGAAACATTGTGAGTTGTGACACATAGAAAACTGAGAAAAGAAATGTAAGTTTGTTTATGTATATACCTGGACTTGGTTTGAGAAACAAAAGTATAATGTAAATAGCTCATGACAGGTTGGCTTGACGGATTCACTGTGTCCTCATTCTAGTTTCTAAACCCCCAACAGCCAAATTGCTAACTATACACTGCTCATACGGACCGAAGCTTAAAACAAATTTTTAGTCAAATTGTGGATTCAAATTCAAACTATCAAATTTAAAACGTTATGAGGTAAGATATTCATTAGCCCGCTGCCTTAGATGTACAAGGAGCTAAAAGTTATTATCTCACACACATGCGTGTTAAGGTTGGGGGGCGGACACACTTAAAATATTACTCCTTTCGTTTTAAAATTATTGTCTTCCGATAAAAAAATACACAATTTAAGAAAAGCATAATTACTTTTTGTAGAATGACAGTTTTACCTTTAACTAATTAATTAATATCTTCTTTAAAGTTTGTAATATTAACTTCAATCAAGAGTAATATGGTAAAACCGATCAAACTTCCATATCTATTTTTAGTAATGGACAATTAAATTAGGACATCCCAAAAGAAAATGTGGACTAAAATTTGGGACGGAGGGAGTAATATTTGGGGTAACATGTAATAGATGGCATCTATAGTGTAAACCTATTTTTTTTATAAAGGTTCTTTTCAAATATAAAATTAACGGTTTAAGAGAGTCGTTTAGCGTTCTAACATTATCCGTGTAGCATCATCCCCAACGACATTTGGGATTTCAAATGTGCTATTTTGAATCTCGAGTAAGTTTGCAAGGCATTACATGAGATATAGCTCCCTATCCTCACTTTGATGTTGGCTAGATCCTTCACCAACATTTTCTTCGTGTTCATCAGTGGATGAAGCAGGGTTTGGTGTGGTGTCGAACAAAGAGGATGTGTGGGTGCGCTTTCCTTTTGCTTTTGGAATGCTTATTTCTTCCATGACCCGATCATATCCTATGTATTTTTTTTTTTATCAAAGAGGTTGGGTTACTTTGTTTTATGAATCTATAGATTCGTGTTAAAAGCATTTCATACGACATAACCTTCCTTTTACGGTTGGTTACGTCGCATATCTTTATGGCC
The DNA here is from genome assembly GCA_910596185.1 of Chrysanthemum makinoi. Taxonomy (NCBI): domain Eukaryota; kingdom Viridiplantae; phylum Streptophyta; class Magnoliopsida; order Asterales; family Asteraceae; genus Chrysanthemum; species Chrysanthemum makinoi. Next base: position 109,383,134 of record OU343221.1, read on the forward strand.
TACGTAGTAAGCAAGGTTGTAGCGTACATTCGTTAAACCACCTTTATTACCTACACCAGTGTTAAACTTATACAAAGTGATGATTAATACAAACAATACGTTCAAAACTAAAAGTTATGAGTATCAACCCAACCAACCTCCCCTTATGGTTGATACTTCATATAGCGTTTTACAATACAAAGAGTTTAAAGATTCTGAATACAAAGACTAACTAACAACTACAAACCAACTGTGTGAGAATTACACACACAGATAAACTGAAAGACTAAAGAATAATGAGGAGAAAACCCAGCATATATAGCCTTGACCAATCCATTGACTTTTAGTTATGACTTCCTGCTATCATGCCCTTTATCTTCCAAACTTGACACATTACCCTCAAACTATTCTCCACTTGCTATCAACAATCTGCACACATATAAAACACAGAACCAAGAATACATAGTTGACATAACAAGCCCTTAGCTTATTATCCAACACACCACCATCACTAATCCCACACCACTTGCTATCAAATGCATTTCGCCCGAGGAACGCCAAGAACGTCTAAACAAGGGTTTGTGTTTTAATTGTGTCAATCGGTGGGTTCGCGGTCATAAATGCCCCGATAAGTTCTTATTGCTTATGGCGGGTGAGGATGAAGAGCCACCAGGATATGAATTTCAAGCAACATATCCTACTTATAACGTTGAGGACAAGGTGGTTTCTGAAGAAGGAGGGAATGTTACGCCTACATGTCAAGGGTTAGGGCTTGGTAAACAAGTCAAGACTTCGCCGGGTTGGCACAAGGAATACGTGATGGAATAACTTATATGTTGTTCAAGATATATGTTTGTGTCATTTTAGGATATATGTTTGTGTCGTGATAGGATAAGTGTTCGTATTTTTTTAGGATTATCTCACAACAAGTATTTAAACTCGTCTTTATGAATGAAGTCATTAAGCTTTGTCAATTAAAAATATCTCTGGTCTTCTTCTTCTCTCCTTAGGAGCTCGCATCACGCTTGAAGGGGTGCATACTATCGATACCACCTTAACGGGTCGTATCAACTGATCCCTATTCCCCGTTAGACAAAGGATGTTTTTTCAGATAAGGACTTCTCATTTCTTTAGGGTGTTTTTTACTTCATTTGTGTGTACTTCATAGATGTTTGTATTGTGATGTATATCATACCCGTTTAGAGACTCATATATGATGAGTAGAATAGTGTCGAGATTTGCTAGTTGGGAGAAGTGACGAGATCCAAATATTTCTTTATTGTGGTAAATAGACTGGAGAGGCAAATATTCGGTGTAGAAGCAATCTCCCACATTTAGAATTTTGATAATTTCACCTAACATCCTTAGAGTCCAACGAAACTTCTGATTTTCAAAGCTGAAGAGATAACGAGTTCTCATTATCATCTCTTATGAGACCTACTTGATGGTACAGTTCAATGACAAACCGGAGGAAAATTTGGTCATTAATAGAAAGTTTCAAAGTGAATAGCTCTAAAGGCGATGGTAATGTTGTCTAAATGGGTATACCTTGATTCAATGTATCTACCCTCATGAATGTAACGCTTCTCAAGGCTTTTGTAAGTTTCCATAAGGGTTTTTTTAAGGTTCCTAGTTTTGGATATTTTGGGTATGTAGGATTCGGTGCGCTTGTGGTCACTTTAGAATTAGCTATGAATGATTAATCCTATCAAAGATAGCCAATTTCAGTATATGAGAAAAAAACACCCCAAATGCATAGAATGTTAGTATCAAACATTCAATGCTCCCAATCATTCGTACCAACATCACAAGCCTAACCGCTTTCGTCCGCCGACACAACCCTTAACTTTTCTTTCTTTCGATTTGGTTGTATAACAATTTTATTTAAAATTTTTAAACTACATTGAATGTTTGTACCAATTATTATATGTTTGCTCCATTTTTTGTGTTTACTTATTTTACTTGATATCCATATTATGCTTGCTTTTGCGCTAGCCCTTCTTTTAGCTCGACGCCATTGTTCGATTCCTTTGGATGCTCACATCAAGGGAGAGCATGGACCGGGGGGAGCCATATTCAAAGACTTGCCTCTCCGCTACAAACCTTGTTTTTGCTTCAACGAAAAGGGAGAGAAAAGTTTAAACTCAACTCTAAAACATTATTATTTTACTTTTACGTTAATTTGAGTTTTTATTTTGTTATCGTCAAAAAAGGGGAGATTGTTAATACAAATAATCTCCCCCTTGTTAATGATGACAAAATATAAACTCAAATTAACAAAAAAATTAAAGTAATAATGTTTTAGAGAATTGAGTTTAAACCTTTTCCCCCTTTTATCGAAGAAAAGGGAAGGTTTGTAGCGGAGAGACAACCCGTTGAATATGGCTCCTCCTTGGTTTACTTCTTGGTTGATAGTGACTTGATTTTTTGGTTGTGAGGATTTTGGTTTGGACTCGATTTTGGTAAATCCCAATCAAATTTTGGAGACGGTTGTATAATTGTTTAGCCTCTTCTCATTAGCAATATTTATTTTGTTCTTGTTTAAAATGAGAAATTTACAATTTTTTTCTTTTCTTTTGTTCTTGTTTAAAATGACAAAATTGTTTAACCTCTTTTTCACTAGCAATAGGTATTTGATATTTTTATTTCTTTTGTTTATAAAATTTATATGAATTGGAAGTTTTATATCAACTATAATTTCTTTTCTTTTTTAACGTTTTCGTATTTTGATATTATGTAATTATATTTTTAGTTTAACGAAATGTGATTGTTTTTAAAAAAATGAAGAAAAAATCGGGGCCCACTATTCGTATAACTTGGGTTATACTGGAGAGGGTGTTTTTAAGGTTTTGCGTTATAGGAATGACATAGGGGTAAAGCTGACGTAACACGCCTATAACTTGACAAATAACACAACCTACACGTTCAGCCAACACACTTACTTATTATTAAATTGTGTTAGTTAGAACGTAATAACATTAGTTACAACATTTTAAAGCATCTTTTGCACACATATTTTACAAAAATAAAAAATACAATGTGTTTTTGAAAAAGTCAAACCATAACTACCGTATCAATTCTTCTATACCACTTATAATGCGTTTAAGAACTTCACTCCTATTAAATTTTTTAAATTTCTTAATATAGATTTTAAGTAAATACAAATGTAAAAACATTATTTACAAGTATGTTAAGCACAAATAATTCTCATCTTAAAACACTGTATTTCTTATCTTACAATAAATACACCATTCACCAATAAATACAAATCATTAAGCACAATGTACACACAAATGTACAAAAAAACTACTCCAACTCCACTTCTTTTCTTTGCAGTAAACCAACTTTTATGATTTGTAGTTGTGTACGGATGCCACACCATATTCTTCATTTACTTTTGTTTATTCTAAATGATACAACTCATCATCTCATCAACAACAACTACGTAGTTACAACTTCAACCAACAACAAACCACAACAAAACCCACGTCTTTCTTAAAAAATTTAATCGAAAATATAATAATAAATACAAGAACAAGAACAAAATCTCGGTTTTGGTTTTCGAAATACTCATAGATCCTTAAAGATCCAAAAAACCCTTCATTGATCTTGGAAAAAATAAAATTCGAAACCATCTACCTGGTTTGCGAGTCACAAACAAGATTCAAAGGAATTGTTGTTTTTCCTTTTCGTGGGTCAAAAACAAGAAATAGAAGGGTGTTTATTGTGTTTGTATTTCGATATGAAGACAAGAAACGAGAATCACCAGTGACAAGTTTGTATTTGTCGTTTGGATTAGAGAACACAGGGATTTTGGTGGTGGGATTTTCAGTTTTAAAATTTAGTGAAGATGAGATGGTGACTTTTGTGAGTTTATGAGATAGAGATGAGAGAAATGAGATAAGAGGTGGCTGGTGAATAAGAAAATAGGGCAACATTAGTCTTAGTATCATTTAGGGTTATTTGCAATAATGGGTCTGTATTAATGTTTGTTAAAAAAATTATATTGGGCCGAGTACTACGAGTTGCACCGGGTATCAGACAAATGATTTTTTGAGTTATCAATATTTGTTTTAGTTGCGATTATACGTGGGTGCACTAATACTTTTATATGAAATACTAGGCTATTGTTTAAAGATATTACAACAAAAAATCCCTTTTTCTATAAAGTTATTGTCACGGTAAAAATATAATAGTAATATATTGTGCGTCAAAAATTTTAATTTCAGGGAACTCGCCGCCGCAACGCGTGGGTACCTTGCTAGTGTTTATAATACACAAATATATTTTAATACAATTAATTGAATGATAAATGATATTTGTAATTATTTGTAATAATTTGTGATTATGTATGATATATGATATTTTATATTTGAATTATTTGACCATGATTGCATGACATTTTCGATGTTATACAATATGCAACCAATGTAATAAAATTAACAATCATCATGTTATCTTGCTGTTAAACTATTTGATTTCGCCGTCGTATTGCGCGAGCATCGTATTAGTACATATTTGTATAATAGTACTTAATTTGTTGTTATATTTTTAATATTATTCTGTAACAATTTCTAGTATAACAATTTTAAAACAAATATTTACTTACAAGGTACTCGTCGTCGCAACATGCGGATACCCGACTAGTAAGCAATCTTACTATCTTATAATGCATTTAGCTCTTTTGAGGCATTTAATGCACTAAGTTTTAAAAATTCAGCAATACAAGTATAAAAGCTAAATGTACAAGTACAACTAAACTAAACACAATTTTCTAACACTAAATACCTCAAAAACTTAATTCGATAATACAAGTATTAATGCAATGTTTACAATTCATTGATGCATAATTAATATATATTCTTAAAACACTTATTTAAAGATAAATCTATTATATCTAAAAGTTCACCCCCTTAATTTAATGTGCAAGAGGGTTTGAGCACAAAATAATATACGGTACAACATAACCATTGCACACCAATAAATACAATTTTTCATGAATGTTTTAAAGTGGGATATGATTTGTGCACTAATCAAAGTACCGTACAACCAATGCATTGCACACCAATAAGTACAAACTCATCTTCAATCCGTATGATAAATCATATTGAATACTACGAAGGAAATATGCAGTTATGGAACTTGAAAGGGCTGCAGTTATGCACCTTAAAGAATTCGAACCACTTAACAATTACATCTCTCTTAAATGGAGCCTCCATAAATGAGGCATGAAGGGCAATAGGAATAAAACTAAAAAGGTCCATCACGTGTATTATCATGGCTACAGAAGTTGGAGGCCCAAAGGGTGAATTGTTCCTAAACGAATTGAAGTTGGATGCAACCGGTACCATTGTCGTGTTGTTGTGTAGAATGTGGGATGTAAATGCTACAACCGGCCGATACTTGAGCACCGATTTCTTGGTGTCTGATGCAAAGGTATATTCATATATATCTCCCCAAAACCTGAATTATAAGAATAGATGATCAAGGATAACAAAATATCTGTATTATGTAACAACAACTTTTAACATGTTTTTGTTGCAGGGTAATGTTATCCATTGTACCGCCAAGGCAACCATTGCTCACAATTTCTTGAGGTTAAAAGAGGGGGTGTATACACTATTAAAAATTTTGTTGTCATGCATAACAAGGAAGACTTTCGAGTTAGGAAGGATGATACCTTTATGTTAGAGTTTGATGGCTCAACGTCAATAAGAAAATCCTTGGTTTTATCTGAAGGGTTTGTCAGACATCCTTTTCAGTTGGTGGATATTGATCATATCAAGCCTACGGATAACAAATATCTCATTGGTAATTCTTGTTTTGTGGGGTTGTTCAATTAAATTGGCCTTAAATATTGTTGCCATAAATATTGTTACCTCTTAGATGTTGCAGGTTATGTGACGAATGTTGGAAGGATGAACCATACGAAAGCAGGCACAAAAAACATTGATTTCTACCTGAGAAATCATAAGTTCGTATCTATGTTATTTACACTTAATGTTGTCAAACTGATAACTTTTTTTAGCTAATATGTGTTAAGGAACTAACCGTTTGTTTATTTTTTTCCCCGTGCGAGCAGAGGCCAATCAATACGGGTGACTCTATGGGGAGTGCTTGCTGATATGTTGATTGAGAAGAAAGCAAAGCAGACAAGCGTGTCTTGTTGTGGTGACATCCACATCTGCAAAGCAGTATAACAGTGAGTCGGCTTGGACTATTTACCTCTTCCATATTAGACACCTTTATCATGCTAATTTGGTTTTTAATTTTACCTCGCAGATAAGCTCTATTTATCGAGTAGTTCGGCTACACAGATACTAGATTCTATTGACATCCCTGCAATCAACGCATTGAAAAAGGACGCTGGGTAGGAAATTGTTTGAATATAAAATTTATTATTGGTAAGCTCCATACTGTTATCAAATTTATCAAGATCGTTTACCTGTTTGTTAGCGGTGTTGGGTCTTCAAAAGCATCTTTAGGTGCACACATCTCTGAACCAAAAGATGGGACAATCGAGAACCTGCTCATGTGGGCCCGCAATCGGAAAAATGATGTGTGTCTATTTTTTCCCACGCCGTCTATGTAGACTCCTTAAACTGCATAATATTGATTTATTTTATTTCTACAGTTTGCAACTTTCTTATGTAAGGCCAATATTGATGATGTGCGTACTAGAAAGGGGTAGAATTTTCCAACGTGTGGAGGTGACAACTGCAAGAAAGGAGCTACTAGGAAGGGTGGGCGTTTTTGGTGTGATTCATGTGAAAAGCCAATTGAATACCCTGTGATAAGGTACTATTATGTTTGTGATTTGTATGTTGGGCATTTGTATATAACATATATAATTATTGACATTGGGACTTACTATATGCGAAAAGCTCTTTCCAGGTATCGCCTTGAACTTGGTATCTCGGATGATACCGGACGTACTGTGGTGGTCCTTTTTGATGAGCCCTCTGTTCAATTGATCAAGTTTCCAGCTTCAGCGTTATTGACAGATGATAAAGAGGTACTTCTATAATTTTACAGTTTATTTACACCCCCTTTACCGTACTCCATTACTCATACCTTGCTATACAGAGTTTTGATGATCACGCCAACTTGCCCTCTCCGATACTCGATCTCATTGGCACAAAACACCTGTTTGAAATCAAAAGTCATACCTATTATGAGTATGGGACGTTTGAGAGTTTTACATGTTGGGTGGTAGACTCACCTCATCCGTCAATTGAAACTGAAAGCTCAAGCACCATTGATAATGAAACTGTTGTTGCAGTCGCATCATCCAAGACATCTACCCCAGCTCCATTCGTCCTTACACCGTCCAAACCTAAAGAGGATAAGAACAAAAATAGGTAATCAAAGCATGTAATATTTGTCTCCCGGAAATATCCTATAATAACAATATTCGTTTCTTTAAGGACTTTTACTAATACAGAAAAAGTGTACACGATAAACATGGTTTTGTTGTCTTCGAGGTGGACCACGAAGACTCGAGCGATGATGAACTGCTGCCTGCGGCTGATGGGCAAGATTATGTGACCATCAATGCAATTAAAAAAACAACTGCAGCATCGGCCTCATCGTTCAAAAGGTTGCTCAAGCCCAGCCCTGTATATGATAAGAAAAAAATTAGGTCATTACAACATATGGCCTTTTGTGCCAGCAAAAATACAAAACATTATGACATTCTTTCCTTAAACCTATTACTTATGTAGCAAAGTTAACATAACAAACATGGTTTGATTGTTTGTAGGGTGGATATTGAACATTCAGAGCCGGGTATTGAACTTATATCTGTAGATGGTGACCAAGATGGTGAGGACGACACCCCAACTGACAAGAAGAGAATGAGACGGTGAGCACAAGTTGTGTACCAGATTTGGCCAATTATAGTTTTATATTTGGCCACATATTAATACAACCCTCTTTGTATATTTTGTGGTGAGGTTTGTCATGGAAGATTCGGAATGACCCTGAGCCGGTTGTGCCCCAAGAAACATTTTCGGAATAAACAATTAGCTACTAAATAATCCACTGGATTAAAACTGTTTTTTGGGATCCTTTGTTTTTGTTGTTTGGGAGGCACAAAAATCTTATGTTTCGTTGCATCAGATCTTATTTTGCTTTGATAATTTATTCTACATACCTGTCATGCAAAATATTGTTTCTTTTGTGCTTGATTTGATTTTAGGTACATCCAATTTGAGCATCTTTGTGATATGGACACTATCTACGATACATAAACTGGAAATGCCTGTTAACGATTATTGTGCAAAAATCAGTTTATGGAAAGCCACCAGTTACAAAAACTGTTGATTATGGAAAGAGAACCATTGGCTTTGAAATTCCAGCGATACCTTATTTCCATATTCAACCAGTAAATTTATGGAGTTCAATATGGAAATGGTATCACAATACTACCATGTGCCAATAGCACAAGCTGCAAAAGCATCAGGTCTACATAATCCATCTTTATAAAAATAACTTGGATGATCAAGATATTGAAGATGCTTATGCTGCTGACTATATTGAACAATATTAGCTGAAATTGTCTTTGGACCATCCCCAACAAATTAGATATTGAATGTTAGATTATGATAGATAAATCTTTGTGGTTATGGTAATTTAAGTGGTTACCAATGTTAGGTGATGATTGGAGTTTGCAAACAAAAAAATGTTAATGTTTACATATGATGTTTCATCCCGGTTTATTATTAATTATGTGGGTTCCCAGTACTCTTTATATTTGTATAGCTTTATGTCCTATAATACATTTGTTTAAATTCCATGTAAATTCATTCCTTTAACCATAACAGTTGTCTCATAAACAATCATATTATAACGGTGATGAGTGATTTGCATTTAGAGAGTTTGTAAATAAAAAGCATTAGGATGTAGTTATTATAAAACTCAACTTTATAAATTTTTTGGGCAAAGACATTGCACGCACACTTTAATACATGTCTTAAAATGTTTTCGGTTTAATTTCGTAATTTTTGGAATTGATTTAGTATTTTTAACAAGCAATATGCATTCGGTTGTCAAAACCGACCACAAACTGAGTGCCAGATTCCAATCGTATAAATCAGCATCTTAGGAGTGGTTTGGTAAATCGACCCTTTTAAAATTTCTGTAGACGATACTTTAACTTAAACATAGCAAGTTGGATCAAGTCGTGAGGATAAGTAACAAAGGAGGTATGACCAAAAGAAGTTGAGCTATGTTTTCTGATTTTGGACAGCCCTGGTACCTTTGTATTCTTTTAGTTTTCTGGAATAACTGTTAAAGAACTAATACAAATGGTATACATTTTTAGAAAGTATACTAAAAGACACTCAACTCAGGCTTTTTAACCAAATTATTTCATAAAACTCAGTATCATTATTAAAAAGTCACTAAGCTTCTAGAATACATGTAGACACTTACCATGCTCTATAAGTAGCTGCCTTTTCATTTTACACCACACTTATTGCATGAGTTAAACATTAGAATCCCAATAGGTGATCTAATAGACTTCTTCATTTTATACCTTGCCAAATCTGCAAGGTAATGTGTTGCAAAAGTGAATCAGTTCCTTCAAAGAATAAATGGATACAGGTACATTTGAATTTTACACGTTTACATACCTGACAATTATGTATATTATTAAAGCTATATTTGTGTTTGCATTGCAGGGTCGCACGCTGAACATTCTGAACTTCCAACCCTGTCAGACATATTGAACAAAACTTTGTTTATTAATTCAACAACAATTATCAATGGAAGAGGAAAGATTCAGAGTTTATGAGGTCTACGGATGTCACAAATTGTTGGACCATTTGCAGGTACATGCCGTTTATAAAACTTGGCTTACATTATGCAATTACAAAAAATTTCCAATAATGCATACATCATTTGCATTCTCAACGTACTTTGTTAGAACAAGGATCACGCTCGGTAGGCACTTTGGCAAACCTGCCACCGAACCAAATAGCTTCGACTTCCAAAAATCCCTTTGTCTATAAAAAAAGAAGATCGGCAGGTAATTAATATTATATTTGGCAGTTAATTGATTTCATAATATTTAATATTACCGTAATGGTGATTCCTATAGGAACACTCTCTCATCGTCGATCTAAAAAAATCCCAGAGGGATCTGCACGTGCATCTGCGGGTAAGTAAACATTTTATAAGTGTTGCATCCTGTTAGTTAATGTATTATAATGTTGTTCTTCTCTATGATATTTATCTTTATTTGTAAGGTATTCCTGTGGTGTACCATGATATTGGCCCTCCAACATTTGAATGTCAAAATTGCAAGGCGGTTATGTGGTACCAAGAAAGAACTGACGTAACAAAAACCGTTGTCAACCCAATTTTCTCTATTTGCTGCCAAGGGGGGAAAATGCTTCTTCCGATATATAATCACACGCCTTCACCTCTTAATGAGCTTATGGACTATAGCAATCCTGCAAGTTCAAGTTTCAAAGATCAGATCAGGGTATATAATGGTATGTTTTGTTACACATCTTTTGGAGCAAGAATAGACCATTCAATTAACACAGGCAGGGGCCCATATACCTTTAAATTAAATGGCCAAACCTATCATCGAATAGGTTCTCTACTGCCTAAACAGGGCACTCAGCCTAACCCCGACCGTGCCAGAGATTGCAGCTCTGATTACTGGAGATTTTGGTGTTGGTATTACCACTAGAGATATTGTTGTAAGAAACAAGGAGGAAGGGCTGAAACGTATTTCTGAGTTGCATCCGGAATACATGGCCCTCCAATATCCATTATTATTTCCATATGGAGAGGACGGGTTTCATGAAAAGATACCGTATCACAACAACAAAGGTGTACGCAAACCAAAATGCCTTTTGTTACAATGAAAGAGTACTACTCATACATCATACAACAGCGAAATAATCAAGGCACTACATTGGTTAGAGTTGGTCGATTATTCCAACAGTTTTTGGTTGACGCATACGCGGTTGTCAAGGAGCAAAGGCTTAAATGGAGTAGGAAAAATCAAGATACGTTACGCGTGGATCTATATCACAAACTGTGTGACGCTGTAACAAGAGGTGATACAAATGCAGCAGGCTTGGGAAAACGAATCATCCTACCAAAACGTTTTATAGGCGGGCCAAGGTATATGATGCAAAACTACCAAGATGCAATGGCTATATGTCGAACCTATGGAAACCCAGAATAATGTTAAAGCACATTCCGGGACAAAAACCACATGACCGTCCAGAAGTTTCCACGCGCGTATTCAAGCTTAAGCTTACTGAACTGTTAAATGATCTTACAAAACACCATATTTTTGGCAAGTCGCGGGGAGGTAATGCACATTAGCTAATAATGGCAATATGTCTACTCTTTTATAACAAGTTTATGCATTATCTTATTCGTTTCTCAATTTTCTTTCAGTTGTATATGTCATAGAATTTCAAAAATGTGGGCTACCTCATGCTCACATCCTACTATGGCTAAAAGAAGAGTTGAAATGCAAAACCCCATCCGAGATAAATGATATAATTACATCAGAGATACCATGTCGAGTAAATGATCCAAATGGGTATAAAGTGGTGACTGAATTTATGTTACACGGTCCTTGCGGTAAAGATGCTAAATATGCACCATGTAGTGTTGAGGGTAAATGCTCAAAGCATTTTCCTAAACCTTTCGTTGCTAAAAAAATGGTTGATAGTGATGGTTATGCTATTTATCATCGGAGAGATAATAAAGCTTACCATATAAAAGGAAAATTCAAATACGACAACAGATATGTGGTTCCTCACAACCGTTATCTCCTTTTGAAATACCAAGCCCACATCAACGTAGAATGGTGCAACAGATCAAAGGCAATTAAGTACTTATTCAAGTACTTGAATAAAGGTCCCGATAGAGCCACAATTGTTATACAAGAAAATGTAAAAAACAATGGTGATGAGGCAGGCTGCCAGATTTTGGAGGTGGATGAAATAAAGAATTATTTGAGTTGTCGTTTTTTAGCTCCATGTGAGGCAATATGGCGTCTGTTTTCCTATGACATCCATCACTCAGATCCATCAGTCATTAAACTCAATTACCACCTGCCAAATCAGCATGCAATCACACTTTGTGACTCAGAAAGTTTACCAGCCCTAATTCAAAGGGAAGGCATCGATATAACCATGTTCACTGACTGGTTTGAATTAAACAAGCATGATACAGAAGCGAATAAATACACATATTCTGAGATACCTACTCATTATGTGTGGCATGATAAAGACAAAATGTGGAAAGAACGAAAGCAGTGTAAATCCATTAGGAGGATTGTTTACTCGCATCCGGCATCTGGAGAACGATACTATCTTCGAATGGTGTTGAACATTGTTAGAGGACCTCGCACTTTTGAGGAACTCATGACTGTTAACGACGTATTATGTTCCACATTCAAGGAAGCCTGTTTTGCGTATGGCCTTTTAAATGATGACACGGAATGGACGCATGCTATATCCGAAGCAAGTGTGTGGATGTTCGGACCACAACTACGTGACATGTTTGTAACAATTTTATTGTTTTGTGATGTCAGCAGGCCTTTAAAGTTATGGGAAGAAAACTGGCACTTTTTATCAGAGGATATCCTACCCAATAAAAGGAAAATGTTTGCTTACCCCAACTTAGAGTTGACAGATGAACAACTTCAGAACTATTGTTTGCTTGAAATACAAGAGTTGTTAAATAGGTATGGAAGATCTTTAGGAGATTTTCAAGATCTACCAATGCCAGACCCAATGTTACTAACCAACATGGATAATCGGCTTATAAGAGAAGCGCTGGATTATGATATGAAGAAAAGTAAGATTGAACATCAACAACTCCATTCAATGTTAAATCCCCAACAACATTTAATCTATGAGGAGGTTATTGAATCTGTGAATGGTAAAAAAGGGAAATATTACTTTGTGTACGGACCAGGAGGAACCGGAAAGACATTTTTATACAAAACCATCATCTCAAGGCTGAGATTAGAACGTAAGATAGTTCTTGTTGTCGCATCTTCAGGTATATATTTATACTAAATTTAAACAAACAACTAACTTGGATATTTAAAAAAAATACACAACTGATTAATACCCTTAAATTGTGTAGGGATTGCTTCATTGTTGCTACCAGGCGGGAGAACGGCACATAGCCGTTTTGTTATACCACTTGAATTATTAGAAAACATCACATGTGGTATAAAACAAAACATACATATGCCAGAACTCATGCAGCAAGTTAAACTTATTATCTGGGATGAAGCTCCAATGACTCAAAGGTATGCTTTTGTGGCATTGGACAAGACGCTGAGAGATATCTTAGGATATCATGACCTTGACAGTAGAGATCGAATATTTGGAGGCGTGACAGTCTTGCTCGGAGGTGACTTTCGACAAGTGTTGCCAGTTATACCAAAAGAAAGCAGGCCAGTCATTGTTCAATAATGTATAAACCAGTCTGAATTATGGAAACATTGCAAGGTGTTTACCCTTACACGCAGTATGCGTGTCAATGAGTATAGTGAAAATGGGCTGCTTGATACTCGAAAACAGGATTTCAATAGATGGGTCCTGGCTGTAGGGGATGGCAATTTGCCAGCAAAATGCAAAGAAGTATAGGACGAGCCATCTTGGATCGACATTCCTAAAATGTTCCTAATTGAAACATGGGATTGTCCTATCGAGAAGATTGTGGCAGAGACATACCCTGATTTTACAACAAGATAGACTGATGAAGTATATCTCAAAGAAAGGTCAATCCTAACTCCTCGGAATGATGATGCTGATGCTATCAATGAGTATATGTTTAAACAGTTAACAGGGCACTCTGTTATATACAACAGCCTGAGATGAAGTTTGCAAGGCATCTACAGACAACCTAGATCAGTATGAGTTGTACCCGATTGAATTTCTAAATTCCTTAAATTTTCCCGGAATGCCCCCACATGAACTTCACTTAAAAAAGGAATTAACCATTATGCTCTTGTGTAATATCAATCCAACTAAAGGTCTGTGTAATGGAACAAGATTGCTCATCACAGATTTAGGCCAATTTGTTATTCACGCAAAGATCCTGACAGGTTCAAATATAGGAGACAATGTCATTATACACAGGATTCTACTAACATCAGCGCAAACCAAATGGCCATTTATCCTAAAACGGAGATAATTCCCAGTAAGGGCATGTTATGCGATGACTATCAACAAAAGTCAGGGCCAATCACTTAACTACGTTGGCCTCTATTTGCCTACTCCTGTGTTCACACATGGTCAACTTTATGTGGCGCTTTCTAGAGTTACCAATCCTGACGGCCTTAAGATACTAATGATTGAAGACAAAGACCCAAGACTTAAGTACTGCACACGTAACATTGTTTTCAAAGAGACTTTCAGTAACCTATCGTAGCATGTCTATGTAATATTCAAACATTAAATATAATAAAGCGTACATTTTATTTTAGATATGCATTATTTGTCTTTCCATATTCAGAGACAAGTAATAAATCTTTAATGCCAGCACCTATGCATAGTTCACCACAGTTATTTATTATTACTTTATTATTTGCCACAAACACTCCTAAGCTTTATAATATTGTTCCAACTCTTAACAGGTATCCATTATCTGTATTACCATGTTAAAAGACACATAATAAATTTTGACCACCAATACTTATTTATAGAGCATTGTTTTCTGACTTATGAAATAACCTAAAAACATAACTGAACACTCATCAAGTACTATTATTGCAGACAATATTAATAATATGCATACAAGTTCACATAAATATCTAATAAATTCAATTTATAGTTGATTAGGAGTTACATATCCTTTATTAACTTCAGGTCAGTTCAATAGTTTGATGAGCCATTTAAAAAGCAACTTTTCTAGCAACATACACATATAAACTTATTTATTATCACACAAAAAACAGCTATATGCAGTCTAAACATATGTCATTCAGCAGGGAGGTCATCTCGCACTACTTTCATATGCCCTTACACCAAGCAGCAAAATACTTTAATGTTGGTTTGTCTGTTTTTAAAGCGCATTGTCGATCAGTTGGAATTCAATGTTGGCCATATCGAAAATTCTCAGTTTAGCAAGGTTGATTAACTTTTTTCAGGTTAGCAATCAATTGACCCGAACTTTTTATTCTGAATTTCATACGACAAGCCTATTTTAAGAGAAAAATGTTGAACTGCAAGTATCAATATTTCCAAATAAAAGAATGGTTTAAATATTATAGTAATGGTTTTCCCTGTTTGCTAATATATACATATTTTAAGTCACAAACATTAACATTTAACTATGATTTTTATAGTACATATTCATATGATTTATATATTATGATTTCCAAGTTTATTTTCATTATAGGGCAAGTATGGTGATTCAAAAACTAATGAAAATATGCAAGAGATAATTACAAAACTGCGGGAAGAAAAAAGACGGATAGAAGAAAATCCAGAATTACCAATTACAAAAAACACGAAAAAATTGAGACAAAGGCTTTTCAAAGCTAGCTGCAGAAAAAAAACATCAATTTGGAATTGTCATTAGCAACACCAACAACAGCAAATGTGGAACCGTTGCAGGTTATATATCCTAACAATCATGCAGGCTATGAAGAGATAGAGTTCCTTTATGGCAGCGACTATGAAGAGCAATAATAGCGTAAAGAATAATGATACCTAAAACCAAGTGTTCAAGTAGTTTTTTTTACAAGTAATCTTCCTAAAGTTGTGTAGTCAATTTTGGTATGTTATTCTCTAAGTTTTTCAAATGAATAATGCTTAAACAACAAGTTGTATCCTATGTTGTTTGCTCAACTTTAATAAATCATAACCCAAATGTTGTTATCATAATACCAAGTCAACTAACATAAACTTTGAAAATTCAATAGTTAATAAACTGCATACCTTATTGACTATTATGCGATGAGCGTAAGCAGTTTGTTCCGCTGCCTCATTGATGAATAATCTCATTCTTCGCGTCTACTAAAGCGAAAACCCCGTCAAGCTTAAAATATCATTATAATTTCTGCTGCATTCGCTAGCCCTGCAAACTTTTAAAAAATAAGTACGGATTTTAATCCACAAACGCATATTTATAATGATATATACTTCAAATAAAATCAAACTGCGCCGTAGCTGTATTCTCTATGACAGTATGAGCAAATCTCCCATTCTTCTTACTTGCCAACTCACATATCATCACAATATCCTCAACACCCCCACCTTTTGCATCAACTAACGGCAAATCGATATTCACCTACCGATACTGCATGTATAACACGTGTCGTTATTACCTCAAATAATGATCCATAAATCATCAAACAACTACTTTTCCTATGCAAATGACTAATACCACGACTAAAACCAATATTGGCGATTTAGGCTAAATAAAATTTGTCCTACTCGGGTTATTTTGCACGTCTGTTAAATATTAGTAGTTGGTTTTTGTACATTGAAACATTCTAACCACTATTATAAAAATCTTCAATCCCTTCCAAATTTAGTATGATATTTAAAACATATACTTGATTTTCCAGATTGAATCGAAACTAACATAACACAATATCATTTATAAATCAATAAACATCCTAAACTAACAAACTAGCAATAAATTATAATATTTTAACATTCGCCCTTTCAATCTATCATATTCAAATCGAATACCTGAGATATTAGGCTCAATCGGAAGAGAATCAAGCCCTTTATAATAGCCCTCAAGAATATTTGATTGACTAACATTTATTTTGATTGATTTTGCGTTTGATTGAAAACCCTAAATCTGCTATTTGAATCTAACTGTGTGTTTTGACCGAGTGTAAGAGAGATAAATGTGTGAAATCCTGAAAGTCAAACACACACTACTTGACCATTTTCTAATAAAAGTAAATAAATAAATAAAAATAAATTATTTCTTCAAGGTAATAAAGCATTAAAACCTAAAACCATTAAAGCTGATCATTGATCGATTACATCCATTACCAATTTATTGTTATAATTATAATAACAAAGTAGCAGTCAATAAAAGCTTCCATACAACCATCAAATATACATCAAAACACAAAAAAAAAAATTCCAAAGCTTCATATTCTTCATCTTCAGACTCATCAACTTCATCCAAGTCTTCCAAGAACTCCTCCTTCTCCAACAGACTCCGACGACATAGCACCAAAAGCTGAGCCAACAAATCAATCTTCCTTCGATCCTTCAACTGTATCTCACGAAGGGCAAACTCACCGATTCTTTGCAAATGACTTTGATCGAGTAAACAACCTACCAGTCTCATCGATTGTTTGTTCCTTTTTGGCAACAACTTCCCTCAGCTGGCTACTCTCTTCTCCCATCCGCTCGATAAAACTTTTCTCCTCTGCTATGTCGTGCAAGATCAACGACTTGAAAGCATCACTAAGCTTACCGGATTTAGTGGCAGCTTTCATTTCATCGATGTTAGGTGTGGAAGACATTTTAAGATTAGGGTTAAATTATGGATAGTTGTGTGTTGATATTATGGTTAGGTAAGTATAAATAATTACAATGTAGTAACTCACAATTTGCACAAATAATCTCAAAAAAAACACTCAAGAGGTATTGGAAAATTTATTTTGGGTGTTACTGTAGCCCTTTCATATTCTTTCATGCATAAATGTGATATGCAGTATTTAGGAAGATATCTAATATTACAATTTAAACCCTTCATTTTTTTCATTGGATCTAAACCAGCCCCTATATACACAATGCATTACCATTAACATCCTAATCTTTTAATAATAATAATAATAATAATAATAACTTATAAATTATCTTTATATACCAAATGAAAATACATTAAAACTCAATATATATTTTGCATCAAATATTATATAACACAAAAAAATACTTAAGGTCAAAGTGGTAGAAAGACGGTTTGTGTTAATTGAAACTTTAAATAAAAGTAAACTAATTTAAATACAACAAGTTTATCATTTGCCATGAAATAAATATATATTTCTTTCACATATCATCAACCCAAAAACAAACAAAACATTCAAATTATTAGAACCAACAAAAGTACCTAAATTCAAATAACTACTTAAACTCATTCATCTTAATAGCATTAGCTTCTTCCTCACGGGCACCCACTTTCGCTTCATCTAACAAATTGTTTAACTCTGCAAGCAATAACCGATGCCTCTCTTGGGTTTTTCTTAAAGCTTCAAGTGACTCCAAAGCAACCCCGTTAGCACCATAAGCTTTCATGTTTTCCATCATGGTATGGTTCTTCGCTATTACCCGCCTCAAATGTTGGCAACAACCAAATAACATTTTGGATAATGCATCATCTTCACTTGCCTGTTGCACAAACCACAAACGCATGCAATTATGCAATTTTGAAGAACCAGCAACATTCGATAAATTCACTATCAACTCAAAATTTGCCATTGAAAATAAAATATATAAAAAACCAAATGGTTCTATAACTCATTATGAAACAAGCACCAAATAAATAGGCCAAACATTATTTATGTAACATACTAATATTAAAGTATTACATATGAAAAGTCTCTTTTAAATATAACATAGACTAAAATACACCGTTCGTCCCTAAAGACGGATCGCGATGGGACAAAACTCGGCCTTTTCATCACCACAGGTCCAAACCTTGGCCATTAAATGCCAGATTCGTCCTTTGACCAATAACGGCGTTGTCAACGTTCCGTTATACGCAACAAAAACCCGTAATCATGTTACTGTTGAGGGTACAATAGTCATTTTGTTTTATTTATCTTGTAGCGTCTTGTTCAATTTCCCGCCATTATGTAGAATATAACAAAGCTGTGTACTCATTGCTCATCCCCAAACTTGTTTTGGAAGCCTACCCAGAAAACCCTAATGCAATGTCTATCATCAAATCTAATAATCTGAGTAAGAAAATAACAAACAACCACCTTGGATTTACTCTGTGGCGAGTAAGGGATTATCCTTTATATGATGATCGTGAAACGGAGGAAAGAGCTGCAATTAGGAGATATTGTAAGTCTTTTTTGGTTAGAGCCTATTACAATCATATGTCAGTATGACTGATTAAGTTATTCCCGTTTTAGGTAACTTTAGCTTAACAATGTTTTTGTACATTTTTATACTGGGGTGAACTTTGGATCGTTTAGCATGATGTTCCATTATGAAGGTACATTCAAATACTTTCGAGGTAGGATATATCAAGGAGGCAAGAAATGCCTTGTTGATCTTGTGGAAATAAAAGAGGTATCTGTTGATGAAATGGATGCTCTCATGACCCAAATCGGTTATGAGTGCGGACAAACCAATTATTTCTACTTTCTTAAGCACAGGTTGTACATTATACGACGGTTTGTTTTCTTTGCGTGAAGCTGCTAATGTAGACTTGTTGAAAGATGTTGTCATATAGCATAAGCTGATAGACGTGTATGTTGAAATAGGGAAGACTAGATTAGAACTTTTTGAAATGTCCCCACAATCAATTAAGACTGTGTTTTGGGAGATGGATGAAGATAGGAGAAAAGTTGCTACTGTGGCTATTCAATCCTGTTGTAGACGGTTGGTGTTAGATGATATAGATAATGAACCTGCCCTAGATCCGTTTATCCAACTTACACAATTGCCTGTAGACATAAATGGTATTGATGAATCTAGCAATTTGCCAAACATTGAGCCACTCTTTTCCACCTTAGACTGCTCATTTGCTAGCCAACCTATTCATAACAGTGAGCGTGCTTTAGTAGTTATTGATGAGGACAATGTTATAAAGGAGCCTGATAATGTTGAGGTTAATCTATTTAGAGTGAGTCAGGGGAAGCACTTAGACAAAGTTGGAACAACACTAGTTGATGTCAATAAGACTTTGAGGAGCACTGAAAATTTTGAGGTTAATATGTTTCATCGACTCGGAGAAGCATTTACACAAAGCGGTGAGCACTAGTTGATGTCAATAACAACTTTGAGGAGCCTGATGTGGATGTAACTCTGTTTCAATTGACTCAGGATAACATGGAAGAGGATCTTGTTGTTGATGTTACTCTGTTACAAGCGAGTCACACTAGTGACTTTGGCAATGCAGTTGAACCAAATGAAGAGAACACTTGTGAAGAGAATGATGCACAACTTGGTATGGTACAAGTAGGTCAGAGTAATGATTTAGGTGAAGAAGGAACAACCAGTAATGTAAGTGATGATGGCGGTTGGTAAATGATTTACTTGTGATGGTTGATGATGTATTTTGCAGTGACCATGTTAGTTTCCAACACGCAGAATTTGATAATGGCGTCTATACCACTTTTTTCTATCTTTGGTGTCACACCCCCAAATTACCTGTTTTGCAGCGGAATGGAATTCCTGAGGGATGACTGTCATAGCATCAAAGTTACATTTATATCGAACGACCTAAAGTGTCGTTTTGAAAATATTGTTTGATTAAGTAAAATAATCAGAGTTTACAAAACATAGGTCCCAAAAATTTCCAATATACCAAAATGAGTTTGTTACAATCAAACGATAGTTAAGTGCATAAAATATATGTGAGACGCGTCGTCATCGCGACTCTATGATAAGTCCACATGCATGCCATGAAGTGAATGCCTTAGATACCTGAGATAAAACATGCTAAAAGTGTCAACACAATGGTTGAGAGAGTTCATAGAGATTGGTTGAATTGTAAAGCCTTTAAAGAATGTTCATGCAGCAAAGGAAAAGTTTTGGTCATATAGAATAGTCCACAAAGCAAAGGCATTGCAAATCCACTCAGTTCCAAGTTCCGCCCATACAAAACTTGCAACCTGTGTGTTCACAACCCACTGCCAAAAGTAGTATGTCTAGAAGTTAAGTGCACGCTATCATAATAGTCCACAAAGCAAAGGCATTGTAAATCCACTCAGTTCCAAGTTTCGCCCATACAAAACTTGCAACCTGTGTGTTCACAACCCATTGCACAAAATATAGTGTGTCTAGTGGTCAAGTTTACGCTGTCATAATAGTTCACCATATAGCACCACGTATATAATAATGTATGCCAGGCAAAGCCCCTAGAATAAATAATATGCGTCCCGTAACATAGTGGAAGAGAGGTTGGCCGACCTCTAATAGCGCTATCCATACTACCTACTAATAGGAGACTAACAATGCGAATGTACGAACAGTACATCATACAACTATTATATAAAATTAAGAACACTCCGAACATGGGAGAATTTGCCTTTGCTCCGAACAGGGGAGACTTAGATTGAAAATGCTCCGTTCCCATAGGGAGACATTCTGCTCCGGACCGGGGAGGCTTAAGGTTGCTCCGAACAAGGGAGACTTTGTACGCTCCACCAATAAGGCGAGACTTTATAGTGATACTCTGAATAGGGGAGACTTTATAGTGATGCTCCGATCATGGGAGACTTTAGGTCAAGATCATAGCACGTACGGTTCAATAAGTTCAAACAAGTCATAAGTTTGTATTTAAGTTCAAGAGTTCCGTTCAAAAGTTCGTAATTAAGTTCAAAGATTTAAGTCGAGTTCAAAAGTTCAGAACAGTCAAAGAGCTCGAATAATATCAAAAGGTTCAAGATAGTCGAAGCGTTCAAAATCACGTCAAACAAGTTTAAAATATATCAAAAGGGTCCTTTACAGGTAAAAAGAGTTCAACTATATGTCAAAAAGTTCAAATCAAGTCCAAAGTGTTCACTTATATGTTAAAGGGTCCGAATCAATTTAAAAGAGCTCAAATATACATGTCGAAGGGTTCAAAATCAAGGAAAGTGTTTCAACTAATAGCGTTCATAACATAGTGTCAATTTAGTTCGGGCATAATCTATGTAGGATCGATATATTATTGTGTTGATGATTCGGGTGGTCTTGGATGATCAAAATGCATGTTTGCCATTAGAGAGAGAAAGTAGATAGAGAGGGTGTTCTTGCTAGAGACTTGGTTCACAAAATATGGAAGGTTAGATTATGAGAAGCACCACCCCTTCCATGGATGGAAGGAGTATTTATAGTTACATGAAATACGACCTCCTATCGGCCTGTGGATCAGGTATACAGTGGGTAAAGACCCGTTCTTCCTCCACGGTGTTACACTATGCTAAACTAAACTAATAACTAACTAATAAACTGATAAATAAAGTAACTAATGATATGTCTACGAGCTAACTTATGCTAGATAATATTTGGGGTGACCGACACTTTACTTATGGAATTTCCAATTCCTAACAATCTCCCCCTAAGGGAGGTCACCCCATGTTTTATATTTTGAATCCTAGCATTCTGTTCTTGACTTTGTTCTTGAGCTCGTAGACTTCAATTCTTCAATTCCGCAATCTTTGTGCTTTTGTAGTGCAACTTCAAAGTCCGAGTGCTTTGTACTTTCAGTGGAGGTCTTTGAACACATCCACATCTTTGATGATCTTCGAGCTTTCATTGAGATCATTAGCCACAGTAAATCTCTGGATCACCCTTTTTGTTTTGCCATCATGTGAAGTTGTGACTTTAGGACCGACATGCTCACACTTTTGAATCATGACATCTTTTCATCAGAGTAGCGGAAGCCTTACTGGTTCATGATATTTGCGGCGAAGGCGAAGCATAGTATGAACATATCAGAGCCAGGTTATGTAGATATGCACCAGTCATGATTTCTTCAAATTAAGTGTAGATGCTGTGAGCATGCGGCTTTGGATTGACTCCTCAATTACGATCGGTACCGCCCAAATGTACCTACAAACAACAGTTAGCAATAAAACACACAAAAGTGTCTTTGATCACTTTCGTTGAATTGAGGTACATGGCCCACGGTTCCCCGTTGATCAGTACAAGTACTGCCTGTTATCAGGTAGGATTCCGAGGAATCTCCTTGATAGGGTTTCGCAGCTGCTCTAGCCGTTCTCAAACCGGAACGTCTCAAAGAAGACAACACGGAGTGAGTGAACCAGCGAATTGAGATTCACTGATTGATGAAAATTGATTTGAAAAAAAATAGCGTATTGCTTAGAAGAAAGAGTTTTGCAATACGACGAAGGTTTTATGAGAAAGATCAATTTTCAATCAAAAATACTTTTTGTATTTGAAAATAGTATACATTCAATGTGCTAGAGAAAAGAAGAGATTCGCACATCGAATGGTTTTTCCAAAAGTACTTTTTCAATCAGAGATACTTTTTGTGTTTGAAATATGAATACACATTCGACGTGCTAGAGAAAAGAATATTTGCACATCGAATGGTTTTTCCAAAAGCATTCGTCAATTCCATTCCTGGACCAAGGTTGATTCAAGATTGAATCTCCCCATCGTTTCTATCAAGTTGTCACAAGCTTGATCTTACGAGAAGATCTCACATGTCACCCACCAAGAGCTTGTTTGATGTTGGCTCTAGAAGGATTTCCATCTTCATTGTGAATATTTTTACATATCACTCGGATGTTCTGGCAATACCACAAGGATAAAGCGTAGGACTCTTAATATATTCTTACTTTCCACATTGTGTGAAACAGCAAGCCTTCAGGAATATTGTGTCCTAATGAGATATTGTGGATGATCTCTTGGCTCTAGACTCAATTGTGCACATTTGGTTCCTATGCCGGAGACTAGGGAGAGGGTCTCCTTCTTCAATATCAACAATCTCTAAGAGAAAGTCGATAGATTATGTCGGTTCCCCGTGAGAATGAAACAAGCCCTTTTAAGAGGAACTTGAGTAGCTTGGGAAGTTAGTGCAGTCGTCCACGGGTCCATGACGTCTTATTTTCAATACCAGTGTTACCTTAGTAAACACCAGTAGCATATGTATTGAACCCGGTTTCTGCCCTAAGGTTGAATTATTGGAGGGCTATTTCTTTTCACCCTTTTTCACATTCAATTATTTTTCATTCTTCAACCCCTTCAGTGCTTACCGAGACTTCATAACTAGAACCTTGTTGGGTTTATTCAAGATCTAGCTCTGTCTCAGTCGGCACTCTTCCCATATCTCATTTTTCTCCTTTTTTCATCATACCTAAGGACTTCTACACTATCTAGTGGATTGTCCCTGGGTAGATCCCTCCGGTTCTGGCGGATCGTGGGAACGAATACCTAACCTAACCATCCTTATAACACCATGCATAAAGTAAATTGGTCGGTCTTTTGGTATTGTTCTTTTCTTCTTGAAACCAATTGAAAAATCATTTGGAAAAAACAATCAAGGTACTTGTGATACGAGATCAAAGCATTTTGTACCTTAATAGTTTTGATCATTTAGAAAACCTCCCCCTCAACATGTGCATATGATTTAGAAATTGTTTATCACATGGAGGCAAGAGGACTTTGAAATATTTTCTTTGATCACAATTTTCATAGAAAAAGCCATTTTATTTTCTTGGTAAATTCTCCCCCTCAATATGTGCATAGGATAAGAGAAATCATTTTAACACATAGAGGCAAGAGTTCTTTTGAAGCACATCCACGAACACAAAAGCCATTTAAGAAACCATTCGCTCCCCTTCAATATGTGCTTCGAGATTCGAAAGCGTTTAGCACATATGAGAGAGCAGCCTGCACAATTGAATCAAAACGATCATCATTATCTCAAATTTCATAATTAAATCACAAATTCTCCCCCGATCAAAAATATCAAACCCTTTGAGATTTTGGATCTCAAGTGATTTAATCAGGTTTAAAAAACATGGGAGAATATGTGGCCTGGTTTAAATACTCATCATGTTTTTGGATAAATCCTCCTCCTCAACATGTGCATTGTGTATTTTAAATCGTTTGGCACATGGAGGCAGGAGTGCCTTTGAAGGACTAAAATCAATTCCATTTAAACAGATAAGAGATTTAAATCACGATCTCTCCCCCGATCAAAAAATTCAAACCAATTGAGATTTGTGATCTCAACTGATTTAAATCATTTAGAAAAATTTGGGGAAAGACGTGGCACGATTTAATTTTGAAACATGACAGATACGGAACAGTTTTAGACATTAAAGATTGTTAGTGTCAGGTATGATTGTTTTAAGAGACCTTTAAGTAAAATAAAACCATTTCACAATCAAACAAGAACAGAAAAAATTTCATTTTGAAAGATCTTGATTCTTTAGAAAAATCATACCATGACATAACATTAAATCTTTAGATCACCACTTACTTTTGTACAAACAGACTTTTATGAAGAAATATCGTTTGAAAATATTTTATTTTAAATCACTCTCCCCCTCAATCGATGACTGTAGTCGTTGATTGAGTGACTTTAGTTTTGATAAAATGAAGTCCGGTGATTTTCAAAATTTAATCCAATTAATTTTCAAAACAATATTTTCCATTTTCAAAACAATTTATTCAAATTTTTCAAAATTGTTTAAAAATGGTATCCTGCACAAAGATACGTTAGTGGTTGAGAAGCTTTTGTTGTTGTTGCTGAGGGTTGGAAAAAAAACCGTCTGCAAATGCAGTGAGACTTCTTACGTTGCATTTTAATGCCAACTGAGGTCAAATTAA
Source organism: Chrysanthemum makinoi (assembly GCA_910596185.1). Classification (NCBI taxonomy): domain Eukaryota; kingdom Viridiplantae; phylum Streptophyta; class Magnoliopsida; order Asterales; family Asteraceae; genus Chrysanthemum; species Chrysanthemum makinoi. The sequence continues at coordinate 109,408,606 of OU343221.1, forward strand.
GCTCCGTTTCTTCACTTGCTGAAGAAAACCATCTGCTGACGCAGTGAGACCTTTTACGTTGCATTTCATGCCAACTCTCCATTGAAGTCAAATTAAGCCCCGTTTCTTCATTTGTCAACCCAAGATATAGTTACCCTTTCCTTTCGGCATCCAATCATCATATTATGTGGGATCCGGATCGGGAACATTCTTATACCAAAATACCTGCATACGTTAGTGAACACAAACAGATATATGGTGGTCGACATCACCCAAATAGAAATCGACTAATAACAGTCAATTCAACATATCAATCAGATCATATAAATGTATGGGAATAATGTGTTCATCAAACACTAATCATCTAATCCTAGCAATCATATCCTAGGCACCTATTCCTTCAACATAGGTTAACATCATTTTTAATTAAGCATATTAGGATAATTAAGAAAGCCCGTTAGATGATGTAGATTTGAAAAACATTATCCCCCTCAATCCATGACTCATTTTATGAAAAGTTTAAAAGCGCTGAAGTCATTGATTGAGTTTTCAATTTTACAAAAACTCTGAATCTGATTGTTTTTAAAGCAACTCATTTTCCACCATTTTTGAAAACCACAAATATTTTTCTGAAGAATTTTAGACGGAAAAACATTTGTGTAGAAACAGCAGTCATTCGACATACTTTCCTCAATATGTTTTAGGATAAGTGCATGAAATATTTAAAAAATGGTTTAGCGCTGCACTTTCCTCTTTGAAGAGCGGGTTGCTATCAAAAATAATAGCAAGCCATAGTTTAAGCCTGGGTCACAGTCTGAAATAACTGTAAGCCATTTGATTTGTGACATGTTTTGAAAAGAATATTTACACCTCCCGCTCGAACTTCATCTATGGTCCCGTGCCATTATTGAATGACATTTCTAAGACCGTAGATGTTATCGAAACCAGAAGACATGTCATGAGAAAACAATATTTTTGGTATTTTTCAAATTTTCTGATTTTTATGGGTTTTTGTTGGTTTTATATTTTTCTATTTTGTTTTGCTGGTTTTATATTTTTGTATTTTGTTTTTGATAAATATATACAGAGATAGAGAAGATGATATAGTAAAAGAAGATGATGATACGAGTACCGAGATAAGGATATCAAGCAGCCCCGTTGAAGAAGATAGAAGTCATCATCTCTTAAACATTCACCACCAAAGCAAATTGAGGCTCCAGAATAGAAGACAGAACATGAGCCTTTGAGAAAGAGAGACTTTGGCAGCTTCCCCCTAAACCGAAAATCCATTAGATGAGCAGATTCGAAGCTTTATTTCAAGCTTGCTTTAGCCAGATGCACAAAGAAGCACACCATTATCATAAATCCCGCTGCTCCTTTTAAGAACGATAATCTAGATTCTTTGTTCGGGGTTATATCATCAACAAGAACAACAACGTATCATCCCACTCTTTAAATTACTTCTCATATTTCACTACCACTGAAGTCTGAAGCAATCCATTCCAAAAGGTGTCAAGAGAACAATTCCATCAAGTAGTTGAATTGATGCAGTCAGCCTCTTTGTATAATGCTCAAGAACTCTCCCAAATACACATCATGAGCGGAATGAAAACACCTCCCCATGTTCACATTTTTCTTTCCTGATGATCGTGTATGAAGTTCAAGAACCCGAAGTACACCAATACCCAAGAGCTCTCTCGAATACACATCATGAGGGGAATGAAAACACCTCCACAATGTTCACATTTTTCTTCCCTGATGATCGTGTATGAAGCTCAAGAATTCGAAGTACACACATTCCTAACGAAAGAATAACTGATAACACCTCCCTCATGTCATACATTTATCTCCCCTGAACATGTCATACTTTTGTACCTCTTTTATCTTCAGAAACTTTCTCTTACATCTATTCCCCCACGTAGTTGGAACAAGAACACTAGAAGCTACTAGATACACTGAGTTTCTATGCGGTCATGACATTTGTCTTCCCGGGATAACTTCAATCACTTAGAAGTATTAAGTTCATCATGTGTACTCGTTATGCTTTTATATGTTTGTCTCCTTCCCCCTTTGCTAGTTTAGACACTTCATAATCAGCAACATAGTATAAGCCCAAATACTTGAAATATTTATGAGAAGGACACTTGAACTCTTGTGAGAATCAACTTGCTGAAGACTCTCTCTGACTATTTTTATCAACCCTCATGTAGACAATATGAAGTGACCACTGAAGAAGAAAACCCGATATACCATACTTGAAACTGAAGTCAACTTCCCCACATTTGTATCTTAACCTTGCACCTAATGACGGAAGAACGGTGTCGAGAATTTATGCTTCAAGCAAATCTCTAAGTACTCACTACCCAAACAAAGTATGAGACATTAACACCTCTTGTGATTATCCACACCGTCATATGCTTGTGACACTGAGTAAAACAAAGTAACTCCTAATAGTGATAGTTAACCAGGTCTTCAACCATCCACCTCGACTGCTGGTAACTAGATAAACCAAGTCTTCAACTCAAATTCTTAAGCCCGAGCAAGTTATCAAATAAGAACACGCCTTTGTGAAAGTCAACTTCAATCTCAAATAAGTGATAAATGATTAACTCCGAAGTAATCAACTTGTGTCAAATGTCCAACACGTGAATAAATGTACAACCGGATGTACATTGACCCACTTAATGAATCGGAACAAATGATACCTCAACATCAATTCCATCTTCCTAAAGATATACATATAGAGACTGATCTGGAAGATTCACCAATAATGTCTTCAAGCGGATGAGGTAGTCATTTTCCTTAATGTTCATGTGGTTGATTTACAGAGTGCACAATAATCCGTGAAGATTTGGTAAAGGAATACCAAAGAATCATTTTCATGAACAATAAACCGTGAAGATTTGGCAAAGGAATACCAAAGAGCGGATTATTATTCAATAGTGCAACTGCAATATTACAATAGTCAAAATCAACGCCTCGAGGAATAACTGGAGATTGGGTTTCTCGAGGAATCACTGCTAAAAAATATGAGCAAGTCTAATTGGGGATTGAATCTGACTTATCACTATCCCCCAATTAGTGCTCTCCCATAAACCGACAATCTGTTTGATAAATGCCCAGATTAAGAAGAAGTCTTTAGATAATCAAATGCAACTCATCTTTAGTCTTCTAACATGTAACAGAGACTGTAGAACTGACTGTAGACTCGACCTTCTTCAAGATTGTCCGAATGGGGAATAGAGTGTTAACATCTTCAACTCACAGCAAAAAGCATCCCAATTAACTTACATCTTGCAAATCCCCTTAACTAAAATCCCTCCCAATCAAACAAGAACAGAAAGATGTTCATCAAGGAAATCAGCAATCAGGCCGCAACGAACACACAAGATGGTAACACCAAACTACCAATCACATCAAACAAGAACAAAGAGATTGTTCGGAATTATCATGTTGATGTATACGTGAAGCATTAACCGGAAGCACTTTGTCGATAAACTCATCAATCCGAGTGAAGATGTCAACCAACGGCTCTTAGAAGAAACTACATGTGAAGATGATTCGATAAGAAGAGTCTCGGTTCTTACATGAGTTAGGAGCCGTTTGACCATATATTCTCAAATATCAATCAACCATGCAAAAATTCACACTTCTTCTCCCCCTCAAGAATTGCATACGGAGATGCCATTCTTGATTAAGTAAGTGAATATCATCCAAAAGTATTCTATTCACACTTCTCCCCCGCAAAATTTAGCACGTGATGTCGCCATCTTCATTATATTGAGCAAGTGGAATATGAAAACAATCAATGGTAGCCCGGTTCACTTGATGACTGAAGCACATGGAAAAAGTATGAAGCATGTTGATGAGAATGGTCATAATAAGAAGATTTCTCTTCTTTAGAATATAAAGCGCACTGAAGCGTACACTTTTCTTTTCTTTAGAGTACGAGGCCTGAACTGATGTGTTCATACGTCATTATGTTGAAGTACGAGGCCTGAACTGATGTGAACAGACGTCATAATCTCTCTCTTTTCAACTCTCTTAGCAAAACATGTAATCATCACCATTAACATTCAGTAGGCTCTTTGTAGTGACAGCTGATGGAGAAAACCCAATATGATGAATTTGACCCTGAAGTAAACTAACCTGAACTCGTGACTTAAACTTGCACATATGAAACAAAGAGCGGTGCCGATTTCCATTAGTATCTCTATGTACTCTATACTCTTCAACCAACCAACCATCAAGTATAAGACGTACATTACCTCTTGAAAATCCACAATTAAATGTGACACTGAGCACTACAACGTAACTCCTTAAAGTGATAGTTATTTTGTAGTGGTATGAGCCCAATTCCCCCAAGTGGTAAAAGAAAAGGTAAAAGACACCCAACAATAACTAGATTTCCAAGTCTTCGTTTTTGATAATAAGCTTGAACAAGGATCATGAAGAATCTTCATCCATCCATCCCCGATACCTTCAGATACTAAGTACACTCGCCCGTGATATTTCACTTCAACCTCAAATAAATAATAGTGAATTCACCCCGTTGTCACATCTTCTGGTTAAAAGCTCAACTCTAGCCTCCTTTAACGTTTTAAGTGAACTCTGATAATGGTTTCATCCCGACCGTGGTTTAGTGAGCATACCCCCGTAAAATCATGTAATAACGAAACTGCCATGAAGACAATCCAAACACACACCCAATTCATGAAGTACACCCTTTTATCCCTTCTTTGAAGCAGAAACCGTAGCACCAGCATCAAATGAGATCCCGAAATACACTTTCCTTTCTCTAGGATGGTTCCATCAATACGGGATTTTACAATTCTATGGTTTAAACCGAGAAATAGGTTCTTTCGCGGGATTTTACAAAACCAAGAATAAACCGTAAGATAGATCCGGAAATGCACTTTACTTTTACCAGGATGTTTCCATTGTTAGGGGATTTTACAAGTCTATGATTTAAACCGAGAAATAGTTTTTTTCCCGGGATTTTACAAAATCAAGACAAAACCGTAAACAATGTCAGCTTGAATGAATTATAACAATTTTGGTTTATGTGAATATCTGTTTTAGGGGAACATGCAGCGGTTCATCAACGAATCATTTACCAACATCAACACCATTATCAACAATCCAATAAATACTTTGATAAACACATCATTCACGCATTCTTTCGGCTATAGCAGTGATAACATGGAGAAGTGAACCCGATATGCCAAACTTGATCATGAAGTAAAATTCCCCAGAATTATTACTTAAACTTGTACTAATCCTCGTGAACAAGAAAAGGTGTACCCAATGTACAAAACCTCTTGACATTCTCAACTGAGTGAGACACCGAAGTGATAGCTTCGTTGTGGGTTAAGTGAGAAAGAATCAAAAACGCAACTAAATAGCCAAGTCTTTATCACTCTCTATAAACGCCCAAACAAGTCATCTTCGCGGAAGGGTAGAAAGAAAGAAGACGATTTTTAAGTAAACGTGCCCGGAAAACGTCACTTCAAATCCAAATAAGAAATACCGAATAAACAACCCCGAAGTCCACATTGTTCAACCATCAACTCAAGCCGAGACACAATATTTTCCGTGAAAATGCATACACCAAAGTATCAAACCCTCATAACCCATCAAATCTCATCATCACACCAAGTCTCATCATCAAGACTTTTTAACAAATCTTATAGAATTCAAATCTCATAAACCTCATATCATCAATCTCATTTTTGTCAAATCTCATCAGTCGCATATTAAACAATTATGAGAAACCCATACCAACAGTAGCCGTAAACAAATGTATCATCCGTTGAACGTTTAAGACCAAACAAAACTCATTATCAAAAAGTCCATTCATGATTCATTCGAGGCCCATGTAAGCAAATTCGAAATAATCAATCCGAAATCCATTGATCCTAATCCAATATTCTCACGGCTCAGTTAATCCAAGACTTATATAATCACAAAATGCATAAGGAAGCCCATGATAATTGCAAGACCAAGTACTCCTTAACAAATTCCAAGCCAGTCCAAATGATATGAGATACACGAACATAATATCACTAATTCTTTTCTCATATGTAACCATATTTTTAATTCATGTAGCCATCTCAAATAATCACACATAAACGTTCAATAACATAAGTGTTCAAATGAGATATCCAAGGCCCAAGAGCTTTAACATAAATGTTCGGCCCAATGAGATCACTTACTAACCCTAATACTCCGGGTATAAGACTCAACAAATCTCAACCCTAACCCCTGATATCATTAACACGCCCCTCTCCAAAAACATCACACACTACTCACTTAACAAATCCACAAACCCTAAAGTCTCTCTCAAAAAAAATACCGCCCCCATCTATGTTAATCTCAACAATCTCAAAATAGATCTGGGAAATAAACAAATCGATTCTCATCCCATTTAACCCTAAACACTCAGTGTTTATCACTCTTCACAAATCATACTTAGCCAAATCATGAGAAACCCTAATCATATTCCAAAAATATACGCCTCCCAATCTTCATAAAAAAAAGGATACAATAAATCCGTCTAGTCCCAATCCAAATCAGAACATCAATTATGTTAAGCAAAAACACGCTCACCACAGGGATGGTTTTGAGCATCATTGATTCGCCACAGGGATGGCTCGAAGTGAGTGATTCGACATAGCCACAGGGATGGCAAGAATCGAGACATATTCCAGGTAGGTATGAGCTTTATTTTTGTTATTAACGAATTAAAGAAACGATAATAACGACAATGTTATGAATCGTTCTTTTAGAGTTCGAATATCAAATAGAAGCATAGCTTCAAAAGAATGATCAGTGATGACTTCATATCGTGAGATAGTCTTAGCCTTGACTTGATGTTACAATACATATCACGAATAAGATTCAGAGGTCAAACCCATTTGATTTATTGTTATATTGATTTTCTGTATAGAGTTTTGTTTGTTTGAGAGTTGAGGAGTGAATGAGAGGGTTATGGGATGAGTCAAGGTCTAGGATTTGTTGATTTGGACTTTGGATTCAGTCGAGATATGTATATATTCCGCTCTTGCTTTACTTAAAAACGTTGGACTGATGATGTTTTTGCACTGAGGTCGAGATGTTGGTAAATGGTGTTGGTTTTGTGGTCGTGGTCAATCCTTCTTTTCATTTTCTTTTCTGTCTGTCAAGTCGCTAAATGCTTTTCAAAGCAAGTCGCTACCCGGTATTTTTCAAAGCAAGTCGCTACCCTACGTGACAAGTCGCTAGGGTCATGAGTCAATAAGCTAACCAAAGATTTCAAAACAACTCGCTACTTGATAAATATCAAGTCGCTAGGCAGTCTTAAACCAACTCGCTACACATTTTTCAGAAAAAGTCGCTATGTACAAGGTACAATGAACCTGGACATATTTTGAGGTTAAGTCGCTTTTGACTTGTCAACAGCCACAACTCGCTATCAAATAACAGATGGCAACTCGCTAACAAGCATAACAAGCCATTTTCCGACCAGCAAACCCAGAAAAAAAACTGCAAATGAATATATCATTTTGACCATGTTTGACTGCATTTAGACACAACAGATATTGACCTCATACAATTCACAGTTTTTGGTACAAAGAAACAAGTCACAATGATGCTGTTTTGGACATATGACACAAGACAAGATATTTTTACCCAAGGACACATAACACATCAAATACTGTTGGACAATGACAAAAAACAGATGACTTTACATACCAAAAGGACATATAAAAATTAGTTAAAAACTGTTTTACCAAAACACACGGAAACAAATTTATTCCGACCATAGAACAAGTAAAAACAGTTTTTAACAAGGTACAAAAGACCACAATAAATCAACAAAACACAATAACCTTGGCTCTGATACCATTTGTAGGATCGATATATTATTGTGTTGATGATTCGGGTGGTCTTGGATGATCAAAATACATGTTTGCCATTAGAGAGAGAAAGTAGATAGAGAGGGTGTTCTTGCTAGAGACTTGGTTCACAAAATATGGAAGGTTAGATTATGAGAAGCACCACCCCTTCCATGGATGGAAGGGGTATTTATAGTTACATGAAATACAACCTCCTATCGGCCTGTGGATCAGGTATACAGTGGGTAAAGACCCGTCCTTCCTCCACGGTGTTACACTATGCTAAACTAAACTAATAACTAACTAATAAACTGATAAATAACGTAACTAATGATATGTCTACGAGCTAACTTATGCTAGATGATATTTGGGGTGACCGATACTTTACTTATGGAATTTCCAATTCCTAACAATCTACTTACGCGCATATAGAGTGAAACAAAAGATATTTAAGTTCATATAAATGTAAAGTAAAAGCAAGTAGTTGAGCATGTATCTCCCCCGAAGAGTTTATAAAACAATTAAACGAGTAAAAGTGGGGCTACGAACTCACCTGATGCAATGATTATGATGACAAAAGTAGATATACTGAAATGAGGTGCGATCTCTATCCGCAACCTAATATGAATGATGAGTTCTAATGTAAGTCATAAAACAATGTCGTACATGCAAATTCACATGATATCCATACCACTTGTACATTTTTGGAAATGAAGTTTATCGTCGAAATATATGTTTTTGACATCTCGTCATGTTATAAAATACTTTACAAGTATTTACGTTGAAATGATATCCTACGATAGTCATTTAGTGATTTATTAAGAAATTATAGTTTTTCGTCGTAAAACAATATAATTTGACAATTTCATGAAAGTGACTAAATGGCCTCAAAAAGCTAGTCGTAAAATGGTGCACATCGAGTGTTAGGAAACAAACTCAAAGGTTTTGGAAAGCTTGTAGCATTATCTCAAAGTTTTAGCTTTTAAGTTTTTATCATAGAGGTCTCGATCATGGAGAAAAACATAGGTAAAGTAGGGTACTTGTACCAAAAATATTGTTTAAGGGTAACTTTCGGCAAAGTTTGAGTGACCGTATTTTATTCGTTACAACTCCGTTTGACGAACGGTTGGATGTTTTGGAAAATAGACTAGGCGAACTTACTTTTACTAGAAGACATCATTTTATAAAAAGTATTCCATCGATGTTAAAAACGACCCTCAACATGGTCATTCGCGGCCGTAATTTTTGGCTATTAGAAAATATATTAGTTATGCTTATATGAAATAGTTACGACAACCTTGTTTAAACGCGTGTAATTTAGTCGTTACAAGTCCGTTTTCTACGTTTTATATATCCTTAGCTTCATGTTAAAGTATACTAATATATTTTTGATAAATCGACTCATTTGATAACGCTTAAGACTCATTTTTGACTCGTAAAAGTTTGGGACAGCATGCTGAAATTTTCTGAAAATATTGTTTTCGTCGTTAAACTTGAAAATAGCATAACTTCTTCGTTATAACTCCGTTTTAACCCATTCAAGCGGCCACGTTTTCGTTTTAAAGTATATTTTCTGAATATCTAGCCCAAAATATTTTGTAAACTGTCGAAATTTCCAGAATTAACAAAAATGATCAGACCCTTATATATTGTTGTCGAAATGGATTTTTCTCGCGTAATACTTATTCTAACCACTTCAAACCAACGCCAAAGCTATTCTAAACCTACCATACACCTTCTTAGGGTGTCATGGGTTCCTAGACATCATCAAAAATGATATGTTTCAAGGGATAATTATAGGATGATATATATTCATTATAAGTACTTAAAAACAAATAAAGTGATATAGATAATCATATAACTTGCATGTTTTCCTCAAGCATGATAAAATGACCAAAGTATGAATATGACAGATAAAAATGATCATGAAATGCTTACTAGTGAAGTGATGAGGTTTAAAGAACAAGGTTTTATCCTAATACCCTAGGTTTTTATCTTAAAACCTTGATTAAGAGTATATTAGAGTTGTATAAATAACTTGCTCTTGCAAAAATATGGATTCCTTGATGGTTCTTCCTTATGGCCGGTTCCAATGGATGAAAAAGGAGAGAGTATATTTGATTTTTACCTTAGGATATGTTATGTATGTTTTTAATTTAGTATAATATGAATACTTGCAAATATCTATCCTAAAATATGAGTATGTGTACTATGGTAAGAAGATTTTTATGAAGACTATGATGAGTCACTAGATTATGGTCGGCAAAGGAGAAAAAAAAAGAAAGGTGGTGCAATTTGGATGATAAAGTGTATAAAAGTGTAAGTATAATAGGTAATTTGTATGTATAATTAAGTATTTAGGGTAACGTTAGCTAAAAATAAATTTTAATGGAACAAAATAAAATACATCGATGTCATAAAAATTATAAAAATACATTTCTTACAAGAATTGAGTGAAATAATAATTATCAAGTAGTATTTACGAAAACCGTCGTAATTATATATATACATAACAATTTATATACAAAATAAATTGAAAACATCGGGTAAACTAATAATATAATTTTTATAGTCTTAAAATGAGTATAAAAATATATTAGGATTATTTTTGGAAGTGTCGGATCAAATATTCAAAATAAATGATTGTACGATAGCGTTTATTTAATAAGAAAAATATACGTTAATGAAATATAATTTTTTCTCTGGGAATGAATAGTGTTTCGTGAATAGTAAAATTTTAAAATATGTTCTCAGAATATCAACTCGACTTCGAAAACGATGAATAGTAAAATGATGAATAGTAACCGATGAATAGTAAATTCCCGAGATGAATAGTAAAATTTAAAAAATGACTGGAAATTGAGAATTGTGACAGCTGGTCAGGAGTTTGGTACTGCAGGGGAAGTAAAAAACCTAGTAAGAGAGCATTCAATAGAAACTAGGAGAGAGTTGTTTTTTGTGAAGAATGACAAAACAAGAATAAGGGTCAGGTGTAGGGTTTATGTTCCACTTTCAGGCCCAACTGAAGGTCCTGGACTGGATATAGGCCCATCTAGAAGTCCATTAAGCAGAAGGGGTACAAATGCATTGCTTTCTGGCAAAAAGGACCCTTCACAAATACTCTGCCCATGGCTATTGTTTGTTGGCAGGAATGGTGAGACAGGTCTCGGTCGGTCAGAACATATAATAAGCAACACACTTGTTTGCAATCAAGGGAAGTCAGAGCTTTTGACCTTCGCTATATCTCATGAGACAATTACAGCACAAGTTGAAACAAATCCACAGCTTACTGTCAGTGCGTGCATAATAAACTTACCAACCAATACGACCTTCAAGTGTCCCTGCAGAAGGTTTTAAGGGCCAAAAACCTAGCAATAACAGCCATCAGGGGTCAATTCAAGCTACAATTTACCATGTTGAGAGATTATGTTCAAGAGTTGCATAAGACAAACCCTAATACAACAGTGGTGATGAATGTAGAACGACCTCCGGATGAGTCTCTTCCAACCAGAGAATTCAAGAGAGTGTATGTTTGTTTAGGTGCACTGAAGCAAGGATTTAAAGATTGTGGGAGATCGTTTTGGGGTGGCTTTTCCAATTCGTGGTCCTTTCAATGGTCAACTGATGACAGCTGTGGAAATTGATAGCAACAATGGTATATACAATTTCGCTTATGCTTTTGTTGATTCAGATAACATAGGATCATGGACTTGGTTTCTTCATTGTTTATCTGATGATATAGCACTTGGGCCAATTTCAAGCATCACTTTTATTACTGACATGAATAAGGTACTCTCTTACTCTGTTCATGAATTTAAGTCTCTCTGTTTTGAAACAGACATTAAACATATTTGATTTTGTGCAGGATATAAGTAGAGCTTTAGCAGAAGTTTTTCAAAGTGCAGAACACAGATTATGTATTAAAAACATTCATGAGAAAATGAAACTGCAATGGAAAGGTAGGGCCTACAAATACCATCTGTGGAAATGTGCAACAGCCTCAACTTGTATGCAGTTTCTGAAAGCTATGGCTGATCTCAAGAAACTTAATCAACCAGCACATGATTGGTTAAGTAAGATACCACCGATCCATTGGTCAAGGTCACATTTTTCATGTAAGTGATCTATCTGTTTCACTTACTTTGTATTCGTAAATGCAGTATAAACAGTTATAATTAATACATGTTTATTACTTGTCATCTTTAGGGAGAGCTACTTCTGATGTGTTACTTAATAACATGTGTCAAGTGTTTCATGAGAAAATAAAAGAGGGTTTAAGCAAACCAATTATTACAGCCTTAGAATACATCAGGGAATATTGTATGAAGAGGATAATGCATGTTCTTATGGCGATTGAGAAGAGTGATGGGCCACTAACACCAACTGCACAACACATGCTAGAGGCTATTAAGAAAGAGGCTGTTAAATATAATGTTTTATGGAATGGGGGATCTAAGTTTCAGGTTAGTGGACCATGGGGTGACCAATGTGTAGTTAATGTTGTACACAAGACTTGTACTTGCAGAAGGTGGGAGATAACAGGTTTACCATGTAAACATGTTGTTGCTACCAATTGGAATATGGCTTTAAATGGCCAACAAGTAGGAGCTGTAGAAACATGGGCTCATCCTTGTTACTATCTTCTCACTTGGGAGGCTACCTAAAAACATCATGTCCAGCCTATAACTAGCACTGTACATTGGGAAAAATCAACTATGCCAACAACAATTGTTCCACCGAAATCCGAAACAAACCCGCCTACCGCAAAAGGTAGAAAAAGAGTTAGGATAGCTCCTGAAACTGAAGAGATTGTGAAGGATGGTAAGCTGTCAAGGGCTTGGAAGAGTGTTAAGTGTAGTATTTGTGGCATTGCTGGACACAACAAGGTAACATGCCTAGGGTATCTGGAGGCAAGTAGTGGAACTGCTAATAAGGGAAATGTCAAACAGGTGCCTACTAAAGCTGCAGGAAAAAAGAAACATCCTAAAGGTAAAAAGGTAGCAGCAGATAAAGAAGATGAAGGTACAGGTGTTGTTGAAAGCCAAGTTAGTGCAGTTCAAGGAAGTGGTGTTCAATCTGAAAATCAAGAGCCAGCAACTAAAGATCCCATCATACATGATGCATCCCTGTCACAATCCCAACAACATCAAGATGAAGCAATTACCGACCCCAGCATGCATGAGCAAGCCCATTGTCAATCCCAGCAACATGATCAATCCCAGTCTGATTCTCGGATGCGGTCAAGTGATGTTCAAGCGGTTTCGCTTCAACCCACTGCTACACGAAGAATGACTAGGCTGCACTGGAAAGAATAATGGCCTCACCATAGGTCAAATCTGTTATGCTAATTATCTAGACGATGTTTCATCTAGGTTATTTCCTATGGACAAGTTATGTACTCTAAAAACATTTGTGTGTGTGTGTCTAACTGTAGTTCTCATGGTTTGAAAAGTATGCAATTTTATGCAGTTGGAATTATATCCATTTGCATTAACTATGGAACCATGTCATTATTGTGTATTTTTTTAGATTGACTAAGCTTGATGTGTGAATAATTTGCATCAAAAGTAACCAAAGCTAAATAGAACCTCATAAGAATGTTGACATTTAAAAGTCAACCCAAAACAAATTGCTAAGCATCTGCATACCCATCAGGCATTGAAAATCAGAAACAAACAAAATTGAATACTTCATAACAAGGTTACTACAATTCAAGATACAGAACATTAACCAACTAGCCTCATTACATAAAAGGTTAAAAAGTTATCCCAATGCATAAACAATCAAGAACAACATCCAACTTAGCACCAGGTAAATCTTCCACTTCCAAACATCACCTTGAGCAGCTACTAATCTTGCCTCAAGCTCATTTCTCCCCCTCAAAAGGCCTGGTATGATCATTCTTGAACAAGCACAGATTTCAGGATCATACCATCTTATCCACCGACAAGAAGAACCCTATTGATGATTATGACAAGTCATTAAACAACCACCATTGTTACAAACTTACACAAGAAATATTAAGACGCACTTACTTGAACAGGACAACCAAATAATCGACCCCCTGGATTGGCAGAGGTCCACGAAGTGCGAATAATAGCTTGCTTACCAGACCAGCAACGTACTATCTTGAAACAATTATCGTTTTGAAGAAGACCGGTTTTGAAGGATAGTTTAGGGATGGGTGATAAATGTAGACCAAACCGTGTTACACACATATACTAGCTACAGACACTGTACAACGGTTTTTATTTAGTACGCTACAGTGAAAGACGGTTTTGCCCTCACCAACATAACGTTGACAACGGCATTATTGGTCAAGGGACGAATCTGGCATTTAATGGCCAAGGTTTGGACCTGTGGCGATGAAAAGGCCGAGTTTTGTCCCATCGCGATGCGACCTGCCAAGTTTAAAGACCAACCGTGTATTTTAGTCTTATTATTACTTGTAGCCTCTAAATAAATAAACTAATCAGTAAAACTATTACTAAAAAACATACTAATCAAATAAATTATTAGGGTACTCTCAGCTGCGCGAGAACCTATTAGGCTAGTCGCATTCGAAGAAATAACATCGGTTGGGTGTGCAAACTTTTAGTCCACAACCGATGTCTATATCGAGCACATCGATTGTGAAGGTGGGGCGACACATCGGTCGAGCAAGGGAGAATTGCAATATCGAGTGAGTTTGCACTCGATGTCAAATGCAACACAAGTTTTAAAATTTGACCGTTTGGTCTTTAACTAAAAAAAAAAATCAAACCAAATTTACCACTCTATAAATACCAACTTCACCTCAAACACATTTCTTAACACCCAATTTCAAACACAATTCAACCTCAAAATACTTCTCAACACAAGATTTAATATGGCTTGCCGTCTCCCCCATTCTGTTGAAGATATGCAAGTGTACGTTCAAAATCAATGCAATATCGACGATGAGGCTCGAAAAAACGCTATTATAAGCGTCATCGAATTGTTTGACCAGGCGAAGGCGGAGAAGGAACAAATGAGATAAAACTACCAGAGTTGCAACGACATTACTCCTGAAAGAAAAGCTGTGATCGACAAATTTTTGAAAGATCAAGCCCGCAAAGATCGCGAGGTTGCTGACAAGTTGTGGCGGTGTGTTTCGAAGATAACGAACAACGTCAGCACCAAAATCAATTGGAGCTATCGGGAGAACAAAGACGATGGTGTAGACGAGGAAGATTTGGCTCGGGTCGAGGGATTTGCTCGTTCTCGTACTCCCTCGTATGACTCTGCATGCGGGGCGCATTCATATTAGATTTATGTATTTCGTATTGTTTTTATTTAGCATTGTAACATTTTAATTATTAATGAAATTTTAGTTTATGTTAAAAATGATTTTTTTTTTTTTTTTTTAAAAAAAAAAAAAAAATTCCTTGGGTCGTCGACTGGGGCATCCGGGTTGTCCCAGGTCGCTGGAGAGAGAAAGCTGACGTGGCGCAGGTCGTCCCAGGTAGCGACTTGGACCAGCCTTAAATTAGTATTGCTGAACCATTTTGCATGTCACTTACCGAATCAGTGTGGGGCCATTAAGAGGCTATCAAAAAAACACACCACTAAACAAAACCCTTTGTTGAAAGACTGATATCACTTCTCTCCACAGGTATTCTTCATTCACCTTATTTTTCTAATCTAATTTTCACCATCACATTAAATTGCTTTGATTCAGTAACTATTATAAATTAATGTTACATATGTATCTAAATTGTGCTTTTTTATCAACTGTATTCTTAATGACTATTTTTGTGTTTATTGGAATGTTAGGGACTGTTTGGGATTGCTTATTTTTGTTACCAAAACCCATAACTAAAAACCTTTTACAAATTAATCACCTGCTTGATCGATTTTTTTATTTTTAATTTGTGTGTGTGTGTGTGTGTGTGTGAGTGAATTGAGGCGTATGTTTGTGTTTAAGGGGGTGTTTGGCTTATGAGCTTATTTGATTTCGGCGTATATATCATAAGCCTTAATTTTACCGCTTATTTTGAGATTCATGGGCTTAAATAAGCTTATTATGTTATAATAAACCTAATTAGCCCGTACAATTCGGAAAATTCGGGCTTATGAAATATAAGGGGGTGTTTTTTTTCGGCTTTTTTGTTTTTTGGTGCAAAAGGTGAACATTTTATTAATTAACAATGTTTGTTTCGGCGTATATAAGCTTATTCTACATGATAAGCTTATATAAGCCGAAAAGTTTCAAAATAAGCTTCAAAATGTGAGATTATGAAACATAAACCGAAAATCTAATAAGCCATAAGTATGCTATATAAGCCGAAACAAACACCCCCTAAGGCGAAATCACATAAGCTCATAAACACACAAATAAGCTTAAACAAACACCCCCTAAGTAGAGTATGTTTATTTGGCTGATTTGGTAGTCACCGCGTCTCTATCTGGTGAAGGATTTGATAAAGGAGTGAAAGCTAATGTCGGGATGGGCTGAGGTGGCGGTGGTGAATTTGATTAGAAAATTTCAACAAAAGATTATTTTTTCAGTATTTTTGTCTTTTTACAAAATAAGCAAATCCAAACACCATTTACGGAAGTGCATTTTTAAAGCAACTTATGTGGCAAAATGGGCAGGTTGGGCGGATATGGGTGACGGGTGAAGTTTGAAGTTCGGGTTAAAACAGACCAGCTAAATATTTTGGTCAATTACAATAGTTCATTGCGTGTAGCTGTGGAAGTTGGATACAATTGTTGTTGATCAATGTGTGCTTTTGTAGATGGAAGAACACCTACTTGTACGCGTTGAGGAGCCTGTGGCAACACATGGGTCCGTTGCAAAGGCTTCTAGTAGTCGTGTTGCTGGTTTGCTGACAGATGAGACGAAGGAAGATCAAGAATATGAGGGTTCTAAAAATCACGATTACTCTTGTAACAGTCTTGCACACCTTCCTAGAGACTCTTTGCATTCGATCTTCGAAAAACTAGATTCAAATCATGATCAAGAATCTTTTGGCCTAACATGTCACAGTTTTCTTGATATTCAAAATCTAAGTCGTAAATGTTTGAAAATTGGATGCTGGTCACATTGCTCAAATTTACATGATTCCCTTAACATTGAAACACTTCTTAACCGTTTTAAGCAATTAGAGTCATTGTCTTTGAGCAGTTGCCTTAAGGTCTCAGATTCACGTTTATCCGCATTGCTAATATATTGCTCTAGCTTGCGGTCTCTTTATCTTGATCAATGTTATCATTTCACCAACGCAGGACTTACATCAGTTGCTTCTTGTTGTCCTTTGTTGTCCATTATCAGCCTTTCTAGGTGTACTATTAGGGATAGTGGACTGGAAATTCTAACAAAATCTTGTAAATATTTGAAAGAAGTGAATATTTCTGGGTGCTTAAGGATAACTGACCGTGGGATTCGGTCTCTCAACAAAAATTGTAGTCAACTTAGAGCACTTAACATATCTGGTTGTGATGAAATTGTTGGTGAAAGCTTTGAAGGGTTTTCTTCAACATTGGCTTGCTTTGAAGCTGACCATTGTAAGTTTGATTCGACGGCTGTTGGTGAAATTTTTAGCGGAGGTGGTCTTGAGTATCTAAATCTTTCTTTTCTTGATCATAAGCTCTTTAATTGGGGACCCGGACTTGAGTCGATTGGTTTAGGATTTGAGGCAAATCTTAAAATACTTATTATGCAGATGGGCGACTTTGTTGATGATAATGCTATAATGGAAATTTCAAAAGGGTGTCCTTTGCTGCAAGAGTGGAACTTGTCGCGTTGTAACAAGGTTGGGATTGCTGGTTGGGAGTCGATCGGATGGCATTGTAAAAATTTGGAGACACTTTATGTGTACGAATGTGAAAATCTTTGCGATAGAGGATTAGTAGCTTTGGGTTGTGGCTGTGAACGCCTATCAGTGCTATGCATGAGAATATATGGGCAAGTCACGACTACTGGGATCCAACAATTTCAATCACAGAGAGTGGGCGTGAAGATCAGATGTGCAGACAGATCAGACGGTGTTCCCAGTTGGGCATTTACTAGGTTGGGACAAATCAATTGAAGAGGAATTAAAGGATAGTTGTGCTACTTCAAAGTATTCTGGAATATTGTCCCGTGTCTTAATTTGATGCTTTTATAAATATAAGAACCATTCTAGTTTGAGTACTTACTAGCAAATTGGTATGGCTATCTGCAACTCTTTAACAGTTCTGTTAAGAAGATATACTTTTTTGGTTTTATGATACTTGTCTTTCATATGTTTTCGAGCTGCATCTATATTTAGTTAAGATGTTTTAATACATTGTTTTTGGCATAGACAGAAGATGCAGTATCAGTTGTTGGTGGTCTATTTGAAATTTACTTTGCTAGTATCAGACTCATCTCATATAATAAAGTAGTTATTTAAATCTTCTGAAAGTAAAAAGAAAAAAGAAAATCCAATAAGGAATCGAAGAACATGTATTCATTGAGGGAGATGATTTGCACACTCCATCAAATGATTGGGACACTTCAATTAATTGTGTTTGGACATTTATACCCTCACAGTTACTCTTACACCTTAATTCATGTGAGGGTATAAATGTCCAAATACAATTAATTGGAGTGTCCCAATCATTTTTTGAAGTGTGCAAATCACCTCTCATTCATTGAGATGAATGCACGACAAACACCACTGCTGATTTCTAGTGGCAATGACCCCTGCAAATAGTTGGCTCGTCATATAACGTCTCTGTAATATGCAATAAAAAACATCATTTATCGCAACAAACAAGTTATAAAACTAAGTGTTATAAGGACCCCAAGCCATCTACATCTCCCGTGTCGCCTCAGTTTTTCTCTTCAAAACTACTTCATGATCAACTTAGTGTAATAAGGAGATTGACATCATAAAAAACATACCCCACAAAAATATATTTAAATAAACACAAAACACACACAGACAAGCACACCCCAAATCAGTCGGTGAGCCGACCCACATCTTGTTTTTTCCATTGTAGGATGCGTCGTTGGTGAAATGGGTAATAATGTGGGACGAGTTGCGTCCTTGCCACATGGGATAGGAATTAGGAACCCGTCTAAACACCCCCTATTACGCCCATCCTAAGATATCGGAACAAACAAGTTAAATTTATTTTAACTTGGATGTTTTTATTTGGACATGGATGCTTTTATTTGGACATCTTGTTTGGGCTAATAGATTTATGTTTTTAATTTTCTGGCGTGGATATTGGCAGAAATTGATTGAAACTTTAGCATGGGCTCATAAACGCACACCTTTGGCCCATTTGATTCGTTGGAGAGAAAACCGGTGGCACTTTCCATTGTACAAATAAGGTTGGTTGGATTAGCCCACTTTTCTGTAGGTTATATCTATACTACTTATAATACACAAACCACTCTTTCTCCTAATTAATTTTCAGACTTTTCAGACTTGAAAGTGTTAAAGCATGATGTACAACACATTAAAGCCCAAAAATTCAGACTTACAACCACATATGCATAACATACAACACATTTATACACATATTAAATATAGAAACCACATTAATGCACATCTTTAAAGTTGAAAAAAAAATTAAATGTCTTAAATTACGTATATAAACTGAAGACTCGAAAACTATTGTATCTCAGATTTATTTCGTGCTCATAGATAAATCTGACCTTGAAGGTCTTCACACGAAACATCATCACTGACCAATTTGGATGTCAAAACTTCATTTTTTATCCGAACTAAAAGAAAAAGAATCATAACAAAATTGCTATTCTCTTTTTCTTGGGTTCGTTCTCAAACACAAACACAAAAACGAAAAAAACAAAACAACGTCTAAACCCGAGACCCAAAGGATCTTGATGTCACGTTATGATGTCTTGAGTCGTTGAAGCAGAACACGAAGATATTTGGTACGAGTGTGGTTGTGTATTAAGTGTTTAATTCGATTATGATTGTGTTTGATGTAGTGATGGAGATTGATCAGTGATTTGATGAGATCTAGATTGGAGAGTTTTTGATGGAAGAGAAATATAGTTTGTGGTAGGCGTACATATTAGAAGTGAGTTTTAGGGTTAGGTTTGACTGAAGTGTGAATAACGGTGTGATCGTACGTTTTATCTTGGTTATAACATTCGATGCTTGGATTGGAGTTGGGCCCAACTAATGGATCGGGTCTATGGGACTTTGGAGAGTATTATTTCATTTAGTATGGGCCGGGTATTACAATCTGTTACCAGTCATGGGGCTGAAATTGACAAATAATTACATGGGCTGGTGGTACTCGAATATATGTATATCATGGCCAAATGTCTCTTCTAATATGAATTAGATGTTTAAGTAACGATGTAGCATTTGGCTTGATAATTGGTATGATTCATACAATGAGTCTTCTAAAATGTTACTAAAGTTTTCGTTGTAAAAAATATATAAATGAAAAACATTTTTTCGCCGCAAAATATAATCACAGGGTGCCCGCCGCCGCATTGCGCGGGTACCCTGCTAGTATCTACTTATGCAGCTTTCTTGATTGCTTCTACATCCGGGAAATTTGGTTAAATTTTTAATTGATTGTTTTGTAGCGATAATCTCATTTCTTTCGATATTAAAGAAACAACAAAACCGATTATATATCGTTTTACGTCCATAAGAAGCAATTGTAAGGTTAGGCGTAATAAGCAACCCTCGATTGAGTCCCCATGGTATCCAACACGTCCCACCTTTTACACCCCATCTCTTCTTATGCGTCCCTTAGGGACGAAATGGATAAGAGGGTCGTCAATGTGACTTTTTTGTGTGTGTATTTATTTAAAATATATTTTTGGCTATCTATGGCTCTCCACAACCTCTCTCTTAAAAGGATAACTAGTTTATACTATTGTATCATACATTTAAGACTTGTTTATAATAGAAATACTTAAAAATTCAGATCATACTCGACTATTATGAAAAGATTTGGTCAAATACTAATATTAGTAACCGACATATTGTTTAAATAAAACAATTTATGTAATTAATAATATGAATGATTGTAAATGAAAACATTTAAAATACAATTAAGTAAATAACCATGTGTTAACTTTCGGTTACATAATTCTAAATTCGAATTAAATTATAGATTATTTGTTTTAGAATAAAAAGGAATATGAAGAGATGATAGATTCATTTTACAAAAAAGTGATTGTTATAATTTGTTAACATAGTGAAAGAAGAGATGTTGGATTGAAATAGTGAAGTCAACCACTATATTTTTGCAATACTAATAATTGACATTGTTTTTGTTTTTACATTTTCACCAAGTACGACGTGTCATCTTTATTACCGTGTACCAAAAAACTGTTGGGATTTTAGAACCAGTTAACCATTAACCTCTACGAGTACGCAACGGATATTGGATCTAGTTAATGCAATTATGTTAAGCACGTAATTAATAAACAAATAATTAATACAATATTAATTAATTAAAAGGGATATAGAATAGCTAACCTTGTTTGGCAATTGATCTCTAGTAACGGAACAAGAAACCAAACGAAACCTTAAGTATCTAAAATAGATACCTCGAAGAGTATCACACACAAACCCGATTAACTTATACGTTCGATTAACGCTAGTCGAGAACGTAATATTAAAACCAAGTTAACAACTTGATACTTGAATAAAAAACCCACTAGCAGAATACTTCCAAGGAAAAAAATTCACTTCTGCCAACCTAGTTCTATCCGAGAACAATACCAAACAAACACCCGATATCGGATAGGCTTATCCGATATCCAACTGCATGTTACCCGAGAAGCAAAACCACGACCAGGAAACCTTCAGGATTGTTGCTGTTGTTGTGTCGACAAGGAGACCAGGAACAAACACCTCTAATTACTCAAGCACTTGAATCAAGAGAGTGTATGAATTATTCAAAACCAAACACCCTTAATCGACCTTAAGATTTAGTCGATCAAGAGATAGCAGAGAAGAAAAGTGGTTCGGTGTTTAGGGATGTTAGGGATAGATTTATGAGCGTGAGTTTTAGCTTGGGTGAGTTTGTTTATATAGTAAACAAACCGACTCCCACAAGGAGTTAATAGCTTGCTCGACAAGTTCAAGCCCAAGCACCCATGCATCCCCTTTTTACCCATTCGTTTTCTAAGCATCAAGGCCGAAGGCTTGCTTGGTTTAAACCGACCCATGTCCAAGATTATGTACAAGGATCGTTTAAAGAAAAACGGGTCAAGTTCCATATTAACGGGTATAGTTTAATTATTCAAGTATAGTTTTACGTTCAACATGTATACTCGTGTTTATCGCGTGTGCCCCCATCGGCTCATACAAAATTAGTCGTTTTGTCGTGTTTGATAACTCCAACAAACCAACAGCTCCCACTTGGGAGTTGGTGTGTCGAATGGCACACAAAACTAACGACGAAAATGCCTAGCAAACGCTCTCACTCGCTTTTTAACTAAAAGTGTATGAGAGAATAGTTTCGTAAAAGTTTCTCAGTAGCATGGTCATTGAATGTCTTGCTGTAATCATCATTTGTTATAGATACCGTTAAACCATGGATTATGGATTTCAAATCATTCCATATAGTTTAATCATTTAGAATCTAGTTATAGATTTTAATTCAGATATACCAAATGTAATCAAGAATAATCTTGTATTACCCTTTGGGTCTGGCCAGACAGTTATCTGATTAAATCTGGAGAGACGCCATGGTATCTTTCTGCACATATCAAGTGGAGTAACAAATCCTTTATTGACTACAAGTGTTGTGGATGCTGCTTCACATCACTCCGAAATATAGCTTTTATAACTACCTTGTTCAGATAGCGTTTTGCGTATACTTACAAAAAATGATATCCACACATAACAGAACTTACTTGCATCTCAAGTCTAAGGACGAAGATAACAAACAGTTTTCAATATTTTACTTATGACAAGGATCCAAAAGTAAATGTTTGAAAGTTGGGGAATCCAATATGCATCTCTAGTGAATACATATGAGTTTGGCGGGAACAATCCGAATTCTCATTAGAATTATACCAACACTCACATTTGCCTTATCATAACAATATTCCCATATTGTTAACCGACAATGGACATATTTAGAATGATAAATCATTTCATGGATTAAACATGCAAATATGGAATAACAAATTATATGAATATAATAACAAATACCTCGTATCTTTATTAATCAAAAAATAATAAGTGTCTTACAACTCCAAATTATCCAAATACTAATTAACACACAGTTTACATGAGACTACTAGCAGGTACCAAACCTATATCTCTAGTCAATTTAGAATTCTTAGGGAAATCAAAAGCTTTCGTAAATGGATAAGCTAGATTGTCATCTGTTGGGATTTAGTAAATCCAGTTATTAAAGTGTCGGTCACCTCAAGTATGTATGCTCGTTGGAAAGCTCGTAGTCGTAGTAAGTCTATGATAGTATTTAGTTTACTTTGTAACACCGTGGAGGACAGACGGGTCTTTACCCACTGTATGCCTGATCCACAGCCTAAAGTAGGCGTGCTATGCTTGTACTCTATAAATACCCTTTGCCCTCCAAGGCAAAGGGTTGGAGCTTCATAATACATTTTTCTTTGTCTCTCTAGGGTTCCCATTCTCTCCCACTTTCAAACGGCGCCGCACCTCTTGTTTAACAAACCAAGATCTTACAAATGGTATCAAGAGCCATGGTTTGTGGTTTGATCATCCATCTCTCATGTTCTTGGTTTGATTGTTATTCTTGGGTTAAGGTTTGGTTTATACGCGTAAAAAGGTGGTCTCGTACACGATACTTTTGAATCATTAAAGCTTAAAATTTTTCACTTTTTAATCCTAGATTCTTGTGAGTTAAGGTTTATTGAGTGTTAAACTTTCAGTTTCTTGCAAAGAGTTTCGAACTTTACGAGTTTTTCTTGGTTTTTAAGAGTGTTTGGATACGTGTGTACGAACCTACGCGTAAGAGAGAAAGGTGGTTTTGATCCTCAAGCTTTGTTATTTTGGTGTTTTTAAGGTTGTTTCATCATAATAATCAAGTTTTGTAAAAGGTTTTGATCATAAAAACGTGTTTGGCAAAAATTTGTACTTTCTACGCGTATCAAAACCCTAATCCTACGCGTAAGGTGTTTTTCACTTGATCTTCGTTTCTGGTGATTACTCAGTGTTATTCTTGCTTGGATAAGCCTGAAAAACACTTCGACTTTGGATATCTCGTGCACTGTGAAGTGTAAGAGATTTTTGTGGATAAAACCCTAAGTCTACGTATAAGCATAAACTTACGCGTAACAATTCCTACGCATAAGATTTTTCTTACGCATAAGCTTGTCTTACGCCTAAGGGAAACTTACGCATAAGGTTCTTACGCCTAAGTTTTGGTTTACGCATAAACTTAAGCTTTTTACCCTAAAAACTCTACGCGTAAGCTCTAGTCTACGCGTAAACTCTGTCTACGCGTAAGCTTGTGTCTACTCGTAAGTTTGTTGTTACGCCTAAGCTGCTGCCTACGCATAAGCCCTTCATCTACGCATAAGCTTCTACGCTTAAGTTCCTACGCGTAACTCTGCTGTCTACGCATAAATGCATAAGTTTTACGGTTTATCTCTTGATTTTGTAAAATCCCGTGAAAGTATCTATTTCCCGGTTAAGTCAAAGATTTGTAAAATCCCGTAGAATTTAAACATGTCTTCCGTTGCTGATGATGTGCAAGCTGCAGGATCTGATACTCGTCCTCCCATGCTTGACAGAACTGACTATGAGTCTTGGTCACAAAGAATCAGGCATCTTGCTTAGGAAAGGAAAATGGGGTTAACATCCTTAAGTCTATTGATGAAGGACCGTATCAGGTTGAGACTACTAGAGACATGATTGATACTGCTGCAGATGGAACAATAGTTTATGGAATGGATAGACCTAAGATGTATGATGAACTCACGGATAAGGAGAAAAAGAGATTCGATGCTGATATCGGGGCTTCAAATATTATTCTTCAAGGTCTTCCAAAAGATATCTACAAGCTTATCAATCACAACACAGAAGCCAAGGCAGTTTGGGATAATGTCAAGATGCTTCTCTCGGTTTCTGAATTGACTATCGAAGACAGAGAATCACAGCTGTATGATGAATTTGAGCACTTTAAGATGAAACCGAAGAAGGTGTTTATGAATATTACGTGAGATTCCACAAGCTGGTGAATGATATGAGGAATATCAAGATGACTATGCCAAACATTCACTGAACTCAAAATTCATAAACAATATGAATCCCGAATGGCACAAGTTTGTCACTTCTGTGAAGCTTACAAAAGGACCAAAGAACACCAACTATGAGCAATTGTATGCCTTCCTTCTTCAGAATGAGAAACATGCTATGTTTGAAAGAAGGATTCTTGAACAGTTCAAATCTCAACCAGGAGAAACAAGCTCATCAAATGATATAACTGCATTCTTCACCAAAGCATCACAAGTCACACCCACTGGAAATGATTATCATAAGCCCGTTCCGGATTCGGGATATAAGCAACCTAGTTCTGATGAAGTCATGGAGCACTTTATCAATCAAGTGGCTCTTATGGTCAAGCAAAACCTGAATCTCACCCCTCACACTAACAACTATCTCAGAACTGCATCCAATCATCAAAATCATGCCACTGTGAGAGACGAAAAGATTGTGGTGGAAAATGTGCAAGGAAGACAGAATGCTTATCCTCCACACAATGAACAAGGTAATGTAGGTTATGGGAATGCTGGTGTTGGTGGTGGATATGTTGGAAATCAGAATCGTGGAAGGAATGTAGTTCAGGGTCAACTAAAACCAATCAAGTGCTACAACTGTGGTGGAGAAGGGCACATTGCTAGGAACTGTACTCAACCAAAACGCCCTCATAACGCAGATTACTTCAGAGACAAGATGTTGTTGGTTCAAGCACAAGATAATGGTGTAATGTTGAATGAAGAGGAGCTGTTGTTCTTGACTGATGGGAATGCTAGAACATATGATGGAGATGTGGACGAACAACCAGTGCATGCTGCTCAGAACAATCCCAACGCCTTTCAAGTTGCAGACTGTGATGCATTTGACTAAGACGTTGATGATGAACCATGTGCACAAACAATCTTCATGGCTAATATTTCTCCAATAACCTCTTCATCTCAACAAGCCAGTTCATCCAAGGAATCTATCATTAAAGAGGTACTCAAACTATATGATGTGGTTGATGAGCAAAAGATTCACCATGAAGTACAATCTACTGAAGTCATTGAGTCGGATATTGATAATATGGGTAATAACAATGTTATCCCATATGAACAATATGTGAAACAAGATGACAGATCTTGTTGTACCTAGTGATGAATCTTCGCAATTAACAATGAATGCATGCCTGATGAATACACTGTATTTGTGCCAGATGATTCCTTGACCACTGAGCTCAATACCTATAAGGAACAAGTTGCTATTTATGAACAGCGTGCTAAGTTTGAGTTAACTACCCGTGAGCAGGATATGGATAACCAAATGCGTACAATTATTAGAAAAAGTAATTTTAGAGAAGAAGTATTAAAACAAGAGTTAAACTCCTTACAAGAAAAGCTTTCTAAAACTGCTAAGCAAAAACAAAAACTTCAAGAAAATGTGAAAATGCTTAAGCAAGAATTCAATGCTAAGGAATCAAAACTTTTGAATGATTTTTCCAATCTAAAAACTTTGAAAAACAAACTTGAGAATAAGTTGTACGTACAAGGGAATACCATTCAGACTGCTCACATGATCACTAAGCATAGAGTCTTAAGCGATAAGCATAGCGTTCCCCTTGTTGAGAAACCAAGTCCAGAGGTTATTAAAAAGGCAAGAGCTGCTCATAAGGTACTTTATGATGGTAATGAAATCCTTAAGCCTAGGCAGAAACCTAGTTGCGTTGAGTGCACGGAGGAAGATAAGAAATCAGATGAAGTTACTAGGGAGATATTGAACAAGAAGCTAGAAAATCCTGAGTGTAAAAAGAATAACATAACGTTCAAACCTCATGATTACACTAAGGAAAACTGGATCTCCTTAAACAAGTTTAAGCCTCAGACACTTCTAACACCTGAACAAGTGTTCTGGAAAAAGGATATGGATATGCAAAAAGCTGAAAATCTTGTTGAAACGAATTCCCCTTGTAGGAGATTGTCAAAAGCAACTGTGTATCCTCCTAATACACCAATGCACCTAGTTCCTAGATCTATTGCCACTAATAGCAGGACCTTAATCAGCCTATATGTTGTTTATCAACTGTTTGTTGATTTTGAGAAAACGTGTAAGAAGAGAATCACACCTACAGGGATTACTGAGGGGGGGAAAAGGGTTTTGAGCAAATGAAAGAATGTTATTTAACCGAAGTCATGCCTTTCTTTAAACAATTAAAAGGACAATTTGAGAGTCTTAAAATTGGAATAAACACCGATATTAAAGAAATGGAAAAGGAATTCGATGCAATGATAGTTGAAGTCAATGATTATGAACAGGAACTAAAATACAATGAAATTGAAAGGAAGAATCTGCATATACTAAATGAGAACTTGATCTCTCAATGTGTTGCTCAAGATTTGTTCTATGTTGCTACGAATTCTTCTATTACTGCATCTCAATTTCATGAATTATCTGTTGCTTTGAAAGTTTCCCATGATCGTGTCATTGAGCTTGAAAAAACGAATTTAAAATTGCATGAGAAAATTGAACAGGATGATCATGATAATCTAGTTAAACATCTTTCAAAATTAGAAGTTGAACATTTTGCTTTGCAATTAAAATATCAACATCTCAAAGAAAATGTTAAAACCTCAAATATCAAGACATCGTCTGATGCTCCTGAGTTTGATGCATTTTTTGAAATCAACAAACGTGATGAACAAACTCGAGCTCAGTATAACACGATCAAAAGGTTGAAAGCTCAAATTTCACAACTGAAAGGTGAAAAGAGGGATGTAACTGGTTCCCATATGCCTCCACCTTTAGATTCTCAAAATTTCCAACTTCAAAACATCATTTATAACTTACAAAAGGAAAATGCTTGTTTTAAAACTGAAATTTCAAAGGTTAATGATCAAAACAAAGAGTTATGTGATTCATTTAAAGTTACACATGATAAACAAATTGAAAAGATAACTTCTTTACTTAATGATATTGAGGATCTTAAGCGTGAGGTGAAAGGAAAGTTGCCAATCCCCAATTGCAAGTACTCTGTTCCTAAAGTCTCTGATTGTGATAAGTATGCTATTGATATGTTATATATTCCCCCGCCCATTAGGAATAATGAACTTGCACATAAAGCATATCTATCATCTCTTAAGGAAAGTTTAAAGGGTCTTCGTGAGATTGTTGAAGATGAAAGATTAGAAAAACCTCTTGATAGTACCATTGCCTATGCTTGCATGGATGCCAAACGATCTCAAGAACTCTTATAGTACATAATTGTCACATGTCCGAAATTTAGCAATAGGCGTGATAGAATAGTAGCACCCAGTTCTATGCCTAAGGATAAGAATGTGACCTTTAATGTGCCTCACAATACTTCAGAACCCAACACTTCTAGACCACCAAGGCACAGTGTAGTTTCACCAACTAATATTCCTGTTGTTCCTTCTACAGGAGTAATCGGCAATACTAAGGTTAGCAGGTCAAAGCCTTCAGGCAATACAATGAGAAATAGGATCTTGCCAGCCAAAAGTGTTGAAGAAAAGCTAGTAGAAGAACACCCTAGGAAGAATAAGTTTGAGCTGAATAAAACGAATCGTGTTGATTCTAGTATTAGCTATAAGCGTACTCTAATTAATTCGAATTCTACTACCGTTTGCAAGACATGTAATGAATGCTTGATTTCTGGTCTTAATCACGATTGTACTAAGAATGAAGTGTTTTATGTTGTAAATACTCCAGTCAAGAGTATAAAAAATGCTAGACAGGTTAAGGAGATCTGGAAGCCTAAAAGGAAAAAGGTTAGCAACTGTTGGATGCCTACAGGAAGAAAATTTAGCAATGTGGGTTATCAATGGAAACCTACTGGCCGGAAATTCAAATTGAATGAAGCTTGTCCTAGGACTTCTAGATTTATGCCCTCTAAGAAGTGGAAGCCTACTGGTAGAATCATACCTTTAAGAAGTGGTCACACCTCACATAGGTCCACTGCCACTACTAGTCTTGCCTCCACTAGTGACGTTGTCATAGATTCTAGAAATGCTATAGGTATATCAATTGCATGTTCTAACCAACAGGAACCCATTCTTCCATGGGGATCCAATGCTTCCAGTTATCCACAATTGTCTGTGTTCAAATGCAGGTCGTACAAATCGTCCTTTGGTATTTGGACTCAGGCTGTTCAAAGCATATGACTGGAGATCGCTCGCGGCTCATGAACTTCGTGAGTAAGTTTATCGGGACTGTTAGATTCGGAAACGACCATTTTGGAGCTATTATGGGATATGGTGATTATGTGGTCGGAGATAGTGTAATTTCCCGGGTATTTTATGTGGAAGGACTTGGTCATAACTTGTTTTCTGTTGGTCAATTCTGTGATTCCGATCTTGAAGTGGCTTTTCGAAAACATACTTGCTTTGTTAGAGAACTTGACGGTGTAGAATTATTAAGAGGTTCTCGAGGTTCTAACTTATACACCATCTCTATCGATGACATGATAAAGTCTTCTCCAATCACGCTTGTCAAAGGCTTCTAATACAAAGTCTTGGTTATGGCATCGTCGTCTCAATCACTTGAACTTCGGCACCATAAACAACCTCTCCAGAAAGGATCTTGTCGAAGGCTTACCCAGATTAAAATATGAGAAAGATCATCTTTGCTCAGCTTGTCAATTGGGAAAAAGCACAAAATATGCCCACAAACCAAAACCCACAAACTCTGTAATGGAAGTTCTTCATACCCTTCATATGGATCTGTGCGGACCAATGAGAGTGCAATCGATTAATGGGAAGAAATATATTTTAGTCGTTGTTGATGACTACTCTAGATTTACTTGGGTAAAGTTTTGAGGACTAAGGATGAAACTCCTTGTCATCATCAAACTTATCAAGCAACTTCAGTTCGATCTTAACAACACGGTTAAAATTGTTCGAACTGACAATGGCACAGAGTTCGTTAACCGAGACTTAAGTCAATTTTATGAAAGTATTGGAATCAGTCATCAAAGGAGTGTTCCACGAACTCCTCAACAGAACGGTGTAGTTGAAAGATGAAATCGAACTCTTGTGGAAGCTGCAAGAACAATGCTTATTTACTCAAAGGTTCCAATGTTTCTATGGGCTGAAGCCATTGCCACTGCTTGCTACACCCAAAATCGTTCCCTTATTCACACCTCTCATGACAAAACTCCATATGAACTTGTCCATAAACGAAAACCTGATTTATCCTATCTTCGTGTGTTTGGTGCTTTGTGCTATCCAACAAATGACGGTCAAGATTTAGGTAAATTAAGAGCTAAAGCGGACATTGGAGTTTTTGTAGGTTATGCACCAAACAAGAAGGGTTACCGAATCTACAACAAAAGAACTCGAGATATCATGGAAACTATTCACGTTACGTTCGATGAGTCAGTCCGGCAAATGGCTCCAGGATAATCTGGTTCTGGACCCGCACTTCAAATGAGTCCAATTGGTTCATCCCTTGTACCAATTTCCTCTCCAGCAACTCCATATGTACCTCCATCTGAAGATGATTTAAAGAAACTATTTGATCCAATGTTTAATGAACAATATGAGCCAAGTGCCACTGATCTATCAGTTCCAACAACATAGGCTGCTCCTATCCCGGTAAATGAAGTCAACTCTTCAGTTTCAATATCATTAAGTCAAGAAGCGCCTGATAACTCTGTCTCATCAACAAATCATCAATCATCGAATGTACATCATGGAATTGTTTCTGACACGAATGATGAAGTTAATCCCTTTGCTACTCCCGAAGATGCTCCATTTGAAAACATCTTCGCCCTTGAACCAACACCTGAACCATCTTCATCAGGGGATCTAAACTCTGCTACTTCAGTCCCTCAACAACAACCACACGAACATCTTAGAAAATGGACACATGACCATCCATTGGATAACATCATTGGGAATCCTTCTCGTCCTGTATCAACTCAAAAACAATTAGCTACTGATGCCTTATGGTGCTTCTTCAACTCAGTACTCTCTAAGATCGAACCAAAAGATGTTAAAACTGCAATGTCTGAGGACAATTGGTTTAATGCAATGCAAGAAGAAATTCATGAGTTTGATCGTCTAGATGTATGGGAATTAGTACCGCTCCTCGATTGTGCAATGATCATTACTCTCAAGTGGATCTTCAAAGTGAAGCTTGATGAGCACGGTGATGTTCGGAAAAATAAGGCACGATTAGTGGCAAAAGGCTATCGTCCGGGAAGAAGGTATCGACTTTGAGGAATCTTTTGCTTCTGTTGCACGTATTGAAGCCATCAGAATCTTCTTGGCTAATGCTGCTAGCAAAAACATGATAGTTTATCGGATGGATGTGAAAACCGCCTTTCTTAATGGAGATCTTAAAGAAGTGGTATTCGTCACCAGCCCGAAGGTCTTGTGAATCCAGAGCATCCTACTCATGTCTATCGCTTGAAAAAGGCGCTTTACGGTTTGAAGCAAGCTCCAAGGGCATGGTATGATACGCTATCAAAATTTCTTCTATCCACCGGATTCAGAAAAGGAGCAGTTGATCCAACATTGTTCACCAGAAAGTCAGGCAAACATTTAATTCACGTTCAAATTTATGTTGATGATATTATTTTTGCCTCGACTGACCCAACTGAATGTGACCGTTTTTCTATGGAGATGGGCTCCAAATTTTAAATGTCAATGATGGGACAAATGTCATTTTTCTTGGGATTACAAATTTCACAAAGTCCCGGAGGCATTTTTATAAATCAATCTAAATACGCTAATGAAATATTAAAGAAATTTGGATTTACCTCCAGTGACCCTGTTGACACTCCTATGGTGGAGCGTACAAAACTGGATGAGGACCACTCAGGGATCATAGTAGATCAAACAAAATATCGTAGTATGATTGGATCCCTGATGTACCTCACAGCCAGCAGACCAGACATTTTGTTCGCTGTATGCATGTGTGCTAGATATCAGGCTAAGCCTACCAAAAAGCACCTTGAAGCGGTTAAACGGGTCTTTCGGTATCTCCAAGGAACCATTAATATGGGACTTTGGTATCCGAAGGACTCCGGTATGTCACTAACGGCCTATGCAGATGCTGACCATGCAGGATGTCAAGATACACGTCGAAGTACGTCAGGTGGTGCTCAATTTTTAGGTGATAAACTTGTAAGCTGGTCTTCAAAGAAACAAATGAGCACTTCCATATCCTCTACAGAGGCTGACTACATAGCCATGTCATCGTGTTGTGCTCAAATCTTATGGATGAGATCCCAACTATCTGACTATGGCTTTGTATTCAACAAAGTTCCTATGTACTGTGATAACAAAAGTGCCATTGCTCTCTGCTACAACAATGTTCAACACTCTAGAGCAAAGCACATCGACATTCGACATCACTTCATCAGGGAACAAGTTGAAAATGGCGTGGTTGAACTATACTTCGTAAGGACTGAATATCAACTAGCAGACATCTTCACAAAAGCTCTTTCTCAAGAACGCTTTGAGTTCATTCTTCCACGACTAGGCTTAAAGAGCCTTCAACCAGAAACGCTCAAACGTCTTCAGGAAGACGTCGAGGAGTAAAGGTGTTCGACTCTATCTATTCTTTGTATATATCTTTTCAAAAACCAAATACAAAAATATAAAACCAACAAAATGAAAATAGAAAAATTCAAAACTTTTCAAAATCCATAAAAATCAGAAAATCTTGAAAATCTTCAAAAAATATTGTCTATTTATCATGTTTTTCTTGTCGGTTCGATAACATCTACGCACTTTGAGTAGCCACTCAAAGAATGGCACGGGTCTCTAGATGAAGTTCGAATCTTAATTTAAAAAAAAATAAAAAAAATAAAAAAAATAAAAAAATAAATTTGAGATGGAGAAATATGTTGGTTTATTGTCATTTCAGACAATAACCCGTTTTTCAAAGAAAGAACAGAGCCATACGTTATCATGTTTTTCAAATCTCATGCTCTGATTCTATATACATTTATCTACTATCTAATGAAATCTAAGTGCTTTGTAAAATAACTCGGACTCTATTTTTGATAATCATCTGGACTTATTTGTCAAAATATCTATCTCTCAATCAACAACCTATGTCATTGATTGAGGGGGAGAATGATTTCAATTAAATCAAAAAGTTATTTGTCATTCAATTGTTTTCAAAAGATAATCATGCGTGTTTATTCAATGGAGTTTAAAGTCTTAAAATCGATCATTATCGTTAAAACGCTTTCATAATCAAGTCACAATTCTCCTTAAAAAGCTTTCAAAATCAATTTAAATCTACAGAGATCACAAATCTCAAATGATTTGATAATTGTGATCGGGGGAGAATTTGTGATTTAAATTGGATTTAAACTGATAAATCGGTAAATGGTTTTATAAGGATGTACAAGTTCTCCTTCCCACATGTGCCAAACGATTTCAATTTTCCATGCACATGTCGAGGGGGAGCATTTATCTTAAACCACAACGATTTGAATCGTGATCAATATGCAGGTTCCCTCTAGTATGTGCAAAACTCTTTCAAAACTTAAGGCACATATTGAGGGGGAGCAAGCTTATGAAAACCTCATCCTTCCCGAAAATGTTTTATCCACTTGATTTAATTAGGGAAGTGATGTTGATATCTTTTAGAAAATGACAATCAAAGAAGTTTTTTCTGTCTCTTACCTCCGTGTGCAAAATGATTTCAAATACTTGATGCACATGTTGAGGGGGAGCTCTTGTTCTAAAAATATCAAAAACAATTCAGGTACAAAATGCTTTGATAATATATCTTAAGTATCTGGATTGATTTTCAAATGGTTTTCAATTGGTTCTAATGGCAGATGAACAATACTAAATAGACCAACCAATTTTACTTTTTGTACGGTGATATAAGGATGATAAGGTTAGGTATGAGTTCCCATGATCCGCCAGAACCGGAGGGATCTACCCAGGGACTATCCACTAGTTAGTGTAGAGTTCTTAGGTATGATGATAAAAGGAGAAAAATGAGATATGGGAAGAGTGCGGACTCAGACTGAGCTAGTACTGGAATTAACCCAACAAGGTTCTAGCTATGAAGTCTCGGTAAGCACTGAAGGGGTTGAAGAATGAAAAAGAATTGAATGAGAAAAGGGTGAAAAGAAATAGCCCTCCAATAATTCAACCTTAGGGCAGAAACCGGGTTCAATACATATGCTACTGGTGGTTACTAAGGTAACGCCGGTATTGAAGACAAGACGTCATGGACCCAGTGACGCACTGCACTAAAACTTCCCAAGCTACTCAAGTTCCTATTAAAAGGGCTTGTTTCATTCTCACGGGGAACCGACATTATCTATCGACTTTCTCTTAGAGATTGTTGATATTGAAGAAGGAGACCCTCTCCCTAGTCTCAGCACGGAAACCAAAAGAGCACTAATTGAGTCTAGAGCCACGAGATCATCATATAAATCTCATTAGGACACTTAATTCCTGAAGACTCACAGTTTCACACAATGTGGAATGTGAGAATATATTTTTGAGAGTCCTACGCAATATCCTTGTGGTATTGCTAAAGACTTGTTGTGTCATCTGGACTTCATCAATGGAGCGGTTCATTAGTGAATCGTTCCTTGTCGAGAAAATGGATTGACGGATATCTTTGAAAAACGGTCGGTGTGCTCAAAATTCTTTTCTTCAGACGTCGATTGCGTCTGTGATTTCAAAGTCAAAAGATATTTATGATTGATAAATTGATTTTCCATAAATCCTTCGTTGTATTTCAAAACACTTTATACTAAATACACGATTGCTTTCAAATCATTTTCCATCAATCAGTGAATCTCTATTCGCTGGTTCACTCACTCCGTGTTGTCTTCTTTGAGACGCTCCGGTTTGAGAACTGCTAGAGAAGCTGCGAAACCCTGTCAAGGAGATTCTTCGAATTATACCGATCACAGCAGTACTTGTATGATCAACGGGGAATCGTGGGCCGTGTACCTCAATTCAACAAAAGTGATCAAAGACACTCTTGTGCGCTTTATTGCTAACTGTTTTATGCAGGAACACCCGGCGTTTGCGGTGATAAGAATGGAGCTGTCAATCCATAGCCGCATGCTCACACAACACATTCATTTCTAAAGAAATCATGATAAAAGCATCAAAGACTCTGATATTATCACTCCATGCTTCTGCTACGCTATTGCCAATATCATGAATCAATTAAAGCTTCTTCTACTCTGATAAAAAGATATCATGATCCAGAATGTGAGCATGTCGGCCCTTAAGTCACAACATCACATACTATCAACACCACAATGGAAGAGTCAGAGATTTATGGTTGTTGATAATCTCAAAGCTGGTTCAAAGACTCAAACATCACGTGGATCAGTTTAAGACCTCCACTCGAAATCTCAAAACATGCAGTACATGACGATTCAAAGACTACGAGCTAAAGAACAAAAGTGCTTAATCAAAGAAACCAAGAACAACGAAATGTTATATCAGTTTTTAATCATTGTAAGTTGAGGTGACCTCCCTTAGGGGGAGATTGTTGGGATTTAGTAAATCCAGTTATTAAAGTGTCGGTCACCTCAAGTATGTATGCTCGTTGGAAAGCTCGTAGTCGTAGTAAGTCTATGATAGTATTTAGTTTACTTTGTAACACCGTGGAGGACGGACGGTCTTTACCCACGTATGCCGATCCACGCCTAAAGTAGGCGTGCTATGCTTGTACTCTATAAATACCCTTTGCCCTCCAAGGCAAAGGGTTGGAGCTTCATAATACATTTTTCTTTGTCTCTCTAGGGTTCCCATTCTCTCCCACTTTCAAACGGCGCCGCACCTCTTGTTTAACAAACCAAGATCTTACATCATCTGTGTGAACCTTTAATATCTTCACATCGCCCATTTCAATGGTCTCTTGAAGATAATGAACTTTAGCACGATAATTTCTAGCACCTTTAGTGATTCCGCTTTCATTAGCTATAGTAATGGCTCCAGTATTATCACAATACGTATTTATGGGTTCTTCAATTGTGGGAAAAATGTTCAACCCAGAAATGAATTTACGAATCCTTACAACCTCTTTTGATGCATCACAAGCAGCAATATACTCAGCTTCAGTAGATGAAGTAGCAAAGATACTTTGCTTTGTGCTTTTCCAATCAACAACACCTCCATTTAGAACAAATACATATCCAGTCTGAGATTTTAAGTCGTCAGGATCTGGATATCCAAAGATCGATGTAGCAAGAAACCATGAGCGCTTGTTCATCTTTCCCTCCATAAATCAGAAACATATCCTTAGTATTGCGTAAATACTTAAGAATATTTTTCACAGCAGTCCAGTGAAGTTCACTTGGATTCTGTTGAAATTGGCTTGTCACATTTTGTGTGAACGCAACATCAGGACGAGTACATCTCACAGCATACATAATAGAACCTATAGCCGAAGCATAAGGAATTCTTTGCATGCGCTCTTTCGAAAGTGTGTTTCAAAGACCTTGTGACTTACTCAATTTAGGCTTTTCTTGCATTAGGATCGCGCCACGTTTGGAGTTCTCCATACAAAATCTTTTCAAGATTTTCTCAATGTAAGCACTTTGACTCAAACCAATCAATCGTCTAGATCTGTCTCTATAGATCTTGATTCCAAGAATATATGCAGCTTCTCCTAAATCTTTCATGGCGAAACATCTTCCAAGATAGGATTTTACATCTTGTAACATTGGAATATTGTTTCCCATAATCAATATGTCATCAACATATAGAATTAGGAAAGTAACATATCTCCCACTAGCTTTCTGATATACACATGGCTCATCTTGATTTTGAGAAAATCCAAATTTCATGATCTCATCATCAAAACGTTTATTCCATTGCCTCGATGCTTGCTTAAGTCCATAAATGGAACGCTTGAGCTTGCATACACGGTTAGGATATTTTGGATCAACAAAACCCTCAGGTTGCTCCATATAGACCACTTCGTAAAGATGTCCGTTGAGGAAGGCAGTTTTGACATCCATTTGCCATATCTCAAAGTCATAGTATGCAGCTATGGCTATGAGAATCCTTATAGCTCTAATGTCTGCTACAGGAGAAAATGTTTCTTCATAATCAATCCCGTAGATTTAAGTGAAGCCCTTTGCTACGAGACGAGCTTTAAAGGTGTATACCTTACCATCCATGTCAGTCTTCTTCTTGAAGAGCTACTTGCTGCCAATTGTCTTGTAGTTAGGAGGAAGCTCAACTAAGACCCAGACATCATTGTTTTTCATGGATTGCATTTTCACATTCATTGCATCAAGCCATTTCTTGGATTTAGGATCCAACAATGCAGCTTTATAGTTATTAGGTTCACCAAGATCCCCTAACTCATGTTCCTCAGCGTCAATGTATAAACACATACGGTCAGGAGCACGGCGTGTCCTATTGGACTTTCAAATGGGAACAATATCACTTTGAGGTTCTTCAATTTCTTGATCATCCTCATCCTAATGAATGCTAGTGTCTAAAGAAGGATTTGTATCTTCTTCTTGAAGTAATTCAAGATCATCCATACTCCCACTTGCTTTAAGATCCATAAGATTACTCTCAAAGAACTCAGCATTTCGAGCAACAAAAACTTTGTTCTCAGATGGAAGATAGAAAGAATATCCCATAGTTTCCTTAGGGTATCCTATGAAGATACACTTAACAGCTCTAGGTTCAAGTTTGTCAGGTTTGGTAAGTGTATCACGCTTAGCAAGTGCCTCACAACCCCAGACTTTTAAGTAAGACAGCTTAGGGGCTTGCCCATGCCATACTTCGTATGGGGTCTTTTCAACCTTCTTAGTTGGAACCATATTGAGAATGCGAGCAGCATACTCAAGGGCATAATCCCAAAAGGACTTTGGAAGAGTAGTTTGTTTCATCATAGAACGCACCATGTCAAGCAGGGTTTGATTTCTCCTCTCATATACACCATTTTGTTGTGGTGTATAAGGAGGAGTTCGATGGGCAATAATCCCATGCTCCTTAAGATCATCCAAAAACTCTTGACTTATATATTCACCTCCATGATCAGAACGTAGTGATTTTATGGTCTTCCCGAGTTGATTTTCTACTTCCTTTTGAAACACTTTGAATGTTTCAAACACTTTATGTTTATGTTTTAGCAAGTAAACATAACCATACC
The DNA here is from genome assembly GCA_910596185.1 of Chrysanthemum makinoi. Taxonomy (NCBI): domain Eukaryota; kingdom Viridiplantae; phylum Streptophyta; class Magnoliopsida; order Asterales; family Asteraceae; genus Chrysanthemum; species Chrysanthemum makinoi. The sequence goes on from OU343221.1 coordinate 109,446,761, forward strand.
GACTATAGTCGTCAGTGAAAGTCACAAAGTAATTTGATCCTTGTCTTGATGTGATTCTAAATGGGCCACATACATCTGAGTGTATAAGTCCAAGTAAATCTTTGGCCCTTTCCACTTGATGTGAATAAGGTTTTCTAGCCATCTTGCCAGACATACAAGCAACACACTTTTCAAGAGACTTAATGTCAGATGAGTTGAGAAGTCCATCGTGTTGCAACTTCTCCATGCGTTTCTTGCTAATGTGTCCAAGACGACCATGCCACAAGAGAGTAGAGTCCAAGTTTGAATTGGCTCTTTTATTGCTTACATCAAACATAGAACTTTCATTTGTATTCGAACAAGAAATTTCAATTTCAAAAACACCATCACGAGGAATAGCAGTAAAATAAACAACGTTATTCTTAGTAACTGAAATATAATTATTCGATTCAAAACGGTTAATAAAACCATCGTCATACAAACGAGAAACTGAAATAATCCCCCTAGTAATAGAGGGAGCATAATGACAATCATTTAAAACAATAACTAATCCACTTGGGAGAGATAAATGATAACTTCCAATAGCTTCAACTTCTGCGTGTTGACCATTGCCCACGTACAGACTTAAAGCTCCTGGCTTCAGCTTCCTACTACCCCTTAGACCCTGAGTATTATTACAGATGTGAGTACCACATCCAGTGTCATATACTAAGGATGATTTAGGGAAAGAGTATAGTTCTATAGTGAAAATACCAAAAGAACTAGCTGCAAGAGACTGTTTCTTCTTTTTCATTAACTCGGCGAGATACTGGGGACAATTCCTTCTCCAATGTCCCGTCTCACCACACTGGTGACGGTAGCGTCCTTTCTTTGGATTATCCTTCTTTGGTGGTGGAGGAATCTTGGGTTTGGATTTAGAGGAAGAAGCATTGTATGGCTTATACTCAGGAGCATAACCAAACTTGTTGTTTCCATTCCCACGATTCCCCTTAGCAGCCTTAAACGATTTATTCTTCTTTTGGTTTTTCTGGACCTTACCACCCGCCCCACGTACATAATGTAGTGCAGGTGCATCATCTTTATTTGGCAACGTCTGCTCATGTTGCTTAAGCATAGCATGCAGTTCATTTATAGTCTTCCCCATGCTGTGCATATTAAAGTTCTGCACAAACGAGATGTACTCTTTAGAAAGACCAATTAAGATCAGACTGACTTCATAGTTCAGAATAACGGGGTGACCAAGACGTTCCAAATTATCAATGTAGCTCTTCATCTTAAGAACATACGAGCTAACCGATTGACCCTCTTCCTGCTTGCAAGCGTGGAATTCACGTGCAGTTTGTAGAAGCTCTTGTTCTGCTTGTTGAGAGAACATAAACTTCAACTCCTGAAGCATGTCATAAGCACCAAGATGAGTTAGATTTTGTTGGATCTCTAACTCCATGGTCATGAGCATGAAAGCAGCTATGTCCTTTGAACCTTTGACCCAAGCAGTATGAGCTGCAAGAGCCTCAAGTGGGACAGGGTGGCCAGGAGTAGTGACAGGTGCTGCAGGTATAGGATGCTCCAGATAAGTTTCCTTATCTTCAGTTGATAGTATAATGCAAAGCTGGCGATACCAATCAATGAAATTAGGTCTAGTGAGTTTTTGTTTCTCAAAGAAACTCCTGAGTACCGAACTGTTTCCGACTGAAGTAGTCATATACAATTGAAATTTTCAAAATAATTAGTATTTTCGATATTTACATTCTTAAAATAATTAACTACCCAATTAATTACTAATAAGACTAAGACCCATCTTGCATCCCCATTTAATTACCATAGGTCTGACCAGTGTATAAAAAAATAGGGCAAGAGGTAAGCGACGAGCGTTAATTGCATAATGCAACTCTTAAACTTTATGAGACTGTTTAAGGCATTAGTATCAAGAAATAATGTCAAAAGAATGTTTAGTTCTCATCTTTTGCCTCGGGTTCAAGGTCTGACCAAGTTAACTCGAAATAAGTCGACCAAGTATGAATGTGTAAAAATAACCATAGGTCTGACCAGTGAGAAATAATTACCATGGGTTAGAAAGGCCCTTTGGTTTGACCAGAGAAGTCAATCCAAGTGCACGTGTTCATAGTTGGATGGCATAGACTTAAAATTAACAAATAGGTATGCATACATAAATGTGGTAAAAGTCGTGTACAAAGAAGCATGCAAAACAACTTTGTAACACTAATTTTAAAAACCTTTTGGTAATGACACTGTAGTGATCATCATGGTTCACGGTAGCTCCAATCGAACGCACAAGGAGGCAGAGGACCAGGTAAGCGCTGAAGAATAACCTTAGACATCCTTTCGTGCGACTGTGCACCTCTTTGAACCCCCTTTTGAGTTTGTTCTAGTGGGTGAGCCGTACATCCCAAGTGTCCATAGCGTCTAGTTTTTAAATTCTTGAAAACGTGTTTCATATATTAGGTCACTTTATTTTACAAAAACAATTTTCCACGAATCAAATAGCAGGTCACAATGAGCATGGTATTTAGGCGTGTAAATAAAGACCAATATTAATGTTATGGTTACGATATGTTTTATTCCATATTGCATACAATTAGGTGTCAAAGCAAGTAATAATGCACATATAGGAATCACAAACATATAAGCATAAACATCATCATAAATAACCACATATTGTTCCGAGTTCTCTTGCGAGTCTTCCCCAAACGGAGAACCATAAGACCGTCACAGGATATAATACCTAGATCACCCCATACATCACTTAAATAAGCAATTGAGTGGGTCTTGTGGCCGGAAAACACATAAAATAGCATGGCAATCTCATTTATCAAGTAATAACGCAATTTTATGTATTTAATAACCAATATGTAATTCCAATTATCATAATAACTCTAATTAACAATTAATAAATTCAAATTAACTTTTAATTATAATTAGCAAGTAATTTTAATTAACATGTAATTCTAATTAACAATTTAATTTCAATTAACAAGGTAATTATAATTAACATGTAAATAAAATTCTAATTAACAAATTAATTCCAATTAACAAATTAATTCTGATGACGTACCCTCCAATCAGGTCGAAGGACCCCCTTCGGCGTCAGTCGAATTTGAATTACGAAGACCCAAGTCTTTCTTCATAAGTTATTGGTGGCGTAAAACCATTCATCGTTGACATGGTTACCAGTTGGGAATTCGCCAGCTGAAGGCCCTTCGGTGTCTTCTCTTGAAGGCGCCAAGACAAAGGAGAATCTTGACTTGGTCTTCCCCCACGTTCCCACTATTTCCTTAGCTTCCCCACCAAGGCCGAGATAGTGGGGATGAAGCCCTAGCGGTTACCACAAATTAGGGGACGCCCCCATGATCTCCTAAACGTGTGCTAACACTCTCCAAGTTATTTTCTTCACCTATAAATAGGTTGGACGAGTCATTTCAATGGTATGTTCTCTCAACACAGTATTTCACATACTCCATATTATTTACAACACATATCCTATACTTACTCTCACGCCAGAGGTGGTTCGCAGGGCCCAACCCCTGCGCAATCACTTAACGAAGTGTCTACTATTTCTTATTGTAGATTGGCTACAAGTTTGGCGCAAGCATATCACCCCTCATACCCTTCGATCACCATCGAAGGGCTGGTCGTATTAATTATTGTACAATTTGGTCTCGTTATTCCAAACTTACACCCAATCGATCACTCTCACTAGTTTTACGGCATGAATCAAGGAAGAGAGGATACACCCCCTCCGGGTTTCTCGACCTTGACACCAATCTCAGTCAATGATCCTAACAACCTTCCCAACATAACCGCATCCACCTTTACCACACGATCTCTCCTTGAAATAACTCCCAACAACCATGCTTCAACCTCGGCTAACCCTGAACCGGTAATCAGTCCAGCGTTTGTCGAAGCTAACATCGAAGCATTAGAATCTTTACTGAGGGCCCGAAGGAGGCAAGCTCGGAATGTGGATATGCGAAGGGAGTTAGAATACTCAAGCGATGAGTATGACGAAGAATTGGAAATGGAGGCTAGGCCCCTGACTCCTGTGGCTACACGCTCAGTGCTAAGGATAGGGTCTCCGAGCAGCCGAAGGCCTAGTGGAAGGTCGGTTGGTTTTGAAGATGTTCCGGAGAGGGCTCCGACGAGAAGGGAAGGAACAATGGAAGGCTCCAATGGAAGGAGTCACCGAAGGGAAACTGCGGAGGTTAACTTGCCACCACTTTTGGCGGCTCATCTGGGAAGAACTGAGGCAGGGGTTCCGTTGCAGCCTTCTCACGCATCCGGCGTAGAAGGCAATCCATATCAAATGAATGGGGGAGGAAATCTTCCTCCTCATGGTATGTACCCTCCTTTTCAGGCTCAATCTTACCCTCAAGGGGTCTATCCCCCACCTAATGGGTAGGCTAGCAACCCCAGTTTTACTCAACCATACAGAAGCATGCCCTACGGGCAACCTATGGTATATCCTTCGTACCCTGCCGGAAGTCACCCACCTTATATACCTATTGCTTACCCTCAATATGTTAACCAAAACCATGTTGGAATACCTCCAAATCATAACCCGTATAATGCTGCCCCTACCTACATGCCACCTTATAACTTCCTTTATTCGGAACCCATGGGTTCCACAACACCCTTCGTAAGATGGATAGAAGACTACCCTTTGCCTGATGAGTTGAAAATGCCCGCGCATATTGGTACTTATGATGGGAATGGGGACCCGAATAACTTTTTACACCTGTTCGAAGGGGCTATCAGAATGCAGAAGTGGGTTATGCCCGTTGCTTGCCACATGTTTACATATACCCTATGAGACTCTGCTCGTATATGGTGGAACGGGCAAAAACCAGGTAGCATTGTGAATTTGGATGATCTCAAAGCCAAATTCAGATCACATTTCAGCCAACAGAAAAAGTTCACAAGAACGCACCTAACAAAGGCACAACATCAAGCGAAGGAAAACGAGAGCACCAGGGCTTTCATTACCAGATACACCGATGACACCTTCTAGATAATGGGCTTGCACGAAGACCAACGCATCTCAGGTTTCGTGCATTGCCTACGAAACAGAAGTTTGGTTTAATTCCTCTCTACTGACCTCCCTGCAACCTATAAGGGCTTAGTGGAGAAGGCTTACACCTGGATCGAAGCCAAAGAAGTGTCTACCAACGGGGCTCCGGTCGAAAATAAAGAAAGTCATAGCAAAGTCCCGAAGCACCCTTCCTGGGAAGGGTCAAAGAACAGACACAAAGGCAGGGACAGGTTTACACCCTACCACAAAAACATCAACCACGGGCTCTTGGCTAATCTGTCCAAATCTCCAAGGGAGATACTTGCTACGGAAAAGGCTGCGAAGACCTTTGATCCTCCTCCTCGCTTGGCAAGTAGAGGAAGGCCCAGAGATACTTCCAAATACTGTTACTTCCATGACGATTACGGACACGACACCAACAATTGCAGAGAGCTCAAGAAACAGATAGAAGAGGCCGTGAAGTCTGGCCAATTGGGACATTTGGTGAAGGGTATTAAGAAAGGTAAAGAAAAGGTCTCCGACACACAGTTGGGGAAAGACACCACACCCGCCGAAGCACCCATCCTCATGGTGTACAAGGATGACTCTGGTTTAAAAAGGAAAGAAGCGGAGGAAACATTATGCGGAGTAGGAGATGTCACCTTTCCTTCGATCACAGGAAAAGTTCTCTCAAATGACCCCGTGGTCATCAAGGTCTTGATCTCCAACAGAGAAGTAAACAGGGCCTACCTAGACTGTGGTAGCTCTTGCGAAGTGATCTACGAACATTGCTTTCTAAATCTCAAGCCTTCGATACGTTCGAAGAGAGTAGATTCGAAAGTACCTTTGGTAGGGTTCTCAGGGGAACACTCGTGGCCCTTGGGAGAAGTCCCCCTAGAGGTTACGATTGGAGAAGGAAGGCTAAAAAGGACAGAAACTCTGGTTTTCGCGATCGTAAGGTCCGAGTCTCCCTATAACCTGTTGATAGGAAAACAACAATGCAGAAAATGGGCATCGTTGTCTCTACTATACATGCTGCAATCAAATTCCAAACACCTTTCAGTATTGGAACGGTTTTCTCCAGCTACAACGTGAGGAAGCCTACGGAAGTAGGCAAAAGGGTCAAACAGGTCTCGGAAGAGCTTCCGAAAGACATTCTCAGCTGCACTGATGCGGAAGAATGCATTGTAGTAAACGATCTCTACCCTGATCAGACGATGGTAATCGGAAAGCAGCTCCCTACCTCTTTTAAAGCCGAATTGGAAAAGGTACTACGGGCCAATGCAGATGTCTTCGCATGGACCAACTATGACATGACGGGGGTCCAAGAACTCTCACCATAGACGGAAAGCCCTTCGGCACTGAACACAAGCTTAATGAGTTCAAACATATTGAACCTATCAAGCAAAAGCGTCGAAGCCTGGCTCCTGAAAGAAATGTCGCAGCATGCAAAGAAGTGGATGAGCTCGTAGCAGCAGGCATACTCAGGGAGGTGAAGTATCAAACTTGGGTAGCCAACCCGGTGATGGTCAAGAAGCAGGACGGAGGGTGGCGGATGTGTGTGGACTTCACAGATATCAACTAATCCTGTCCGAAGGACTGCTATCCTCTGCCAGAAATAGATTGGAAAGTAGAATCCTTGTCAGGGTTTCGGCTGAAGTGTTTTCTGTACGCTTATAAGGGTTACCATCAGATACAAATGGCGGAAGAGGACGAAGAGAAGACAACCTTTTTTACAGGAAAAGGCATTTATTGTTACAAAAAAATGCCTTTTGGTTTGAAAAATGCAGGTGCTACCTACCAACATTTAGTGGACAAAGCCTTCCACAAGCAGATAGGTAGGAATCTAGAGGCGTACGTAGACGATATGGTTATCAAGTGTAGAACGGAGGAGGATATGCTCTCCGACATCAAGGAAACCTTCGAACAGCTTCGCGCCATCAACATGAAGTTAAATCCCAAGAAATGTTCCTTCGGTGTGGAAGAAGGACAATTTTTGGGACATCTGATCACCAAGCAAGGTATTAAGGCCAATCCTTCGAAGGTTAAGGCCATCACGGATTTGCAGCCTCCTAAGTCCCTAAAGGAAGTTCAAAGTCTGAACGGAAAGCTAGCAGCCCTCAACAGGTTCTTATCGAAGGGTGCAGACAGATCTTTGCCGTTCTTCAAGACACTCAAAGGATGCACGGATAAAAAGACGTTTCAGTGGAGTACAGATGCAGAAGTTGCCTTCCAAAAGCTCAAGGATTTCATGGCTATTCTACCTACACTTACTGCCCCAATCAAAGGCGAAGTGTTGTTTATGTATATCGCAACCTCCTTCGAAAGCATCAGCGCTGTGTTATTGGCGAAGGGAGAAGAAGCAAATCCCTATCTACTGTTAGCGAGGGTTCTAGGAGCTGAGCTAAATTATCCAGCATTAGAGAAGCTAATTTTGGCTTTGGTCCATGCTGCGAGGCGCCTTCGAAGGTACTTCCAAGCTCACCCCATAACCGTACTTACTGACAAACCCATTAAGCAGATACTTTCGAAGCCGGAGAAATCGGGAAGGATAGCTAAGTGGGCTATCGAGCTAGGAGAACACGAAATTGAATACAAAGGTAGAAACTCGGTCAAAGGGCAAATATTGGCGACTTCTTAGCGTAAACACCCTCCGAACCAAAGCAGACACAAAGTTGCTGAAAAAGCCCGATAAGGCGTCGAAGGGTGGAAACTTTATCTTGACGAAGCCTCCAACTCCGACGGTTTTGGCGCAGGTCTCATGCTTGTTGACCCCAAAGGGAAGGAGTACACTTATGCACTCCGCTTTGAATTCGATGCTACTAACAACGAAGCCGAGTACGAAGCCTTGCTAGTAGGCCTCCGATTAGCTAAGGACATGGAGGTAGAAGACTTGGCCATTTTCATTGACTCACAACTGGTGGCCAATCAGATAAAGAGTTCCTACAAGGCGAGATAACCTGTGATCAAGCAATACCTGGATAAGGCCAAGGAAATGCTCGAAGGGTTTACATCCTACAACATAGAGCATGTTCGGAGAAATCAAAACAAGAAGGCGGATGCACTTAGCAAACTGGCATCAATGGCATTTGCTCATTTAACTAAAGAAATTCTGGTCGAAGTGTTAGCAGATAGGCCCATCGTCCGAAAGGAGGTGTCTGACGTAATACTAGAGGAAGACTCAAATTGGATGACTCCAATTAGAGAATATCTAATAAATGGTATACTGCCGGAGGATCAGAAATTAGCTCGAAAGGTCCGCATCAAAGCACCACAGTATAGAATCATGGGGACCTATCTATACCGAAGATCCTTTTTGTCCCCATGGCTTCGTTGTGTAGGACCTAGGCAAGCCGCCAACATCATTCAAGAAGTGCACGAAGGTTCCTGCGGGCTTCACGCAGGACCCCGCTCCGTTGTTTCGAAAATCATGAGGATCGGATATTACTGGCCTTCGATGCACAGGGACACTGTCGAAAATCATTCAGAAATGTGAAGCCTGTCAAGTTCACTCAAGGGTTCCAAGGCTACCTAAACAAGATATGACCTCTGTGACGTCCACATGGCCCTTCAGCCAAAGGGGGATAGACATCGTAGGTCCTCTACCAATTGCTCCAGGAGGAGTAAAGTTCTTGGTCGTAGCCATCGACTACTTCATGAAATGGGTGGAAGCGAAGCCTTTGGCATCCATCACAGGAAGGCACATGGAAAAGTTTGTATGGGAACACGTTATCTGCCGGTTCGGAGTACCGCACATCATCATTTCGATAATGGGAAGCGGTTTGCGAAGGGTATTCCTGTTTTGCAGAGGCCCGAACATAAAACAATCTTTCACTTCCGTCTACCATCCTCAAGGTAACGGACAAGTGGAAGTTACTAACAGGGACATCATCCAAGGCATAGAACGAAGGCTGGGATACAGTCACCATGGTTGGGTAGATGAACTACCTCAAGTACTTTGGGCTCACAGAACGCATACAAAGTCAAGTCATGGGGAGACGCCTTTTAGCTTGACATATGGCACGGAAGTTGTCATCCCTTCAGAAGTAAGTGTCGAAACAGAAAGGGTCATGAACTTTGAAGCAGCAGACAACGAAGAAAGACTCCATAGCAACCTAGACCTACTCGAAGAACGAAGGGAAATAGCCTCAATCAGGGAGGCTATCCATAAGCAAAAGATTGAAAGGTACTACAACAGTCGGGTTCGGCCTTCGACCTTCAAACCAGGGGAATACGTCCTTCGACTCAATAGCACAAGTAAAGCTAGGTACTAGGGTAAACTAGGACCTACATGGGAAGGGCCCTACGTTATTAAGGAAGCATATGGCAACGGAGCCTACAAGCTGGAAACCTTGGATGGAGATGCTATTGATAGAACTTGGAATGGCACTACCCTTCGTAAGTTCTACGTATGAAACTTACAATGTCTAAGGACATTTTTTATTTTGCTTTTAATCAATGTCTTTGCATTCTTCTCACTTGGGGAAAGAAGCATTAACGGTAGGCGTCTAGTATTCATTTCTTAAAATGATGTAATCCTCCCTACCCACTTAATGATATAACGCATTTCCCTCAAATCTCTTGTTTCGTTCAATACAACAAAGATTTGTCCACCAAGTCGCTTTATAAGTTTCAATGTCGAAGGGATGTACAAAGACTAACAACATGTCTTGCTCATATGCATAACATCCACCTCAACTTCACATTAACTTTCCTATATGGCCTTAAGGTATTTTAAGCCTTTCGTTGCCCAAAGGATTAAGATGGAGTGGGTCGCAACCCTCTCAAGAATCAAATTATACGATTCCTAATATTCTTGGTGAAGTAACTACACACAATGAGGCTATGCATCTACCATACGCCTTAGGTTGTAAATTTTTTTACGCAAGTAAAATAAAAAGAGAAGAATCACACATAGCAAAATACAAGCCCTAGTGGCTTTAATGTAGATTAATGACTAGTTTAACTAGTCTAAACAGGCCGTAGCCTTAACGATCCAACCAAGCAAAACATTGTCTTAGGCCGAAGCCTACATCACACACACCAAATGTTAATTGTTTCATCAGGCACAAAGCCTGGAAAGGAACACAGACAAATTGTTTTAAAGCAGGATACATACCACCCTGGGGATCAAATTACAACCACATGGTTGCCTTCATCAAACCTTGGAATGAGTGGGATCAACTGAACCTGGGGATGGAGCCTTTGGTGACGGAGTCTTCTTCGAAGGAGATGGAGGTTGGACTTTCCTTGGCTTCTTAGCCAGCAGGTCCTCAACAGAGCCACTGGGTCCTTCGTCACTTGGGCAAGGAAAGGGAACTCTAAAGCAGCTAATTCATTACCTGCATCATCATAGTATTTTTCATGAGTTGCCCTGTAGTATGGAACTTTCTCCAGCTTCACCGGTTCCTTTGTCGCAGCTATCTCCTCCAAAGTGGTACACTTGCCATGATATATGGCAGCATTCACCAGGTTCCCAATTGCATTCCCCACATCATCACTATGGTAAAGTTCCATGGCAATGTAGGGGATAACCTTGGTTACCAAGTCCACCCTATCCTTCTTCAGCATCTTCAGACGAAGGTTTAACCCATCTACCTTTTCCTTGAGCTTGATCTCTTGGTCCAACAGCTTCGCTCTCTCTCCTTCGAGGCCTCCACACTTGGATGAAAGAACAGATATCTGCTCTTTATAGCCTACGACCTTTGAGCCTTCGACAGTTAGCCTGCCATATTCAGCCTCGCTCGTTGCCAGTTGACCTTTGAGCTTTTCATTATCAGCTCTGAGATCTTGCACCAAGGGGTTCTTGTCAAAATCCTCCAAGGCATCTTCACATTTCTTCTCCAAGTTTGCATACTTCTGATCCCTAGCCTTCACCCTTGCAAGCATAACATCCATTTCTTCTCGAGCTTTGGTGACAGCACGGAGCAGCTCCCTTGTCCTAGTATTGAGTTGGTTGTCTAGCATGCATTGTCGGACATAACTATTGTCATGAAGGTCGTAGAGCCATTCCATGGACATGTTGTCCATCACCCCCTTCCAGTTGGGTGGGATTACACGGTCCACGAGTAGATTGTTAATACAAATATCGTCATTAAACGTTATTTGTATTTTTGATCTTTACCTAAGTTTTGTTAACGACAAAAGTAAATTTAATTTTCATAAAGCTTAAAGCTTGTCAACTTTAATAGATATTAAAACAAGATTTTTCAAACAATATCTTCATCATTTAAGCATTTACATTGTGACTAATCATATCTTAATATGAGTCTAAGCATAATGTATGATAGTAGTTTTTAGAATGTTTTAGTTCCTTAAAAACTAAACGTTACTTATGTATTTGCATATTTCTAAAAATAGAAAAACAACACATGACATCATGTGATGCATTATGGAAATCATTGGAAGATTTCATTAGATATTTTGTGTAGATTTGTACTCTTCATATCTTACACAATCTTGCATAGATATGGTTGACTTTGGCAAGATCTTGATATCTTCTTTGTCGGACCGGCACCAAAATATATGACGGACGGAACCCTTTCAAGGGGTCCGCCGTCCGTGGTGCCTGCTGATGGTTTTGGCTATAAATAGCAAAGCCAAACCAAGTAGTTTTTCATTCCTTTCTATCATAATCTCTTACATATCTTCTCTCTAACCTTTCTAACTTAGTTTCATATCATATTAGTGATCTCTTTTGTAGCAAAGAAGATCAAGTCACATTCAAGCTTCTAACGAGAAGTTGGAAGTCTTGTTTGTTTAGTGTTGTATGATCTTGTGTTGATTCATACTTCATTGTTGCATTAAACCATCATAATCTTGTGAGTGTGAGTGGTTAGTATTTTAGTCCTCAAAATACATTGTGTGTGGGAGTAGTTGTACCCTTGGAAAGAACTCGACATCTAGCTTAGTGTCGGAAATAGTGTAAGCGAAGTGTAAAGGTTTCTCCGCCGGTGAAAGGAGCTTGTTGACTAGTGAAGTTAAACTCTCGAGTGTGAGACTCGGGGAGTGGAGTAGGGCAAGGAAAAAGAGTCCTTGTAGACCAAACCACTATAAACAACTTGTTGTGGTTTGATAATTTCTTTCCTTATTTACTCTTTACATATTGCTTGCATATTTCATTAACATATCTAAGATCAATATCAATTGATCTTTCAATAAGTTTCAAAACAAAGTTTTGAATTGGTAAACTATTCAACCACCTTTCTAGTTTTCTACAATTGGTATCAGAGCCTTGTTGCTTAAGAATTTCTAAAATAATTTGTATTTTATAAACTTAAAACGATCCATGGATTCTGAAAACATTAAAGAAGGGCAATATATGCAAAGACCACCACTCTTTGAAACCAATGGATTTATCTATTGGAAAAACCATTTTGAAACATATGTAAAATCAAAAGATATAGATCTTTGGTTTGTTATTGTTAAAGGGGATTTTAGTTCTACAACAAATGATATTTCTGTTGATGAACAAAAGAAATTAATTGCTAAAAATAATAAAGCTAAAATGATGTTTTATAATGCTTTACCTAGAAAAAAATATGAAAGAATTTTTATGTGTGAAACCGCCAAAGATATTTGGGAATCTTTGATTGTTACACATCAAGGTAATTCACAAGTCAAGGATAACAAAATTAATCTTCTTGTTCAACAATATGAACAATTTGTTATCCTTGAAGATGAAACCATTGATTGTGGCTTTGCTCGCTTTAATACTATTATTACATCACTTAAAGCACTTGATGAATCTTTTCGTAGTAAGAACTTTGTCGGGAAATTTCTTAGAGCACTCCATCCCAAATGGAGAGCTAAAGTGACCGCTATTGAAGAATCAAAAGATCTCTCAAAAATGTCACTAGACGAGCTAATCGGTAACCTCAAAGTACACGAAATGGTGATGGAGAAAGATTCGGAGATCATCAAAGGAAGAAGGGAGAAGATCAAATCCGTTGCTCTAAAAGCAAAGGCGGAATCAAGTGATGATGACGAATCTTGCTCCGGTAGTGAAGATGAGGAATATACCATGGCCTTTAGAGACTTTAAGAAGTTCTTTAGAAGAAGAGGAAAGTTTGTAAGACAATCTCGAGAAGAAAAGAAGCCATTCCGAAAAGATCGGGATGACAAAAAGGGTAAAGGTGAAAGAAAGTGTTTTAGATGTGGTGATGCAAGTCATCTCATAGGAGAATGTCCCAAGCCACCTAAAAGCAAAACTCAACGAGCTTTTGTAAGTGGTGCTTGGAGTGATAGTGAAAATGATGAAGAATCAAGCAAGGAAGGGATCGCTCTAATGGCACATGAGTCAAACGAGGTACTTTCCGACTCTTCTTATTCTTCTATTGATGATGACACTTTGCAAAAACAATATAATCAATTGTTTGAGCTAAGTCTAAAAATCATAACTAAAAATACATTTTTAAAAACCAAAAAGGAATTTTTGGAAAATGAAGTTTACGAGTTAAAAGAAAAATCAAAACGATTAGAAAAAGGAAAAGCAAATGACGATGGTTGTAAATCATGTCAAGAGCTTAATCTTGAAATAGAAAAACTAAAGCTCACACAAGATGTTCTAATCGAACAAAATTCTAAATTTAAAAGGTTTAACAAAAATGTTAATACAAATAAGCCGTAAAAACGTTTATTTATATTTTACGATCTTCTAATGTTTTGTCGATAACAAACGTAAAATCATTTTAACGAAACAAATAGAATACGTAAATAGTTTGAGTTAATAGTTTTCTAACACATTTACATTTTCACATAAAACACTAAAACAAGCATAAGTGTTTTTATGATTTAGATATATATGTACAACAACTAATGTTTACATATTGGGTTAGCACATACTTAAACTAAGTATACTAAAATAGGTCAAAACATGTAAATACTAAAAATGGGTAAAAACATGTTAATACTAAAATGGGTAAAAACTAGCAAATGGTATTGACCCATAACCCATGGTTTTATATATACCACTTAACCAAGTTCATTGTATCTAGATAGAAAACCATGGATCAACCCATAACCCATGACCCATGACCCATAACCAAAAATACCCATGGGCAAAGAGGAGCGTTCCACGGATCCTGGCTTTGTGCTAGCCGGATCCCAAGTGGAAGGGATCCGGGGAACAGTAGAGAATTTTCTCTATAAATAGAGAGTCATTTCATCCTTTCTATGTATCACTTAACACACATACTTCCCCAAAGTATTCTAACCCTCTAACCTCAGATCTAAGTGATCTATGTAGTTTGTCTTTTGTTTATGTGTGATCTTCTAGGTTCCTCTTAAAGGCAAGATCACCACTTCTTGAAGACGTGCAAGCTCAAGTCCATGAGTTTCCATGCTTCGTCATCATCAAGACAACTAAGGTTCTCTTGTTGATAGTTCTTCCTTTCTCCATAGATGTTGGGTTGAAGGCATTAGTGAAGAATGCCAAAAGTGTCAAGATGAAAGCATTAGTGAAAGGTGCTCATCATCCGTGTCAAAGTATTAGTGAAGAATGCTAAAGGTGTCAAGACGAAGGCATTAGTGAAGGGTGCCAAGCGTTGTGTCAAAGGCATTAGTGAAGGATGCCGAAGAATCAAATCAAGTCGCATTTGGGAAGAATGCCTAGGTCGTATAATCGATGAGGTGCATCGTTATACATATAAGTATTTGTTTGCTTGTTTCCAAGGATGGTGATATCCTTGATGAAGGTGTAACAAGGAATTGATCTCCTTGATATTAGGTGTTGTGTTGTGAAGGGTAGTAGTTCCTCCATAGTAATGGAACTAGGTGCTTAGCCTAGTACCTAATAAAGGGTAGGCGACGTTGTGATAGGATTAGTTCTCCTAAGGTGTGAAAGAACTCGGTGGTTAGCCTAGCACCGTATAAAGGGTAGGCGACGTTGTGATAGGTGTGGTTCGCTATTTAGCTTTGTACAGGAAAAAGGTTAAGCGACGTTGTGAAGGCTTCTCCGCCACAAGGAGTTGGTGTAGTGCTTACGAACTCTCGAGTAGGTGACTCGGGGAGTGGAGTAGGGCAAAGAAGGTGTCCTTGTAGCCGAACCACTATAAATAACTTATGTCGTGGTGATGTGCTTCTTACTCTTTATATTTCATTACACGTTTATATATCTATCTATCAACGTCTAACATAAACAATCAAATAGATTGACATAAGTCGATCTAAATATTTAAAAGGAAGTTTTAAATTGGTAAAACTATTCAACCCCCCCCCCCTTCTAGTTTTCCACAAAAAACATCGCTCTTGCCGATGAAATAGTTAAAATTCATAAAACACCAGGAGACATGAATGGGTTAGGATTTAATGAGGTATTAATTCCAAAGAGTCAAAACAAAACGGCCGAAAAGGATGAACAATCTATCAAAACTGCTGCAGTACAGCACGGACTAGACGGACCCAAAATAAGGGTTCCGTCCGTTGAACAAAATGGTGCCGTGGGTACTTCAGCAGGACAGAATGTTTGTAATACGGACCGTACTGAATTTTTCAAAGTTACAAGGAAAACCAAGGATAGTGCTAAACTAAAACCAGCTGTTACATCAGGAATAGGACTTTCTAAAAATGAATTTAGATCAAAAACTACTCAACAACGATATAAAACACCTTTTGCCAAACACCCCTTTCCTAAGAGCAACCACAACGCACAACCCAACTACCAACACAACGGTTGGAATCAAAACTTTCTTAGACCATATCAAACTCCATATTACATGTCATGGAACTCTTACCCATCATTTCCATACATGAATCAAATAAATGGTATGTTTAACCCAAACGGACCCATGAGATATTGGGGACCAAATGTTTGAGTTATTTGTTTCTTAGGCATGCTTGAAAGTTGGATTGGAACCTGATGAATGGATAAAAGATAGTGGATGCTCACAGCACATGACGGGCAACAAAAGTCTCTTCTCATCATACCAAAAGTATGACGGAGGTAATGTCACTTTTGGTAGCAATCTCAAAAGCAAAATTATTGGCAAAGGTACGATCGCTCATAACTCCCTAACTATTGAAAATATTGCTCATGTAGATAGGTTAGGATTTAATCTACTTAGTATTAGCCAATTATGTGATAAAAAGTATAAAGTGCTATTTGATGAAAATGGTAGTAAAATACTAAAAGATGGTATCACCATAGCTAAAGGAGTAAGGAAAAATAACATATACGTCATGAAAATAGATAAAACATCTAATGACAAACTTTGCCTAACAACGTTAGATGATAGCTTATCTCTTTGGCATAGACGCTTAGGTCACGCTAATATGAGACTTATACAAAACCTATCTTCAAAAGAGCTAATTAGGAATTTACCAAAACTAAAATATGACCAACACTTTTGCGACGCTTGCAAAATTGGTAAACAAACCTATAGTAGTCATAAATCTAAAAATATGGTGTCCACATCTAAGTGTCTAGAATTATTGCATATGGGCTTGTTTGGTCCATCCGCTATAAGAAGCTACGGAGGCAACTTATACACTTTGGTCATAGTAGATGATTACTCAAGGTTTACTTGGACGTTGTTTTTGAAAACTAAAAATGAAGTTTTTGATAAATTTGAAATTCTTAGCAGGAAAATTCAAAATCAACTAGGCGTTAAAATTGTGTCGATCCGAACGGATCATGGTCGTGAATTTGACAACGAAATTCAATTTGGAAACTTTTATGATACAAATGGTATAACACATAACTTTTCGGCTCCACGAACACCTCAATCAAATGGAGTGGTAGAACGTAAAAATAGAACAATTCAAGAAATGAGTAGAACAATGCTTAATGAACAAAACATTCCTCAAAAGTTTTGGTGTAACGCGGTTGACACTTCTACATATATTTTAAATAGAGTCTTAATCCGTACTTTCCTAAACAAAACACCATATGAGCTTTATAAAGGTAAAAAGCCAACTTTAGGATATTTTAGAGTTTTTGGTTGTAAATGCTTCATTCTTAATACTAAAGATTATCTCACCAAGTTTGACCCAAAGTCTTATGAAGGTGTATTTATTGGTTATTCTCAAACTAGTAAAGCTTACATTGTCCTAAACAAAGAAACAATGATAGTCGAGGAATCGTTGAACATAACATTCGACGAAAGTCCACCTCCCTCTAAGACATCACCTTTGGTAGATGATGACTTAGTTGAAAGTCAAATGATTGAAAGTCAAGAAATAATTAATAATAACAAGGAAGATGAACCATTAAATAAAGAGATTGTAAACATCAAAGAATCTAAAAGTCATCCTTTAGAAAAGGTAATAGGACAACTTAATCAAAGAACCTTAAGGTCACAAGCCCAAAATCAAAGTAATTATTTTTGTTTTGTATCCACCATTGAACCGAAAAACATAAATGAAGCAATAAAAGATGAATCATGGGTAATTGCCATGCAAGAAGAGTTAAACCAATTCGTTAGAAATGATGTTTGGAAATTAGTTCCTAAACCCAACGATCAAACTATAATTGGAACGAAATGGGTTTTTTGAAATAAAATGGATGAAAATGGTGTAGTATCTAGAAACAAAGCTAGGCTTGTTGCACAAGGTTATAATCAACAAGAAGGGATTGACTATGATGAAACTTATGCACCGGTAGCTAGACTTGAATCTATTAGAATATTACTTGCTTATGCATGTGCTTATGACTTTAAATTATTTCAAATGGATGTTAAAAGTGCATTTCTTAATGGGTTTATTAACGAAGAAGTGTATGTTGCTCAACCTCCCGGTTTTACCGACTTTGAGAAACCACATCATGTCTTCAAACTCAAGAAAGCATTATACGGTCTTAAGCAAGCACCAAAAGCTTGGTACGACCGACTTAAGACTTTTCTTATTGATAACAAATACACTATGGGATTAGTAGATAATACTCTTTTACTAATAAAAATGAGTCACATATTATCATTGTTCAAATATACGTTGATGACATCATATTCGGATCAACTTGTCAAGAGCTATGTGATGATTTCTCTAAAATCATGCAAGACGAGTTTGAAATGAGTATGATGGGTGAATTAAATTTCTTTCTAGGACTCCAAATTAAACAACTAGAAGATGGCATATTTTTTAACCAATCTAAATATATAAAAGACATGCTTAAGAAATTTGGTCTTGAAGATTCCAAACCAACTAAAACACCCATGTCCTCGGACACTAAACTCACCAAGGACGAGGAAGGTGAATCCGTAGATAACACTAAATATAGAGGAATGATTGGTAGCCTACTCTATCTTACGGCTAGTAGACCCAACATTATGTTAAGTGTTTGTCTATGTGCTCTCTTTCAAGAAAACACAAAGGCATCACACTTAGAAGCCTTAAAAAGGATTTTTAAATACATTAAGGGAACAACATGTTTAGGATTATGGTATCCCAAAGGAACAGGTGTAGAAACCATAGTGTATGCCGACTCGGATCATGCCGGTGACTATGTCGATAGAAAAAGTACAAGTGGTATTTGCACTTTTGTTGGACATTGTCTCACCTCATGGTTTGCAAAGAAGCAAACGGCTTTAGCCATCTCAACTACTGGCCGAAGCGTCCTCAGGAAAAGCATGTCAACAAGCTCTTTGGATGAAGCAAGCTCTCGAGATTACGAATTCATCTCAACGATATTGTTGTACTTTGCGACAACAAAGGAGCCATCGATCTCAGCAAGAATCCCGTTCAACATGCTCGTACAAAGCATATTGAAATCCGTCATCACTTTCTTCGCGACAATGTTCAAAAGGAAACATCTCAATTGAGAAAGTATCCTCCAAAGACAACATTGCCGACATCTTAACTAAGCCTCTTAAACGAGAACCTTTTAATCTTTTTAGACTTGGTTTAGGGTTAATGGAACCAAACATGTAGGATAAACATAGCCCAAAACATTAGAATAGTCAAAACAAAACAATTTTGTTTTGTATCTGCATCTGTAGCCACGGCACCAAGCGACAACACGACGGAACCAAAATTTTGGTACCGTCTGGTCCGTGGTGTCTACAGAAGCAAAACTGTTACCTACAAAACATATTCTTCCTCAAAATCCACTTTACTAAAACGTGTAAACATTAAACCAAGCTCATTATTGACACCTTCCCACTCACTAATCACTGGAGATAACATCATTGTAAGTATCCTAACTATATTTTATCTTTTAATTCTGAGTTTAGGATTCTCATTTGTGCACAAAATCATTAAAAATCATTACATGGGGCTTATGTATGCTTTTGTACTAAATATGAACTCAATTGGCAAATTGCATAACTAGTCATTGAAATTAGGTACTACATTATCATATTGCATAAACAAATCATGCTTCCCACTAATCAATAGATAATGACTATAAGGCCTTATTCAAATAACCAAACACCCCATGTCAAAAAATTTGAAAAGCTTCTCACTTGTAGGAAAAAAAATTTCATTGTTAATACAAATAGAAACGTTAGACTTTCATCACTTGCATGCTCTTGAATACTAAAGGTAGTGCATAACTAATATGCATTCTCGGGTATATTCAAATGAAGCCACATTGAATTAGGAGCAATTTGGGTTATCTCGTGGTATTTGCAAAACACCCCACTAAAACCATCTTTGTGCATAAAAGGAGTCGAGATAATCGCAACTCCAAATCGTTTTCATATAGACACACACTAGAACCAAAACATTAAAGTTTATTCTCATTTTTAACATATTAATTCTTGCTCCTAGGAATAACCATGGTAGCCGCAAGATTCTATGATCACAAGGACACTCTTGGCTACATTCCCAAACATCACAAAACCAAAAGACTTTCCAAGGAACAAGTAGAAATCTTTAAGAGTCTAGAATCAAGGTATTTCCATGAGGGTAGAACCATTCACCCATCTTTCATTGAAAATACCAATACCCGTGAAGAACTAGCCGCCATTCAATTCGATTGTCTTCTTGACATCGATGAACCAATTTGTCCTAGGTTTGTGTTAGAGTTCTATGCTAGTGTGACCGGCTTTAGTGATGAAGATGATGATGAGTTTTGTCTTAGATTTAAAATCAATCAAAATGACTACACCATCACCTTAACCAACTTTGCTCAATTGCTAGGAATTCCCAACCGAGGGACATGTGTCTACTCGGATAAGTGGTCACTCACCATTCTTGATGCAATCAATGATCGCTCTCCTCCCTACCAAACACCTCTAGCAAATAAGGATGTCATCCGTGAGCACCTATTTATCCCAAGGGGAGATACAACCCGAGTCACCCGAAAAGGAAAAGAAGTGAACCGAGATCAATATGGAATGGAGCTAAACGAACTTAAGCCCGAATTTAGGAAATAGGAAGAACTACTTAGAGCCAATGTCATTAGCACCATAGGAAATAGGGATCACATCAATGCTTGTCTTTGCCACATGCTCTACAACTTGTCCACTCGTCAACCATTCAATTTAGCCTACTACATTGCTAGGAGAATGATTGATATTCCAACACAAGGTTCGGTTGCTCTTCCATACGGGATGCTCCTCACCCGTCTCTATAGAGCCTTTGCACCAATTCCACCAAGCCCAAAAGGGATGCACCTTCACTATGAGCTCATCCCTCACATCTTTGTACCTTTGAGTGATGCACGAGTTGCTAAGACAAAATGCAAGAGAGCAAAACCTCCAACTCCATCATCATCATCATCAAATAGCTCCGATGATGGTCTTTCAAACTCTCGCCTTCCACCTCATGAGTATTATGCATCTCTTCCCGAGATTGAGAATGAATCAGCGGAGTTCAAGCAAACCAAGGGGATGTTCAAGTACCTTGGTAGAATGATGACCAAGATCTACAAGAAGTTGGATAAGTGAGAATCGTTTTAAGGAGCGTTTGGAACAATACATTATCTCTAATGTTTGATACAATTTGGTTATTTTTATCTTGTAGGATGATAATATAACTCTAAACAATGTTGTATGCTAACAATCTTATGCAGGGAGATAGCACAAGTATGCTATCAAATTTTACCCATTTTCACTATAATGTGAAAATCACTTGGCCTTGCTCAAAATCTATGCTCCATTATGTTTGTACATGTGTTATTTACTTTTCCTAACAAGAAATGTTTAATGTCACATGTTTTGAGAAAAATTTCAGGTTTCGAAAATGTCCCCGACACCTTAAAATGTACTATGTGAACTTTTCTCAAGATCAGACGGACGACGGCACCAACGTTTTGGTTCCGTCTGTTATAAGAAATGGTACCGCCGTGCATGCAGATAGTGACCGGCACCCTTTTAGGGGTCCGTCCGTGTAAAATTTTGGTGTCGTGGATCCTCCAGGTAACTTTCTGAATTTCGGTTCTTTCGTCATTCCAAATTACCATCTATTGCTTGTAGGTCAATCTTAACTAGTTTGTACCCTTATTAGAACTAGTATAATACACTTAGGCATATAAGAAATCCACTTCCCACCAAAATTCAAAATTTTGAAATATTCACCGAAGGAGCCCTTTGGCATAAAGGAAGGAACCAAAATTTTGGTACCTTGAAATCCGTGGGTAATCTGATTGTTAGGAACTTCCACTCATTAGAACATATTTATTGCAAATCTTTGCTTCTTCACTCCATCTCTCTTGTATGGCTTGACTTGGGTGATATGACTAGCATTTAACCCACTTCCAAATCATTAGGAACCTCATCCCTTCTATGGTTTAACATCAAATCAAACACATTTCTCCATAATTTTTCACTTCTATAAATTGAGAGGTTTTACCATGATCATCCTCACACCTTCTTCATTCTTACCATCATCTAGCAAAGAAAAACACAAGTCAAAATGACAAAATCCTTTCCTAAACCTTGCAAGAAAACCGCTAGAATTAGCGTGAGGCCTTGTTGCTTCGTCAACTTGAGCTCCTCATCCGAGTCTTCTCCACTCACAATCTCATCCCCCATACGAGATGATACAAGCCTAACTTTGGCTACTCCTACTCAATCACCAATTGTGATCACCACTCCACCACCTACAAAAACACCAACTTCACCTCCACCGGCACCCATCCAAACATCCAAAACACCCTCACCACCCTCACTACCAAAGTCTCCAACTCTCATTCCTTTGGTATTATTTTCCACACCACCCACTTCTCCAAATCCTTTCTTGGAGGACTTGGATGACTTGCCTCCTAGGCCAAATCATCCACCACCATTGCCATCCTTTGGCACAATTGAGCGGATTGCTCATGAGTCACCTAGGCCATCCTTTGATCCAAACGCCCCATTAGGGCCAAAACCTCTTCTCTTTCACCCCATTTACAAAGACATCCATGGTCCTTTGTATGGGGACCAACCACTCCCTACATCAATGTCCCCTCACATAAAGGACATTGAGGAGTCCATGTGGGATGTTAATCCCACAAGAGAGGAGATTCAAGCGGAACTCCAAAACCTCCACCAATTCAAAGGCATGGTGGATTCTCACCTAAGTGAGACTATGCAAATGCAAAATGCTTTGCTAGCCTCCATCATGACCACCCCAAACATCACCACCAACACCAACACATCCTCCATTCCACCATCACAACCTCCTCAAACATACTACCCCCCTAGGAATGGTTGCTCAACTTGTGAGGAAACCGCCCAAACCATTGATCGGACCCGGGTAATGGTCCATGACTTCCAAGAGGAAATGAGGTTCATCCTCAATCACATCCTTGAGTGCCTCAACGCTCTTTCTCATCCACCATCTCATTAGAATGGTCATAGATTAGCATTTCTAAGTTTTTTCTTTTCTTTTCTTAGGATTATTTTTCTTTCTTGTACTAAAACACATCATTGTGTTCTCTTTTCATGATTCTTATTCTTGAAAAAATTTAACTAATGAATGGTGTTTTCTATATTGTTGGTGCCTTTACATAGTGTTTGGAAATGCTTGTGAATGATCATTATTACTAAGATTTTTTTTTTAGCTTTCTTTTTCACAATCCATGTATTTTCCCATTAAGCACCCAATTTAGGGGGAGCTTTGATCAAGGGGGAGATAATGGCTCGGGCTCATTACATTCCACATAGCCTCTTCTTTTTGTTGAGACAAAAAGGGGGAGAAAATATAGAACTTGTTTATATTTGTTATATTTGACTTTTCTGAAAAAGTCAAACTGCATACATTGACTTTCTGAAAAAGTCAAACTGCATACTTCATTGGTAATACTTGACTTTTCTGAAAAAGTCAACTGCATACTTTGACTTTCTGAAAAAGTCAACATCATGCATCAACTAGTGAAAACTTTGATTTTCTGAAAAAGTCAAACATCATACACTTGCATTATCATTTCCTTTTCAAGTTCTAAAACTAATATTTTTATAACTCTTGCACAATCTTTGTATCTTTTATAAAAATAAAATTTATATTTTGTCCTCAACAAAAAAGGGGAGATTGTTAATACAAATATCGTCATTAAACGTTATTTATATTTTTGATCTTTACCTAAGTTTTGTTAACGACAAAAGTAAATTTAATTTTCATAAAGCTTAAAGCTTGTTAAGTTTAATAGATATTAAAACAAGATTTTTCAAACAATAACTTCATCATTTAAGCATTTACATTGTGACTAATCATATCTTAATATGAGTCTAAGCATAATGTATGATAGTAGTTTTTAGAATATTTTAGTTCCTTAAAAACTAAACATTACTTATGTATTTGCATATTTCTAAAAATAGAAAAACAACACATGACATCATGTGATGCATCATGGAAATCATTGGAAGATTTCATTAGATATTTTGTGTAGATTTGTACTCTTCATATCTTACACAATCTTGCATAGATATGGTTGACTTTGGCAAGATCTTGATATCTTGTCGTCGGACCCGGCACCAAAATATATAATGGACGGAACCCTTTCAAGGGGTCCGCCGTCCGTGGTGCCTGCTGATAGTTTTGGCTATAAATAGCAAAGCCAAACCAAGTAGTTTTTCATTCCTTTCTATCATACTCTCTTACATATCTTCTCTCTAACCTTTCTAACTCAGTTTCATATCATATTAATGATCTCTTTTGTAGCAAAGAAGATCAAGTCACATTCAAGCTTCTAACGAGAAGTTGGAAGTCTTGTTTGTTTAGTGTTGTATGATCTTGTGTTGATTCATACTTCATTGTTGCATTAAACCATCATAATCTTGTGAGTGTGAGTGGTTAGTATTTTAGTCCTCAAAATACATTGTGTGTGGGAGTAGTTGTACCCTTGGAAAGAACTCGACATCTAGCTTAGTATTGGAAATAGTGTAAGCGAAGTGTAAAGGTTTCTCCGCCGGTGAAAGGAGCTTGTTGACTAGTGAAGTTAAACTCTCGAGTGTGAGACTCGGGGAGTGGAGTAGGGCAAGGAAAAAGAGTCCTTGTAGACCGAACCACTATAAACAACTTGTTGTGGTTTGATAATTTCTTTCCTTATTTACTCTTTACATATTTCTTGCATATTTCATTAACATATCTAAGATCAATATCAATTGATCTTTCAATAAGTTTCAAAACAAAGTTTTTAATTGGTAAACTATTCAACCCCCCTTCTAGTTTTCTACATAGATGACAAGCTAAGGGAGAGGAAAGTTCCTTCGTATCAGGAAGTCCTGCAGCATATATAAACTTGTTAATATATTATTACTGGTACCTAATTTTTGTAACAAGCAAGAAATATTACCATGGATATCATCTCCGTTGGGCCCTTTGATGGCTGGAAATACCACAGCCTTACCCTGGGCACTCTTTTGCCGGGTAGTTCGAGAGGGAGGAGTAGGTAGGATAAGCTTCCTCTTCGAAGCGGACATCGCAGCTTTACGGTACCTTTCCCTGCTTGAACCCTCTCACCAATGTCGAAGGGTCCTACGATGGCCAACTGTCCTTCGGAGACTGGTTCATCAGATTCAGCAACATTCTCCACAAGCTGGTCTTCGACATCTATGGGTTCCTTTGAAGGAGGAGCAGAGGAAACAAGTTCGATGGGTTGGGCTTCCACATCATTGTCATTTATTGACACTGACGGAGAGCCCACACCATAGCTCGTCTCCTGGGGATTCTTTGGAATGAAGCTGACCTCCTTTGCACCACCAGCTACCACAAAGTTTCTGAATGACATTTCTGCACGAAGGAGCAAATAAGATAAATATCCGAAAGATAAGTTTTTATCTCTTATTTTAATATAAAAAAATACATACTTTCTCCATCACAAATAATCTCAGGTACCAAAGGAGATCCCTCCCATCTTTCAGCAAGGCCAGCCATGAAAAGAATTGGTTCAGGGAATGTTTGGCAATCAGCTGGATGACGAGCCAAACACTGATACAAAGGATTCCTTCTCACAAGATAGGCAAGGGATCATTGAACCTTTTTTCATCATATTGAAATTCTGGGTTTAACAATGCAGGGAAAGTCGGAGGGATAATGGTGTTTTGGATGTAAAAGAATTTGCCTTTCCAGTTCCTGATGTTTGTAAACGGCCTATCTATGAGAATGGGCACACCCCTTTCACCCCTCTTAGCCAAGATCAACCAATCTCCTACAGGGTATAAATTCAGAAAACCCCTAATCACAATTAATGATGGTTCAAATCCATAAGCTTTACACATCACAATGTATGTCGTAATCTTGGCTAGGCCGAACGAGTTAAACCTAGATATGTGTACCTCATAGTACTGGAGGAGTTCTAAAATCAAAGGGTGCAAGGGTATCCTAAGGTTGGAGGTGGTGAATGCATGGGTGTATAAGCCTACATAGTTTTCTGGGGCATAAAAAATCCCTTGATTTCTACTAGGTAACATGATTTTATGCTCTTTGGGAATTGGGTAATCGGTGAGGAACGCTTTGAGCTCCTCCCTTGTCAAGGTGCAACCTTGTTGTTTGATTACAAATTTCTTATTTGTAGACATTGATCCTTCTAAAATCCACAATAAAGTATTTGGAAACAGATATGAAGGAGTACTTTACCTTGTTTGATCGGAAGAGGTTTTAGTAGGTGAAAACTTGGGCGTGAGATAAAATAATGTTAGGGTTTTACTGTTTTTAACTTTATATACCCTCACATATGTTAGATCTCGGCCCTACACGTGTCCTGACTTATCCCCTTACCACCGGATTTCAAACCCTTTTTTAAATTTTGAAATGACGTTTTATTTTACCGAGGAAAAGGAGGTGGTTAGAATAAGTGTGAGCATTAATTACGGTCAATGGGTGCAAGACTTTTCATCTTCGTTCGTTTTTTGTGACGAAGGGGAGGTTTCGTTTCTATTTTTGAGTCGTAAGCAATATTTCTTGTTCGTACATATCACTTTCGACTGAGGGGCTTGATGAAGTACCCTCCGATCAGGTCGAAGGACCCCCCTTCGGCCTCAGTCGAATTTGCATTACGAAGACCCAAGTCTTTCTTCATAAGTTATTGGTGGCGTAAAACCATTCATCGTTGACATGGTTACCAGTTGGGAATTCGCCCGGCCGAAGGCCTATGCCCTTCTGTCTTCTCTTGAAGGCCAAGACAAAGGAGAATCTTGACTTGGTCTTCCCCACGTTCCCACTATTTTCTTAGCTTCCCGCCAAGGCGAGATAGTGGGGATGAAGCCCTAGCAGATTACCATAAATCGGGGGCGCCCCATGATCTCCTAAACGTGTGCTAACACTCTCCAAGCTATTTTCTTCACCTATAAGTAGGTTGGACGAGTCATTTAAATGGTATGTTCTCTCAACACAGTATTTCACATACTCCATATTATTTATAACACATATCATATACTTACTCTCACGCCGGAGGTGGTTCGCAGGGCCCAACCCCTGCGCAATCACTTAACGAAGTGTCTACTATTTCTTATTGCAGATTGGCTACAAGTTTGGCGCAAGCATATCACCCCTCATACCCTTCGATCTCCATCGAAGGCCTGGTCGTACGAATTATTGTACAATCAAATTCTAATTATCAATATAATTTTTAATTTGTGTGTGACTAGTTATTATTTATTAAAAATTAACAAGTTTTGCATGTAATTGTCAAAATTAAAATAAAACAAAATAACTAAACTAGGTTTCATGCAGCCTTTTAAAACATGTTTATTAATTCAGAAACGTGTAATCCATAATCACAAAAACGAGTTGACTCGTGATGCCACTGTTGGGATTTTAGAACCAGTTAACCATTAACCTCTATGAGTACGCAGCGGATATTGGATCTAGTTAACGCAATTATGTTAAGCACGTAATTAATAAACAAATAATTAATACAATATTAATTAATTAAAAGGGATATAGAATAGCTAACCTTGTTTGGCAATTGATCTCTAGTAACGGAACAAGAAACCAAACGAAACCTTAAGTATCTAAAATAGATACCTCGAAGAGTATCGCTCACAAACCCGATTAACGTATACGTTCGATTAACGCTAGTCGAGAACGTAATATTAAAACCAAGTTAACAACTTGATACTTGAATAAAAAAACCCACTAGCAGAATACTTCCAAGGAAAACAATTCACTTCTGCCAACCTAGTTCTGTCCGAGAACAGTACCAAACAAACACCCGATATCGGATAAGCTTATCCGATATCCAACTGCTTGTTACCCGAGAAGCAAAACCACGACCAGGAAACCTTCAGGATTGTTGTTGCTGTTGTGGCGACAAGGAGACCAGGAACAAACACCTTTAATTACTCAAGCACTTGAATCAATCAAGCTTAGAATTATTCAAAACCAAACACCCTTAATCGACCTTAAGATTTAGTCGATCAAGAGATAGCAGAGAAGAAAAGTGGTTCGGTGTTTAGGGATGTTAGGGATAGATTTATGAGCGTGAGTTTTAGCTTGGGTGAGTTTGTTTATATAGTAAACAAACCGACTCCCACAAGGAGTCAATAGCTTGCTCGACAAGTTCAAGCCCAAGCACCCATGCATCCCCTTTTTACCCATTCATTTTCCAAGCATCAAGGCCCAAGGCTTGCTTGGTTTAAACCGACCCATGTCCAAGATTATGTACAAGGATCGTTTAAAGAAAAACGGGTCAAGTTCCATATTAACGGGTATAGTTTAATTATTCAAGTATAGTTTTACGTTCAACACGTATACTCGTGTTTATCGCGTGTGCCCCCATCGGCTCATAAACAATTAGTCGTTTTGTCGTGTTTGATAACTCCCACAAACCAACAAACACTACCATTGTTGCTTTATCCCTTTTTGGTTCCGATGAATTGCGCATGTACTACTACAATGTATAAAAATGATTGTAATACTTCAATTGTATACTATTTTGGGTTATTTGTTTACAAGAATACTCGCTGACATAACGCGCGGTACCCGGCTAGTAGAAGAAAATATACCAATATTAATCTAACTTATCATATAAGTATCTAAAAATAGCAACGGCCTATAGCGATAATGAGACCAGTCAAACAAAATACTACAGTAGATAGTAGATAGTCTTGTCCATGACATATAGAAGTGACGAAAACGTCCATAATGACGTGTCACCCTCGATCACATTCAACGGACAAGATTACAACTTGACACTTGCTTTCACAACAAACCCCCCAATCGAAAAATAAATAAATCATAGCCGTCGGATTGATAACTTAACCACGTGGATCACCAAGGTATGAATGAATGAATTATATCGATTAGTATAATTTTGTGAATTGATGATAACTGCTGTGATCAGTTGTCATAAGATCAACAATATTGTTAGCAATTTTTTTAATAATAAAATGTTTATTACTATGTGTGATTGATTATTTGATTATATGTAAAAGGAAGGAAAATGGTGATGAAGTAGTAAGTGATGGAGAAGAAAGAATTGCCGAGACTAGATAGATTCGGTTTCGTTAAACCCGAACAACACGATTTACCCGATCATCATCGCTTAACCAAAACCAAGTCAGCTTTCGAGTATCAAAGGTAATGCAAGCGTTGCTGCTTTATGTTCTCTTATTAGGTTACTCATATATATAGATATACTCTTGTTGTATTAGTTTAGGATGTTTTTAATTTAAAGTGTGTTTGGGATTGCCTTTTGTTCTGCTTATGCTTCTTATAAATAAGCTTATTTGTGGGCTTATGTTATATTTCATAAGCCCCAAATTTCCGTCTTATTTTCAGACTTATGTAAGTTTATTATATCACAATAAGCTTATATATAAGCCCATAAATCTCAAAGTAAGCCAGAAAGTTTAGGCTTATGAAATATAAGCCAAAATGACATAAGCTCATAAGCCCACAAATAAGCTTAAATAAACACCTCGTCTTGGTGATGCTTAAACGTCAGGAAATAGTGTTTCAATTTGCCTATTTTGTAAAGAAATGAAATGATCGCAAACATTTGAATATGCAAATTTATTTATATTAGATTCTAAGCTGGATATCGGTTTATTAGTAATTTAGCCCTCTGAAACAAGCAGTTTGGTACATGCTTTCATTTAACTGCTTATTTTACATCAAGCAGTGTGGATAACTCAAAATTGGTGTTGGTTTATTGATATGATGAGATGGTTATCAGGGAGGAGAGGAAGCTACGGAAATGGAGGAAAATGATTGGTGTTGGAGGTAGTGATTGGAAGCATTATGTTAGACGGAAACCTCATGTTGTTAAAAGACGTATACGGAAAGGGATTCCTGATTGTTTGAGAGGTCTTGTTTGGCAATTGATATCTGGAAGCCGGGATCTTTTGCTGATGAATCCTGGTGTTTATGAGGTAATCCTGATACGAAGATTCAGATAAGTTTACGTTTTGTCTTATTATTTGAACCTGTTGGTTTCATATCTTCTGTGAAATGGAAGAATACTTGATGAGAAAAAAGGTTGTATGCACGTAATAGAAAGTACTCTAGTTTCGTATGTTTGGATGCACACTGTGATGCCAATCAAACTGTTATTTTTTTGGGATGATCAGAACTGGACTTTGGTAGATTAAATGTTAAATGTGAATGTTTTATAGGATCGTTGACCCTCCCAGGACCTCTGCTTACTTTTGTTTTTGGAGTAGGGCTAACCACTAACCTTGTTACGGCTTGCTACAACAACATCTCATTCCACTTTATTGAAACAAATGCGTTGGTTGAATATGAACAATATGTCAATATGTATATATCATCTTGTTTCCCTCAACTCTCACGTGGGGAGTTGGGGTCACAGAATCACGTACTTTCAGTTTCGGCTATTAGGATTTCAGCATTTTCATTTGCTTTAATATGTCGATGAGGACGGTGATTGTCGTCCTAGTCATTTGGTGCTAGGAGAAATGACATGTGAGCTCAGAGCTGACATGGTTTTTGTAGAAATTAGGAAAATGAATCATGAATAACGTAGCAATTAAGTTCCTGTGTGATCTAGCGTAATTTGTTGTTTTTATCACCATACTCTTATCCTATGCTATCACCATACTCTTATCCTATGCTTATGATCCTTATCGAACTCTGCTATTATCTCTGACAGATAGTTTCTTTTGTTGCAGCAACTGGTAATATACGAGACATCAGCTTCTGAGCTAGACATAATACGAGATATATCACGTACTTTTCCTTCACATGTGTTCTACCAGCAGCGACATGGACCTGGTCAGAGATCACTTTATAATGTTCTGAAGGCTTATTCTGTATACGACAGGGACGTTGGATATGTACAGGTAAATCCAGTGAATCACATTCATTTATAGTCGTTCATGAGAAGGTATCAACATGGTTTCAACTGCAGGGTATGGGATTTGTAACCGGTCTCTTGCTGCTTTACATGAGTGAAGAAGACGCATTTTGGCTGTTGGTGGCATTATTGAAAGGAGCCGTCCATGCTCCAATGGAAGGATTATATTTGGTAAATTCTTAATGTGCCCAAAATATCCTTGTTTTATGTACTTCATACGACCTCTTGGTGTGGAACCTCTAGTTTACAAAACTTCTTGATTTCTGCTTCATATGACTTCTTGGTGTGAAACCTTTAGTTTCTTATCCATTCTTGTAGAGTATCATGACCTGTTTTTTATGACTTTGTGGATTCTGTGTATTTGTATCAGTGAACAGCTGAACACTACAAGGTTCTTTGTTTACTTTGTGTTAATATATGAATTTGACTCTGTTCTCAGTCATGTCATTGCCTTTGTTATGCCATGTTTTCATAGAAGCAGTATTGGCACCGCAGTTGATCAGTTTAGGACCTTAGTCTTGTTAATTGATATAGGGTAAGGGGATTAAAAGCCTTATTGTGTAAAGGTATAAGATACCATAGTCCTGAATGTGCAGCCATGAGAGAGAAATCCATACAACGAAAAAGCGTTGTAATGCTGTATTAACCTTGTCAAATTAACAGATTTATTTAAGGCATCTTGCAAAATTCAAGCAAGATATTGTCAATAAATGATGGTTCAAATAGCTCATTGTTTACCTGTTCTGTGCTGTTTTACTATTGGTATTCTTGGTTCTCTTGTAATGTTGATTGTTTGTGATATCGCATGCAGGAAGGATTACCTCTCGTGCAACAGTACTTGTTTCAGTTTGACCTTCTCATGAGGGATTACATGCCAAAATTAGGGGAACACTTTACACAAGAAATGATAAACCCAAGCATGTATGGAAGTCAGTGGTTTATTACTGTTTTTTCATATTCGTTCCCTTTCCATCTGGCTCTTCGAATTTGGGATGTTTTTCTCTATGAGGTTAGTGGCATATAGGATGTGTGAAAATCTGGCTGGGCTAGTCGAAAAATTTGAATAAAAGTATAAACCAGAGATAATATATATGCATTTAAAGTAACCGGCTTTTGTATGTTCAGGGTGTCAAGATTGTCTTTAAAGTTGGCTTGGCTCTGCTGAAATATTGTCATGATGACTTGGTGAGTCACTTTCTATCCTTTGTGATCAGTTCTTACTAAGTTGAAATATATATCTTATCTTCTAACTTTCCTGATGATGCTGTTTTGTAGGTGAAATTACCGTTTGAGAAACTTATACACGCTCTTCGTAACTTTCCTGATGATGCAATGAATCCAGATAAATTGCTTCCGCTGGCCTACTCATTTAAGGTACCACTTTCTCTTTGTTTTAAGTATCTCCTCGCACTCAACCACAAGTAACTGTGAACAAACACCAAAAAGATATTTTTTTACAGTTCAGTCATTGTCTTTAGTATTCAGCATTTGGCAAACGTAAAGTCGTAAAGTACTGGGGACAGAGATGATAGAGAGATATAAATGCTAGGCATTGGCTTTTACCATCTCTCTTAGTTGATCCGTTGTAAATTGCAGCAAGGTTTATGCCTTGTAGCAAAATCTGAATTAGAATGACCTTTTTACTCATTTTTATCATTGAAAACTGTTGATGCTAATTGCTTCAAACCACAAAAATACCTTATTCCTTGGTTGTTGTTGAGTTTACCTTTGACAGTTGAGTAACATTCAAAGCACATCCGCAAAACTCTGTCAAGTAAAACATGAGAACGTACTAGGGATAGAGGGCGTATAAGACATGTATGCAAAAATCAAAGCTAGATAGTTGATCTAAGATGACAACCCTTTACGACACCTGTTCACAATACAACTATTCATATAAGATTTGGGGGACTCTCACTCAAATTTGCGCACTGGCCATCTACTCCCTTAAATCAGCTGTTATCTACAATCTACAATTTTATATTATCTGTATTTACGACTCATTCATAAACATATGTCATTATAAGGTATCGAAGCGTTTGGAGGAACTTAGGCAGGAATATGAGAAGAAACATACGAAGTCAGCAGATTCCAAGGCAAAGCAAAACCAGCTGCATCCGGCTTAGTAGGAACAGGTGCATCTTATTATGTAAATACCTGGAATTCTATTCTTTATGATGCTCTTGAGAAATTAATAGTCATCATTGACAAAAGTTTTTGTAACTGGGAATTTGAATCTTGGAACTTTTCAAAGTTCAAAATATAGTTCCAGAAAAGTATAAATATTCGAGTGATATTGATCGTGTTTGTAACTGAAGCTTTGATATTAGGTGACAGTGATTGTTTGTCGAGGATTGTCATATCCTCTTTAAACATCCTCATGTTCGACACTTGACAATAATCCGTAGACTTAGAAATGGGTCCACTTCCTCCCGCTTTCTTAAGTTACTATCCAGTGTCCACTAAGACCAATGTTGTTTGTGACTTGTAAGTGATGCCTAAGAAATCATTAATCTTAAAAACGTTGATCCTTTTCAAAAGTGAAGTTTTTTAAATGGTAAATCTCTAGTGTCTAGTTTCTTACTCAAAATTAGGGGTGAAATAGAGGCAAGCCGAGTCCGAGCCTGATAGAGCTCGAGCTTGGCTTGTTTAAGTTTTATAATGCTCGAGCTCGAGATTGGCTCGGTTCGAGCTATGTTTTTAAGCTCGAGCTCGGCTCGTTTTTACGATGCGTCCATGTAAAGTTAAATCTTGGCTTGAGCTTGGATCATAGTATATCTATTTTGAGCTTGTAACAAGCTCACCTATAATACAAATCACAATGTTTAATATTTAAACATCCAAGTGTTGTTTAGGCTCGTGAGCCTAATCGAACTTCGTATATAAAGCTTGGGCTCGAGCTCGATTAACAAATGAGCCCCGATTTAGGCTCGAGCTTGTTTAGGTTTGGCTTGTTCGAGCTTTTTACCGATCCTGAGCTTCTTACGAGCGGCTTAGCTTATTTTCATCCTTAATGAAATTGTTCAGATCTGTAAATCGAACTTGTAGTTTAGGTCATGTGATGAATAAAGTCAGCTTCAATAATCTCCTTTTGAGCTAATCTTGACTTTCTTCTTCGTTGTTTGGCTCATCAACTTGAAGATATCATTTGTCTTACACCAGCACATTATCATATTGTTTACTAGCTTCTAAAACACACATTTTGCATTCATAAATAATCATTCTCATCATTTGCCTCTCTTATTTTCCAATTCTTATATATTAGGGTGATGGGGGTCATTGGCATGAAACATCGGTACCGACTTTTGGCTTCGGCATACGCCACCCCCTATCAATTGGCATGGCAAATTGGCATGGCAAATTGGCATGTAATTTTTGGCATTGGCAAGAAATATCGGCATATGTATGCCGATTGGCAAATTGTTTTGGCATGAAAAACAATTATTGGTTGAAGTTTGATTGGTTGACAAAGGGTTTTGTGGGTCATCTTCACACAGGGTGATGGGGACTAGGGGTGCAAACGAGTCAAACTTTTATCAAGCAACTCGAGCTCGAGTTCAAGCTCGACTCGATCGAGTCGAGCTTTTATCGAGCTCAAGCCCGATCTCAAGCCTAGTAAACTGGCTCGAAACATATAATGAGTCGAGCTCAAGCTTTTGATAGCTCAGCTCGAGCAGTTATCGACCTTTTCGAGCCTAAGTATATTTATATTTTCATATTATTTTTTTATATGTAAATAATGGCTGATTTCAAATATCAACATACTTATAAGGACTTACTCCATAAAGGATAAAAAACTATCTAGCATTCGTTATGATAATTTAATTGTTGGTTTTATTACTTTTGAAAAATATCTAATTTGGTTTTCAAACGGTTAACTATTTCTCTTCAAGTTTGTGATTCAAGATCATGTACAAGTTCTGTGTAAAGATTATATTTTTTTGTGGCAACTGCAATTTGCAATTTGTTTTGACACGTAATGGTGTATCTGCTATTTTTTTCGAACTTAGTTCTGCTGCAAATACTTGTTGGCATAGATTCGAGCTTTTCATATATATAATTTCAAGCTTTTTAAGCTAAGCTCGGCATTTGCTCGAATTTTGCTCGAGCCGAGCTCAAGCTTGGATGGTTAAAGCTCGACGAGCAATCAAGCCAAGCTCGAGCCAACATTTAATCTTTAGAGCCGAGCTTGAGCCTTGTTGAGCTCGGGCTTGGCTCGGCTCGATTACACCCCTAATGGGGACCATGAAAACTCGCCAAATTTTGGCTAAAGAAAGGAATTTGGCAACCATCCCCATTTCGCATGAAAGTTTGGCATCAAAAAGATGGTGGTGATGTGGAACTTCTTGATTGGTTGTGGTGTTGCCAAATTTTGGCAAAAATAAAGAATTTGACAACGACCCCCATCACCCTTAACATTCATGCCACCATCCGTCATGCTAGTTGGAGGTTTATTGTCTTAAATATAGTGTAATGCTTTCAAACTATCAACTTATATGAAAAGGGTGTTGTTATGCATACAACCTTTTACCTCTAACTTTTGCTCCTCCTATTAAAAAATCAAAATGATAAAAATTACAAGTTGCGAGTATATTTGCGCAGATCACATGTAATTCATTAGCTTTTAGGTTATGTACTTGGTCTTTTGTTAAAAGAGAGGGGAACAAGGTGGCTTATAGTATAGCTAATTGGGCCTTGGGATGTAGTGGCGAGATAATTTTTGAAGGTAGAGTCCCAGAATGTTCATGTAAATTTGTAACCGATGATGTACTCTCTTGTGATATATATCCATAGTCTTTGTTTTCGATAAAAAAAATAACAAAAAATAAATAAATAAATAAAAAATAAAGAGATATTGGAATCACTTTTGGTTAGGGGTGAGCAAACGGACCGGACCGAAGGACCGGCGGTCCGGTCTCGGTCTACTATTTTTGGCAAATTCGGTCTCGGTCCGGTCCGGTCCGGACCACAAACCGAAAATTTAGCCTTATTGGACCGGACCGACCGAGATCGGACCGGAACGGACCGGACCGACCACATTCGGTCTCTGTATCGGTCTAAGTTTTTTGCCGGATTCGGTCTCGGTCCGGTCCGGTTTTTCTCGGTCCGGTCCTATTTTCGTCCGATGATCAGCCCTACTTTTGGTAATAGATATCCAAACCCATAGCAAAAACTTGTGAAGCATCATTAGACTTTGCCTCCAGCCGACATATTTTGTTTATGTCAACCATAACTATGTCATCATATCAAGTAATGCCATTTTCCTGTTAGGTTTTACATAAAGTTTGTTCAAGACATAATCATCTCAAAAAGCACAATGACCAAATTTGAGTATAAAATAGATGCTGAAAAACTCTCTTTCCTGTTAGGTTTTACTATGACCAAATGAGTATAAAATAGATGCTGAAAAACTATGTTTCCTGTTAGGTTTTACTTTACATAAAGTTTGTTTAAGACATAATCATCTCAAAAAGCTCAATGACCAAATGAGGATAAAACAGATGCTGAAAAACTATCTTCACGTTGATTCCTGTTCTTATCTTGATCATAAAAACCTTTGTTACAGAGGTGGGGTAATTTAATTCACCTATCGTTGTTTGTTAAAAAAGTTAACCCAAATATAGTTTTTTGTTTGATTCTAAAATATTTTGGTTGGTGATATGTGTCATATTGTAGCACCTACTTGAACATATAGCATCTTTTGTGATAAAAATAGAATGCTTTATTAGTCCCCACCACGTATATTTGGCAAACACATGTGACTCTATGACAAAACAACAAGACCAAAAGTAACAATCATTTTCACCCACACATATACAATATGCTTTTCATTTTCACCCACACATATAAATATGCTTTTATGACCGTAAAATATAAAATATTCATATTCAATACATTTATACATGTAAATTGAATGCAAATATAAAACTAATAAGGCGGTACTTGCTTAAAAAATAAACTATAATCCTTATTAAAAATGGCCTTTATTGTCTTTGTTCTTTAGCATATTTTTATCTTGCTCGTGACTTACACTTTCGAATATAATACGAGTAATGTCTATTAATGGGAAGTTTGTTATACCGAATTACTCTTTATAGTATAACCAAAAATAGTAAGGGAGGAGGGAGTGGGCACGGGTAAGGGATTCGGGTACCCTTACCCGAGCGGTAACACCGCCGCCACCTCATTGGGTATCAAAATCGGGTACAAATTTCGGTTTACCAAGCCGAGAGTTTAAAGTGAGGGAGGATTGGTTTTTTTGACCGTTGGAGCCAAACGGCTCTTTTCATGCTTCGAATAAAAAAAAAAAAAAAAAAATCCCTTTAAAACCAAATATTACTCTCTTTATTTTCAAATAAAACACACACTAAAATCTCTCAAAAACAAAAAATAATTACCAAAATGTCTTCCGATTCTTCTGAATTCGAATGCATTATTCCGTCTTCGTCCGACGAGATATCCACGGGTAGCTCGTTGCAATACTTGCTTCAATCGGCTCAGTATCTTGAAGACACAGCAAGCTCTAGCCGAACTAGCGTAAATCGTCAACGGGAAATAGGTCTTCAAACGTTAGAGAATGATTGGTTCGTTGAAACACTAAAGTACAACGAAGAGTACTTTAAGTATTATGTTATGTTTTTTTTTAAGTATTATGTAATGTTTTTTTTTATTTAATGAAATGGTATGTTTTTATTTTAAATATTGTATGTGATTTTATGTATGAAAAAAAAAAAAAAAATCGGGTAGTATAGGTGACCACTCCCTCCACTTAGGGTAGTGTTATGGTAAAATTGGGTAGTTTTGAGGTGTAAGGTTTTTATTAGATGGAGGTGATGTGACACCTAAGGTATTAGGTGACCACTCCCTCCTCCCTAAAGAATTTAAGCATACTAAAGTAAAGTTATTGGCCTTAATATCTGATCATTTCGCAACCTTTTTTTGACCATTCATACTTTCAAATAGAAAAGACGATTTTCAACTTCCCAAGTTTCCAACCAACTTCCCTTATTTGATCCACCTTATCATTATACCCTTATCTTTTACCGTAACAATTATGAGAATGCATGTTTTGCTCAAGGTGTCAACACTTTTTAGGAAAAAAGTTTTGGTATTTTCAAAATAGACTTTGAGACTTGCGACTTTTCTACTTTTCATATAAGCTTGACAAATGTAATTCGAAGTTTGTGTACCCAATCATTTTTTCTGACTTTTACAGCTACGATTTTACAAATAACCGAATCTAAGCGACTTTTTTAGAATCTTAAATTTTTTTTGTCTTTTAGTAAAAAAAGTCAAAGTTACGAAATTATTTTTTTATACATTTAGTTCCTTCCCGAGGCTGAGCGACTTAAGCGAAATAATATAAGCGACTTATTTTCTGTACACTTTTTGTAACTTTTATACTGTTTTAACAGTACTTTTACAACTTTTTTTAAATTTTTACCCTGTTTTTAGATTTTTACCCAAACACAAACACACACTAACACACTTTTTGTAACTTTTATACTGTTTTAACAGTACTTTTACAACTTTTTTAAAATTTTTACCCTGTTTTTTTGATTTTTACCCAAACACAAACACACACTAACACTCACACTAACACTCTACTACCATGAAAAAAACACAATTCAAAATTGTAAAACCCTAAATCAATCCCTAATTATTCAGTCAATTAAATACCAAAATGGCTTACATTCCCCTAATTATTCAGTCATTTAAGCAGAGCTGAATAAATCTTTAACTTTCAAAGCCAAATTTCCAAACGAAATTTGTGAATTAGATAGACGAGATGGGTGGTATGTATAAAAGGTTTAGGATTTTGTGAATTAGATAGAAGTGGTGGTGGTGGTGGTAGCCGTGGAAGGCCCGTTGAAAGAGATCTTCCAACAAGTCTCTTGGTTCGTAATCTTCGTCTTGATTGCAGGTATGTTCTGGCGGACTCTTCTTATGCTAAAAAGTATATACCTTTTTCTTTTTATGCACTGTATTGATTTAGGGGACATGTAATGAATTGAGTGATCTTGTTGAGAATATCTGTTCTTCAAAA
Source organism: Chrysanthemum makinoi (assembly GCA_910596185.1). NCBI lineage: Eukaryota > Viridiplantae > Streptophyta > Magnoliopsida > Asterales > Asteraceae > Chrysanthemum > Chrysanthemum makinoi. The sequence goes on from OU343221.1 coordinate 109,485,431, forward strand.
CCCTGGTAAGGATTTTAGTTTTTTTAAAGTTTCATTGATCAAGTTTCATTTTTATGTTGTAAAACCCATGTAAAGTTTATGTGTGATATAGTATCTGAATATAGGATATGGGTCATATGATCAATTTCAATAGTTTATGTGTCACATGTTAAAGATTTAATAATTGGTAAGATTAAATTTTGTATTTAGAGGATGTTTAGGAAGTTCAGTTTGAACCTAAATTATCCGAAAAGCATTAAGTCAATATCAGTTTGTGTGTTCCCGGTTATTGATTAAGAAATTTCTTTTAGAGGTATTGAAGGTTCTTATGTAGAAAAACAGTGTTCAATCAAACACCACGGCATTACACACAGCTGCTGAACAAGGCCATATTGAGGTGGTCAAGTTTCTTTTGGAGAAAAACAGTAGTACGGCGACTATAGCAAAAAGCAACCTTAATTAGAGCGATTGCCCAATCTATTTTAATCTGCTCGAATTTGATCAACCACTGTAAGCACAACCACTCTTTCTTAACCACTGCTAGTCATTCTCGTAACCCACTGCTAGTCATTCTCGTAACCACTGCTAGTCATTCTCGTAACTACTGCTAGCTTGTCGTTTCCACTGCTAGTGTAACCCTAACCACTGCTATTACTATTATCGGTTACCACTGCTAGCTTTAATCGATTCCACTGCTATTCATTCTTGTATGTCATATGATGGCTTCTATGTTCTGAAACGTGGATGAAAAGACAATGTTAGCCTCGTTTAGAGTGTGTGTACGAATCATCTAGGTATGTCGAGCTAGGCTGCGTGTATTGTATTTGACCGTAAGTTTGTTGATGCGCTGCGGCTAGTTAAGGATTAGGAATGTTTATTATGCGAACAGTGGTAATAAATATGTGTTTGATACAAGTACGTTGTTAGGGATTAGGAATTGTTAAGAGAATAGTGGACATTGAAAACTGAATTAGGGAGCATCTGTCACTTGAGTTTGATGACAAAGAATTGTTTTGTATAGCTGTTCGTCGAGTTTTAGCCTTTAAGGGCATCTACTACTACGCTTGTTTGCGCTGTTTAAGTCTCAGTTAAATGAGTCATGTTTTTGAGTGTCTGAAACAGATGTGAGGAAGTTGTTGTAGTAAAGGAAAGGATGTGCAGAGCTGTGCTAACTTGGTGTGTGATTTGAAAACATGTCTTGTTATAGAAAAATGAACTTTATACTTAGGGATTCAGATGTGTTAAGAGTATAGTGGACAATGAAAACTGAATTAGGTAGCATCCATCAGTCGAGGCTAATGATATTATGTGTTTAGATAGTTTTTTATAGCTGTATAAAGAATTTTTGTATACCCGCCAGTTGAGTTTTAGGGCATTTACTACACTCGCTTGCGTTGTTTAGGTGTTAGTCAACTGATTCCCGTGTAAAGCGTTTGATATAGATGTGAGGTTGAGGAGGTTATTGCAGTGGAAAAACGACGTACGTAGATTTAAATGTCTTCCCTGCTCCTTAGTACTGACATAACAATGCAAACTAGGGGAGAAGAATCAAAGTTATTAGTTTCATGTAATGATTGCGAAGGGGGAAAAACTAAAATACATTTGAAGACTTGACTTAGAAGAATTTTTTTTTTTTATTATCTTTTTGAGATAGAAAATAAAATGGGAAGTGTTGTTTTTAGACGAGCGGTAGTATTTTGTAGTCAGTTGATGTCTAGCTTAAGATTGACATTGGAGTTTTAACACGAGCAACATAATTTTAATTATAAACACTGAAATGATATTTTAGCCCATATCATACGTATAGTTATCAGGAAATGGCATGAGGCTGTTATCCAAATTCTTAGAATCGTATGGATAAGAATAATATCTGGTGTCGTTAGCAAGGCTATTAGTCTGAATGTGTAATTGAAGTTCCATACATGATATATTTGCTAACTGCTTGAGATGACTGTAAACATGTAACCAAAGTGCAACTATTCACCGATGACCGAAAGTAGCTCTTAATTAACTTTCATATTACTTACTTTAAATGGAGACCTATAGCATCGTTAGTGTTCTGTACAGACTTGTACCATTCCATTAATAAACCATGTACCTCCTATCCGGATCTTTATTCGACTTTTGACGGTCAAGTTGGTCATAATTTGGAATTGCGAATGAAATTTGAGAGAATTTAGATACGTGTGCTGATGTTTCCCAGTTTATCTGAGTAAGCACACTAATATAGTGATATGTGAAAGAAAGGTGGTGAAACCTTACAAGTTTGTCTAATATTATAATTGATTTTTGCACTCTTCATCTTTCAAATATAGAAGTTATTTCAACAAGATGACTGTTCTCCAGATTTTTTATTGGAATGTCTAGCACATCTCTGATATGAATATCTAGTTGAAAAAGGAACTCAAATTTAATATATTAACTAGAGGGATCCACAGTTAGCATAAGATGATCTCTAGTATTTACTGATTTCTGATCAATTTGGTAGTTAATACCTATCTCTTATTGTAAAGTTCTTATATTAAAACTAATCATTTTGTCCAAATTATCATCTAGGAATTGTAGTCTATGGCTTATAATTTCCAGAGGTTGCTAACCGTATATAGCCCAAATGGACCGTGTTTATATATTTTCCAGAGTTTAATGCCACAATTCATGTAGAATGGTGCTATATGCATATGTATGAGTTTCAAAATACATATGTAGAATACCTGTATGTTTTCAATTAAAAAAGTATTGAGAGATGGATATGTATCATATGAGCTGTTTATGCTCACCAAGTATGGATTATTTCTTGTTTGGATCTTTATGTTGCTCTAATTTGGTTTTGAAGTTGGTACGCTCCTACGCTTTTGTTAAAGATAGTAGCCAGTTGATCTTTTGTCTAGCTAATTTGCTTTGAAGGTGAGCCTATATGGAACATACATAGCGAGCCATGATTTTCCATAAGATGTTGCTACATGTAGCTTATTGGTCACCTATATATTGCATGTTCCCTGATATCCGTTGTCCTGAACAACTTCTGAAATGACAATGAGATTGCTGTAAATGATTCTTGTTGAAATATCTATAGGAAACCTGGAACAGTAAGTAGGTTTTGGGGTTTGTCCCGCCAGGCTAAGAGGACATGTCGGGTGGGAGTCTCGCCTTTAGGTGTAAACAATTTTTTGTGATTAATAAAGGTTCGGCCCTCTTTTGTAGTAATTAGGTTTCTGGTGATAAATGTGTTTTTGATAATTCATGTACTTAATAGGTGTCATTTATTCTGCCTTTCATATTTCTGTTTTAATTGAAAACACCTATTTTCCTACTAGTTGGATCCTTAGCAACTCGCAAGTGCCTTAAACTCATAAGGCTTTCTTAGGTCTTCTCTGTCTGTCTCAAACTCTATCCTTTAAGAACAATTAGAATCCTTTACTTCTTTAGAACTTGATTTGGTACAATAGGGCTCATCGTCTTAGTGTTATCGAAGGCTAGGTTTAGTAGCTTTTTTTAATCATAGGTTGTTAATTTTGTTTCCATAACTTTTTATCATTTTATACTTGTTTAGCCTTGTAGATATATAAGTAGCGGGTGGCCGTGCTTGCTCATAGACGTAATATGTTAATTTTTTTAGTGCATATTTTTAGTGTTCTAGTTTAAAACGGTTTTGGCTCATGAAGATATTTTAATTTGGATTGTGTCTCACTCTGCAACTTTGCCACATTTTCAGGATTTTACTAAGGAACAAGACGGTGTGATACCTGCTAATGGATGGAAGGCCTACTATGCAACAACAAGAACAATTGTGAATATCAATCAACATTTTTTTGACATCATTAGAGAAAGATCTCTTCCGATATGGTTCACTTTGGCTTAACGCAGATTATGTCAAACGTTTTCATGCCTCTGGGGAATATTTTTCTGGGTAAGTTTGATTTTTTTCCTCTAAATTTTATTACACTCTTTTAGTTCTAGTTCCACTTTGATGTCATATCACCGTGATATCCGAGTTTATATTAAAGCGTGGGATTATTATATGTTTAGAGCATCATTCAGTTATATGTGTTTTGGAATGCAGGTATTTTAAGCCAGCTCCTTACATCTCGAACTTGAAAATTGACACCTGGGAGCTGGCAGCTGGCTTTAAATTGGGAGCCAGGTGTCAATTTTCAAGTTCGAGATGTAAGGTTGCGGGTACTGCCGGGTGTGGCTTGGGTGACGATGAAAGCCTATGTTGGGATGGAGCACAACCACAACAACAACCACCCTATGAGCATGACGAATTTGTTTGAGCTTCACAATGGTCAATGGTTCATGGTCCATCATCATAGCTCTGTGATGCTTGCGGATGGTGAAGTTGCTGATCAACCAGCTATCCTGGGATGACAACTGAGAACCAAGAGGCTTCATTTTTATTATGAGTTTAGGTGATACCTTTTTAAGAAAAGCGAAAAAAGGAAAATCGTACAGATATTTTTAGTAGCTTTGCAGGGTTCTTGACTGGATGGATATATGTTGGTTTTACTTTGGAATTTGGATATGATTATCGTATATGAATTTCTCTAATCGCTATCAAAGTCAATTTAGTTTTTGACTGGCATCCCATTCCAAGTGTGCACCGATGGTTTGTTTATGCCTGAGGTTGTATTTTATTTTGACTGGCATCCCAGTCAAATAGGTTGTATATGATTTTGAAAGGTAGCAAAATGAATCAAAAGTTGTGCAATGTGTACTTTTTATGTCATTTGGCACTTCCATAGAGAGCAATCATTGGTCTGCGATGTCAAGCAAATGCCATTGCTTAAGAAAATAGTTCAGGGTTGTTTGGTACTACTTACCAACGTGGTGATTGGGTGTATGAATGCCATCTATTTGTAATTTGGTACAATTTATAACTACTTATAAGGTTTTCAGCTCTTTTGATAAGCTGTTTTTAGCATCTTATTTTAGTGGGGATAACCAAATACGAAAATTATCTACTGCATGGTAATTTTGATTTACATAAGCTTTTCTAAACATCTTTAAAATCTATAAATAACTTTACATTTTTCGTTTAATAATAACATTACTTAAGCAGTTTGAGACACTGAGAGAGTGGATATGTAATAAACAGTTAAAATAAGCTATCCAAAAGCAGATAACGGTTTTTTAAATAATCAATCCAAACACCCTCTTTTTGTACAAGTAAATCACTTCTCAGCCTCACATCAAAGATACCACCTTCTCTTATCACCCTCCCAAAAGTTTAACAGGGGAAATGGCTTCTACAACCATTTTCTCCGGGCCAATATACCCAGTTTCTTCCATCAAGTCGCAGCAGCCGAAATATCCGGTCTTCCTAGAAGAGCACCGGTGTCGAATCCAAAGAATTGCAGAGTCAAAAGATCATCAGGCTCTGAATGCCTGCTTAATCTAACAATCTCTCGAGCACCTGTCATCAAAAGAAACACATATAAACCCAACATTTCTTCGTCCATTGAGTCAGTCATGTCATTATTTCTAGTTTTCTACTTGAATAATATATAAACTACTCAAAATCACATTTTCATAACACAAAAAAAAAAACAAAAAAAAAAGAAAAAAAAAAAGAAAAAAAAAAAGAAGATACAAGAATGACTAGCAGTGGAATCGATTAAAGCTAGCAGTGGTAACCGATAATAGTAATAGCAGTGGTTAAGGTTACACTAGCAGTGGAAACGACAAGCTAGCAGTGGTTACGAGAATGACTAGCAGTGGTTACGAGAATGACTAGCAGTGGGTTACGAGAATGACTAGCAGTGGTTAGAGGAGGCCTAACGAGAAGGAGCAAAAAAAGAAACGCAGTGCTGAGGTAGTGAGTCTTCAAATGGGAAAAAGAAGGTTGTGGAAGTGAAGATTGAAAAAGACCCGTGAAAGTACATGCAGTTGGTGTGTTTTGAACAGACAATAAGTTTGTGGCTTAAGTTAGCATTAGAATTTAGAGAACATGTTTTTGTAGATACCTTTTCCTAAACTCTTTGATATCTTTCAATTCAGCGTTCACTATACTGTCCTTGCCCTTAAGAAGCAACAACTTTGTTCCCTGGTATCCATTTTGTACGCACATTTTCCTCAGCAATATGATTAAAAGAAGTTGACTATTATGAGTAAGTAAACAAAAAGTGAGAGCAAAATTATTTTTAGTTATCAATGTTGTAAAACTTACCATCCCATTTCTTCATCATTGCAAGTTGAAGAACTGCAATAATTTTACCATGATCACCACATGTATACAAAAAATCACAAATATGTTTAGCAAAAGATCCTCACGACATGCAATTCAGTTCATTGCCCCTACAAATATTAAGTAGGGTAATTTAAAAGCTTCATATAGTTTGACTGAACTGTGATATGAAACCAAATAAACGATAACTTGATGACTTACTCAGTATCAGTGAGTGTAAGGGGCTTCTTTTTTCTAGCTTTGCCATTTTTTTCAAAGTTATCAAGATCGTCACACGCCACAACTTGGCCAATCATAATTTTATATTGCATTTTAGGTGGTTCATCCATTGTGTGATTCATCGTCTTACAAGGGGTGGTTGGATGCGTGTATAGCATGCATCGACTAATCATGTAAGGTTGGTTTTGTGTCTAATGTGGGTATCAAAGATGCAAGGTTTATTTATCTAATTATCGGAAGTTAGAACTGGGTAGTGGAAATACAACAGGGTGAATGATTTAATCCATACAGTATAAAGGTTCATGAAATTCAGCAACCAACAGAAAATGTGCAGTTAAGTTAAGAGATATAGAGATATAACCTTTAGAAATTGGTATATTTTATGAAGCTTTTTCTTCCTCTTCTCGGGAGTATCGACATATGTGTGACACGCTTTAGAAATTGGTAATGAAAGTGTTGAGCGAAGGAAGTACTACTGCTAGCAACTACTAACTAGATAATGTAATGCCATAATGTCACCTTGCTTTAAGTCTTGTTTATTGGATTTTGTTGAGAAACTGAGAAAGTAGTGTGTCTGGTCTGGACAGTTGATGTTAGGATTTCATGTTTGGTTGAAGAGATGCAGCATCTCGGTTTTACCTTTATGCTGTGGTAAACCATATTTTCTCGTGCTGGCATTTGTTTCTGTATTTCTCATTCGGGAACAAAAAAGAGTGGATCAGATTGTGCGTTCTTAGAAATACACCATTTTAGTGGTAACGAGCGAGGTAGCAGTGGTTACGAATGACTAGTAGTGGAATCGATTAAAGCTAGTAGTGGTTACGAGAATGACTAGCAGTGGAATCGATTAAAGCTAGCAGTGGTTACGAGAATGACGAGCAGTGGAATCGATTAAAGCTAGCAATGAAACAAATTGAAAATATGATTATTTATCTTAAGAAGTCTGGTGTTGTACAACCAGACCTCAAAAGCTTATTTTGATGGGCTTATAAACTTCTTGTAGAATTGATAAGCTCACAAGCTTATTTTTTTAGCTTATGAACTTATTTACTTGAGATTACAACTCTTTAAGATAACAAGTCTGGATTAGCTCAAAAGCCTAAGAATAAGAGCTTATGAGCTTATCTTTTTAACTTATTAACTTATTCATGCAGGCATATCTGTTCAAGTAGAACAAGTCTTAAGTAATCTGTGGATTGCTTATATTATTTAGCTTGAACTTAAATTTGTAAATAAGTTCTTACTTCCAACAAATGTTCTATTGATCAAACTCACAATGAAATATTACTCAAACATATGTTTTATCTAATCATGCAAGAAATATTACTCAAACATTACTCAAGTGGCTTTATGATCCAAATCACTTAAACTCAAATTTAATAACAAGGTTGACAAGACTAAGTTTCATACTTAACAATAGAGCATAAACATTTCTAATCAATCCATAGTGATTGTAAAAACAAAGTACAATACCAATTAACGTAACAAGTGTAAACATTTCTACAAACACGATGTCACTATATAGTGGGAGTGTTTAACTGCGTTTTCAAAGTGACTGATGCAATAATCAAAATCAGAAGATCAGTTGTAACTTGTAACAAGAGAGACTGCAAAGCTTTGGGAGGTATATTCAGATTATAAAGCATACAAAGAAAACACGCTTGTTACAAAAAGATGCATAAATTTACATACGAAAACACTTGACGTTTATGTATCTAACAACTAAAGTTGGTTGTGCACAAACTCTACTAGAAAGTAAAAACCTATTATTTCCAGGCGTTTACAAGTGGGGTTGGAACAAAGGTTCATTCTTGGGAGGTGGTGTTTCCATTTTTACCAAGGCCACGTTGTCTTGCTCGTTCCATCTGTCGTTTACGCCATTCCTCTAGAGCTGACAGGAGGCAACAACATAATCAGTGAAGACATGCATGTTTGACTTTTGAGGTCAATGGACGATTTCAAACTTTTGATTTCATAGCAAAGTTATGAAGAATCTGATAATTGATTAAATTTTATAACAAATGCGACATACCATAAATTATGGTATAACAATTTATAAGTCAAAGTGTTCGGCGTTCTAACCTCATATTAAACATACTACTAGTATTAAGCATTGAATTATGTTAAGGATATGAAAAAGTGTTCGGCGTCAATTCACCATAACTAGAAGATTACAAGTTTACAATATATCGTTGTGTTTTACCGGAAAAATGCTAACCCGTCATCTTGTTGATTATTCTCCATTTCTCCCAATAACAAAGTAATGCCACTGAATAAAATCTAAGCATCTCGTCTAATAAAATTTATCATAAGATGATATTCTACTCCTAATATTCTCCTCCAATTTTGCTTCAATCTTTTTGTATTACCCTCAGTTTAGCACTCCTACACCGAACATTAAGTTTCTCTTCATCTTCAGAAGGCGTAATGGGTCTCTTTGTAAGTATTGTTCCACCAACTCCTTCAATCATCTGTTTGATCCATGGCTCTTTCTCCCCTTCCTCATCATTTTCTGAATTAACATTCTTCAAGTGTTCGGCTATCAGGCTATCATAGTTTCCTTTTTGTTTCCATCATCTGAATTGCTTTTGATGATTTCAACAAACGCTTGCTTCATGATTCTGTCCTCTAGACTGTGAAAAGATATGACTACAAGCCTCCCACCAGGTGCGAGACAGCTGCAAGAATCATATAATGATGTCTCTAGTGTCTTGAGTTCGTCATTAACTGCTATTCTTAGAGCCTGGAATACTCTTGTTGCTGTGTTTATCCAACCCTGCCTCCCTACTGTAACACATCAATGCATTTGATCCGTTAGAAGAACAGTCCAAACTGATCCCTATACTCATAAATGGGTCCAGATTGCCACCTCTCACTACCATGATCAAATAAATTCAGCAATTTGGCATACATAAACGAAAATCAAGAACTTTAAGAAGATATCCCCACCTTTTGCACCAGATGTTGAACTCCGAATAAGATCTACTAGATCACTAGTAGAATGCAATCCACCGTTTAATCGGGCCTTAACAATCCGCTTCTGAAGAGCACGCCAATTGTTTTCTTCCCCATAATCACGTATAATTCTTCCCACTTCGGTCTCTGGCCACTGATTTAGAATGTCTTCAGCTGTTAGGCTTGCCTGCAACATCCCTGCTTCAATCAGTGAAGTGAATAAAATATATGAACATTCTGCGGACCAACTTTTAATTTAGAAAGACTCGCAGATTAAACAACAGCATGCAAGCCAAGGTATGGAACATTGCCAACAATTAGATGTGGCAACATCAGGGTCCAGTAACAGGTCATAATAGTTACTTTTTAGTACCCTTTCGTAGTATGGGTCAAAAAGGGGAGGCTGCACCGACCCATACATTTTATAGCCATTACTGCATACCGGATTTTAATTTAAAAAGACTCACAGATTAAACAACGGCATGCCAAGCCAAGGTATGGACCATTGCCAAGAACTAGATGTGGCAACATCAGGGTTTGAGTAACAGGTCATAATAGTTACTTTTGAATAACCTTTCTTAGTACGGGTAAAAAAGAGGAGGCTGCACTGACCCATACACTTTATAGCCATTTCTTGAAACTTTGAATTTTTAAATAAAGCTAATTAGGGGTTTTGAGCATTTGGATAACAGTACAAAAGTACTATTTTGTTAAAAACCGCTCAAATTAATTCGCTTAAGTCGCTCGACATTGGGAAGGAGCAAAAGGAATAAAATAATACTTTCTAAAGTTTGACTTTTTTCTCGAAAATATCAAAAAAAAAAAATCGCTCGAATCTTAAAAAGTCGCTGGATATAAGTCGCCTATAAATCATAGGTACGAAAATGATTGGATTCTGAAAAGTGTCAGGACACTTGGCACTCTTAGATTGGAAGGAAAAAGTCGCAAGTCTCAAAGTCTATTTTGGAAATACCCCAACTTTTTTCCTAAAAAGTGATGACACCTTGAGCAAAAGATGCATTCTCAGAATTACCCCTTTTCTTGCTGCATTTAAATTACCCATAGTGTATGTATGTATTTAATTTACAAAAAAGAACTACCAAAATATTATGTATATTATCAGAAATATTATGTATACCATCTAATTGTTAGAAATTGGGTTATGGTGTGATGATAATCTTAGATATTTGACTGAATCTTTGTAATTTATTTTTTAAATAAAGTATTTCAATCTTATTGCATAGGTTACACGAAATCTCTAATGGATAAGACAATCAAAGCACTATGTTTCTAGGCAAAGAAGACAAAGCAAAACAAAAGGGATTGCGTATTTTTGTATGTTCAAATGAGACCTATGAATATGTTAATAAACAAATTATTTGACAGTTACAAAAACACTTAAAGTTGGTTAACAACCAATTATCATAACTGTTAGGCTAAGAGTCATGATGGTTGGAGAAAAGGTGGGAAAAACGAGTAATCCATTTGGATAATCAAATATATCGTTTGGGTCGAAGCTGACCCTTGAAGGGGGCGCAATCCCTTGACCCTTGCGTCTTTATTGTAGTGAAAACATATCAACTCAAGTATCTGGCAAAAGTATCTTGATTAAAACTTGAATCTACAACATCTTGGTTAATGAGAAACCCACATGCAAATGGACTAGGATCCTCTAACGTTCAAAATGAACATGATAGGTCATGTTAAATTTATTGTGAGTGGGGAAGAAAGAGTAAAATATTATTATAGGACATTTGCGTTATTTTAAATCAAAATATTTACTCACAACAAACTAACATGACCTACCATGTTCATATTTAATATTAAAGGATCCTAGTCTCATACAAATCCGTTAAATAAATAATAAAAAATCATTTTGATACTAAACAAACTCTTTAAAACAAACTAAAATGCATCATCATCATATTATTAAGTAACTAAATACTTTGTTAAAAAATTACGGAGTACAACTTTTAAGTAACTAAAATACTTTGTTAAAAAAAAAAGAAAAAAGTAACCAAAAATACATGTTTCGTGAGCCAACTAAACTCAAACATGAACACATCATGAAAATTTCGTGAAAGCACATAACCACAAAATCCACGTGTCACCACTTCAGCCCACATGTCCCCGCTCCACTCATTCTGAGCCACAAATTTCCCTAAACTCACTCTGAGCCACAAGTTGAGAATCTGAAAGTGTATATAAAATGCAACACCTCATTCTTCAATTATCTCGATCGAATTAACATCTACCTTTCTCTACCTTTTCTTATCATTATTATTCGATCCATTCTAATTCTTAATAATCAAAAAAATTAATTGGTACGTTCTTGTTATGATTCTTGTTTCATCTTTTGATTATAATGTGTGTTATAATATGTTTTTTTTTATTAATGTGGTTATTTGTTTTGGTTTGTAACAGGCTTTTGATCCATTTGAAGCTTTCGTATATCGGATCTCTCTTTATTCCAATTGTTTTTTAATCCGTAAGTTTTTTATATTAATTTGTTTTATATAATGTACATTCATTGCATGTTAAAGATTTAGGGGATGTGTGAGATTGTTAGTTGTAGTTCTTTAAACATAATAAAAATATAAATGTAGGCGATGTTTTGAAACCCCGTATGACCCGCCCGGGTTAAACGGGTCAACCGGTTCCGGAACAAAACGGGTCAAACTATTTTTACAGCAAAAATTGTGTTTTGGGTATAAGCTATAAAGGTTTTTTTCCCTCCATAAAACCGGGTTGACCCGGCGGTGGAACTGGTTGAGCTGCTGACCCGGTGACCCGTCCGGGTCGATCTCAGACCCGGTTTTCAAAACATTTAGGGGATGTTTGTTTAAGTTTTTACAACGGGTTTATGGTTGTTGTCAGCTTATGTTTTATAAGCTCACTTTTTGCGGCTTATTTTAAAACTTGTGGCTTGTTTTAAAACTTTTGGGTAAAGGTTTCAAAATAAGCCAAAATGCCACATAATATGAGCATATGAAACATAAGTCGAAAACCAAATTAGCCCCAATGCCAAAAATATGTGCATTTCTATGTTGGTGTTATATAATGTCATTTTTTTTTAATTGTGTCTATTGGATTATCAAAATTTTTGATTAAAGATTGTGGTTTCTTATTTAAAAAAGGATAAATTTTTGGGATTTAATTAATATTTGGGGGGAAAATGTGACCACATTTGACAAATTATAGAGTAGATGAATTTGAGGTTATACTTATACTTTTGTTTGCTTAACTAATAAGATGGCTAAAGTTGGCTAGATGTAGCTACAACTTACTACTACTACTACTACTGTATTGGTAAAAGTTTCACATCAGTTTGTTTATAACATGTGTCGAAGAAGCTTCAACACTTTATAACTAGATTTAGTGAAACCTTCGAAAACAATACAAAATATGGGTAATCTAAACACTATTTTCTGCATTCTGTTTTCAAATGACTGTAAGCATATTAAACCTTTTTCAAAGCTGCTAGAACATGTTATTAGATGAATTTACTATAGTTTGTGAACTTTTATGTATAGCTGTTTTTGTTTCTGTTATTAAGTTTTATCAGATGACAAATCTTTCGTCTGCGCGGTTTTGGCGTTGACGTGTATAAAAGTTTGTCCATTTAAATGTTATCAAAGTTTAATAATCAGATTCTTTTGATTCCATATTGATAATATTGCATACATCTCTAAGTATCTAGTTCCTGAGTTTTATTTTCGATCTTATTCTAATCTGTGTTTTAATGAATATGCAGGACAACTGAATGATCAATGGAGTCAAAAGCTGGAAAAAAGTCTAGTAGTAAATCCTTATGTTACGAAGCTCCTTTAGGTTACATTATTGAAGACGTTCGACCAAACGGTGGACTCGAGAAGTTCAAATCTGCTGTCTACTCTAACGTAAGCATCTATAATAACCATCATTTGATATTGCTTACTACCAACACTTACTTGATGTATTCTAACCAACTTTATTACTATTTTCTATTTTGCAGTGCACCCGCAAGCCTTCCTGATTACCATTATCAGCATAACATAACCCCTGGATAGATAGATTCCGTTTTATTCATCTGCTACAGTTTCTGTTTCTTCTTTCATTCCCCAGTTCCTCTCTTTGCAACAAACCTTTTTAAGACAAGATGTCTGCCATCGGATTTGAAGGCTTTGAAAAGAGGCTCGAGATTTCATTTTTTACCCCTGGACCCTCTGCTGACCCTAGAGCTAGAGGCTTGCGTTCGTTGACCAGGAGCCAAATTGACGAGTTTTTGGCACCTGCAGAATGCACCATTGTTTCTTCATTATCGAACGATGAAGTGGATTCCTATGTTCTTTCGGAATCCAGTTTGTTTATCTATTCGGATAAGATCATCATCAAAACTTGTGGGACCACTAAGCTGCTCCTTTCTATCCCACCGATACTCAAATCATCCGGTGAATTGTCACTTAGTGTGAAGTCCGTTAGATACACTCGAGGAAGCTTCATATTCCCTGGAGCTCAAGTTTTTCCTCACCGTAGCTTCACCGAAGAAGTGATGGTCCTTGATACCCACTTTGGAAACCTTGGTATGGGCAGCAATGCTTATGTTATGGGTGGTATTGACAAGGATCAAAAGTGGCACGTGTACACTGCTTCAGCTGAAGAAGCAGCAGAGCCCGCTACACCCGCGGGCCAGGTCTACACTCTCGAAATGTGTATGACTGGTTTAAGTAAACGGAATGCATCGGTGTTTTTTAAGTCTGAGTCAAGTTCTGCAGCTGTCATGACTGAAGACTCTGGCATCAGGAACATTCTTCCTGAATCACAAATTTGTGATTTTGACTTTGACCCATGTGGGTACTCTATGAATGCTATTGAAGGAGATGCAATCTCCACTATTCACGTGACACCAGAAGATGGGTTCAGTTACGCTAGTTTTGAAGCAGTTGGTTACAACTTTAAGTCCATGGATTTGACCGCTTTGATTGAAAGGGTATTGGCTTGTTTCCAGCCTAGTGAATTCTCTGTTGCTTTGCATTGCAACAATGACTTGAAAGACCTCAACTTGATGAACAATGATCCGAATGTGAAAGGGTACTGCGTTGAAGAAACAAAGTTTGAAGCTTTAGGTGACGGAGGGGGTTCAATGGTGTACTATGGGTTTGCAAGGGGAGGAAGTACTTGCGGGTCTCCTCGGTCAACTCTGCATAGGTGCTGGAGTGAAACTGAGAACGAGGAATGAGATGATCTTGGCAAAATGAAGTAATACGATTTTCGTGTCTAGTTTGGGTTGTGTTGATGGTGTCTAGTTGGTGTGTAGTTTCTGTTTACATCCGGCTAGTGTTGATAAACTGAGGGGATATTTTTCTTCAACATTTGGAGTTTACTACTATCTAATTCTGTTGGGTCCTTTATTTTTCTTTATGCATTTTGTTCCAAGATCCTAAGAGAACTGTATGTATGATGACTTGGTTTTCATATTCAAGTTGTATGCTGATTATATTTATGGAATTTTGGCAATTTGCAGTATTGAGGTTATTTTTGTGTTTATAATATTTGGTGAGTTATGATTGTTTATGAATGTTAAGTTTGGAATAATAGAAACCAAATGTGTTCAAAATTTTGAAGCCCATGGATAAAGGTGGTTTACATAATCAAGCTTTCTTATAACCAAAGATTAACGAATCAAAGAAATGATTAGCTAACTAACTCATAATCAAGCTTTCTTATGACACTAGTTGCTAATTTTGCTGATATTTTGAATTTTCTTTTTGCTACAAGCTGGACATTATATGACTTATTTTTGGTTGTATTGCACTACTTTTGTCTAATCTAACTTATTTTTGCCTTCCAAACACAATGTTAGTAACATCTTGTCTTGTAACATTTATGTTCATGAACGTCCGATTACGGTCGTGTTCGTTCATTTATGTTCATGAACGTCCGATTATGGTCGTTTATGTTCATTTATTTATTTATGTACGTACATCATATCTTTTAATTGTATAATTTTTAAATTGGTTTGTTTTAACGAAACAACACTTATAAAACAATATATTACGCTTATTATAATAAAGTTTGTTTGTTTGTCCATGTTCATTTATGTTCAATTGTTTATGTTCGTTTAGCGTTCGTTTATTGTCTTAATGAACGAACATGAACAACTCATTTTATTAATAAATACACATGAACAAAAAAATTCGTCCGTTTTAGCATTCATGTTCGTTTACTTGTCCGGTTAAAATTAAATGAACGAACATGAACAAAGCTACGTTCGTGTTCGTCCGGTTCGTTTACAGCCCAAGACATGGTTACAAGATACCAATCCAAAAATGCAAACAGCAAGGTTCACTATTAATTTTGTTTTCACTCGAAGTTATCAAAGTTGAAAATTTCTGCAAGATGAGCCTTTTCCGACTTTTATAACGAGACCATCGGTTGTAATTTTCGCTGAAATAACTTGTAGATGCACCGTTAAAATGATACACCTCATTGATAAGCGGATTCGGATAAATATGACCACTAGTCTTTTTTGAAAGTTGCGGCAGGGTGCAACTTAACTCTACTCTTTCATCACTTTTTTGAGAGTTCTTCGCCTCACGGTTGGCTCCCCATTGTCTTTTCCTCTCCTTCTACAGTGAGCGTGTTTTCTGCGCACAATGTAAGATTCCCTGCTACATCACCTTTCAAATTCCGGCTGGATGGGATTGATTTCCGGGGAAGAAGTCCCGTCTCTCTTGCCAGCTTGATCTAAGGTGGGAAGGGATTGAGACCTTTCTCCGGAAGATGGTATTCTATAGTCTCAAATACTCGACTTCATAAAAGAACTACTTTCTTTCTTCCACTCCCTCGTAGGATGCCGAACTTAAGACATTGACTCGAGTCTTCGAAAAATGATAATTTAACTAAAGTTTCAATTCGATATCTCCAATTATGAACACAAAAATAACTAACAAGAGGTCAAAAAACATATTGATGTAACCAAATGATCTAGTGGTAAGGTCAACAAGAGGTCAAAGGTTCAAACTACATTTGGGGTGGCCAGGGAAGGGTTGGAAACGGTCCCTGGATTAACCCGATGAAGCCGCGTACAACTGAGTCAAAAAGGCTCGAACTCCGCAGATAACGAAGAGAGAAAACCATCCGTTTAACTAAGAAAGTAACTACATTTGAAATTAAGCTGCATAGTTTCTCACCAAAAGGTATATAAAGGTGTTTGCTTTAGTTAATGAAACACAATCCAACTCAGAAACAAAAGACCACACAAAACCATAGAACTAGTATTCATCTGTTTTGTGAAATCATGGCCAATATAAAACATGTTACAAATGAAACCAAATTACTAAAGCCAGTTATAACAATTGTACTAAAATCATGTTCCTGGGATCATCTCTTAAAGCCGAAAATCGGCTCACTCATAACCTCAACCACAATCAATCAAATACTTCACAACCTTTCGAAACTCGAATCATTTTTAAATATCACCCACACTTTCTTCAAATGGGTTGAGTTAAACCCTGATTACAAACACACATTACAATCAAACTGGACCATGATTCATATCCTCACTAAACAAAAACATTTCAAAACTGCACACCAACTGCTCGACAAAATTGCGCTCAGAGACTTCTTATCTTCGCCCACGGTTTTGAACTCGGTTGCGAGTACTTGTGATGACCCGGATGTGAATTCTCATGTTTTGAGCTGGTTAGTGATATATTACGCGAATATGAAGATGACCCAAGATGCTATTCAGGTGTTTGAGCATATGAGGGTTCATGGTTTGAAGCTGCATTTGCCGGCTTGTACTGTTATGTTGAATACATTGGTTAAAGAGCGGTTGACTGATACAATGTGGAAGTGTTACAAGAAAATGGTGAAGATTGGGATAGTGGCGAATTTGCATATATATAATGTGTTGATTCATGCTTGTTGTAAGTCGTTGGATGTTGAAAAAGCAGAAGAAGTGATGGCTGAGATGGAATTTAAATGTGTTTTTCCTGATCTTTTTACTTATAATACGTTGATATCGTTGTATTGCAAGAAGGGTATGCATTATGAGGCTTTGTGTGTTCAAGATAGAATGGAAAGGGCAGGTGTTGATCCTGATATTATAACATATAATTCATTGATCAACGGGTACTGTAAACAAGGTCGGATGAGGGAGGCATTAAGGATGTTTAAGGAAATCAAAGGTGTTACTCCAAATCACGTGACATACACTACTTTGATTGACGGGTTTTGCAGAGTGAACAATTATGATGAAGCTATGCGTTTACGCGAGGAAATGGAAGCTAAAGGATTGTTTCCTGGCACTGTTACATACAACACGATTTTAAGAAAATTGTGTGAAGAAGGTAGAATAAAGGATGCTAACAAATTATTGAATGACATGAGTGGAAACAAAGTTGTACCCGATAACATCACTTGCAACACGCTGATTAACGCTTATTGCAAGATTGGAGATATGAATTCTGCTTTGAAAGTTAGAGGTACAATGTTAAATAACGGGTTGAAACCTGACTCTTTTACTTACAAAGCATTGATTCATGGATTTTGCAAGACTCGAGATATGGAAAATGCGAAAGAATTTATTTTCTCTATGATTTATGATGGATTTTCTCCAAATTACTGCACGTATTCATGGCTAGTTGATCTTTACTGCAGCCAAAAAAGTGAAGAGGTGTTGGTGAAGTTACCAGACGAGTTTTATCGGAAAGGTATAATTGTCGATATTTCAATTTATAGGGCATTAATACGGAGATTATGCAAGCAAGAGAGGGTTGATTGTGCTCAAAGATTATTTGATATAATGCAAAGCAAAGGGATATCAGCAGATAGCGTTGTGTTCACTAGTTTGGCATATGCTTACTTAAAAGCAGGTGATACGACTACTGGTTTAAAGATTTTTGACGAGATGTACAAAATGAGATTGATTATAACTCACAAAATTCATAAAAGTTTCTCTGCTAGTTATGCTAGTGACAAAGGTATTTTGGAAACTTTTTGGAATCTTGCTGTGGAAAGAGGTTTACTTTCAAGAAATACCTTGAAACAGATTTATCGGGCTGAAGAATATGCTTAGCAAGAAGACTTTGTAATTGTAATATCATGGAGTTAGCACATTCACTCTGTAAGTATGATGTGAATTCCTTTATATTGACTATGATCTATTTCAGTGATTATTCATTATGGAATGCCCGAGTTAGGTAGTTGCTAAAGTTGTTCTTCACTGGACATATCGGATAACTACTCTGGTCCATATTTTTTGGTTTAAACACACTTCTGGGTCTCAAAGAAAAACATTCAATTCTTGTCTTAAATAGGTGAACTGATCTTCGTAATCCTGTTTATTGTTCTTCTTCATTCTTTCAGGCGAGTGATTTATGAACATTTGATACCTCTTTACGATTTACAGTTATTATGTTTCTTCTCAACCATAAAGCGATACTATTAATCTTATACTTAGTCATCCTAAATACTGATGGGCTTATAAGCTTATTACGGTTTACAACATTCAAGATAAGATTCAATAGACTTCCTTTTAACAAATTATGAATTTATCAAACATTGGTTCTTGTTAACCATTGGAAAACACAATAACTGCTAATTACCAATACCAAACACCAATAAATACTGAAAGCATAGCTAGGACTAAGTAGTCCCATCTTTCATGACTCAATATTCATAGCTTCATGCTTCACCCAAACACCCTCTAAAACTCTGAATTATATGCGAGACTTGATTCAAATCACCAAACCATACTGCATCCTTATTACCTCTTTATACTATATTGAAACTGAATATTCCACACCTCTGCAACTTTCATAGTATTGATAGACTTCTTTCACAGTGAGAGCTGTAGTAACGCTGGGCTCGGCGTTTTGCTGGCGTGGCCCTTGCGTTGTCTGCGTTACCACACCGGACGAAACACAAAACTAGTGTTGTTGGGGCCGGTGTTGGTCTGTCAACGTTTTTTTTTTTTTACAAAATACTAGCTGTTGGCTAGTCCAACGGTTACAAATGTTATTTGATTTTTTGTTTAAATCCCACCTTATTTATATCCTACCCTTATTTAACCATTTTTCAACAAATTTCTTAGTTCTCTCAACCAAAAAACACATCCTTGTGACAACAAGAAGCTCAAAGTTCTCTCTACCAATGAATAACGGAGAATGTGTTTTGTGACGCAAGCTTATCAGTATCACCAATCGTTGCAACAACAACAAGCTGAAAGTTCCCGTACACGTAATCCGATATACTGTGAACGTGATGTTGCTGAAGCACGTTTGTTGGCGGACTATTTTGGTGATAATCCAAAATATCCAGAGGCGTATATTAGACGTCTATATTGTATGAGCAATAAACCTCTTTTTAGAAATAGTCAAAGGTATTCAAGCTTATACTTACGATCCTCTTCCTGACCATTTTAAATTCTTTGAAGTCCGACTCGATTGTACGGGTTAACTAGTTTTAGTGTTATTATGAAATGCACTCCCGCCATACGCCAATTGACATACAACACAACATATAATGCATTGATGACTATCTACAAATAGTTAAATATTGTGCACGCGATTGTCTAGATCATTTTACTAAGTGCATTATTGATTTGTACATGCATGAGTTCTTAAGGAAACATGAGTTTAACAACATTCAAAATTTATATGCAACACATAAGAGGGTTCATGGGTTTTCGGGAATGCTTAGAAGCATTGATTGTATGCATTGTGAATGGAAAAAATGTCCGAAATCATGGCACGATCAATTTGGAAAAGGTGATAAAAAACACCCAACTATAATGCTTGAAGTTGTTGCGTTGTTTGATTTGTGTATTTGACATGCATTTTTTCGGGGTAGCGGGTGCGAATAACGATATTAACATTTTAGATAATTTTCCGTTATCCAACGATCTTCTTGATGACATCGCCCTGTGGCTCTGTTTGAAGTAAATGGAGTATAAAAGAGGGTATTGCCTAGTTGACGGGATTTACCCACAACGACCAACTTTTGTCAAATCACTTACGGTGGCACGAGACAAGAAACACTGATTATTTAAATGGTGATAAGAAGGTGCACAAAAGGATGTCGAACAAGCTTTGGTGTCCTCCAAGGACATTGGGGAATTTCCGGCACGTCAATACCCTGTCAACAAGATACGAAAAGTCACGTATACCTGCATCATATTGCATAACATGATTTTGAAATATCAAAGTTTGCGATAAGTGAATTCAACGAGTTTTATATTAATCCGCAACCAAATATACAACGTACTTGGATCGAGAGATGCGAAGTACAACGACAGAAAGCCAAAGAATTACGCGATAAAAAAACACACACAGGTCTTCAACGAAATATTATGGAGCATATTTCGCAACGACATCAACAACAACAAAATTAGTTTACTGACAATTTGATGTATTTTTTATCTTCTTGTATTTTTAATTTTTTTTTTCGTATTTTTTTAATTTTCATATATATATATATATATATATATATATATATATATATATATATATATATATATTGTTTTCGTATTGTAATTTGCATTTTTAATTATGAATGAAAAATTAGTTTGTTTGAAAAAACGAAAATAAAATAAAATGGTAGGTCCCAAAATGGGTGTTATAACATGTTACTAGTGAGAGGGTATTTTGGTGTGTTAGTGTTAAAAGTAGAAATGCTGAAGTGGCGCCGGAGTGACATAAAAAGTTGGTGTTAATGGTGTTACCATGCCTAGCACTCTAAGACTATGAAGTAGTCTTTGTTAATGATGATGCGTGCTGTTTGGTATATTTTTGTGCTATGATGTGAGGGAGTGTTGCATCATTGTATTGGGAGATGGCAGACTAGTTAGGAAATGTAGTCGTTAGCATTTGAATTCATTACATGGAGTGATGGAGGTGTGTGTTGTTCCCTATTCACTATCTATAAAAACAGTTTAAGTAATTAAAAGGACTAATAGTGAATCAATGACTGAATTGATAAGAGTAAAACACACTGATTAATTTTCAACATAATATTCTTTATTAGAAATAATTCAAACAAGAATACATTACCCAAGTACTTGCGGAACAGTACTTGGGATTGAAATGAAGGTTTGGTAACTCCTCTCGAAGCTCAGGCTAAGTCTGAGCACAACTACACGTACCCACTGAGCTATCTCAGGGATTAAGTTGTATTTGGAGGAGTGAAAGATTGGCTTACGTGTGTGTGTTTTTACAATTCACAAGCTTAAATCTTTCACTCCATCTCTTATGCTATTTATACAAGTATGAGTTTTAACTCTTTCCTAAGTGACAAACTGACAATTTACAGAAGACAAAATACTGATGTATTTTGTCTCTGTTTACAAAGACTATTCTAGGTAAGAGACAAGATTGCTTTCCTAATTTCAGTGATGACACTGAACCTGATCTTTTGCCATTCAGGGAAAGTTGACTTTGGTTGATAAGGACTTCATCTTATCTGATTCAAACTTATCCCGCCTTATCCCCCTCATTCTTCAGTGTACATATTCTTCAGTCTTCTATTTCAGTTTGTCTTCAGTGTATGTAGCTGGAGAGGAGTTTTAGGGATTTAGTGAGTTATTGTCATCACTCACTGAATCCACCATCTTCTTCTTGACTCAGTCTTCACCCTTTAAGTTCCGCCTTACTGAGTGAAGAGACTTCTTCTTTTCCTCATACTGAGCATCCTGAAGATGGCTCACTAAGAGACTATGCACTCAGTGACCTGTTAGTGTTAACAGTCCAAACACTTGGGGTATTTTCTATTCAAATCCTAGATTAAGGGGTTTGGGTATTTTACTAAACCCAACAGTCTCCCCCTATTTGGATATACAAATAGCCTAAGTGTTTGATCAGTGTAAGTGAGCAAATGGCTTCTTCTTACACTGAATGTACTAATGAATACAATAAGGAACACTGAGTAATTTAACAAAACATACATCTTTTATTGATCACATTACATGGTTCCTAACACTAGTACAAAAGGATAAAGCAAAATGATGTCAGTCTAGATGGATTCCCAGTGCTTCAAGCTTGACCTTCTTTGTGAGGAGTGCCTCTCTGTTAGGTTGCTCTCTTAGCTTGGCATTCAGGTCAGTGCATAACCTGATGTTTGCTGGAGTATTGATTTGAGAAGCCACTGGTAGGTAGCTTGCCATTGTAGCCACCCCTGCAAGATCTATGTCACTCCATCTTTGGAATGCTGGGTTTCCATAGACATCAATGAAAAATAGCCCTCTTTCAGGCTTTTCAATCACCAGACAGTTCATGAACTTAACACCTTCAGGCAGCTCCCTGTTGCATTCCATTCCAGGCACTTTGATTTCAGGTTGGAGCTCAACTCTCTTTCTTTTTCCTTTTGAAGACTGAGGTTGAGATCCTTGTGGTGCAGTTAAGGTAGGCTGAATCCCCAGTTGTGCTGGTGCATCTCTCAGTATTTCATACCTTTTACTAAGCATCTTCATCAACTCCTTAACCACCGCATTCTGCTTCTTTTCAATTATTGGACCAAGCTCATCGAGTTCAGTGATCCCAAAGTCAGTGAATTTTAGGGGATCATGAACCTCGAAGTGTCTTTTATCATCCCCCCTGTAGACATTCATGGCCAGTGGTTTGGACTTGGGGATGATTCTGACATCTGTGATTTTCTCAGGCAACCTTCTATTAGTCATTGACCAGTTGTAGTGATCAATTCTTGCTTTTCTGATGGCTGCAGTTCTTTTGTTCTTTTCTTCCAATTTCTTTTTCATTTCAGCCATTTTTGCTGCCTGAGCATCCTTGAAATTTTGTCCAGCCTGACCCTTTTCAAGCTTCTTAGGATCTATTCCCATGTTTTCAGCTTCTTCAGCAACGACTTGTACCAGTGCTTCTTTGCTTTTCCTTTCCTCTTCAGCAAGTTTATTTTTCCTTTCCTCCTTAGCAAGGTAGGCACTTAGCTGTTGTGGTGTGAGCAGGTATTCAGTGTTTCCGATCTTAAAGGGAATCTTCTCAGGCTCAGGTGTTACCATTTTGGCCTTTCCTTTGTCCTGTCCTGAAGAAGATGATGCTACCAGTGGTGGTGGTGTTGTTGTGATGGGTGTAACTGTCATATCCATGGTGGTTGATGATGATAAGGGTGGGATTGATGAAATTGGTATGGCTGAGACTGGTGGTGTTGGCTCCCCCTCAGTGTGAGAGGAAGTCTCTTCAGTGGCCCTCTCCCCCTCAACTATTGCGGCAACGTCAGTGAGAGCAAGAGTTGGTGCCGACACTGGGGGAGTTTGGGTGGCTTGACCTTTGAAGGCTTTGTAGATTTCAGTGACCATAGCCTTGATATCAGATGTATCCTTTTGAAGAATGGTGACCTTTGTTTCTAGATTAGCTTGAGAAAGCTCCAAGGCAGTCATACGTGGCCCAAGATTCCAAGCCATTGATGATGAAGCCTTAGCCAAATTGGTCACCTGCGCATCCAAAGAGCCCAGTGTTGCCTGAAGAGACTGAACCGAGGACTGAAGACCCTGAATATTTGAAGACTTGAGCATGGTGATCAGTTCAGGGAGGTCTGAAGAATTCTTCAAGTAAGCCTCAGTAGCCTCCAGCACTTTTGAGTTGAGTGCTGGGTCTTCTTTGACCGAGTCCCTGATTTCATTTAATGTTGTGCCAGCGCCCTGAAGTTGCTTGAGAAATTTAGCCAAGTAATCATCCAGTCTGTGAAGATGGTCATACATCAGATCCCTGTTCTCTTTTGTGTTGACGTTGAAATCAAAAACTTCAGCTTTCAGATCGGCATAGCTGGCAGCAACTTCAGTGTGTTGATCCCATAGTGTTTCAGTAACTCCAGCATATAGCTTCCTGGAAGCTTTTGTGATCCACTGAACCAGCTGTCTTTCAGTAAGAGGAAGAACATTATCAAATCGCTTAAATTCATCAGAACTGGATGAGGAGTCAGAGTCGTTTTCTTCAGGCTGGAAAGGTGACTCTTTTGGCTCTTGTGGATCAGGCTGATGTTCTTGTTCAGGTTGAACATCAGCGTCCACTTCTTCCCCTGCTGATAAAATTTCATCTTCACTTTCAGCTTGTTCTTCATCAGAAAATAGTATCCCAGTAACATCAGCCATAGTTAACAAGGTGGGGGTGATGGGTTCCGTATCAGCGGGTGGTATTAATCCCTCTGAGTCTTTGTCCCCCTGTGACCCCTCAGACACTGGTGGGCGTTTCCCAGTGCCTTTGGCAGAGTTAGTGACAATTGGATCCCTATCAGCGGGTTGTGCAGTTCCCTCTGAGTCTTTGGGATCATTCAGTGTGCCCTCTGACAAAGGCTGTGATTTGCTAATGTCATCCTTAGGCATTGTGGAAGGCGCTCCCCTACCAGCGGGTTATATGTTTCCCTCTGGATCTTGGGGAGTAGGAGTTGGGACCAAGGGCACTGATTGTGATTTATCAGTGTCCTTCGTTGTCACCTGGGTGGATGTTTCTTGGTCTCCAGTGGGTGTCTTATCAGTCTTGGGCTTTCTTTGCCTTTTAGGCTGCGCTCCTGAAGCCTCAGGTCCTTGAGACTTGGGTTTGGTCTTAGTCCCAGTCTGAGACTTCCCCTTACTCTTTTTAGGAGCAGGGTTAGGAGACACTGAATCCCTCTGGTTGTTTACAGCAACCATATGGTCCGTCAATTCGATAGTTGTGACAAGGGATGGGTCTCTTTGAAAATTTGATTTACTCAGGATGCCAGGTAAAGCACAATATTTTTCTTCCTGAGGATAGTTGCAACCCAGTAACTCTTGCAAAGCACAAGAGACAAACCTAGGATACGAAACGTATTTCGTCCTAGTTTTGCTCTGTAGCTTGGTTACGAGATCACTGTAAATGATCTCCCCAATGTCGACAGTGACCCCATTCATCAAGCAGTAAGCCATCATCAACTGAATAGAATTAACTTGTTCAGTGGATGAGTGGTTCTCGCCGAGGACCTGAATAAAAAAAGTGAACAGGATCCTCCGAGCCACAGGAAATGAATTCTTGGTGACTGGGGTTCTGTCCAAAATACTTGGATCCAAAACAATTTGTTTTAACCCATCCTTCACTGTGGTGGGTTCAGGATGGGCAACATAAACACCGTTATTGTAGTCTAACCCTGTTGCAGTGCAAAACGTTTTATAGTTCAGGGTGACTGTTTGTTCCCCATTGAAAAGACTGAACCTAATGAGATACTCCCTAAGTGGTCGTAGGTCATTCTCATTAGTAGAGGGTGACGGGTCATAGGCCGTGGCTGTAGCCCAAAACTCCTTGAGGAGGTTTTGGTACAGAATTGAGGGACATTTCACAAAGGCCGTTTTCAGTGGGCAGTTAAACAAAAATTTCATAGTTTCTTTATAGGCTGGGACAGTTTGAGGGTATTCAAAATTGCCTATGACATTATTTGTTTTAAATTCAACATTTGTAAGATCCCCTACCCACTGAGATGCAAACTGGAGAGATTGTGTTCTAGCCATTTCCATTTAAAGATTTTAGGGTTTTAAAAAAAGGTATTTTGGCTAGAAAAATCAAAGAGTTTTAAGATCTATCAAGTTTGTGATAGAAAAACTTTTGTAAAGGTTTACAGAGAAGATTTTTTTTTTTTTTTTTTTTTGAAAAAGGATTTGAAGAACACAAAGATTTCTAGGTTTGAAAGAGATTTTGACAGAGTTTTGTTAGCAGAAATACTTTGTGTAAGTTTTGAGGATTTTATGAGGGGTATTTATAGAGTGATGAGAGGGGTTGTTTATGCACACATGTGGATTTGTAAAGTCGGTTTTTGAAAAACGTTTGAATTTCCACATTTAATGTACCCACTCCACTACCCGCAGTAAAATCCCGTTTTTCAAGGGAACAGTTGCAGTGCACAGTAAAAGTGCAATTTGCAGTAATAAAATATCCTATGGATATTTTATGTGAGAGGAGACATTTAATGCCAAGTGGGATGAGGTAAGTATTTGAGGGACCCTTGATGAGGATGACAGTAAGACAAAGAGACATTTATTCCTTTATTTAATTGGTATGTTTACCAACCTAGGACATTTAAGTAACTGATACTTAGGGCATTTAGTTACTCATTCAATGCTCAGAATCAACTGTCAGGGTCCCTGAATGAGTCTTACTCATTCAGTGAGAGGGTTGATTAGGATTTTATCAGGGTAGATGAACCATTTCAGAGAAAACTCACTGAGTTTGGGATTGGTTTTCAGGCTGCTGACTTTCAATCTCTAGCATTCCTAATTCAGCTTTCAGTCTCCTGAAGGTAGGTTCATCTAAGGGTTTGGTGAAGATATCAGTTGATATTCAGAGAGATGAAATGAAGTTCTATGTCTCCTTTCATTATGTGATCCCTGATGAAATGGTATCTGATATCAATGTGTTTGGTTCTTTGGTGAAGGACAGGGTTGTTGGAGATTCCAATAGCACTGGTATTATCACAGAAGATGGGTACCATTTTGTAATGGATGTCATAGTCACTGAGTTGACTTTTCATCCATAAAACATTGGCACAACATCCTGCAGCAGCCACATACTCAGCTTCTGCGAAGACATAACCACTCGACTGTTGCTTTTAGCACTCCAACAAACCGTTTTCCTCCAAGGAATTGACAGGACCCTGAGGTACTTTTTCGTCCATGTTGCGTACCAGATAATCGAGTCGAGTATCCTTTGAGGTCAAACCCTGAGCACTTTGGATAATAGAGTCCAAGGCTTGGAGTCCCCTTCAGGTATCTGAGTATTCTTTTGGCTGCAGTGAGGTGGGATTCTTTGGGGTTGGACTGATATCTTGCAATTAGGCAGACTGAAAATTGTATGTCTGGTCTAGAGGCAGTAAGATACATCAGTGAGCCAACAATCCCCCTGAAATGAGTTTGATTGACTGATTTGCTAGTGAGATCAGGTCCAAGGTTGTTAGGAGGGACCATTGGAGTCTTCACTGAGGCACAGTCAGATATCTCATATTTCTTCAAGAGATTTCTGGTATACTTCTCTTGACTGATGGAGATACCTTTATCAGTTTGCCTAATTTGTAGTCCAAGAAAGTAAGTGAGTTCACATATCATGCTCATTTCAAACTTCTTTGTCATCAGTTTTTCAAACTGCTTGCAAAGTTTGTAGTTTGTTGTGCCAAAGATGATGTCATCAACATACACTTGGACTAGTATTACATCTTGCTTTGTCTTGTAGACAAACAGAGTATTGTCTATCTTTCCTCTGACAAACTTGTTTTGGATTAGGAAGGCTGAGAGAGTTTCATACCATGCCCTAGGAGCTTGTTTAAGTCCATAGTGGGCTTTGTCAAGCTTGCAGACATAGTCAGGGAATTCACTACTCTCAAAGCCAGGAGGTTGCTAAACATACACATCTTCCTTTAGATCACCATTTAAGAATGCACTTTTAACATCCATTTGGTAGACCCTGAAGTTCATGTATGTTGCATATGCAAGGAAGATCCCGATGGCTTCCATTCTTGCAACAGGAGCAAATGTCTCATCATAGTCAATGCCTTCTTGTTGATTGTAACCTTTGGCTACAAGTCCGGCTTTGTTTTTAATGACAGCCTGCTTTCATCAGCTTTGTTTCTGAAAACCCACTTCATTCCTATGACAATGACATCCTGAGGACATTTGACCAAGGTCATGACCTTGTTTTTATCAAACTGTTGAAGTTCTTCTTGCATAGCCCGAACCCAACTTGGATGTTTTAGAGCCTCAGTGACACTTTTGGGTTCTATATCCGATAGAAAATCAGATATAGACATTCATTGGCTGAAGCTGCAGTTAACTTAGCAGCCATGCTTCTAGTGAGCATGCCCTCAATGGGTTCACCAATGATGTTGACAAGCTCAATGTCCCGAAGTTTTTGTCTACTTACTTTGTGGTCTAGGATCCGAGCTTGAAGAGGTCACCGGAAACTCGTGAGTGAGTTCAAAAGTGTGAGCCACATAATCATATTGATCATCTGATGAGATGACTGGTTCAGGTTGGGGTTCTTGAATCACAGGTTCCTAAACATTTGGTTAAG
Source organism: Chrysanthemum makinoi (assembly GCA_910596185.1). NCBI lineage: Eukaryota > Viridiplantae > Streptophyta > Magnoliopsida > Asterales > Asteraceae > Chrysanthemum > Chrysanthemum makinoi. The sequence continues at coordinate 109,513,766 of OU343221.1, forward strand.
TATTACCTATCCCAGTAGGGATTGATTATCAATGAATTCACTGATGGTTGGTTAGGGAAGGTTGTGAGGTAAGACATAATATGAGATGTCAGCATCAGCTTGATATGAGGAATTGATTTCAGTGTTATACTCATCAGGAGGATATCTTGATGACATGAAAGGTTTCCTCAACTTGTTGTCTCCTTGTGTTGAACACCCTGAAGGCTTTGGAGATCAGTGAGTAACCTAGAAAGTATCCATCATCAGCCTTAGCATCAAATTTGCCTAGATGATCCTTATGGTTATAAATTAACACAGGACACCCAAACACATGAAAGTAGCTGATATCAGGAAGTCTACCTTTGAATATCTCATATGGGGTTTTTTTTATGTCTTTTGACAATAATTGACCTGTTTTGAGTGTAACAGTCGCTTTGACTGCTTCAGTCCAGAAATGCTTTGAGAGTGCTGAACCATTTAGCATAGTTCTAGCAGCCTCAATGAGGGTTATGTTTTTCCTTTCAGCTACCCCATTTTGTTCAGGGGTGTAAGGAGATGAAAAGTTTTGGGTGATTCCCTTTTCATCATAGAAACTCTCAAGCTCTTGATTTCTAAACTCAGTGCCATTGTCAGTTCTGTTTTGTTTAACAGTAATGTCATTCTGGTTTTCAATTTTCCTGATAAATGACATTATTGTGTCAGCTGCCTGACTCTTTTTAGAAAGAAAGTATACCCAACTGTATCTTGAAAACTCATCAACAATGACAAGTGTATACTTCTCATGCTGGATTGATCTGGGACTGACATGTCCAAAGAGATCCATATGCAGGAGGTGAAGGCAACTTTTGATGGAGAAATTTTGTTTGGTTTTGAAGGATGCTCTGTGATGTTTGCCTTTTTCACAGGCTGAGCATGGTTTATCTTTTGCAAAAACCAGTGATGGTAGACCAAGGACTTTGTTTTGTTTTGCCAGGTTGTTGATATTTTTGAAGTTTAAGTGAGAGAGTCTCTTGTGCCATAGCCAATTGACAGTTTCAGTGGCTTTGGAAAAGAGACAGGTTCCATCTTGAGAGAGTGTTGACATGTCTAGGACAAAAACATCATCTCTCCTAGGAGCTATCAAAACAACTTATTTGTTGGCATTGAAAATGGTGCCTTGTTTGTCATTGAATTTCACAATGTACTTGGCATCACATAATTGACTAACACTGATGAGATTGTATTTAAGACCATTGACATAAGCTATTCTAGAGAAAACTATTCCATTACAGTATATTGAACCATAACCTTCAGTGGGACACGATGAGTTGTCACCAAATACTACCTTGGGTCCTGGTTCTTTTACATACTTGTGCAGATACTCCTTAACACCAGTCATGCTTCTTGAGCATCCACTATCTAGATGCCAAATTGGCTCCCTGGCGTGTCTCTGCATCACTAGTAAACTGAATTAGTTTCTCTTACTGACCCACATGCTAGTGGGCTTGGGTCTAAAAGTCTGCTTGAATTTGGCAATTGACTCATGATCAGTGGTTGTGTGCATTGTGCTACCACATGTTTTGTATTTGGAGACTGAGGATGACTCAGTGACTCTGGGTTGCTTGGAACTTCTCCTTGCTTGAATGACACTATCATGTTGGGATGTCTCATGAGCTGGATTTCCACAAATATCGCAGCATGTGTTCATGAGACAATCATCCTGATGATGATCATTCAAGCCACAGTGTGGGCAAGGAGGAAAGGGTTTTGCTCTAAACTTTTGAGTAGGTCTGGAGGTTGAAGCATACTGATGACCAACTTTGGTATAGTTTGCTTTACTGAGTGAACTTACATATTGTAAGTGATCAAAAGTTCTGTGATCATCCTTTTGCGATCATACAAAAAGGATTCTATAACAGTTATCAGTTGTATGACTGGTATAGTGGCATAGATCACACTTCTGCTTGGGTTTGGTGGTGGATTTTGACTTTGATGAACTAGAGGAGGCTGACTTAGTTTCCTTGATTGATGAATCCGGAGCTTTTTCGATGGTTTCCATCTTTTCAGTCAGTTTCTTCACAAGTTCATCGATTCTTGGTCTGCTTCAGTAGGGACTGAAGATGTGGAAGTCTCAGTGGGAGTAGACTCTTGTTGGATTGGTTTTGTTGGTCTTTTTAGGATGGTTCTACCAAGTCCAGACCTTTCTTTTGGTGAGTGAGGATTGAATTGTAATGGAGTAAGCTCAGAGCTTGGTGCAGCACCCTGAAGAGGTTTCAGGGGTGGAAGCGGTGCTTGAGATTCAGCTTCAGACTCAAAAATGTGTTCAATACTACTGGGCACATCAGGGAGTCCAAGCATGCTCTCTAGAGCTTGACTTTCAGGCTCTAGTATTCTTCAAGAATCGAAATTTGGGAGCTTACTGTCAGGGTTAACCCGTTCAATCCAGTCATCGGACTTGGGAGTTGATAACATACTGGTAATCATACCACCAGACACAAATGGTTTTGGATTTTGGTCTTTGTTGTGAGAGTCAGGAAGATGATCTTTACCTTAGACTCTCTTTTTGCTACTGGGGCTCCACAAAGATCAAAGACCCTGGGATTCTTAGCAGTCCAACTATCAAGGATATCTTGTACCTTTTTAAGTTCATCTTGAAGAGCCTGATTTCTTTTAACTAGTTCAGTGTTTTGAATTTGCAAAGTAACAGCCTCAAGCTTGGCTTGTTTTAAAATAAGCAGTTCATCTCTACACTTGTTTAATTCAAAACTTAGCTTGTTATACTTTGAAAAATGATTTAATCATTGCTCTTCTACAAACTTAAGGTCAACATTAAGATAATTCATATAAGACTGCCAATCAGAGTCATCATCCATAGAAAGTAAGATATTTACTTTCTTCATTGTGATGTTGACCCATTCTCCATTTCTGGCATAATTTTTCCCAACAGCTAGCTTGTCTTCATCTGAGAGAGCCATCAGTGCACTGACTTGCACCATTTCATTGTCTGAGGAGACTGGCTCTTCATCCCGAAGGTTTCAAAGAACGAGGCCCTTGTTTTTACCCTGCACAGATTTAACAGTGTTTGTTGTTTATGAGGGACTGTCCTCAAGCAGAGCAAGCTTAGCTTTGGCTTTCTTATACTTGGCTTCATAATCTACCGTTTTATTTTGATCAACTTTGTTTTGAAAGTTTTGATGAGACTGGTAGATTTTTGGTTGAAATTTGCTAAAGTCTGAGGACTGATTTGACCCTGTTGGTTTGTAAGAGGGTCCATAAATTGTTTTTGAAAAACAGTCTTTAGCGAAATGACCTCTTTTATGACACTTAAAACATTCAGTGTCCTCATTAGCTTTAGCGTTTGAAAAACTTTTGTTTCTTCGTATGAACCTTTTTGAGTTAGCGAGGAGTGCTCTTTCCTGAAACTCAATGTTTAAATCGTTCAGGTACTCCTCGCTAGTCCTCTCATCAGCCTCATCATCTGAATTTTCCTGAAAATCTTGAACAATACTGTTAGAATAAAAGGCAGTAGAAATTGGTGATGAAGTGGTGGTCAGGGCCTTCTTGACTTCCTGAGACTTTTTTAAGTCAGGGTATCGGCTGTTGATGAGGTTTTCCTCATAGACAAATTTCCCATATATTTCAGGAAGTTCAAGATTCTGGATATGATTTGCATTCCTAAGTCTCTAAGAGAAATTCAACCACTTCTCAGGGAGACTATTGACAAAGCCAACATTAATTTCATGTTTGGATAACTTAACACCATCATTTGACAGTTCATTTAGAAGGGTTTTGTAACGGGTGTAAGTTTGAGACAGAGTTTCTGAGTCCTTAGCCCTGAAGGTGTTATACTCAAGTTTCAGGTCCATAATCCTGTTTTTCTTGGTATCCGATGGACCTTCATGACTATGAACCAGGTCATCCCAGGTTTGTTTGGCTGTACTACAGCTTATAACATACTCTATAATATCGTCAGGAAGACAAGATATTATGATACTTTTGAGCCTTTGGTCCTGGTTGACCACTCTTCTCTCATCTTGAGTCCACTGAGCTTCAGGTTTAGGCAAACCTTCAGCAGTTTTTGGGATAAATGGACCTTCATTAATACACTTAATGTAGTAAGGTTCCATCCCAGTCAAATAGCAAAGCATACACATTTTCCATTTGTTAAATTTACCAACTTCAAGTCTAGGGGCAACAGCTGAATAAGCTCCACCCTTTTTATCGACTAGTTGGGGTACATCAATTTCAGCCATTAGGATCCTGATTTAAAAACGTTTTTAGAGCGGCTTAAAAAAAGGTTTTATAATCAACCTGGCTCTGATACCACTTGTTGTTCCCTATTCACTATCTATAAAAACAGTTTAAGTAATTAAAAGGACTAATAGTGAATCAATGACTGAATTGATAAGAGTAAAACACACTGATTAATTTTCAACATAATATTTTTATTAGAAATAATTCAAACAAGAATACATTACCCAAGTACTTGCGGAACAGTACTTGGGATTGAAATGACAAGGTTTGGTAACTCCTCTCGAAAAAGTCTGAGCACAACTACACGTACCCACCGAGCTATCTCAGGGATTAAGTTGTATTTGGAGGAGTGAAAGATTGGCTTGCGTGTGTGTTTTTTTACAATTCACAAGCTTAAATCTTTCACTCCATCTCTTATTCTATTTATACAAGTATGAGTTTTAACTCTTTCCTAAGTGACAAACTGACAATTTACAGAAGACAAAACACTGATGTATTTTGTCTTTGTTTACAAAGACTATTTTAGGTAAGAGACAATATTGCTTTCCTAAGTTCAGTGATGACACTGAACCTGATCTTTTGCCATTCAGGGAAAGTTGACTTTGGTTGATAAGGACTTCGTCTTATCTGATTCAAACTTATCCCGCCTTATCCCGCTCATTCTTCAGTGTACATATTCTTCAGTATTCTATTTTAGTTTGTCTTCAGTGTATGTAGCTGGAGAGGAGTTTTAGGGATTCAGTGAGTTATTGTCATCACTCACTGAATCCACCATCTTTTCTTGACTCGCCTTCACCCTTTAAGTTCCGCCTTACTGAGTGGAGAGACTTCTTCTTTGCCTCATACTGAGCATCCTGAAGATGGCTCACTGAGAGACTATGCACTCAGTGACCTGTTAGTGTTAACGGCCCAAACAATTGGGGTATTTTCTATTCAAATCCTAGATTAAGGGGTTTGGGTATTTTACTGAACCCAACAGAGTGGTAAGGACCTTGAATGATGAGGCCTCTCTATGCTTGCAGATTTCATTAATGGCATTCATTCTTGTAATATGTATAGTGTAGGAGGGGAAATGTAGTCATTTGAGGTATCACTATCTAAGGAGGATGGATGGTCTTAGTTGGAGGGATGATGCCTTCCTCTGTATCAGTTCTTAGTTTTTTTTGAGGATGTAACTATGGGCTGTCTACATTGGGATGGAAATTTAGTCCTATTGGTAAATGGTGAGATAGAATAGTTTGTTTTTTTTGAGTATGTTGCACTATATTCTGTTTTGATGTATCTGTACTGCAGTCAATGGATATGTAAATGTCCTATGCATCCATTGATATGATGTTTGGATGTTTATAAATTTGGAAGGTAATATATTTGTTCACTACTTCACCAAAAGTTTTAGCTTTACCATAGTATGTTTTTATCAATACTACCTTTGCATATGGAATATTAACATAAATATTTATGGATCATAACTAGTTATGGAATGCTTATGTTAATATTAAACTCTAATAAAGTACGGAGTAAAAGTTAGCGAAAATTTGGAAAGTCGATACCATTCCACAACGTGTTTGTGGAATCTTCAGGATTCTGATGGAATTCATATATGATTTCATTTCATAACGTGTTTGGTTGGCAGATTTAAGAAATTCAGAATCTGAATTCCATTCCTTAATGTGTTTGATTGGCAAATGGAATGAATAAAAATACTTCAAAATCCCATATGTGTGGAATTTAATATTCCATTGCAAAATAGGAGGAATGTTTACATTTTCATGTAATTCCTTATGTTTATCATAAAAAATCAATTATTATTGTTATTGTTATTACTATAACTATTACTACTACTATTAGTATTACTACTATTATTATTATTATTACTATTACTATTAGTATTATTATTACAATTATTATTATTATTACTATTACTATTATTAGTATATTTAATAACTATTATTTACTCAAAATTTAATATTAATTAAATGTTAAACCTTACTTTTTATTCTATACTTAAATAGTTTTATAAAATTACATTTTACACTATTACTATTTACTGAAATAATATTAACTATAATAAAATTTTAAATTATCTTAATATATTAATGTACTAATATTATTTAAAAATTCATTATCCTTATAAATATTACATTTAATAAATAATATTCACTTTATAAGTTTTAATTAAAATAAAATTTTAAATATTTTCATATAATTTGTTTTTTTCTCAAATTCCAAATCCTATAAATTACAATTCCTTAGTATTTTAATCCTTTACATTCTAATTTCATAAACAGATTCCAAATTCCGTAAAAAACATTTTGCGAACCAAATGTGCTCTAAAAAAGTTAGTAAAAATCTTCAAATAAAGTAGGGATAATGGGCCTGAATAAATAGTAGGGCTGGGCCCAAAATTATTAGAACTCTATATATGTAAAATAGTTTTGAGATCATGAGATATCAACGATCGATCCTTGTTTTTGCGTGATCTTGATAACTAAAGAAGATGTCGCGTCATATAAGTGATGATTTGATTATTGAAATCTTTGAAAGACTACCAGCCAAATCCCTTGGCCGATTTAGATGTCTATCAAAATTATGGTATTCTCGTATTGCTAGCACTGATTTCATTCGCAGGCACCGTCTTAGATATTCACAACAAAAAGTCCTTATCAGACTGTTGAATACTCAGATGAGAGGTGGTTTTATCGACGTGTTTACGCTGCATTCCGGAGACGAGTTTCTGTTGCGTCGGAGTCTTGGATACTTTGACACATCAGCACACAAGTTCCCTTGCCTCCTTTCGAATGTTACAAATTGATGTAATGGAATTTTTTGTTTGTTTGATGATCATGAAAGGCGTATTACCTTATGGAACCCTTTAATTAGACGCACATTAACCTTACCTGATCACCCTTCTTCTAACTCTTGGTGTAAATTAGTATTTGGTTTTGGTTTCGATCCAATAACTGATGATTACAAGATTGTGAGAATATGCTACTTCATTGATAAAATGTATGGTGAAGGATCGGTAGAAAATTCAGATGTTTACTCCATGAAGACACATACATGGTCATCGATTGCTTTCCTTCCTAAGTTTGATCGTATGGATTTCGGGGCGTGTTTGGTTAATGGTTTACTGCATTGGAAGGCTGAACTTTATTCACGCGAATCGTATTCATGGGAATACTATATAATGTCGTTTAATATGAGTGTTGGTTTGTGGGAGTTATAAACACACGTAAACGACTAGAAGTGTGTGAGCCTGATAACATCAAATAGTCCTGAATAATAAGTGTCAATTTCCCCCGATAATGCTCGTTATTTATATCATTTATATGGATTTACGCTTGTTTTCCATTGTTTTCCACTGTTTTCCACTTTCAGGTAAATTACGAGAATTGGGGCTAAAGAGACGCGGAAATGGAAACATGACTAAAGATTTATCACAGTATGCTATTTTGAAGAAGTTACGGCGTAACTCCTCTCTCACATTACGCCGTAACTATTGCGTGACCCAGAATACCAACTTATCAAGAGGTTACGGAGTAACTCTTCCCAAAGGTTACGACGTAACTCCATTAGGTCAAATGAGGTTCCGCGCCGCTGATACTTACGCCGTAACTATTGCATCACTTACGACGTAACCGAGTTTATTGAAGACTACGGTGTAACCACTAATAAGGTTACGCCGTAACTAGCAGATCTAGTGCATTTACGAAGAAATAGAAGGTTACGACGTAACTCTTATATTGGTTACGCCGTAACCCAGATCTGGCCTATAAATACCCCACGAATTCCAGCATTTCTACATCCCATTCCACACACAACACTCTAAGAACGTGGGAAAAAGCTCAAGGCGGGTCTAGGGGAGCATACTGGAGTCTGTTTCCAAGGGAGACGTCACTCCATTACGATAAGCATTAGCGTTTTATATTTCTTTTACTTTCAATTCATGTATTTCGTACCTTTGAATATTGAATTGATTTGCATGATTAATATGAGCGGCTAAGCACCCTTTGGTGCTAGCCTAGTTATGATTCCTTAATTGTTTTTGTTTGCGTTTACCTTTACTTCCATACAATTATTTCTAAGTGTATGCATGCATAGTTCATTGGTAGTCACCCTTGGTTCGGTAGTTTTGAAAGCGGTAGAGGCCAATTGCCTAGGAGATATGACCAACTGACCCTAGGTGAGCGGACTGAGACGGGAAGGGTAAGATATGACCAACTGACGACCCTTTCTACTTGTGCGATTTGACCAACTGATCACCTATCGTTTGGATGAACTTAAGAATTGGGGGGTGTAGTGTCTAAGTTTCTAACGGCCGGGCACTCACTATTATGAATCTAGCATGCAAATGTACTTAATGACTTGGCTTAGGGGACCGGGAACAACAGGACTTATGACGGTGCGCCTGATTTCTCCTGTGGTGGCATCTTTGCTGATAGGTTAGGGCGAATTGACCAAATTCCGTCCTCTCGAATTTGACCCCACCTGAAGTAATTGGAAGTAGGTAGACGTAGACATAACTAGCTAGGAGGATTGACTAGGTTAGCACCACTATTCCTCTATTGATTTCCCTTTATCCATTTATATGCTTTTATTTTATTCTGCATTAGTAGTTTAATTAATTAAATCCCTATCGAAACCATTATTATTCTGTGACAATTAGACTTAGTAATAATCCACACACATAGCTCTTGGGACGACCTCGGCTTTACCATTTACTACACTACACGCGACCGGGTACACTGCCCGTTAGTGCACTAGGGTAGACCATAGGTATAGCGTGATACTATAAATATTAAGACCTGGTCAGTAAAACCTGCATCAAGTTTTTGGAGCCGCTGCCGAGGAGCTATTTTAGGATTGATATTAAGTCTTTGATTTCGTTTTTAAACTTTTCTCACGATCATATTTCAAGTTTACAGGTACCATGGAAGCTGTTAACATCGATAACCTCACTCTTGAGGAATATTTGGCATTGACAAGAGATGAACAAGGACCAGGGATTGTTAGGCCAGCCATTGCAGAAGATGCTCAATTCGAAATCAAACCTCAATTCATGAGGGAATTGCGTGCAAATCCCTTCTCTGGAAGCATCTCCGATGATGCCCATGAACATATAGACAATGTCGAATACATTGTCAGCCTATTCAAAATTCCCAGAGTCTCACACGATGCTATAATGTTACGAGTATTCCCTATTTCTCTTACGGGAGCTGCAAAAAATGGGTCGATCGATTACCTGCAGGACTGTCAACACTTGGCCTATCTTAAAAAAGTATTTCATTCAGAGATACTGTCCTCCATCGAAGACGGCTAAGCAATTGGAAGAAATTCATAACTTCAAGCAAGAGGGTAATGAAACGTTATACCAAGCTTGGGAAAGATATAACGAATTGTTATACAAATGCCCTACTCATGATCTCAACAGCCAACAAAAGGTGAACGTCTTCTACAAGGGACTGAACATCTCTTCAAGACAAATGATTAATTCTCAAGGGCCAATTCCTAGTATGACACCCACTATGGCTTTAGAAACTATTCAAAGAATGGCAGACCACTATCACAAATGGCACAATGGAGGAAGAAACCGAAGCAAGAATGATGATATGGAAGGCCTTGCAGCAATAAACAACAAACTAGAAAGCCTTGGAAGAGAAATGACGAAGCTCAAGGAAAGTGTGCATTCCATTCAAGTTGAGCGAAATGGGACTCCTCCTTCTAAAGAATGTTCCTCCAATGAAGAAGTTAAAAGGATCGAAGAAGTTAACTATGGTAAAGAATTCCCTTTCAACAGCTACAATAATTACGGACCTAGGTATCGTGAAAAATCCCCTGGGTTCTACACAAGAATCAACAATAATCCTCCTAAACCTAGCCTTGAAGAAATAATGCACCGGCACATCGAAGAATCTACAAAAAAGGGAGATAGGCTCAAGGAGTGGATGGTCAAAATAGGAGGACACCAATATGAACCTACGTAACCAAGATGCTGCAATTAAGAACCTCGAAACACAAATTGGGCAATTGGCTAAAAACCTTGAAACAAGTAATGCTAAAGCCACTACCTGCAAGGCCATATTTGCGCAAGATAAATAAAAAAAAAGCAGTGCACATCCTCTATCACTAATGATCTTTCCAGGATTAACTACCTAAGAGAGGATGATAAATCAGAAGACGACGAGTTCCTGCCAAGCCAACTTCCTAAAAAGCAGCAATACCAGGAAAGTTTTCTTCTCCCATGCACGATTGGTAACATTAAGATTCCCGCATTAGCTGATTTAGGGGCCGGGGCAAACCTTATCTCTACCACTTTATTTGAAAAATCAAACTTACCAATTTAAAAGAAACAACTATTATGATTGAAATAGCTGATTCCTCTAAGGTCTGCACCGAGGGGAATTGTGAATAATGTGCTTTTAAAAATTGGAAAATTTTTCTTCCCTACCGATTTTGTGGTTATTGACATGGGAAAGCGGGAGGCTTACAACTTGATTGTTGGAAGACCTTTTCTGGCCACTTGTAGGGCTCAGATTAAGGTTTTTGAAAAACAAATTTCTTTGAGAACTGAAAATGAATGAATAACTTTTAGTATGAAAGAGCATTTAAAACCAAAAACTGAAATTTTGAATGATGTTGACATTGTTAATGTTCAATCGTTGGATCCCACTCTACACTCTAAACCTATTACTGGTGATCGTAGAGAGAATATTGATACTTGTAAGCAGAAACAGGATGAAATTGAGGAAACTCTGGATCTAAACAAACATTTTTGCAACTCGATGTCAACCAAAGATAGCGAATCAGTATGGCCACCGTTTACTCGTCCTCAAAAATGTGAAAGAAAAGTGGATGAATGGACATACCCTCATAAGGGAGAGAAACATGATGTTGAGTTAGCATTGGAAGATTGGTACAAATTAAAATTTGGAAGCTCAAAAATCATTAAGGGACTGGTTAAGCGGTATGAGCGCAATCATCTCACGGACACAATAGGCGGTACAAGATCCAGCATCAGCTTTACTAATAGTATTATTACTGAAGATGATGACCGAGGAAAATCATGTGATAAATGGCTTTCACATAAGTTTGGAACAAATGGCATCAATAGTTCTACAAGGAAAAAAAGGCTTGATAATTGGATGAATGAGTACCAACAAATGGTGGAAGTGGGGCTAGTCCAAAGGCCCCCATAGAAGCCCCGCGGCTCTGAGTCTAACTTAAAGACTCGTTAATAAAGAAAAGTGCTCTTTCGGGAGACAACCCGAATTATCCATTTCTTTTGTTTTTATTTCCTTTCTGTTGGGTTTTGTGTTTTCTAGCCATTTTTGTAGGAAACTAGGAACTAATTGCTGCAATTGCTGATTGAACAGAGTTACTACAGAACTCATCTTGGTGATTACGCCGTAACCAACATTTTAGCAGCATAATTCTTGACGCAGTACCAATTACGGCGTAATACCATCTCAGTGGTTACGCCGTAACTACTCGCTTTACAGCTCATACCAGGTTTTGCCAGTTTCGGCGTAATTCCCTCATAGAAGTTACGACGTAACTTTCCTCTGCTTTAATTCTTTCATTTTAAAACACAGTAACCTTGTATTAGTTTTTAAATGAACTTTGTGGGTGTGTTCCCTGTAAACCCTCACGAGACTTCACTCGTCCACTTGGGATACCAAGTGGTTTAAAAGGCTTGTTGCATACGCTTAATGCAACTGTGATTCCTACGAAAGTGAGTTAGGTTTGTTTTTCGTTTTTCATTTTTTTTCTTTTTAGAATTTTGCTTGTCGGTATTGAGATTTCAGGGATTGAAGTTTGTTCATGACGCTTAAACGAAGGCACGATTCTTTTTCGTGAGCCTTCTTCTTTATGGAGCAAATTTCAGGGAAGTTTTCGCTCTAATTCTACCTTTCTCTTCACCTTTATTTTAATGCCTAGTACAAAAGGGACTTTGTACATTTCAAGTGGGGGGACGGGAGTAGAATTATCTCTTGAACTTTATTTCGCCCTCATTTTTCTAGTTTATTTTGAAAAATTATGTCATTTTTAAAATTTTGACATGTTTTTCCTAACCTAACTTGATTAGACCTTAGCCGAGCACATACAACCCTTGACATTACATGGTGAGATTAGCCTTATCCGTTTCCAATATTTTACCCCAAATCCACCAAATTATGAGTGTGCCGGTAGCTTGTAAACTTTAGAACTTGACCTTTGCATCATTTCGAGACCATAGACGAGGTATGTTGAGTTAGCTCGATGTATTTGGACTTTTCAGTTTTAGAAGGTAATATTATAGGATTATCACCCAAATAGCCTACCATTGTGAGTCTATCGATTAGTCACCTCGACTTTTCAACCCCCATGTGAAACCCTTTTGTTGCACTCACTTTTAGTGCAAGATACCCCTAGATACACCCTTCTGAGCCATTCCTTTCATTTTGTCAACCCAATATATTGTTTCGTTACACCTATACACCTTAGCCTACCTTGTAGTCTTTATTTGTGATTGGGAAGTCATCATTTGCCTAAGTTCAAGGTTCGAGTGGAAAGGTTTGGAAATCACGCTTTCATCGACAACATTTATGAAGATCATTGAATACCCCCCGAATTCCCATTGTTCGTCTCAAGTGGGGGGATGTTATGTTATTATGTTATGTTGAAAAAAAAAAGTTGATTGAGTTATGATATTGTAAAGTGCGATGCTGTAACACCCCCAAATTTGTTTAGCGGAAGCATACGTGTTATTTGGGAGCGTTACGAAATTGGTAAATCATAACACAAGTAATAAAGAACGGAATACATACTCCGTTTAATTTCATAAAATATTTTAAAATATTATCTTACAACATCGTTTAGATAAATGAGCACATCCCATAATTTTAGTGGTCCCAATATAAAAACATCGTTTTTGTGTAAAAACACTTCTTTAGAAATTACTACGACCATTTATCCGCCTCTTGCCTTGCATCCATGTTCACAACTAAGCACCTGAGAAAATATGCTAAAAAGGTCAGCTAAAAGCTGGTGAGTTCATAGGTTTAGTTTAAATTAGTATGTTTGGACCAAAATCGAGTCATACGATCATTACAACGAATATAATGATATATGGATGAATGTCTATTACGTTAGCACTAAGTTCATGCAACCGATACTACGACAGTTTCTGTATGCTAAAAGATGTCATACAATATAGGGGCCCATAGCGAGTGTTTTGTCCCTCAACACTCGATTCCGACATGATATACGTTTCGCCTTGGCCTAAGCATGGCCAACCGAACGGAGGAGTCACCCTAAATAGATCTATTTATAACATTCGCGTTTCCCAATGGGGAATTGACGGTTCATGAAAAAGGGCATTCTCTAGGGACATAAGGGCTTAGGCTAAACCACGTAATAGTAATCATGCAATAGTTTAGGTCCATAAAAGGTTTTGCATATTTCTCACCCCAAGATGTATAAAACAGTTTATCAAGTAAAAGAGGGGCTATGAGACTCACCTTAGCAAATGTGCAATCCAAAAGTGGGATTTAGTGATTGTTGTGAAGCGGCACCGACACGCGACCTAGATAAGGAGGGCAATGTTTTAGTTCATTGTTTTTAGTATCACTTACTTAAAGTAGTTCAATGGTTTTTATAATTGTATTAATACTAACGTAAGTTTGTAAAAATATTGTTAAAATGATTTTTACTAGTAAGTATACGAAGTATATATACTTTTCATGTTGACATTAATATGATTTTAAAATCTAAAGTTTGATTTGATAAATAATTACAAGGTTCCACTAGTAAGTATATAAATGTATATATACTTATTTGAGTTGACACAAAATACTTTTGTCAAAATCAATATTAGTTTATTTATTTTCTAATTGTATTTAGAAAACATATTGGAGTTAAATTTGAAGACTATCAATTTAATAAGTGATAAAATAAAGTAGTGGTCTTCAATTGATTATCAAGAAATGGGTTCTTACTACTTATAACTTCGACTAGTGAATTACTTGACATAAGTATGTTTACCCGAACGCATTTGACATTTAATCTTGACGTAAAAATTTAATAGATCATGTTGATAAACACTTGTTTCTTGTATTTAGATTTGTACACTTGTTTACTTGTCGATATATATATGCATATATCTATGTAGGAGATTTTAAATACGCGGGTACAAGTTTAGTTTTATATTTGTCTTCCGATTTACATTGCATGTTTTATTTTTGGGAACTCATGTAAACGCATATCATTTACCCCGAATTGACGTGGGCTGTGGCCCAACATGGGGTTTGTACAAGTAAATGCTTTAGTCTCTTGGCTAACCAAATATTACCCTTGTGGGTAGTCTTATGGGCTACGGCCCAAGGTAGTGCAGGGAGGGCTTTGTGCACATTTGATATGCATAATTTCACAAGAAATTTCTTTGCAAGTTTTGGAGGACAAGTTATACACACGAAATGCTAGAGCAGATTTTGCGAAGTTGGATTTTATCACACTTTTCTTCCAAATATTAATACTAGTGTATGTGTTTTAGAAGTATAAGTTTAACATAACGGGTCTTAACTCGAGACACAACTCGACCCGGGCATGCCTATTTCATGTGATCCATACCTCTCGGTTGGAAAAGAGATCATACAACAGTTGAGTACTACTCAACCCGGTTCCATCTCGACTTAATATGCACACTAACGAGTCATGGCTTGATCTTGTGATAACCACGTTTAACTCATTTTCTTACTTTCGACAGAAAAGGAACCAAACTAACAAGATGTCAATACCAACTTAAATTTCAATGAGACCAAGATCATCTATCAAAACACGAGGATCATCAATATCCAGAACACGTAACTCTACTAGTTTTCGTGGTCCATGCCACTCGACAGAAAACATTTCAACAAAGCTAATGACCAACTCAAATTTTTTTCAGTTTCGAGGCTTATTAATCATTAGTAGATTTCACAAGACTCATCTTTTCAAAGTTCCTATTCTCGACAAGAAACCCAATCGACCCATTTTGTAAGCGACGACTCAAGTTCATGGTCACATATCAAGATTATAGTATCAAGGACCCATGGTTCCTAGTCATTTTATATAACTTGACTTCTCTATTTTCTTGGTTTATAAGACTCGACAGGAACCAAGGTTAGCAAAAAAACACCAAAAACTCAACTTCTAGTTTTTCTTGTTTCATGCATCTCGACAGTAAACTCAAACACAACACCCAATGACATTTAAATTTTCGACATCATAACAAATAAAAGAAAGTAAACATGATCAAATTTTTATAATGACATTTTGATACAAGTTACCAACTTAACATCATAACAACAACACAAAAACATTACAACAAGGAAGATTTATAACCTCAACTCGAAGGTGATGTGTGAAGGACGAAGGTTGCTTCGTAGGCTTCGGACCAAATGAGACTTGATTTAGCTCCAAAACACTTCCAATTGCAAAACCCCCAAATCAATTTTTGAAAACCCTAAGTTTCACAAACCCTAGTTTTTGGTAAAACTGATGAGGAAACTGAGTTTGGGGCGTTTGCATCTCTACTAGAGATAAAGGAAGTATCTTGGGAAGGAGCTTGACCATCTCTTTTCTTGGTGTTTTGGATTGAAGCCGAATTTAGAAAAATTCCAACTCCTAGAATATCTTGGACTTTGGCTCAAGGTAGATACAATGGAAGATATGCTTCTCTTGGATGATTTTATCTTGATTCTTCTTGGATTCATTCGAAAGGTGTAGCCGGCGCATCAAAGGATGGATTTGAGAGACAAAAACTTTCATGGTTTAGGTAAGAGAGAGGAGAATATGATGGGATAAACATGTTGGGTTTTCCTCTTTGGGAGATTCGACCTAGATGAGGCGCAGGTCTAGAGGAAGAAGAAGAAGATTGATATCTTTTCTCTGCCTTTGTGTTTGTCGTGAGTGGGAAGAGAGGACAAAAGGGATAATATATCTCAAAGTTTTATAAATGGTTTTCTTTTAAAAGTAATATAAATAAATGTGTATGTATATGTAATATTACATTTAGGTACATGTAGGTAATTGTGTTTACTTATGCATAAATTGTGTTTGAGTCTTACAAGAGTTATTGTTTAAGTGCAAGTGTATTTATTATTTTTGTGTCCCGCGAAATTAAATTGTGACCGAAGTATCATTGTTTGATAATTTTTATAACGTAGTATCTTATAGGTACGCATCGGAGATATTATTATTTTTGTAATATTTTTCATTACGGAAGTTTGTCATTGTTTTATCAAGCCCTTATCATGGTGTCGGTACGCGTGCAGTGTCGGTCACTGGGGAAAACGAGATAACCTCTCGTCTTACAATTTAATCATAAGACAAAATGAAATGAAATATTCATAAAATGATATGAATGCAAAAGTGGTGAAATTATCTACTGTATGCGAGTTATCTACTCAAATGATCAGGCTAAGCTTATGCATGCTTAATGACTTATGCTTAGTAATAATAAATTACTAATTATTAGTTAAATTTTTGTGAAAATTTACCGTGTGTCACATCCTCCCCGCCTTAGAAGAGAAAACGTCATCGGTTTTCTGTTAGGATTACTTGCTGAAGTAGAGAAAAGGTGTGGGTATTTACGCTTGAATTTGTCTTCACATTCCCACGTGTATTCTGGACCTCTTTGAGAGTTCCAACGGACTTTGACGATAGGAATGCGGCTTTGCTTAAGTCGTTTGATCTCTCTATCCATAATTTCAATGGGCTCCTCGACAAAATTCAATCTTTCGTCAACTTGGATTTCTTCCAAGGGAATAGCAAGAGTTTCGTGAGAAAGACATTTCTTCAAGTTGCATACGTGAAACACGTTGTGCACAGAGCTGAGTTCTTGTGGTAATTCGAGTCGGTATGCTACCGGTCCGATTCTTGCGAGAATTTTGAAAGGTCCAATGTAACGAGGATTTAACTTTCCACATTTTCCGAAACGGATTACGCCCTTCCATGGCACAACTTTGAGCATAACTTTATCTCCCACTTGAAACTCAAGTGGTTTCCTTCTTTTATCCGCGTAGCTCTTTTGACGGTCACGGGCTGCTTGCAGTCGGTTTTTGATTTGCACAATCTTCTCAGTAGTTTCTTGAATTAACTCTGGACCAGTAAGTTGACTTTCTCCAACTTCGCCCAACACACGTTGATCTACACTTCCAACCATAGAGTGCTTCATATGGTGCGGCTTTGATGCTTGTGTGATAGCTGTTATTGTAAGAAAACTCGGCTAATGGCAAGTTCTTATCCCAGCCATTTCCAAAGTCTATCACACATGCTCTTAGCATATCCTCCAGTGTTTGAATGGTTCTATCGCTTTGTCCATCAGTCTGAGGATGGTAAGCGGTGCTCATGTCGAGGTTAGATCCTAAAGCATCTTGAAGCGATTTCCAGAAATTTGAGGTGAAACGGCTATCTCTGTCTGAGATGATGGAGATTGGTACACCATGACGCGCGATGATTTCCTTCAGGTATAGTTGTGCAAGTTTGTCCATTCCGTCACTTTCTTTCATTGGTAGAAAATGTGCTGACTTGGTGAGACGGTCAACTATTACCCAAATGGTGTCGTAGCCTTTAGAGGTTTTAGGTAGCTTAGTGATAAAGTCCATTGTTATACGTTCCCATTTCAATTCGGGAATTTCGGGTTGTACTAGTAGACCTGAGGGTCTCTGATGTTCGGCTTTGACTTTTGAACAGGTTAAACACTGGCTGACATATGTTGCAATGTCGGCTTTCATGTTTGGCCACCAGTACAATTTCTTCAGATCGAGATACATCTTGTCGGATCCTGGGTGGATGGAGTATTCAGACTTGTGGGATTCATGCATGATGATATCGCGAATTCCCCCGTAGAGTGGTATCCAACTTCGCTCTTTGAAGCACAAAATTCCATCCGACCTTTTTACGAATCCATTTTCGCTTTCTGGCATTCCATAAAGGTTCTCATTCGGACGATTTTCTTCCTTGAGTGCTTCTGATTGAGCCTCAATAATCTTGGATGGAAGAGGTGAACTAATTGTCATACCTAAAGATTTGACTCTAAGAGGTTTTGGTCGCTCTTTTCTACTCAGAGCATCAGCAACTACATTCGCTTTACCCGGATGGTAACGAATTTCGCAGTCTTAATCACTGAGTAACTCCAACCATCGGCGTTGTCTCATGTTCAGTTCTTTCTGATCTAAAATGTGTTGTAGACTTTTGTGATCGGTGTATACGACACACTTCGTGCCATATAAATAATGTCTCCAAATTCTAAGTGCGAACACAACTGATCCTAACTCCAGGTCGTGCGTTGTGTAATTTTTCTCATGAGTCTTCAATTGGCGAGAGGCGTATGCTATCACCTTCTCTCTTTGCATTAACACCGCTCCTAGCCCCTTGTGTGAAGCGTCGCAATAAACAATAAAGTCTTCACTACCTTCGGGTAAGGCCAGAATAGGTGCACTACACAACTTTTCTTTAAGGAGTTGAAAAGCTTCTTCTTCTTTTTCTCCCCAGTCAAACTTGGTGTTTTTCTGGGTTAGCTTGGTTAAAGATTTGGCAATTTTTGAGAAACCTTCAATGAATCTTCTGTAGTATCCAATGAGTCCTAAGAATTAGCGTATTTCAGAGGTGTTGTGGGTGTCGCCCAATCCCTTATTGACTCGATCTTAGCGGGATCTACATGAATACCCTGGCTGTCAATCACATGACCTAGGAATTGCACAGTCGATATCCAAAACTCACACTTCGAGAACTTTGCATATAGTTCTTCCTTCTTCAACAATTCTAAGATCAATCTAAGATGTTCCTCTTGTTCTTTCACGTTCTTGGAATAAATTAGGATATCGTCAATGAATACGATCACAAATTTATCCAGGTAGGGTTTACACACTCGGTTCATGAGATCCATGAACACCGGGCGCTTAGTTAACCCAAAAGGCATGACTGAACTCGTAATGTCCATAACGAGTTCAAGGCGTTTTGGGAATGTCTTCTTCCCGAACTCTTAGTTGATGATATCCGGACCTTAAGTCGATTTTTGAATAAACACTTGAACCTTGAAGTTGATCGAATAAGTCATCGATCCTCGGGAGTGGGTAACGGTTCTTAATGGTTAGTTTATTCAACTCACGATAGTCAATGCACATCCTAAAAGTTCCGTCTTTCTTCTTGACGAATAGGACTGGTGCTCCCCATGGTGATGAGCTTGGTCTAATGAACCCTTTTTTCGCAAGTTCCGACAACTGGTTTGATAACTCCTGGAGTTCCGTTGGAGCTAATCGATAAGGTGCTCTTGCCACTGGTGCGGCACCGGGCACTAAATCGATTTGAAACTCGACCTGTCGGGTTGGCGGGAGTCCTGGCAAGTCTTCAGGAAAGACTTCAGGAAATTCTCTCACTATTGGTACGTCCTCCAGACGTTTTTCTTCCCTTTCTTTTTCGTCCTTTCCGGTGACTTGTGCTAGGAAGATGTGGCATCCTTCCTCGATGCACCTCAACACCTTGGTACAGGAAATGACATGCAGTCTTGAAGCGTTTCTTCTATCACTTCTGTCTCCTTCTATAGTTAGGACTTCATCTCCATATGGTACTTGAACGAGCTTCTCGTCACAAATGATGGCAGCATGATATTTTGCTAACCAATCCATTCCGACGATGACATCGAAACTACCCAATGCTACTGGTATCAAGTCAATATTGAATGGGTGGTTTAACAGATTCAGGGTGCAACCTCTTATGATGGTATCTACCCTTTCTACGTTACCGTTAGCTAATTCCACGTTGTATGCATTTCCTAATGCAGTTGGGGCAATATCGAGTAGTGGACTAAATGCATTAGAAACAAAACTCCTATCGGCTCCCGTATAAAACAATATGGATGCATAACGGTTATTTATAAGGAACGTACCCGTCATGACATTCGGGTCTTCCTGAGCTTCCACTTTGGTCACATCATAGACTCTTCCACGAGCTCCTTCGCCATTTCCCTGATTACTTGGCTGTCCAACATTTCCCTAAACCCTGCCATTTCCATGGCTTCCTGGATTTCCTCGGTTTCCTTGATTTCCTCCATTGCATTGGTTCTTGATCTTCCAGCATTCATTCTTATAATGCCCTTTTTCACCACAACCAAAGCAAGTTATAGCAGCTTTTGGGTCCTGAGCTGGTGCTGTTTGAATCGTCGCCAATGACTTGGACCTGCAGTTTCTGGTCAAGTGTCTGATTTTCTGACAGTTATGGCACTTGACTGTACACTGTCCTTTGTGATGCAGAGTGCATTGGTTACACAGTGGTGAAGTCCCTGCGTACGGTTTCCTTTCTTCAATCACAACTGCATATGCTCTAGCAACATTTTGCCTTTTGTTTTGATTGTTGTTGTTGTTCCCACTGTTGTTGCCACGGTACCCATTGTTGTTGTAGCTTCGGGAGTGGTCATCCCATTTCCTCTTATTGTCAACCACTTTGTCCATGGAGTCCTCAATCACTTGGTGCATGAGTTTGTTGGCTACTTCGATGGTTTCGTGAAGATCAACAGCCTTAGAAGTGGTGACATTGCCCTTGATAGATTGGGGCAGTCCTCCAATGTACCTTTCCAACAATCAGGTCTCAGTTTGAACCATTTCAGGGCACAGTAAGGCTAGTTCTTGAAAACGCTGGTTATAAGCAGCCATATTGGTGCCTTGAACTTTGAGGTTCCAAAACTCATGCTCTAGCTTCTTGATCTCATTACGTGGACAGTACTTTCGAAGTACCATCTCCTTGAATCTCTCCCATGGCATGGCATAGGCAACATCGATACTAGCAGATTTCCGAAAATTGTTCCACCAGGTCAAGGCAGCATCTGTGAAAGTGAATGATGCGTACTAAACCTTAGACTCTTCTTCACAATTGCAGATTCGGAACACAGTCTCGAGCTTCTCTATCCATCTAGTCAGACCGACAGCTCCTTCGGTTCCACTAAATCCTCCAGTCATGGTCTTACGAAAGTCCTGATAGGTACAAGTGCGGCTGTGGGTGGGTGGTCTCGAAGTTCCAGCATTAGTAGAATAGTGGTTTGCTGCAGCTAAAGCGGCGTTCACTCGCTCATTGACTAGTTGATCTATCATGGCTTGATTCATGGTGGGTTGAATTGGAGTAGCCCTAACAGGAGTAGTGGCTTCAGCAGTCTGATCGCGTGTGACACTGTTTGGAATAGCAGTGTTTGCAGCTTGGTTGCGAGTAACTCTCGCTGGAATAGGAGCATTGGGAGCTCCACCATGGTTGGTACGGTTTGATCTTCGTTTTGGTGGCATTTCTGCAGTAAGAAAGGTGATGAGATATAGAACCTTTTAAACAAGGTAAGTGCCAAGTAATTGTGTAATTATCGCAGATAGATCATATGAGCAATCTATGAAAGAATGACAATTTGGATAGGAAAATAAGTTTGACATAGATAGAACTTCGGTTACAAGGTTCCTAAAGTACATGATGAGATACTAGATGGAATACAACTGAAATACAACGGAAATACAAAAGTAATAACTAACACTAATTGTTATAATTCCAGTTTAGTGTGATACATCATGAAATCATATCTAAAGATGTCCACGCTCGGTACGTAGTCGCTCAATGGTAGCAATCAACTCTCGCTGCGTATCCTCCAAACTCGCGATACGTCTCATCTGAGATGCTAACATGGACTCTAAACCTGTGGTCCTCTGCCATTCTTCCCTGGCAGTATCTCTAGCAATCCACTGGATGCGCTCTAGCTCCTCAAGTCGGCCGTGCATACGGGCTTGACCTCTGCCCAAGGCCCGTGTCCTGCTATCCAACTCTCTAACATCCTCAACCTGAGCCTCAAACCTGTAACCCATCCGAATCCTCTCATGCCTCTCTAGCTCCATACTCTCAAACAACACATCAGTGACTCGGTCCAGACCCTCAACACGCTGCTCGCAAGCCTGCAAGCGTACTAGATCGACTCTCTCCAACTGATCAATATGGACCCCTAGCAAGGTCTCATGAGAATCTAACTGAATAAATATCCTCTCAATAAGGGTCGGCTCACCATCTGGAGATCCTGATAGATCTGGCACTGACTGTGCCTCAACCGGTGCAGCTTCCTCAATGGTCTCAAGCTGTCTAGCGGCACGAGAAAGGCGCTCCATGTCTGATGCAGATGGTATGAATGAGGGTGATGATGGACTGTAGCTCGGACTTGCGATATGTGGTACAGAACTAATCAATCAATCAATATCCCTCCAAGCAACCTAACTACTCTCCTCCTGGCTGCGGAGGAAAGCAGCTCTCTGTCCTAATCCAAATGGTGCATCAATGTCCATGTCATTGCTCAACCTATGAGCCATCCTGGAGCTCTGTCCTAACTCCTGAATACTCTGGAAAATCTCCGACCTGTACTCATATCCGCTGCTATGCTAACATGCCTAGGAACACTCTCAATCGGCATAGGCTCGGGTAGCTCCTCCTCAGGATCTTCTTCCGGATCTTCTTCTGGGTCTTCATCTGAGTAGGAATCAGTAGCTCTCCTGAGTCGCTGGTGAGGTGGTGACTCAGTGGGTGACGGTGTCAGTGACTCTGAAGTAGTGGAAGGACCCATGTAAGCAGCGCGGGTCATCTGAGAGGCTAGTGCAGGCATGAATGAATATCGCTCTCTATATCCAGGTACTCTCACAATCATGCGGGGTTTCCGCCTGCGTGTTAACAAAGATGATGGAGTGGTGGTAAGAGTCGGTACAGATGGAGTAGGTGCAATAACTGGCTGAGCTGCTAGAGTGGCCTGAATGTACGGATCTGTGGCCAAGTGTGCAAGCTGATGGATGGTAGGTGAGTGAGCAAGTAGGATGTCCTCTTGAACATCGTGAGGGAAGGCTGGTGAAGGCATGGTCTGTGACAAGATGGTGCATATGTGTAAGTATGTGGAAAAATATACTCATGATGAATATGAAATAGTGCATTAATAAATAGGAAATAAAACATGAAATCCTATTTAAATGAATTCTAAGTAGTATGGCAAGTAACGCAAGTGGAAACTGACGGTTGTAGTATGATGTTTTTGTAAAAAGTAGTTATAGTTTAGCATTTATATATACCTAGTTCTCTACAACCTTGGCTCTGATGCCAATCTGTAACACCCCCAAATTTGTTTAGCGGAAGCATACGTGTTATTTGGGAGCGTTACGAAATTGGTAAATCATAACACAAGTAATAAAGAACGGAATACATACTCCGTTTAATTTCATAAAATATTTTAAAATATTATCTTACAACATCGTTTAGATAAATGAGCACATCCCATAATTTTAGTGGTCCCAATATAAAAACATCGTTTTTGTGTAAAAACACTTCTTTAGAAATTACTACGACCATTTATCCGCCTCTTGCCTTGCATCCATGTTCACAACTAAGCACCTGAGAAAATATGCTAAAAAGGTCAGCTAAAAGCTGGTGAGTTCATAGGTTTAGTTTAAATTAGTATGTTTGGACCAAAATCGAGTCATACGATCATTACAACGAATATAATGATATATGGATGAATGTCTATTACGTTAGCACTAAGTTCATGCAACCGATACTACGACAGTTTCTGTATGCTAAAAGATGTCATACAATATAGGGGCCCATAGCGAGTGTTTTGTCCCTCAACACTCGATTCCGACATGATATACGTTTCGCCTTGGCCTAAGCATGGCCAACCGAACGGAGGAGTCACCCTCAATAGATCTATTTTTAACATTCGCGTTTCCCAATGGGGAATTGACGGTTCATGAAAAAAGGCATTCTCTAGGGACATAAGGGCTTAGGCTAAACCACGTAATAGTAATCATGCAATAGTTTAGGTCCATAAAAGGTTTTGCATATTTCTCACCCCAAGATGTATAAAACAGTTTATCAAGTAAAAGAGGGGCTATGAGACTCACCTTAGCAAATGTGCAATCCAAAAGTGGGATTTAGTGATTGTTGTGAAGCGGCACCGACACGCGACCTAGATAAGGAGGGCAATGTTTTAGTTCATTGTTTTTAGTATCACTTACTTAAAGTAGTTCAATGGTTTTTATAATTGTATTAATACTAACGTAAGTTTGTAAAAATTGTTAAAATGATTTTACTAGTAAGTATACGAAGTATATATACTTTTCATGTTGACATTAATATGATTTTAAAATCTAAAGTTTGATTTGATAAATAATTACAAGGTTCCACTAGTAAGTATATAAATGTATATATACTTATTTGAGTTGACACAAAATACTTTTGTCAAAATCAATATTATTTATTTATTTTCTAATTGTATTTAGAAAACATATTGGAGTTAAATTTGAAGACTATCAATTTAATAAGTGATAAAATAAAGTAGTGGTCTTCAATTGATTATCAAGAAATGGGTTCTTACTACTTATAACTTCGACTAGTGAATTACTTGACATAAGTATGTTTACCCGAACGCATTTGACATTTAATCTTGACGTAAAAATTTAATAGATCATGTTGATAAACACTTGTTTCTTGTATTTAGATTTGTACACTTGTTTACTTGTCGATATATATATGCATATATCTATGTAGGAGATTTTAAATACGCGGGTACAAGTTTAGTTTTATATTTGTCTTCCGATTTACATTGCATGTTTTATTTTTGGGAACTCATGTAAACGCATATCATTTACCCCGAATTGACGTGGGCTGTGGCCCAACATGGGGTTTGTACAAGTAAATGCTTTAGTCTCTTGGCTAACCAAATATTACCCTTGTGGGTAGTCTTATGGGCTACGGCCCAAGGTAGTGCAGGGAGGGCTTTGTGCACATTTGATATGCATAATTTCACAAGAAATTTCTTTGCAAGTTTTGGAGGACAAGTTATACACACGAAATGCTAGAGCAGATTTTGCGAAGTTGGATTTTATCACACTTTTCTTCCAAATATTAATACTAGTGTATGTGTTTTAGAAGTAGAAGTTTAACATAACGGGTCTTAACTCGAGACACAACTCGACCCGGGCATGCCTATTTCATGTGATCCATACCTCTCGGCTGGAAAAGAGATCGTACAACAGTTGAGTACTACTCAACCCGGTTCCATCTCGACTTAATATGCACACTAACGAGTCATGGCTTGATCTTGTGATAACCACGTTTAACTCATTTTCTTACTTTCGACAGAAAAGGAACCAAACTAACAAGATGTCAATACCAACTTAAATTTCAATGAGACCAAGATCATCTATCAAAACACGAGGATCATCAATATCCAGAACACGTAACTCTACTAGTTTTCGTGGTCCATGCCACTCGACAGAAAACATTTCAACAAAGCTAATGACCAACTCAATTTTTTTTCAGTTTCGAGGCTTATTAGACATTAGTAGATTTCACAAGACTCATCTTTTCAAAGTTCCTATTCTCGACAAGAAACCCAATCGACCCATTTTGTAAGCGACGACTCAAGTTCATGGTCACATATCAAGATTATAGTATCAAGGACCCATGGTTCCTAGTCATTTTATATAACTTGACTTCTCTATTTTTTTGGTTTATAAGACTCGACAGGAACCAAGGTTAGCAAAAAAACACCAAAAACTCAACTTCTAGTTTTTCTTGTTTCATGCATCTCGACAGTAAACTCAAACACAACACCCAATGACATTTAAATTTTCGACATCATAACAAATAAAAGAAAGTAAACATGATCAAATTTTTATAATGACATTTTGATACAAGTTACCAACTTAACATCATAACAACAACACAAAAACATTACAACAAGGAAGATTTATAACCTCAACTCAAAGGTGATGTGTGAAGGACGAAGGTTGCTTCGTAGGCTTCGGACCAAATGAGACTTGATTTAGCTCCAAAACACTTCCAATTGCAAAACCCCCAAATCAATTTTTGAAAACCCTAAGTTTCACAAACCCTAGTTTTTGGTAAAACTGATGAGGAAACTGAGTTTGGGGCGTTTGCATCTCTACTAGAGATAAAGGAAGTATCTTGGGAAGGAGCTTGACCATCTCTCTTCTTGGTGTTTTGGATTGAAGCCGAATTTAGAAAACTTCCAACTCCTAGAATATCTTGGACTTTGGTTCAAGGTAGATACAATGGAAGATATGCTTCTCTTGGATGATTTTATCTTGATTCTTCTTGGATTCATTCGAAAGGTGTAGCCGGCGCATCAAAGGATGGATTTGAGAGACAAAAACTTTCATGGTTTAGGTAAGAGAGAGGAGAATATGATGGGATAAACATGTTGGGTTTTCCTCTTTGGGAGATTCGACCTAGATGAGGCGAGTCTAGAGGAAGAAGAAGAAGATTGATATCTTTTCTCTGCCTTTGTGTTTGTCGTGAGTGGGAAGAGAGGACAAAAGGGATAATATATCTCAAAGTTTTATAAATGGTTTTCTTTTAAAAGTAATATAAATAAATGTGTATGTATATGTAATATTACATTTAGGTACATGTAGGTAATTGTGTTTACTTATGCATAAATTGTGTTTGAGTCTTACAAGAGTTATTGTTTAAGTGCAAGTGTATTTATTATTTTTGTGTCCCGCGAAATTAAATTGTGACCGAAGTATCATTGTTTGATAATTTTTATAACGTAGTATCTTATAGGTACGCATCGGAGATATTATTATTTTTGTAATATTTTTCATTACGGAAGTTTGTCATTTGTTTTATCAAGCCCTTATCATGGTGTCGGTACGCGTGCAGTGTCGGTCATTAGGGAAAACGAGATAACCTCTCGTCTTACAATTTAATCATAAGACAAAATGAAATGAAATATTCATAAAATGATATGAATGCAAAAGTGGTGAAATTATCTACTGTATGCGAGTTATCTACTCAAATGATCGGGCTAAGCTTATGCATGCTTAATGACTTATGCTTAGTAATAATAAATTACTAATTATTAGTTAAAAAATTTACCGTGTGTCACAGATGTTATAAGCACTATAGTATGAGCTTTATTGATTAAGATCGAGGAGGCCACCTCGGTCACATTTGAAGATTGGAGTTGGTAGTTATGCCAACAGAAGATGAAAAGGTAGTGTGCCCATCACGACGTCCTCTAATGACACATCTACCTTGCATTTCATGATCCGGTTTCTAGACTTCTATGCTTGAACTTTGGGCGTACGGTAAGTGGTGATGACTTGGTTATAGATTTAGACTACCCGCTTGTTTTTTCATTTTACACCAATTATATATCCCATGTCTTATCCTACCCTTTAGTTATGAAGTGTGTCTAGGTGATGCAGCGAGCAATCTTTTGTGTCTTGGCCATGGATTTGGTCATGTATCATTGATTTTGTCTACTTCGCCATGACATGTTAGTAATGACGAGTCACCCCTTAACCTTTGTCGTGTCTACCCATATTGCCTTCGAGAATTGTTTAGCCCTTAACTCTAGTGGTGGAGATTTTTGTAACCGCCAACCTTATGATAGAATACATGCTATTACTGTGCGATTGAGTGATCACCTCGAAATTGACACTTAGAATAGTTGAGAGATTTGAGTGTTTGTTCCCCTTTCGTGAGGTGTTCGACTTTGTTTTATTCTAGCATAAGGGATTTGTAAACTCATATTTTCCAGGTTTTGGGAGATATCGTTTTAGGAATCTATCAAAAAAGGTCTACTTGAGGGCAAGTAGAGTTCAAGTGGGGGGATATTTGATAACATCAAATAGTCCGAAATATTAAGTGTCAATTTCCCCCGATAATGCTCGTATTTATATCATTTATATGGATTTACGCTTGTTTTCCATTGTTTTCCACTTTCAGGTAAATTACGAGCATTGAGCTAAAGAGACGCGGAAATGGAAACATAACTAAAGATCTATCACAGTATGCTATTTTGAAGAAGTTACGGCGTAACTCCTCTCTCACATTACGTTGTAACTATTGCGTGACCCAGAATACCAACTTATCAAGAAGTTACGGCGTAACTCTTCCCAAAGGTTACGACGTAACTCCATTAGGTCAAATGAGGTTCCACGCCGCTGATACTTATGCCGTAACTACTGCATTACTTACGACGTAACCGAGTTTATTGAAGACTACGACGTAACCACTAATAAGTTTACGCCGTAACTAGCAGATCTAGTGCATTTATGAAGAAATAAAAGGTTACGGCGTAACTCCTATATTGGTTACGCCGTAACCCAGATCTGGCCTATAAATACCCCACGAATTCCAGCATTTCTAATCATCCCATTCCACACACAACACTCTAAGAATGTGGGAAAAAGCTCAAGGCAGGTCTAGGGGAGCATACGGAGCTGTTTCCAAGGGAGAAGTCACTCAATTACGTTAAGCATTAGTGTTTTATATTTCTTTTACTTTCAATTCATGTATTTCGTACCTTTGAATATTGAATCGATTTGCATGATTAATATGAGCGGCTAAGCACCCTTTGGTGCTAGCCTAATTATGATTCCTTAATTGTTTTTGTTTGCGTTTACCTTTACTTCCGTACAATTATTTCTAAGTGTATGCATGCACAGTTCATTGGTGGTCACCCTTGGTTCGGTAGTTTTGAATGGCGGTAGAGGCCAATTGCCTAGGAGATATGACCAACTGACCCTAGGTGAGCGGACTGAGACGGGAAGGGTAAGATATGACCAACTGAAGACCCTTTCTACTTGTGCGATTTGACCAACTGATCACCTATCGTTTGGATGAACTTAAGAATTGGGGGGTGTAGTGTCTAAGTTCCTAACGGCCGGGCACTCACTATTATGAATCTATCATGTAGCGGTACTTAATGACTTGGCTTAGGGGACCAGGAACATCAGGACTTATGACGGTGCACCTGATTTCTCCTGTGGTGGCATCTTTGCTGATAGGTTAGGGTGAATTGACCAAATGCTGTCCTCTCGAATTTGATCCCACCTGAAGTAATTGGAAGTAGGTAGACGTAGACATAACTAGCTAGGAGGATTGACTAGGTTAGCACCACTATTCCTCTATTGATTTCCCTTTATCCATTTATCTGTTTTATTTTATTCTGCATTAGTAGTTTAATTAATTAAATCCCTATCGAAACCATTATTATTCTGTGACAATTAGTCTTAGTAATAATCCAACACACATAGCTCTTGGGACGACCTCGGCTTTACCATTTACTACACTACACGCGACCGGGTACACTGCCCGTTAGTGCACTAGGGTAGACCATAGGTATAGCGAGACACTATAAATATTAAGACCTGGTCAGTAAAACCTGCATCAGAGCCGATAGGGGCACACACGATAAACACAAGTATACGTGTCGAACGTATTTATTACTTGAATATCTATACCCGTATTATGCATGCTAACTTGACCTGATTACTAATGTCGACCCATGGGCTGTTATGGATAGCTAGTTGGGTCGAATGTGGAGTGCCTTGGGCCCTAGTAATACCACTGATCGGGAAGCAAAGAAAAGGATGGGTTTTTTTTGGGCTTTTAACTTGTCGATCAAGCTAGATGATAGCTTGGGTCGTTTCTTTGTTTAAGCTATAAAAACAAACACATCTTTCTGTTAGATGTGCGACAGAATATATCCCTAACTGAATCCCTAAACCAATCATCAGCTTAAACCTTTGTCGATTTGCATCAAAGTCGATCAAAGACTTGTTTGGTTTTTCTTGTTCCTAAACTTGCTTTGAATACAAGTGTTTAGGTATTGGTTTATGGATAAACTTTCTACTGGTTCCTAGTTTTGAATAGCAGCAGAAAGTTTTAGTTGGTTCTTGTTCGTGGGTCACATCTCGTACAGCAATACAATTTATATATTGGACGTTTCATCCGATATCGGGTAATATTGAATTTGCTAGTTTGGCAGATTTGTAATTCTTGGACAGAAGCAAGCTGGTCTTGATTAGATTTCTGGTTCATGTGATATTCAAGTAGTTCACTTGTTTGAATGGGTTATTAATACATTCTCGACTAGCCATATATCGAACGTATACATTATCGGGTTTGTGTGTGATACTCTTCGAGGTATCTATTTTAGATACTTAAGGTTTCGTATTGGTTTCTTGTTCCGTTACTAGAGATCAATTGCCAAGCAATGTTAGCTTTTCTATATCCCTTTTAATTAATTAATATTGTATTAATTATTTGTTTATTAAATACATGCTTAACCTAATTGCGATTACTAGATCGTTATCCACTGCGTACTCGTAGAGGATAATGGTTAACTGATTCTAAAATCCCAACAGTGGTATCAGAGCCAACTCGTTTTTGCGATTATGGGTTACACATTTCTAAATTAATGAACATGTTTTAAAAGGCTGCATGAAACCTAGTTTAGTTATTTTGTTTTATTTTAATTTTGACAATTACATGCAATACTTGTCAATTTTTAATAAATAAGAACTAGTCACACACAAATTAAAATTATATTAATAATTAGAATTAATTGTTAATTGGAATTAATTTGTTAATTAGAATTTAATTTACATGTTAATTATAAATTACTTTGTCAATTGAAATTAAATTGTTAACTAAGAATTACATGTTAATTAAAATTACTTGCTAATTAGAATAAAAAGTTAATTTGAATTTATTAATTGTTAATTAGAATTACATATTGATTTATAAATACATAAAATTGCGTAATTACTTGATAATTGGGATTGCCATGTTTTTATGTGTTTTCCGGCCACAAGACCCACTCAATTGCTTTTCTAAGTGATGTATGGGGCGATCTAGGTATTACATCCTAGTGACGGTCTTATGGTTCTCCGTTTGGGGAAGACTCGCAAGAGAACTCGGAACAATATGTGGTTATTTATATTGATGTTTATGCTTGTATGTTTGTGATTCCTATATATGCATTATTACTTGCCTTGACACCTAATTGTATGAAATATGGAATAGTACATATAGTAACCATAACATTAATATTGGTTTTTATTTACACGCCTAAATAACATGCTCATTGTGACCTGCTATTTGATTCGTGGAAAATTGTTTTTGTTAAATAAAGTGACCTAATATATGAAACACGTTTTCAAGAATTTAAAAACTAGACGCTATGGACACTTGAGATGTACGGCTCACCCACTAGAACAAACTCAAAAGGGGGTTCAAAGAGGTGCGCACAATCGCACCGAAAGGATGTCTAAGGTTATGCTTCAGCTTACCGTCCTCTACCTCCCCGTGCGTTCGATTGGAGCTACCGTGAACCATGATGATCACTACAGTGTCATTACCAAAGTTTTTAAAATCAGTGTTACAAAGTTGTTTTGCATGCTTCGTTGTACACGACTTTTACCACATTTATATGTGCATACCTATTTGTTAATTTTAAGTCTATGCCATCCAACTATGAACATGTGCACTTGGATTGACTTCTCTCGGTCCACCTAAGGGCCTTTCCAACCCATGGTAATTATTTCTCGCTGGTCAGACCTCTGGTTATTTTTACACGTTCATACTTGGTCGACTTATTTCGAGTTAGCTTGGTCAGACCTTGAACCAGAGGCATAAGATGAGAACTAGTGCTTTTGACATTATTACTTGATACTAATGCCTTAAACAGTCTCATAAATCTAAGAGTTGCACTGTGCAATTAACGCTCATCGCTTACCTCTTGTCCTATTTTTTATACACGGTCGGACCTATGGTAATTAAGTGGGGTTGCAAGATGGATCTTAGTCTTAATTAGTAATTAATTGGGTAGTTAATTCTTTTAAGAATGTAATTATCGAAAATACGAGAATTGAACTTTTTATGTTCTAATTAATTGTGTTATTGCAACATAATTCGTAAACAAAGTTGTTTTTCTTCGAAAGACAAACTTAGTCTCTTTTCCTAGTAAGAAGAGTGAGACTTATTCCTATCTTTTCTCCTTAGTTGACTAACTAAGATAGGATTCCACAATTGATAAACTCGTTTATGATCTTTCATTACCCTTTCGTGGTCTAGAGTTAATTGAAAGATAGAATATTTTGTGTAACTGGAAACATTGTGTTTAGAGCTACCAAAATAAATAACATCCTGTACTTGTCATGATGTATGAGTTTAAACCGCAAAGAGTAAAGGAATTAGTAGCATATTTTCTAGGTAATCTTCTTGGACTCTTATTATTCCTAAAGTGCTAAATACCCTTGGGGCTTTGTAGACGATAAAGGAGGAATTGCATGCTAAAGATTCAAGTTAATTGAATGAAAGAATGGCTAGTCCATTGTTTGAATAAGTAGAACTTCATATACTCTGTTCAATACCTAAGTACATGCTACTCGTAGGCATTTGAAGAGAATAGGAAAGTATATAAAACTGCTATATGCTTTCTACTGGAAATGTAACACTTACAATGTTGACAAATCCAGTGGGAGCAGTTGCATTTTATTACTGAAATATCATTCATGTAATGTTGTCAATTTCAGTGGGAGCTACGGGATTTATTTCCTGTTAGTCACCCATATCATTTCAAACTAGCTTTGAAATAATTCACTACTTTCCGAATATGAACAACCATTGCTTAAAGGAAAATTGCATTTTATTTTATCAGATAACTCGTTGCCTTCCTGCTGTCGCTTCTTGAAGTGTTATCTATAGAATAATAATCCACAATTCCTTATTACAGGTTATGGTTCTAAAACTACTTATGATATATATGACATTATAATATTGTTTGAACAATCAATCACGTGTTGTTTGTTTTCATAATATGATGTTGTACCTTACACAAGTGGGAAAAATCTCAGAGTGTGTGCAAGGAACAACAATATTATTGGTATCTCTTGACAGAAAGGTAAAGGAAACTAATAAATCTACTAGGACTTAAACAAGTTAGATATTTATTTCCCTACTACATGTAAACAAAAATTCTACTAGGACTTAAACACGTGAGATGTGTATTGCCCTACTACATTCTAATAATGATTCTACTAGGACTTGAACAGGCTAGATGTTTGTTGCCCTACTACATTCAAATGTCATAATATAATTTAAAGATACTTCAACATTTGACTACATGTTTTAGTCAACATAATTATGGTTATATGATAATGATCATAATTCTGAAGTATAAAATTAACTTGAAATTACTATAGAACTCAAGAGTTTGCATTCATGATTACTTTTTGTAGAAAACTAGAAGGGGGGTTGAATAGTTTACCACTTAAAAACTTTGTTTTAAAACTTATTGATAGATCAATTGATATTGATCTTAGATATGTAAATGAAATATGTAAGCAATATGTAAAGAGTAAATAAGGAAAGAAATGATCAAACCACAACAAGTTGTTTATAGTGGTTCGGTCTACAAGGACTCTTTTTCCTTGCCCTACTCCACTCCCTGAGTCTCACACTCGAGAGTTCAACTTCACTAGTCAACAAGCTCCTTTCACCGGTGGAGAAACCTTTACACTTCGCTTACACTATTTCCGACACTAAGCTAAATGTCGAGTTCTTTACAAGGGTACAACCACTCCCACACACAATGTATTTTGAGGACTAAAATACTAACCACTCACACTCACAAGATTATGATGGTTTAGTTCAACAATGAAGTATGAATCAACACAAGATCATACAACACTAAACAAACAAGACTTCCAACTTCTCGTTGAAGCTTGAATGTGACTTGATCTTCTTTGCTACAAAAGAGATCACTAATATGATATGAAACTGAGTTAGAAAGGTTAGAGAGAAGATATGTATGAGAGTATGATGGAAAGGGATGAAAAACTACTTGGTTTGGCTTTGCTATTTATAGCCAAAACCATCAAGGCACCACGGATGGCGGACCCCTTGAAAGGGTTCCGTCCGTTATACATTTTGGTGCCGCCGGGGTCTGACAGCAAGATATCAAGATCTTGCCAAAGTCAACCATATCTATGCAAGATTGTGTAAGATATGAAGAGTACAAATCTACACAAAATATCTAATGAAATCTTCCAATGATTTCCATGATGCATCACATGATGTCATGTGTTGTTTTTCTATTTTTAGAAATATGTAAATACATAAGTAATGTTTAGTTTTTAAGAAACTAAACCATTCTAAAAACTACTATCATACATTATGCTTAGACTCATATTAAGATATGATTAGTCACAATATAAATGCTTAAATGATGAAGATATTGTTTGAAAAAGCTTGTTTTAATATTTATTAAACTTGACAAGCTTTAAGCTTTATAAAAATTAAATTTACTTTTGTCGTTAACAAAACTTAGGTAAAGATCAAAAATATAAATAACGTTTAATGACGATATTTGTATTAACAATTTCCCCCTTTTTGTTGAGGACAAAATATAAATTTTATTTTTATAAATGATGCAAAGATTGTGCAAGAGTTATAAAAATATTAGTTTTAGAACTTAAAAAAGAAATGATAATGCAAGTGTATGATGTTTGACTTTTTTAGAAAGTCAAAGTCTTCATTAGTTGAGGCATGATGTTGACTTTTTCAGAAAGTCAAAGTATGCAGTTGACTTTTTCAGAAAGTCAAGTATTACCAATGAAGTATCATGTTGACTTTTTCAAAAAGTCAATGTATACAGTTTGACTTTTTCAGAAAAAGTCAAATATAACCAAGTTTTATATATTTCTCCCCCTTTTTGTCTCAACAAAAAGAAGATGCGGTGCGGAATGTATAATGAGCCCGAGCCATTATTTCCCCCTTGATCAAAGCTCCCCCTAAATTGGGTGCCAATGGGAAGATACATGGATTGTGAAAAAGCTACAAAAAGATTTGTTAGTAATAATCATCATTCACAAGCATTGCCAAACACTATGTAATAAGCACCAACAATATATAAAACACCATTCATTAGTTAAAATTTTTCATGATTTAAGAACCATGAAAAGAGAACACAATGAAGCGTTTTAGTACAATAAAAAAAAATAATCCTAGAAAAGTAAGAAACAATGCTTAGAAAAGCTAGTCTATGACCATTCTAATGAGATGGTGGATGAGAAAGAGCGTTGAGTCGCTCAAGGATATGATTGAGGATGAACCTCATTTCCTCTTGGAAGTCATGGACCATTACCCGGGTCCGATCAATGGTTTGGGCGGTTTGCTCACAAGTTGAGCAACCATGCCTAGGGGGTAGTATGATTGATGAGGTTGTGGTGGTGGATTGGTAGATGTGTTGATGTTGGTGTTGGTGTTTGGGGTGGTGATTATGGAGGCTAGCAAAGCACTTTGCATTTGCATAGTCTCACTTAGGTGAGAATCTACCATATTTGAGAATTGGTGGAGATGTTGGAGTTCGGTATGAATTTCCTCTCTTGTGGGATGATCTTCCCACATGGACTCCTCAATGTCCTCTATGTGAGGGGACATTGATGTAGGGAGTGGTTGATCCCCATACAAAGGACCATGGATGTCTTTGTGGATGGGGTGGAAGAGAAGAGGTCTAGGCCCTACCGGGGCGTTTGGGTCAAAAGATGGTCTAGGTGATTCATGAGCAATCCGCTCAATAGTGCCAAATGATGGAAATGGTGGTGGATGACTAGGTCTAGGAGGCAAGTCTTCCAAGTCCTCCAAGAAAGGATTTGGAGAGGTGGGAGGTGTGGAGAATAACTCTAAAGGAATGAGGGTTGGAGACTTTGGTGGTGATGGTGTTTTTGATGTTTAGAGAGGTGCCGGTGGTGGTGAGGTTGGTGTTTTTGTAGGTGGTGGAGTGGTGATGACAATGGGTGATTGAATAGGAGTAGCCAAGGTTAGGCTTATGTCATCCCTTATGGGAGATGAGATGGTGAGAGGATTCGGATGAAGAGCTCAAGTTGACGAAACAACAAGGCCTTACGCTTATCCTAGCGGTTTTCTTGCAAGGCTTGGTGGAAGGTGAAGATTTTGTCATTTTGACTTGTGTTTTTGCTAGTTGATGGTAAGAAAGAAGAAGGTGTGAAGATGATCATGGTAAAACCTCTTAATTTATAAAAGTGAAAATTTATGGAGAAATGTGTTTGATTTGATGTTAAACCATAGAAGGGATAAGGTTCCTAGTGATTTGGAAGTGGGTTAAATGCTAGTCATATCACCCAAGTCAAGCCATACAAGAGGGATGGAGTAAAGAAGCAAAGATATGCAATAAATGTGTTCTAATGATTGTAAAATCCTAACAATCAGATTACCCACGGATTGCAAGGTACCAAAATTTTGGTTCCTTCCTTTATGCAAAAGGGCTCCTTGGGTGAAATTTTCAAATTTTTGAATTTTGGTGGGAAGTGGATTTCTTATATGCCTAAGTGTGTGATACTAGTTCTAATAAGGGTAAAAACTAGTTAAGATTGACTCACAAGCAATTTATGGTAATTTGGAATGTCGAAAGAACCGAAATTCAGAATGTTACTTGGAGGATCCACGACACCAAAATTTTACACGGACGGAACCCTTAAAAGGGTGCCGTCCGTCACTGCATGCACGGCGGTACCATTTCTTATAACAGACGGAACCAAAACGTTGGTGCCGTCTGATCCGTGCAGACCAGAAAAGTTCACAGAGTGTATTTTTAAGTGTCGGGGACATTTCCGAAACCTGATATTTTGCTCAAAACATGTGACATTAAACATTTCTAGTTAGGAAAAGTAAATAACATATGCACAAACATAATGGAGCATAGATTTTGAGCAAGGCCAAGTGATTTTCACATTATAGTGAAAATGGGTAAAATTTGATAGCATACTTGTGCTATCCCCCCTGCATAAGATTGTTAGCATACATCATTGTTTCGAGTTTATATTATCATCCTACAAGATAAAAACAACCAAATTGTATCAAACATTAGAGATAATGTATTGTTCCAAACACTCGTTAAAACGATTCTCACTTATCCAACTTCTTGTAGATCTTGGTCATCATTCTACCAAGGCACTTGAACATCCCCTTGGTTTGCTTGAACTCCGCTGATTCATTCTCAATCTTGGGAAGAGATGCATAATACTCATGAGGTGGAAGGCTAGAGTTTGGAAGACCATCATCGGAGCTATTTGATGATGATGATGATGGAGTTGGAGGTTTTGCTCTCTTGCCTTTTGTCTTAGCAACTCGTTCATCACTCAAAGGTACAAAGATGTGAGGGATGAGCTCATAGTGAAGGTGCATCCCTTTTGGGCTTGGTGGAATTAGTGCAAAGGCTCTATAGAGACGGGTGAGAAGCATCCCGTATGGAAGAGCAACCGATCCTTGTGTTGGAATATCAATCATTCTCCTAGCGATGTAGTAGGCTAAATTGAATGGTTGACGGGTGGACAAGTTGTAGAGCATATGACAAAGACAAGCATTGATGTGATCCCTATTTCCTATGGTGCTAATGACATTGGCTCTAAGTAGTTCTTCCCATTTCTTAAATTCGGGCTTGAGTTCGTTTAGCTCCATTCCATATGGATCTCGGTTTACTTCTTTTCCTTTTCGGGTGACTCGGTTTGTATCTCCCCTTGGGACAAATAGGTGCTCACGGATGACGTCCTTATTTACTAAAGGTGTTTGGTAAGGACGAGAGCGTTCATTGATTGCATCAAGGATGGTGAGTGACCACTTATCCGAGTAGACACATGTCCCTCGGTTGGGAATTCTAAGCACTTGAGAAAAGTTGGTTAAAGAAATGGTGTAGTCGTTTTGATTGATCTTAAACCTAAGGCTAAACTCATCATCATCGTCAATGAAGCCGGTCACACTAGCATAGAACTCTAACACAAACCTAGGACAAATCGGTTCATCGATGTCAAGAAGACAATCGAATTGAATGGCGGCTAGTTCTTGACGGAGATTGGTATTTTCAATGAAAGACGAGTGAATGGTTCTAGCCTCATGGAAATACCTTGATTCTAGATTCTTAAAGATTTCTACTTGTTCCTTGGAAAGTCCTTTGGTTTTGTGATGTTTGGGAATGTAGTCAAGGGTGTCCTTGTGATCATAGAATCTTGCGGCTACCATGGTTATTCCTAGCAGCAAGAATTAACATGTTAAAATGAGAATAAACTTAATGTTTTGGTTCTAGTGTGTGCCTATATGAAAACGATTTGGAGTTGCGGTTATCTCGACTCATTTTATGCACAAAAATGATTTTAGTGGAGTGTTTGGCAAATACCATGAGATAACCCAAATGCTTCTAATTCAATGTGGCTTCATTTGAATATACCTGGGAATGCATATTAGTTATGCAATACCTTTAGTATTCAAGAGCAAACAAGTGATGAAAATCTAACGTTTCTATGTGTATTAACAATGAAAAATTGTTTTCCTACAAGTGAGAAGCTTTTCAAAATTTTTGACATGGGGTGTTTGGTTATTTGAATAAGGCCTTATAGTCATTATCTATTGATTAGTGTGAAGCATGATTTGTTTATGCAATATGATAATTTAGTACCTAATTTCAATGACTAGTTATGCAATTTGCCAATTGAATTCATATTTAGTACAAAAGTATATATATAAACCCCATGTAATGATTTTGTGCACAAATAAGAATCCTAGACTCAGAATTAAGAGATGAAATGTAGTTAGGATACTTACAATGATGTTATCTCCAGTGATTAGTGAGTGAGAAGGTGTCAATAATGAGCTTGGTTTAATGTTTACACGTTTTGGTAAAGTGGGTTTTGAGGAAGAAGATGTTTTGTAGGTAGCAGCTTTGCTTCTGTAGTCACCACGGACCAGACGGTACCAAATTTTTGGTTCCGTCCGTGTTGTCGTTTGGTGCCGTGGCTACAGAGCATACAAAACAAAATTGTTTGGTTTTGACTATTCTAATGTTTTAGGCTATGTTTATCCTACATGTTTGGTTCCATTAACCCTAAACCAAGTCTAAGAAGATTAAAAGCTTCTCGTTTAAGAGGCTTAGTTAAGATGTCGGCAATGTTGTCTTCGGAGGATACTTTCTCGATTGAGATGTTTCCTTTTTGAACATTGTCGCGAAGAAAGTGATGACGGATTTCAATATGCTTTGTACGAGCATGTTGAGCGGGATTTTTGCTGAGATCGATGGCTCCTTTGTTGTCGCAAATATAACAATATCGTTGAGATGAATTCCGTAATCTACGAGAGCTTGCTTCATACAAAGAGCTTGTTGACATGCTTTTTCCGCCGAGACGCATTTCGACTTCAAGAGTTGAGATGGCTAACGCTGTTTGCTTCTTTGCAAACCATGAGGTGAGACAATGTCCAACAAAAGTACAAATACCGCTAGTACTTTTTCTATCGACATAGTCACCGGCATGATCCGAGTCGGCATACACTATGGTTTCTACACCCGTTCCTTTGGGATACCATAATCCTAAACATGTTGTTCCCTTAATGTATCTAAAAATCCTTTTTAAGGCTTCTAAGTGTTATCTACGGATTCACCTTCCTCATCCTAAACATAATGTCGGGTCTACTAGCCGTAAGATAGAGTAGGCTACCAATCATTCCTCTATATTTAGTGTTATCTACGGATTCACCTTCC
The DNA here is from genome assembly GCA_910596185.1 of Chrysanthemum makinoi. NCBI lineage: Eukaryota > Viridiplantae > Streptophyta > Magnoliopsida > Asterales > Asteraceae > Chrysanthemum > Chrysanthemum makinoi. Next base: position 109,553,364 of record OU343221.1, read on the forward strand.
TCATCCTTGGTGAGTTTAGTGTCCGAGGACATGGGTGTCTTAGTTGGTTTGGAATCTTCAAGACCAAATTTCTTAAGCATGTCTTTTATATATTTAGATTGGTTAAAGAATATTCCATCTTCTAGTTGTTTAATTTTAAGTCCTAGAAAGAAATTTAATTCACCCATCATGCTCATTTCAAACACGTCGTGCATGATTTTAGAGAAATCATCACATAGCTCTTGACAAGTTGAGCCGAATATGATGTCATCAACGTATACTTGAACAATAATAATATGTCACCCCTTTTTCTTGGTAAAAAGAGTATTATCTACTAATCCCATAGTGTATTTTTTTTCAACAAGAAAAGTCTTAAGACGATTGTACCGAGCTTTTGGTGCTTGCTTAAGACCGTATAATGCTTTCTTGAGTTTGAAAACATGATGTGGTTTCTCAAAGTCGGTAAAACCGGGAGGTTGAGCAACATACACTTCTTCGTTAATAAACCCATTAAGAAATGCACTCTTAACATCCATTTGAAATAATTTAAAATCATAGGCATATGCATAAGCAAGTAATATTCTAATAGACTCAAGTCTAGCTACCGGTGCATAAGTTTCATCATAATAAATCCCCTCTTGTTGATTATAACCTTGCGCTACAAGCCTAGCTTTGTTTCTAGATACTATACCATTTTGATCCATTTTATTTCGAAAAACCCATTTCGTTCCAATTATAGTTTGATCCTTAGGTTTTGGAACTAATTTCCAAACATCATTTCTAACAAATTGGTTTAACTCTTCTTGCATTGCAATAACCCAAGATTCATCTTTTATTGCTTCATTTATGTTTTTCGGTTCAATGGTGGATACAAAACAAAAATAATTACTTTGATTTTGGGCTTGTGACCTTAAGGTTCTTTGATTAAGTTGTCCTATAACTTTTTTTAAAGGATGACTTTTAGATTCTTTGATGTTTATAAACTCTTTATTTAATGGTTTATTTTCCTTGTTATTTTTAATTATTTCTTGACTTTCTATCATTTGACTTTCAAGTAAGTCATCATCTACCAAAGGTATGTCTTAGAGGGAGGTGGACTTTCGTCGAATGTTATGTTCAACGATTCCTCGACTATCATTGTTTCTTTATTTAAGACAATGTAAGCTTTACTAGTTTGAGAGTATCCAAGAAATACACCTTCATAAGACTTTGGGTCAAACTTGGTGACATAATCTTTAGTATTAAGAATGAAGCATTTACATCCAAAGACTCTAAAATATCCTAAAGTTGGCTTTTTACCTTTATAAAGTTCATATGGAGTTTTGTTTAAGAAAGGACATATTAAGACTCTATTCAAAATATATGTAGAAGTGTCAACGACGTTACACCAAAACTTTTGAGGAATGTTTTTTTAATTAAGCATTGTTCTACTCATTTCTTGAATCGTACTATTTTTACGTTCTACTACTCCATTTGATTGAGGTGTTTGAGGAGCCGAAAAGTTATGTGTTATACCATTTGAATCACAAAAGTTTCCAAATTGAGTTTCGTTGTCAAATTCACGACCATGATCCGTTCGGATCGACAAAATTTTAACACCTAGTTGATTTTGAATTTTCTTGCTAAGAATTTCAAATTTATCAAAAGCTTCATTTTTAGTTTTCAAAAACAACGCCCAAGTAAATCTTGAGTAATCATCTACTATGACCAAAGTGTATAGGTTGCCTCCAGAGTTTATAGCGGATGGACTAAACAAGTCCATATGCAATAATTCTAGACATTTAGATGTGGACACCATATTTTTAGATTTATTACTACTGTGGGTTTGTTTACCAATTTTGCAAGCGCCGCAAAAGTGTTGGTCATATTTTAGTTTTGGTAAATTCCTAACTAGCTCTTTTGAAGATAGGTTTTGTATAAGTCTCATATTAGCGTGACCTAAGCCGCCTATGCCAAAGAGATGTGATATCATCTAATGTTGTTAGACAAAGTTTGTCATTAGATGTTTTATCTATTTTCATGACGTATATGTTATTTTTCCTAACTCCTTTAGCTATGGTGATACCATCTTTTAGTATTTTACTACCATTTTCATCAAATAGTACTTTATACTTTTTATCACATAATTGGATAATACTAAGTAGATTAAATCCTAACCTATCTACATGAGCAACATTTTCAATAGTTAGGGAGTTTTGAGCTATCGTACCTTTGCCAATGATTTTGCTTTTGAGATTGCTACCAAAAGTGACATTACCTCCGTCATACTCTTGGTATGATGAGAAGAGACTTTTGTTGCCCGTCATGTGTCGTGAGCATCTACTATCTTTTAACCACTCATCAGGTTCCAATCCAACTTTTAAGCATACCTAAGAAGCAAATAACTCAAGCATTTGGTCCCCAATATCTCATGGGTCCGTTTGGGTTAAACATACCGTTTATTTGATTTATGTATGGAAATGATGGGTAAGAGTTCCATGGCATGTAATCTTGAGTTTGATATGATCTAGGAAAGTTTTGATTCCAACCATTGTGTTGGTAGTTGGGTTGTACATTGTGGTTGCTTTTAGGAAAAGGGCATTTGGAAAAAGGTGTTTTATGTCGTTGATGAGTAGTTTTTGATCTAAATTCATTTTAGCAAGTCCTACTCGATGTAACACCGGTTTTAGATTAACATTATCCTTGGTTTTCTTTGTTACTTTAACAAATTCATTACGGTCCAGATCACAAATATTCGTCCCAACAAGTACCCACGACACCATTCTTTTCAACGGACGGAACCCTTATTTTGGTTTCCGTCTCGTCCGTGCTGTCAGATTTTGACAGTTTGTTCGTATTTTTCGGCCGTTTTGTTTTGACTCTTTGGAATTAATACTTCATTAAAACCCAGCCCATTCATGTCTCTTGGTGTTTTATGTATTTTAACTATTTCATCGGCAAGAGCGATGTTTTTGTTAAACCTTTTAAATTTAGAATTATGTTCGATTAGAACATCTTGCGTGAGCTTTAGTTTTTCTATTTCAAGATTAAGCTCTTGACATGATTTGCAACCATCGTCATTTGCTTTTCCCTTTACTAGTCGTTTTGCTTTTTCTTTTAACTCATAGACTTCATTTTCCAAAAATTCCTCTTTAGTTTTTAAAAATTTATTTTTAGTCATGATTTTTAGACTTAGCTCACACAATTGATTGTATTGTTTTTGCAAAGTGTCATCATCAATAGAAGAGTAAGAAGAGTCGGAATGTACCTCGTTTGACTCATGTGCCATTAGTGTTAGGTCACAAGGTTTACCACACAAGCTTCCTATAAAGATAGAGAGGCGATTGAACAATATTAAACACACACACACATACGATATACTAAGACCGGTTACGCGTAGGTGATAGTGAAAGAGAAATATTGAACAACCAACCCTCAAGTGAGGGTTATTACAAATTATTTATAGGCAAGGAGCTAGGGCAACACTCCTACTCCTTCCCTTTCTCCTATGGGCTTGGGCCTAAGCTCATGGGCCTTCTACATAAGCTTAAGGCTAATAACAAACATAAAGGCCATAATAAGCTAACTATTACATATGAGTAACTAACACTTGAATAAGGTTTAGGAGTGATTCCAACAATCTCCCCCTCAAGTGTTATTACATATGAGTAACAAACACTCAAGTGTTGGTGATGAAAACGGTGAAGGCGTTGATGTAATAGTAGCTTTGACGCCTTCTGACATTCTTCTTTCTTGTGAGAAGAATTGCCTTGATTTGAACCATCTCCCAAGTGTAGCGAGATAGTTTTCTTTGAACAGTTATGCTTTGACGTCATCTTTAACTTTGTTCTTTGATCATTTTTCTTTGTGATGAAAGTGATAGTATGTTGTTGTCGCATCAAGTCCCGCTTCAGTTCGCCGCCGCTACAAGCAGTGTCTCCACGTCATTATTCAACATGCTCACACGCTCTTTGACGTTGGAATTCAGTACTGATGTTGGCGTGAGCATGAGAAGAATTTGCACGATCCTTCCGCTCCAGAGCTTCCATAAGAAGAAAACATAAAAACGGTTAGTAATAAGCGGATTCCGGCACTTACAAGTTTGAACTTCGAGAGTGTTAACAGCATAGTGTGAAAACACAACCCTAATTCTTACAAAGGCCGTTCCTGAATCGGAGTCCCACAAGTGAGATAACACGATGTCCCGAAGTACACCTACAATTCAGATGAGTCGCTGAGGTACACCGAAGCATCACCTCACGACTGTAGACCGCTTGAGACCACTAAGCGCAATCCACGGGAGTTGCCGAAACGACCTGCCGTGGCTGTTTGATGTTGACCCTGGCAGAGTTTCCATTCAATCACTGAGGATCACAAATGTGAACCTCTCATAAATGTTCTCGACAGATTGCTAAGATCTGTGAAGGACTCGATAATGTACCACTGAAATTCTTATAGTTGAATATCAAGTGATGAAATGTCAAGTGTACCTAAGAGATCTTTTGATGAATCTCGTGGCTCTAGACTCAATAGTGCGTTTTGGTTTTCCTGAGCGGAGACTAGGGAGAGGGTCTCCTTCTTCAATACCAGCAATCTCTAAGAGAAAGCCGATAGTTTACTTAGGGTTCCCTGTGAGAATGAAACAAGCTTCTGTTGAGAGAAACTTGAGTGGTTAAGAAGGTTTAGTGCATGCGTCACTGGGTCCATGATGACTTTTAATCTTCAATACCGTCACTAAGTGACAACTAGTAGCATATGAATTGAACCCTGTCGCCCTAAGTTGAATAATCTTGAGGGCTATTTCTTTTCACCCTTTTCTTTGCATTTCTTTTTAATTCTTCAACTCCTTCTTTCTCTAATTCTCATTTTCTCCTTTTTATAATCATACCTAAGGACTTCTAAATACTAACTATTTGTGGTGCCCTTGGGTAGATCCCTCCGGCTCTGGCGGATCATAGGACGGTTATTCCTAACCTTAGTCACCTTATAACTCCATGACTAACCTATGTTGCCATAAAAACCACTGTTGTGAAAAATCTCTCAAAGTGTTTGTGAATGAAAAACATTTTAGTACCACTGTTGAGATAAGATTTTGCATAAATACCCCCCCTCCACATGTGCTTAAGAGTTTTAACGGTTAAAATGCACAGTGAGGAAAGAGCGCACATTTTGAATTGATCAACTCAAGATAGACATTCCCCCCCGAGACACGGTTACGTGGCATAGTTAAAGAGTTGCATTGTCAGCTTTTAGGTGACAACTAGCTCTAATAACTACCTTGAAGGTGTAGACAATCCTCAAAGGTTGTCAAACCCGTCAGAGTTCATGTCTACCAAGAGTTTCTCGAATGGTACATTCTACTCAGACAAGTCATTTGAGAGACACGCTTACATCACTAGCTTAACTAGTTTGAAATTATCACCCGTCCCGGACAAGTCTTTTCGAGTTACTAACAGTTAAGATCTCGTAAATTCATGGGTTAAGTCTATAGCACAAAGATTCATTTGCATTTACAACATATTTCTTATCACGTATTTTTCTCCCCCTCAAAAATGGCATATATGATGTTATTTTTGAAAAGTTGAGAATAAATATGACCATTTCGAAAGTGTTAAGAATGACCACTGTGAAAATTTTTTGAACAAAGTTTTAATTCAAGTACTCCCCCTCAATAAGTGATATAAACGGTTGAGGTTTTGAAAATCATAAGGGAAAGTACTTGTTCTTTTGAGCAAAACCTTGAAAATGAAAGGTTTGATAGGTTTTACTCAAAAGTAAGAAGCTTTCGCTCCTTTTAGAAGGATTGTGGCATCGCGCACTACGGGTCCTTTATTTACAAGTACGGGTTGTACAATCGTATGTGTGCACAAGCCATAGACATAATAAATCATACATCCAAATTAATAATGAAAGAAGCGTTCAAGGGGTACCGTGTAGTCCGAGATGTCGCCAGAGTGTGAGTCGGCGCGTTGAAAGCCGATGATGTTTCTCCCGGTCCACCACCAACATAGCTTTCCTTCTCGAATCGATCCCTTCGATACAACCGCTCATCAATCATGGTGATGATCCTCTTCACGCCCCTTCGATCCCGAATTCCATCGCTAGGAGACCCAATCTTCTTATGTATATCCTTCAACCGATAAGCTAATCCGTCCCTAACCATCTTCAAAGTGTGATCTCCAAACTTATGAAGATCTGTGCACGCCATCAAGCAATTTCTTTGAAGTTCACTTCGTAAACGACGAAAGGTTTGCCGATGAGTGTATATTGAGGAAGCCGTTGATATCGGGTAGATCAAGCTGCGGTGGAGTGAAGTTGACACGGTCCGATAAGATTCAACCGCCACCGGATATCTTCTACACGTTTTTTGATAACTATGTGTCTGATGAAGATGAGCACTGACTTGATGAATTCACGCTTGTACTTCAGCTTGGAGAATTGTCTCATACAACCCTGTACTTTGGCAAGGTACATGTCTTCGATGTCGTTTATAGACAAATTCTCAAAGTCAGCTTTAGAGAATGCATAATCCCTTTCATCTTGTCGTTTGACCACGATATTCTTTAGGAAGGTGTAGTCCCACTTAGATGAAAGATCGACGTGTTTGATGGCAACGATACTTTTAGAACTGAATACGCATGTTGAGACTTCAACCGGCAGCTTCTGTAGTAGATTCTTCTGCGTTCCGCCAATGATGAATCCCGTACAATGCATCTCGGTCGTAGGCTTCCACTTTGTTGGAGAACAAGTGATTGGCACGTTCCTCGATAGCTATGCAGTTTGAGTATTCGGTTGCCGCAGAATGGAAGTGTCGAGATGTAGCATACTTCCTTGAACCATCGCCACCATGAAGAAGAAATTCCATGTCTTTGTTGAAGAAATGTCTGAATGGAATCCTTGGTTCATCTGGTTGGCCAATTGTTGGTAGAGGTTTTGACCACTCGGTGTAGTATGGAGGGTTGTCCCGCTTGGTGAAGTCGATGTTTGCTTCTGGGTTGAGCCAATCCATGTTGTTAGACATAGCTCGAGCAATGTTTTCAAGGTGATATTCGACCTCGATGGCACTTTCTGAGCTGTCTTTTCACAGTTGAAAAGCTTCATTCTTGATTCGCCTCAACTCGGATTTCGCCATCTTCTTCACATGGAACTTTTCTTGCATAATCTTAGCATGCTCCAATGTATTACCGCTACCGAAATCTTGACCTTCTTCTGTAGGTGGAATTGACAAGTTTAGAAAACCATTCAAATTCCTCTGTGGTGTCTTCATCTAGCCATGATAGGACGTCTGCCTTGGGCCTTTTTCTTCTTTTTCTTAGGCCTAGATGAGGATTCTCGTTTCTGTACTTGTTTGGGAGAGGTGGGTTGTTGTAGGGGCTCATGGTGTTCTTCATCGCCACCACCCGTATACTCAAAGTAATCACCGGTTTTTGAGTCTAGGGGGTGTCTCGAGTCATGAGGTTTATCCAGAAGAACGAGGAGGGGACCTTTGTTGAGCAAGAGGCCGTTGGGGAGGAGGTGGCATGGAAGATGATTCACCAGACTTCTTTTGTCGTTTAGCTTCATCATTCTTATCCCGATCCTTATCTTCATCGTCTCTAGGACGTTTAGACTTTTCAGCTTTGAATCTGCATGCTTCTTGAAGTTGGTAGTCCAAAGAATGCTTGAAACAACTTTCCTTCATCGAAGTAAATGTCCCATCGTAGACATTTGTGTGACAAGCTTGGCCACCAATTCATTATCCGAGAAAACTACAAGATCATATGGATTGATTGTGACGGTTAAGGGTGTTGATCTTATAGTTTGCTTGGCTATCTGCATAAGATTCGGATATAGTTGTTTGGTAAACATCTCCTTTGTGACTTTAGGAACGATATCCTAGAGGTACTTGTGAGTGTAGCCTTCGATCATTCTGCCCATCTTCCCTTGTAGATCATCCCGCATGAGCTTCGTACATACTCCCTTTCATTCTCATCTTGTCATTCTTATCATGTAGATATCGTATTTGGTCAAGAAACCAATTCAATTTTCTCAGAGCATGTCCTTCTTTCTGACTTGTTGGACAGCTTTGACGATTCGATTCTTAGATTGAGATATCCAAGATGGAGTTGGCTTCTTCAATCGATCTGGATGATGATTTGGTTGATTTCTTTGATGGTGGTGGTGAAGAATGAGAAGAAGAATCGAATGATGATGAGATGTGAGGAGACTTTGGGTCCTTCTGGTGCAGAGGTTTTGTCCTTTGAGCGAGCAGGACTATCGCTAGCAAAGTAAACTTATCATAATCGCCATCTTCTGACTTATCTTTCTCTTTTTCAGCTTCTCTTTGTTACCTTCTTTTCTCGGCCTTTTCTTTAACAGTACCTCAAATTAATACTTAATAGTTTCTTCCACGGGCTTTGTTGTTGCTCCAGTAGTGGTACCTGATCCCTTATCGGGTTGATTAACCGCATCAGGACCTGGTGAAGGTTGAGCTGCACCACTTGACCCTCCGGCCACCATTTGTTCTTTGCAAATTCATTTGCCGCTGTTGGAGTCTAAGGAATTTGAAATTCTTCCTATATGAAGTATCCAGTTGCTCTTCTTCTTCATCTGAGCTTTCTTCATACGGCACAAGTACAGGAGTCTTCCCTTTTCCTTTGTCAGCCGGTGGACTTGGAGGTTTAGTTGCCGGAGGAGGTGTTACGTTGCAGATTCAGAGTAGAAAGTCTCTTCATCTCGATTCAAGAGCCTCCAAGTCCTCGCCCATAAGCTTTCTTTGGGTTCAGTGTAGGAATAGGAGCAGCTTCCTTAACTGGAACAATCCTTTTGCGAGGAGGATTCCTTCTGGGAAACTTCCTTTGAATTTCTGTACTTGTGACACTTCCAAGATCTGCCTCTTTCGTCCTCCGAGTAGGTGTACCGTAAGATTTTTCATCAAGATGACCAACTTTGCCTTCTTTTACGGCTAACCGATACCTTTTGTATGTTTCAAGCTTTTGATTTCGGTAGTCAAGGTGATCGTAATACCGCACTCGTTTCTTTGTTGACGCATTCTTTGATTCTGACAGATAGTATGGGTTCAGCCAATATGTCGTGATTATCTGGGTCATTGAGCCTCATGGGGATATCAGGATGAAGTCCAAGTGCTCTCTGATCAACAGCTTTGGTGTATCGACATAGGGAATCTTGGAACCAAACTTCTTGTGAAATAGCATCATGTCCTCCCATAACAGTGCTTCGATTTCAATGTCCTTCTTGTTGATCAACGACGAGAAAATTTGCGCTCCATGAGCTTGGGATGCTCATAGCCACTGTCCACGCACTGAGACCGATTTGGTGATGATCATGTAGAGTGTTCTCCATGGTTGAGGAATATTCTTAACACCACGTGAGAGTGCTTAGTAATGATTCCTGAAGCTTCATCATAACAAATATCTATCAAGAATTTCGTGACCGTCTCTTCAAGAGGGGTAGCAAAGAAGTCGGTTGGAGCGATGTCGGGAATGATGAGAACAGCCCGTAAGTCAGCAGGAGTGATAGTGACTTGTTTGTGATTAAGTGTCACATTTACTGCACTTTGACCAGTGATCCTCTGCATAGAATCCCAGAATTGTTGAATGTAGACCTCTGAACTGCGTGGCAGAGTGTGAGAGCATGTTCGGTAGGGATGATTCCCGAGAATATCCACTTGCAATGAGACAAGAAGATTCTAAGCATGTGAGGGTATCAAAGTGAACCCTAAGGTTGTTCTTTCCAATCTTTCTGGGATAACCTTCTAGAAAGATATCAGCAATTGTAAGAACTTCTGATGCATCCACATTCATTTGTTCACCATGTCGTGATCGAAATAACATTAGCCAAAAGAACCAACATATCGAAAGACATAATGTTAGTCAACGAAGGTCTTATTGTCTAGTTATTGAATGTAAGTGTCAATGATTGTTACGAGTCCTAAGTCACTTGTTTGTCCAATAGTCCAATGACATCGTGAAATGTTTCGTGAGTTAGTTAACTTTAAGTTTTAAAGTTTATGTTATCACTTATTGTTCACAACATATCAAACGTTTAAGTTTATTAGTGACATTATTGGATTCGTGGCGTTATGATAAGTTTATTAACAAGTTTGTACACGTAACAATTCATAATGAAGGTCAATCAAGGCATAGGCGTAGAATTGGCAAAGTTAAGCGTAAATGTAATGACATACGCCGTAGACGTAAGCTTATGTGTAGGATCTTAACTTACGCGTAAGAAATGTTACGCGTAGGAAAAGGGGACCTTATGCGTAGAGCTTACGCGTAGGCGTATTAATACCTTACGCGTAAGGCTTACTCGTAAGAGTAGACCTTATGCGTAGAGGTCACTGCTTACGCATATCCTTCACAGGATACGCGTAGTCCCATTGTAGAACCTTACGCGTAGTAGTTATGCGTAGGATTTATTCTTACGCATAACATGACTACGCGTAGGGTAATCCTTATGCGTAGAGATTCAAATGACCTTGATTCTGAATTTTAAGCGTAGCAAGCCTGAAATAAATTCATCAAATCATCAATATTAACACAAAAGTTCATTTTAATAACAAATCATGGTATGAACATTCGTTAAACAGTTATGAGTAGAAAGTCATACGCGTAGGTCAAAACCCTAAGGGTTATGAATTACGCGTATAATTTCTAGCCATGGGATATGCACCAAACAATTTTTGGTAGTTCTAAGATGTTGTGAGAGTCTATAAACCAAGTTATAACATCTAAATCGTAGAGAATCAAAAATGCCCAAACTTATGAACTTTAAACCCTAATTCCAAATTTTTAATCATTTAGAGTTTCTGGGTGGTTATAGGGCTTGGAAATCATCAATTCATCATCATATAAACATTACACAACAATCTTTTTGAACAAAACTCTTCACATTAGTAAATACCCAAATCGACTCATAAACCCTAATATTCAAAAACCATCAATTCGTGTTACTGGGTGAATTTTGAGGATGAAACTAGTATCATTGATGTTAAATACATGTTTTGACACAATCTTTTTAACCACAAACACCCTTTTATGATTTGGTGTTCTTGCGCTTACGTGTAAGACACAAAAGTGACTATATCACAAAATTTAACCGTTGGATTTTTGAAAGATTCAAAACCATTGCTTAAAAACATGTTATAAACACGAAATCACTTACAAATTGATGATCTGAAACACGGATTTGTCAAACGATTCTTAGGCGTAGGATCATTATAGGTGTAAGTATTAAATGTGATGGAGTAGTTAGGTGGAGAAGTGTTTTTATTAAAATTACTTTAACATTTTGACAGTTTTGGTCCCTCCACCTTTTCCTTTTTCATACAAAGCCATTTAACTTCCATTTTGGTTACCAAACAAAGATTTTTAAGAAATAAATTTGACGACACTCCCCCTCGACTTAAGAAAAATGATGAAAGGTTATTAATTTTAGTCCGAGGAGTGTCATTGAACCGGAAAATTTACCACCATTGATAAGAGAAACAACCGAGATATGATAACATGCAAGTACACAGATGTTTTGAAACAGTTAAGTCTTTGTATTTTCCCCCTCAACACTTGATCGGAAAAAATACTGAATTTGGTAAGAAGATCTGCCAATTGGTATTCTGTACCCACAAAATATAATTCAGCAGCACTGCTTCCACGTGATCCTTGATGAAATGATATCGAAGATCGATGTGCTTTGATTTCGAAAGTGCTGAAGTTGCACGAGATCGCAATGGCACTCCGATTGTCGCAAAGACATCGGGATTCTATAAAAATACGTAACCATAGTCTTTGAGTTGTGTTCTCATCCAAATGACTTGAGCACAACACGCCGACATGGCTACATATTCGGCTTCGGTTGAGGACAGCGATGTACAATCCTGCTTCTTCGATTGCCATGACACCGGTTTATCACCAAGAAATTGTAAAGCTCCTGAAGTACTTTTCTGTGAGTCTAAGCATCCTGCGTGGTCGGCGTCTGAAAAAGCGATTAGTTCAAAACCGTAATCCTTCGGATACCAGATCCCCAAGTTAATGGTTCCCTTGATATATCGGAGGATTCTTTTAGCCTCGGAGAGGTGGGTTTCAGTTGGTCGCGACTGATAACGAGAGCAAAGATATACGGCAAAGACAATATCAGTCCGCTAGTCGTTAGATACATGAGAGCCCCAATAATACTATGGTATTTTGTAGGGTCCACCAATTTCCCATGTAAATCAGCGTCTAGCTTCTTGGTATGAGCCATTGGTGTGGCATAGGTGTCACGGGTTTTCATTCCAAATTTGTTTAACAATTCAAGGGCATATTTGGACTGACTCAAGAAAATACCACGGGTGATTGATGAACTTGTAGTCCAAGAAAGAACGTGAGTTCACCCATCATGGACATTTCAAAATTTTCTTCATTAGTTTTGCAAAAGCGATTGAAAACTTTTTATGTGTAGACCCAAAATGATGTCATCCACGTAAATTTGAACAATTAAGATATGTGCCCCGTGATATTGTATAAAAAGAGTTGGGTCAACCGAACCTTTGGTGAAATTATTAGCAATGAGGAAAGATGATAGCTTATCGTACCATGCCCGAGGAGCTTGTTTGAGACCATACGAGCTTTGTTCGCTTTGTAGACGGATTCGAAACTCAGGATCAATGAATCCATCCGGTTGGCTGACATAAACCGTTTCTTTAAGTTGTCCATTGAGAAACGCAGCTTTTGACATCCATCCGATAGACCGTCATGTTCATATGAGTTGCGAACGCGAGAAATATCCGAACAGCCTCAAGACGAGCGATCGGAGCAAAAGATTCTTCAAAGTCTATTCCCTCTTCCTGACGATAACCCTTAGCCACCGGACGTGACTTATTTCGGATAACATTTCCTTCAAAGATCCAATTTGTTTTTCCAAATCCATTTGAGACCAATGACGAGACCCTCGTTGGTCTTTCAACCAGTTCCCATACTTCAAGACGCTTGAATTGGTTGAGTTCTTCTTGCATGGATTCAATCCAGTTGTCTTTTGTCATTGCGTCTTTGATGTTTTAGGTTGATTGGCGACATGAGTGCATAAATGCCATGTTCACCGTCTGTGTGAAGACGTTGTCTTGTAACGACTGGTTGATTCGGGTTGCCAATAATGTTTTCCAGAGGATGGTCTCTTGTCCATCTATGTGTGGAGGGTTGATGTTGGTATACATTGTGCAGATTTTGAGGATTCAAATGGCTTGTTGAAGATTTTGTGACATCCGTGCAACAGTCTCATTTGCAAACGGGTTAAAGAACGCATTTGGATCAAAATCTGCAGGTGGGGGTACTTCATTCAGAACATCATCAGCGGATTCATCATTGTTGGAAGCGGTTTCTTCAACTGTTGTGTTGGAGTCAACTGGTGGTGCTTCTTCAACGAGTTGTTGTAGCAGTGTATCGGTATAAGAGTATTATCGGGTTGAGCAAATGGATACACCCGGAGCACGTTCATCAATATCATCACCAACAAATGGAAGCAAATAACCTTTCCATTTGTTGACGAGTAAGTCGGGGCTTTGTTCATGATGATGGGGTTTGGGGAAGTTTAAGCGGTTGTGTCCGGGTTCCAAGTGTTATACTCGAAGCCATTTCCGTAAGTTCATCAAAATGAGCATGAATCGCTTTCCATCACCTTTTGTACGACGATTCCGATTCGGAAACCTTTTGAATTATCACAAGATCCGATAAAGACTCTAATGTCAGCTTTTTCTTTGAGCTTTCCAAAGTCATCACGATCATTATTCGGATAGCAAAGAGATCCAAATACATGAAAGTGTTTGAGATTCGGTTTTCTGTTGTGGACAAGCTCAAAAGGTGTTTTGTTGTGGCGTTCTGTAATCATAGAACGGTTTTGTGTATAGCATGCAGATACGCCGCCCATAAGTAATCTGAAAGTTTAGCATTGATTAACATTGTTCTTGCAGCTTCCACTAACGCTCGGTTTCGTCTTTCGACAACTCCGTTTTGTTCGGTGTATGCGTGCAATAGATGTCAGATGCTGAATTCCCACTTTCTCATAGAATTCACGAAGAGTTTGATTAACAAATTCAGTGCCTCTATCTGCTTCGATTAGTCAAATGGTGTTTCAGAGTCGAACTTGTATTTTCTTAAGAAAGGTGATGATCATCTGTGGAGCTTGATCTTTGCTTCGAAGAAAGTAGACCCAAGTCCAGTGAATAGTCATCAATAATTACTAAGATGTAGCGTTTGCCATTGATCGTTTGCACGCGCATCGGGCCACACAAATCCATGTGAAGAAGATGAAGCACATGCTTTGAGTTGTGTTCCACCTTTGAAGGAAAGTGAGCACGAGTGCTTTTGGCAAAGGTGATCTTTAGTATACCGAAACCGTGGGAGTCCTTCAACTAGTTTGTGTCGAGCAAGGTTGGTGATGGTTTGAAAGTTTAGATGTGAGAGACGACGGTGCCATAGCCGGGATTTTGTTGATGTTGCCTTTGAAAGTAAGCAGATGGGAGAAGAAGCAACCATGTCTTGCATAGAGATAGTGTAAAGACTTGAATTACGTGAGCCACATAAGATCGCTTTCCTTGTAGATCACTTAATGAAACAAGTATTCTCCCCGAAAGCAACCTCCAAATCTCCATCACAATCTGACCCATCAAAACAGATTGTGACTGCGGCCTTCCACATAATAAACCCTGCTTATTTCGATGTTCCCATTAATGTAGTCTCCGTAGCCCATGATAGCTGCGAAATGATCATTCCTGAACCTGAAAGTGCCAATGAACTTTGCAATAAAGTTTGATAACAGTTTAAGATTTCCTGTCATGTGTCGGGAACATCCGCTATCAACAATCCAGAGAATGATCTGTATCACCTGCATTACACACAGACGACACAGATGGAATAGAAGTAGATGTGGAACCCGAAATGTTAGAGGGTTCCGTAGCAGTTATAGTAGAGATACATACATCAATAGCTTTAGGTATCCACTTAAATCCTAGTGTGTTATATATCCATTTCTGCCATCTCCAACTAGTATTTTCTTTAGTCTTAGTGAATGCACTAGGTGGTACTACATTCCTAGGAGGTGAGACTGGAGCTACAAGGATAACAATGCGTTTCTTAGAATCTAAAGAGGGCGGTCTACCAAGAACAGACTTAGAAAGATTAGTGGGCCTAGAGGTATTCCGTTCTTAGGATTCCTTTAACGAGAGATGATAGCTTTAGCAACACATTTATCATGACAATAAGAATTCATACTTTTACGACAAATAACACAAGGTGCATCGATGAATATCAAAAGTACTTAACGGTTTAGCATTCGTTACATCACTATTTCTATTACATTTGACGGACGCAATATCTATAGTGGAGGCAACGTGAGTCTTATTCATAGTCCTAGGGTGTTCTTCTACTTTAGCATTCTGATTGATCTTTTCTTAGGTCGTAACTTCCTATTCTTCGATGTAGTGCTCCTAGGCCGTGAAGTGCGGACGTTTGGAAAAGACGCAACTATTCCTGCTTCAAGAGAAGGAGGCACGTTAGCAACTTGTGATTTGGCAATAGGGATTCTAGGTTCATGAGTACTAAGTGTTACTGGGGCTAATCTCTTAATGATGGTTGGCGGAAGTTGTTCATACTTTCCTAACATTTCTCTTAACTTGAAGATAGTGTGAATCGATCTTGATTTTCGACCTAACATTTCCAAAGAAAATGCATAACTTCTGTAGTGTGTGCAAGATAATGATCAAGTTCATTTGATGCTTCATCATGAGTCTTTTTGAGTAAATCAAATATGACACCATATTCCTTTTTAACTTTTACAAGTTCTTGTTCATATTTTGAGATTTGACACTTAAAAGACACGCTTTTGATCATCCAGCTTGCTCAATTTTAGGATCGAGAAGATTTTTCACGAATCGGGCGATTTTGTGTTTAAAAGCAAGTTGTTGATCGTGAATATCTTTTTGACACCAATTAAGACGACGTATTGCATTTGAAAGTTCGCTTTGACAATCGCTTTGTTTTCAACTTTTAGGACTCGACCAAGCACATTATCGTGTTCTCAACATTTACCACGAATCAACAAGATCAGTAGAGATATGATCAAATGCATATGACAAAGAATTCAATAACACAACATTATGGACATCACCACATATGACATCTTCCAAGAGTCGATCAACATCTTTTCTCAACAGCTTTTTACGCTTTAGTGTTAGAAATAGATGTTTCTGTTTTCTCAAAAATGACCTTCATTAATCCAAGTTCCTTATGAAAGTCCTTTTCCCAAGACAATGCACAACTTTTCAAGTTTTTAACATTTGGTAAAAGATTTTTCATAAAAATGTCTCTTTGTTCTCGCGCTAGAGGTGATTGAAAGTGTTGAACTTTGATTTCATAATGATATTCTATCTCATGTTGTAAAGTTTTGAGGTCAGCCATGAAAATGTCAAAATATCTAAGAATTTTGCGATTTTCGGGTTTTGAGTTTACTTCACTGATGGAAGGTAAAGGACCATAAGTTTGTGCATAATCTGGTTGGGGATTAACATTAGAAGACTCGTGTGTTTTATGATTATCCTTGGTGTGTTAGAAAAATCCCTTGGTGTGACGAAAGTGACCGCTTTTGAATAGTTAAAAGGTTTGTTGTAAACAACTTTTTCTAATTTTGATCGACTCTCGTCTTATGCATCTAATTCCTCTTGACGATGATATTCAACAACACTCATAACATAATTATCAATTTTATATTATGCACTTGGAAACTTCGGGATTTGGTTTGAATGCTTTGGTTGAAAGCTTAGGTTTGTAATCGGCAAGATTCGGTCCATATCCATTTGGATTTGGTTTTAAAGTAAACTTTTCAATGGTCGTGACCGACTCGCCATGTTTGTAAACAACAGTTTTAAACTCTTTAAGTTTTTTTTGTAAGCCGATGATTTCTTCAAGATGATCATCTATTCGTTTCGTTGAATGCTTTTTGTATGCAGAGAACTGTTTTGACAAGTTAACAACTCACCTTAGCTTTTGATTTTCCAAGGTGAGAGCATTAATTTGCTTTTTATGTTCATGTTTCAGCTTGTTCTATTTCGACAACAAAGCATTCATTGAAGCGGCTAGATCACGCATCTGTCTTTCTAAATATTTTTCGTTTTGATAAGATTTGGCAAAGGCGGCTTCAAAACCGTTTTCACGTTTTTCTTGAGTTTTGAAAAGTTGAGTTGCTTTTGTAAACATTCAAAATCCTTGGTTAACAAAGGCATTTTTGCTTTTCATGTCCTGATTAATGGCATGACATTTTTCCACTATGGTCTGTTGGTCTTGTATTAAACGAGCAATATCGGATAAGGCAAAAGTTTGGCATGTTCAACGTGAGTCTCAACATGATCATTACTGAGATCCTCAAGTATAACCACGGAGTCAATTTGATTATCAAGGAAACCGTTTGGTCATCTTGATCGTCAAATATAACTACGGGGTCTAGTTGAAAATCGTCGGAATGAGATATGGACGGCGCATTTTGAACATTCTGAGCCTTGCCGGATTCAGATGTTGGCGGAGATATGAGATCGGAGATAAATATGGTTTGTTCGGTACTGAGACAAGCCATCAGTTTCATACACTGGGCCTGTATCACTCATGTGTAACTCATGCATATTAGCCATCAACATAACAAATGCATTGGCAGAAAGTCCTCCATATCATCATCCGAGTCAGCATTTGCCATAAAGCTCGTTCTTTGTCTCGTGAGAGTTCCACCAGCTTCATCCTTAAGAGCCAAAGAAGAGCCTCTTTGAAATAAGCACTGCCCCTAGTCCTTGGCTTTGGGCATGCATTAGCCAGTGTCCCTTCTCATTGCAGTTGTAGCATCGAAGACCATTCAACCCATTCCGAGCATTTCCTGCTTCCACCACTTGAGCTCTGTTGTTATTCCTACCCACAGCATTAAACCCTTGACCACCGCCCATCGGACGACCATAACCACGATTCTGAACTTCAACTCGTCCATTGTTCACAACAGCTTGATTCCTGTATTAGATGAGGAACGAATACGGTTGTCGGATTTGTTGGTATAACGGCTAAAGGCATTAGCAATCATAGAAAATCCTTGTTGCAATGCTTCGAGCGGATCGATTCCTCATTAGCTTCGCTAACAAGTGCTTGAGCATTGTTGTTGTTGTATGGAACCAATTGAGTTTGTTGAGATTGAGGTTGTGAAGGATCATGTGGTGTGATTGTAGCAGTTGGTTGAGTTGCTGGTTGAGGAGAATAACTGCTTTGAGCATATAAGGCAAGTTGTTGATTTTCCGGATGTGTCGGTGGAGCAATTTGAGCACGGAGAATCCTTTCCCTATCAACTTCCTTTTCATGAGGCTTCAAGTAATCGTACAATAATCCATATGTAGACTGATGCATGTTTTTCGCTTGACGGAGAAAAATGACATACTTCTCCCATTCAGGACCAAGACAATTCTTGGCATGATGATGTTGTGTTTATCCAAATCATTGATAATGTCAGAAAATCTGTGATGATAGGACTCGAGTGTCTCTCGTGTTCAATCATGAAGTGTTCATAAGCCAAGTAAATTTTGGATTCCAAATCTTCCCGATTGAGTATTGATCCTTCCATAAGAAGACGAATATGATCCCACATTTTCTTTGTAGTCTTTTGAGCATCAACACTACGAAGAATTAGGTTTGGTAATCCTAGGAGGATATATTCCATTGCAAGCTCATCTGCTTCATAGTGTAGAAGTTCTTGAAGATTCAAGTCCGCAAGATAGCAATGTTCGTTTTTTCATCTCTTGGTGGAATAGCATTTGGATCTCCGGGTACAATGACAGTAGGCATCTCAAAGGGACCTTCCAAGATAACCTGCTTTAGGAACTTTCCATGTGGCTTCTTTAGATCACAAAACCTAAAGAACCTTATCACCCATTGATCGTAGTTTCCTGGAGTGAGCATTGGAGGTCTATCAAGTGATCCGGCCTCATGAATTGATTGTTGGCTGCTTAAAGTTTCAAACATCTTTGCAAACCAAGTAGGTTCCTTCATAGTGTTCCTTGAGGGATGTTGATTAAAGTCATTTGTGTACGGTTGAACTTGAAGACTTGGTGATGGTTGAACCATTTGAGGTTGTGGAATTGCAGCAAGTTATGGAGTATGTTGTTGATTAAATTGTTGTTGATAAATTGCTTGTTGTTGATTCCATTGTTGATGTTGTGGAGTAAGTTGTTGTTGACGTTGAGGATGAGGATAAGTGTAAGGGAAATAGTTAGAGTATGGTGGTTGTGACATGTTGATAAACTTGTGTTGGTAAAAATGGATCTTTGTAGTCGAATGAACCTTTTTTGATGAAGTATCCTTAGGCGTAGAAATCACAATAGCCAAGTAACACTTATGCGTTAAAACACCAAAGTTACGAGTAACAATCAAGAGTTACGCGTAGATTTAGCTTACGCATAAGTAGAGAAAAGACGCTAAAGTTATGCGTAGACACAAAGTTATGCGTAGAAAGTTAGGCGTAGGATTATCTTATGCGTAAGACGAGGCTTAGGCGTAAGATAAATCTTAAGCGTAGGATTTCTACGCGTAAGCTTTATGCTTATGCGTAATTTTAGGGTTTTATCCCAAGTGATCTTTTACACTTCACAGTGCAAAAGATATCCAAAGTCGACGTATTTTCAGGCTTATCCAAGCAAGAAAACACGGAGTAAACCAAAATCGAAGATCAAAACCAAGGATAAAGTTACGCGTAAGATTAGGGTTTTCTTACGCGTAGACTTACTCGTAAAAGTGATAATGCCCAAAGATGTTTCTAAACCAGTTTTGTGTGATGAAATAGCTTCAATAACACCAAAAGACACAAAAGTGTGAAACTTGATGATCCAAAGCTCTTAAAACAGTTACGCGTAGAACGATACCCACGTATAAAAACTAGTTTAAAAAACACGATCCACGCATAAAGTTTGAAACTTTTTGCCAAAAACACGTATTTTAACACCTTAAAACATTGAAAGTACAAGAATCTTGGATTGAAAAGTGAAAAAATCAAGTTTTTAAGCGAGCCAAAGCTCTCGTTACTTTTACACGTAAGACCGAAACAACAAACTTCAAAAACAAAAGTGTTAACCCAACTATTTGGCGATTGATACCACTGTTAGGTCACAAGGTGGCGATTGAACAATATTAAACACACATACACACGATATACTAAAACCGGTTACGCGTAGGTGATAGTGAAAGAGAAATATTGAACAACCAACCCTCAAGTGAGGGTTATTACAAAGTATTTATAGGCAAGGAGCTAGGGCAACACTCCTACTCCTTCCCTTTCTCCTATGGGCTTGGGCCTAAGCTCATGGGCCTTCTACATAAGCTTAAGGCTAATAACAAACATAAAGGCCATAATAAGCTAACTATTACATATGAGTAACTAACACTTGAATAAGGTTTAGGAGTGATTCCAACAATTAGAGCGATCTCTTCCTTGCTTGACTCTTCATCATCTTCACTATCACTCCAAGCACCACTTACAAAAGCTCGTTGAGTTTTGCTTTTAGGTGGCTTGGGACATTCTCCTATGAGATGACTTGCATCACCGCATCTAAAACACTTTATTTCACCTTTACCCTTTTTGTCATCCCGATCTTTTCGGAATGGCTTCTTTTCTTCTCGAGGTTGTTTTACAAATTTTCCTCTTCTTCTAAAGAACTTTTTAAAGTCTCTAACGGCCATGGCATACTCCTCATCTTCACTACCGAAGCAAGATTCGTCATCATCACTTGATTCCGCCTTTGATTTTAGAGCAATGGATTTGATCTTCTCCCTTCTTCCTTTGATGATCTCCGAATCTTTCTCCATCACCATTTCGTGTACTTTGAGGTTACCGATTAGCTCGTCTAGTGACATTTTTTAGAGATCTTTTGATTCTTCAATAGCGGTCACTTTAGCTCTCCATTTCGGATGGAGTGCTCTAAGAAATTTCCTGACAAAGTTCTTACTACGAAAAGATTCATCAAGTGCTTTAAGTGATGAAATAATAGTATTAAAGCGAGCAAAGCCACAATCAATGGTTTCATCTTCAGGGATAACAAATTGTTCATATTGTTGAACAAGAAGATTGTTACGTATTGGATTTCACAAACACATCAAACCATAAGATCAAAGAGGCGTATACTATGGTTTTAGAGAGAGAAAGAGTAAGAGGTTTGGGAACTTAGTGAGAGAAAGTAAAAGTATTATTATGAGCTCCAACTCTCTACCTTGGGAGGTAGAGAGTATTTATAGTTCTTACATAAATCGCCACCTACGGGCTGTGGATCAGGCATACAGTGGGTAAAGACCCGTCCGTCCTCCACGGTGTTACTTAACTAAATACTACTTAACATGAAATAATCTACGACTACGAGCTTTCTAACGATTACATATACTTGAGGTGACCGACTCTTTAATGACTGGATTTTCTAAATCCTAACAATCTCCCCCTAAGGGAGGTCACCTCAAAAATACATTGAATACAAACAGATATTACAATAAGATTGTTCTTTGGATTCTTGTTAAAGTTCTTTGCTCAACATCTCGTAGTTATTGATTCTTCATTATTGCATGTTTGGTTAATCCAAGTGGAGGTCTTTATCTGATCCACGTGATAATGAGTTTTGAGCCAGCTTTGAGATCATCAGCTATCATAAATTTCTGACTCATCCTATGTGGTGCTGGTATTATGTGATGTTGTGACTTTTGGACCGACATGCTCACATTCTGGATCATGATTTCTTCTCATCGGAGTAGCGGAAGCTTTCGTTGATTCATGATATTGGCAGCAGTAGCGAAGCATGAGTGAGAATATCGAGTTATTGATGCACTAATCGTGATTTCTTTTGAAATGAATGTGATGTGTGAGCATGCGGCTATGGATTGACCACATCATTCTCGATCACTGCAAACGTCGGGCGTACCTGCATACAACACTTAGCAATAAAGCGCACGAAAGTGTCTTTGATCACTTTCGTTGAATTGAGGTACACGGCCCACGGTTCCCGTTGATCGACAAGTACTGCCTGTGATCGGTATAATTCAAGAATTTCCTTGACGGGTTTCGCAGTGCTCTAGCCGTTCTCAAACCGGAACGTCTCAAAGAAGACAACACGGAGTGAGTGAACCAGCGAATTAAGATTCACTGATTGATGAAAAGAGATTTGAAAAACAATCGAGTACCGCACAATAGAAATTGTTTTTGCAATACAACAAAGGTTTTAATGAAAATCAATTATCAATCATAAACACCTTTTATTTTGAAATATTAGTACACAGTCGATGTGCTAAAGAAAATAATTTTTAAGCATAACGACCGGTTTTTCAAAGGTATCCGTCAATCCATAACCTGAACCAGGATTGAATCATAATTATGACTCGCCCCATTGTTTCTGTTCAGTTGTCACATGGTTGATCTATTGGATAGATCTCACATGCCACCCACCAGGAGCTTGTTTGATGTTGGCTCCAGAAGGCTTTCCATCTTCATTGTGAATATTTTTGCATATCACTCAGATGTTTTGGCAATACCACTAGGATAATGCATAGGACTCATAGGATAAAATCTCTCTTTCCACATTGTGTGAAACAGAGAGTCTTCAATGATAGTGTCCTAAAGAGATTTATTTGATGATCTCGTGGCTCTAGACTCAATAGTGCACATTTGGTTCCTATGCCGGAGACTAGGGAGAGGGTCTCCTTCTTCAATATCAACAATCTCTAAGAGAAAGTCGATAGATAATGTCGGTTCCCCGTGAGAATGAAACAAGTCCTTTTAAGAGGAACTTGAGTAGCTTGGAAAGTTGTAGTGCAGTGCGTCACTGGGTCCATGACGTCTTGTCTTCAATACCGATGTTACCTTGGTAACCACCAGTAGCATATGAATTGAACCCGGTTTCTGCCCTAAGGTTGAATTAATGGAGGGCTATTTCTTTTCACCCTTTTCTCATTTCATTTCTTCTTCATTCTTCAAACCCTTTAGTGCTTACCGAGACTTCAAAACCAGAACCTTGTTGGGTTTATTCCAATACTAGCTCAGTCTCAGTCCGCACTCTTCCCATATCTCACTTTTCTCCTTTTTTCATCAAACCTAAGGACTTCTACACTATCTAGTGGATTTTCCCTGGGTAGATCCCTCCGGTTCTGGCGGATCATGGGAACAAATACCTAACCTTATCATCTTTATATCACCATTCATAAAGTAAATTTGGTCGGTCTATTTGGTATTGTTCATCTGCCATTGGAACCAATTGAAAACCATTTGAAAATCAATTTAGATACTTGTGATATATTGTCAAAGCATTTTGTACCTGAATGGTTTTTGATAATTTTAGAAACAGAGCTCCCCCTCAACATGTGCCTCATGTTTTTGAAATCATTTTGGCACACGGAGGCAAGAGGAAGAATTAACTTCTTTGATTACCATTTTTTAAAAAATATCAACATCACTTCCCTGATAAAATCAAGTAGATAAAACATATTAAGGAAGGATGAGGTTTTCATAAATTTGCTCCCCCTCAATATGTGCCTCGAGGTTTGAAAGAGTTTTGCACATATTAGAAGGAATCTGCACTTAGATACAAATCAATCACGTTTCAATTCTTTGTGGTTTAAAATAGATGCTCCCCATCAACATGTGCATGGAAAATTTGAAATCGTTTGGCACATGTGGGGAGGAAAGCTTGCTAAACATTTATGAAACCATTTATCAAATTATCAGTTTAAATCCAATTTAAATCACAAATTCTCCCCCGATCACAATTTTCAAATCATTTGAGATTTGTGATCTCAGTAGATTTAAATTGATTTTGAAAGCTTTCGAGGAGAATTGTGACTTGATTATGAGAACATTTTAACTGATAAAGATCGGATTTTGAGACTTTACACTTCATTGTTTAAACATGCATGATTATCTTTTTGAAAACAATTGTATGTCGAACAACCTTTTGATTTAATTGAAATCATTCTCCCCCTCAATCAATGACATAAGTTGTTGATTGAGAGATAGATATTTTGGCAAAAGTTAAGTCCAGATGATTTTCAAAAAATAGAGTCCGAGTTATTTTACAAAGCAATTAGTTTTCATTAGATAGTAAGTAATTGTTTATAGAATCAGAGCATTAGATTTGAAAAACAAGATAAATCATGGCTCTGTTCTTACTTTAAAAACGGGTTACTGCCTGAAATGACAATAAACCATAGTTTTACTTTCTCCCAATTTTTTTAAGGACATTCGAACAATATCTAAAGACCCGTGTCATTCTTTGAATGACAACACAAAGACCGTAGATATTTTTGAATTGAGAAAAACATGACAAAATGACAATTTTTTTTTTTTTTTTTTTTTTGAAAAATTTTCAAGATTTTTCAGATTTTTATGGATTTTTTGAAAGTTTTATATTTTTCTATTTGCTTTTTGAAGGTTTTGAAATTTTGTATCTTGCTTTTCGAATAAATATTTACAAGATATGGATGAAGAAAGACCTTTTACTCCTCTTCTTCCTCTTGAAGACGTTTAAGTGTTTCCGGTTGAAGACTCTTTAGACCAAGTCGTGGGAGGATAAACTCAAAACGTTCTCTAGGAAGAGTTTTGGTGAAGATGTCTGTTAACTGGTATTCAGTCCTCACAAAATAAAGTTCCACCACACCGTTTTCTACTTGCTCCCTGATGAAATGATGTCGAATATCGATGTGTTTTTCTCTTGAGTGTTGAACGTTGTTGCATGAGAGAGCAATAGCACTTTTATTATCATAGTACAGAGGGATTTTGTTGAATTCAAAGCCATAGTCAGATAATTGGGATCTCATCCATAGGATTTTAGCACAACAAGATGACATGGCTATGTATTCAGCCTTTGTAGAGGAAATAGAAGTACTCATTTGCTTCTTTGAAGACCAGCTCACAAGCTTATCACCCAAAACCTGAGCACCTCCAGACGTACTTCGACGTGTATCTTGACATCCTGCATGATCAGCATCTGCATAGGCTGTTAGTGACATACCGGTGTCCTTCGGGTACCAAAGTCCCATATTGATGGTTCCTAGGAGATACCGAAAGACCCGTTTAACCGCTTCAAGGTGCTTTATTGTAGGCTTAGCATGATATCTAGCACACATGCAAACAAATAACGATATGTCGGTCTCTTGGCCGTGAGGTACATCAGGTATCCAATCATACTACGATATTTCGTTTGGTCTACCATGATCCCTGAGTGGTCCTCATCCAGTTTAGTACGCTCAATCATGGGAGTGTCAACAGGGAGAATCAAATCCAAATTTCTTTAAAATCTCATTTGCATATTTAGATTGATTTATAAAAATGCCTCCGGACTTTGTGAAATTTGTAATCCCAAGAAAAATGACATTTGTCCCATCATTGACATTTGAAATTTGGAACCCATTTCATTTGAAAACGATCACATTCATTGGTGTCGGTCGAGGCAAAAATAATATCATCAACATATATTTGAACGTGAATTAAATGTTTGCCCTGACTTTCGGTGAACAATGTCGGATCAACTGCTCCTTTGTGAATCCAGGTAGATAGAAGAAACTTTGATAGCGTATCATACCATGCCCTTGAAGCTTGCTTTAAACCGTAAAGAGCTTTCTTCAAACGATAGACGTGAGTAGGATGCTCTGGATTCACAAAGCCTTCAGGTTGGCTGACGTATACGACTTCTTTCAGATCTCCGTTAAGAAAAGCCGTCTTTACATCCATCTGATAGACTACCATGTTCTTACTTGCAGCATTAGCCAAAAAGATTCTGATTGCCTCGATATGAGCAACATGAGCAAATGATTCTTCAAAGTCAATACCCTCCTCTTGACGGTATCCTTTTGCAACTAATCGAGCCTTATTCTTTAAAACATCACCATGCTCATCAAGTTTCACTTTGAAGATCCACTTAGAGCAATGATCATAGCACAATCTGAGCGGTACTAATTCCCATAATTCTAGTCGATCAAACTCATGAATTTCTTCTTGCATGGCATTGAACCAGCTTTTTTCATTCATGGCGGTTTTAACATCTTTTGGTTTGACCTTAGAGAGTACGGAGTTGAAGAAGCACCATAAGGCATCGGTTGCAAGTTGTTTCCGTGTAGATACTGGACGAGAAGGGTTTCCAATGATGTTGTCTAATGGATGATCATGTGTCCACTTTCTAATGTGTTCATGTGGTTGTTGTTGAGGAACCGACGTAGCAGAGTCGATATCTCCCGATGAAGATGGTTCTGATGATGATTCAGGAGCAAATATGTTTTCAAATGGAGCATCTTCGAGAGTAGCAAAGGGATTAACTTCATCATGGGTGCCATAAACAATTCCATGATGTACATTCGTTGATTGATGATTTGTTGATGAGACAGAGTGATCGAGGCGCTTCTTGGCTTAATGATATTGAAACGAAGGGTTGACTTCATTGACAGGGATAGGAGCGACCTCGATGAAGGAATTTACATTTCATTAGCATTTGGCTCATAGTGTTCATCAAACATTGGATCAAACAATTTCTTTAAATCATCTTCGGATGGAGGTACATAAGGAGTTGCTGGTGAGGGATTTGAAACGAGAGTAGAACTGATAGGACTACTTGATGAAAGTTGAGATCGGGTCCGTGAAGCTGGTTTGTCCCGGAGCCATTGGACGGTCACTCATCAAACGTAACGTGAATTATTTCCATTATACTTCGGATTATTTTGTTGTAGATTCGGTATCCTTTTCTATTTGGTGCATATCCTACAAAAACTCCAATGTCCGCTTTAGCTTTAAGTTTGCCTAAATCTTGGCCCTCATTAGTTGGATAACACAATGCACCAAACACACGAAGGAATGAGAGATTAGGTTTTCTATTGTGGACAAGTTCATATGGAGTTTTTCCATGAACAGTGTGAATTAGGGATCGATTTTGAGTGTAGCATGCAGTGGCAATGGCTTCAGCCCAGAGAAACATTGGAACCTTTGAGTAAATCAGCATTGTTCTTGCGGCTTCCACAAGAGTTCGATTTCGTCTTTCAACTACACCGTTCTGTTGAGGAGTTAGTGGAACACTTCTATGATGACTGATTCCAACACTTTCATAAAACTCACTAAGTTGTTTATTAACAAACTCAGTTCCATTGTCTGTTCGGATAATTCTGATAGTTTTGTTAAGTCGAACCTGCAGCTGTTTGATAAGTTTGATGATGATATCTGAAGTTTCATCCTTTGTCCTTAAGAACTTAACCCAAGTGAATCGAGAGTAATCATCAACCACAACTAACACATATTTCTTCCCAAAGATATTCTGCACTCTCATGGGTCCACATAAATCCATGTGAATTGTATGAAGAACTTATGTAACTGAGTTTGTAGGTTTGGGTTTGTGGTCATACTTCTTGCTTTTTCCCAATTGGCATGCTGAACAAAGATGATCCTTTTCATACTTTAGTCTAGGTAAACCTACAACTGAGTCCTTTATGGAGAGATCATTGATAGTACCAAAGTTCAAGTGATTGAGACGACGATACCATAACCATGACTTTGTTTTTTAAGCCTTTGACAACAAGCAAATTGGAGAAGACTTCATCATATCTTCGATAGAGATGGTGTATAGATTTGAACCACGTGTTCCTCTTAAAAGTTCTTTACCATCAAGTTCTCTAATGAAACAAGTATGTTTTCTGAAGGCCACTTCTATATCAGAATCACAGAATTGACCGACAGAGAATAAGTTATGACCAAGACCTTCTACGTAATATACCCTGGAGTTAACACTATCACCGACAACATAATCTCCATAACCCATAATTGCACCAAAATGATCGTTCCCGAATCTAACATTCCCGATGAATTTACTCACGAAGTTCATGAGCCGCGACGGTCTCCAGTCATATGCTTGGAACAGCCTGAGTCCAGGTACCACAGAACGATTTGAACGATCTGCAGTTGAACACATACAAGAATGGATAACTGGATAATTGGGATCCCCATGCAAGAATGGGTTCCATTTGGTTAGTAACAGTGATTGGAACACCCACATTAGAGGTAGAAACAATGGACTCATTAGAAATAGATGCAGTGCTAGTGTCCGTATTTTACCTATTCAAAGTATGTTCGCTTCTTAAGGGAATAGTTCTACCAGTAGGCATCCATTTTCTAGTGGACATTGATTTATCAACTTTAGGGCAAAGCTCATTAATCTTACGGCCAGTAGGTATCCATTGATAACCTATATTACTAAATTTCCTTCCCGTGGGTTTCCACTGTTTTCTAACTTTCTTTCGCCTTTGCCTTTTAGCCTTCTTAGCTTGAATTTTGACATTAATAGTTTTATCAGGGCATTTGACAACATTAGACAAAACATTCACACCACATTCATGATTAGTAACAGAAATCAAGCAGTCATCATTACATGGTTTGCGAATAGTAGCGAATTCAATTAATTACAAGACGCTTATAGCTAATAATAGAATCAACACGATTCGTTTTATTCAACTCAAACTTAATATTCCTAGGGTGATCTTCTACTCTCTTCCAATGCACATTCTTAGCATGCGAGGTCCTATCTTGCTTGGTATTGCCTGGAGGCTTTGACCCGCTTGCTTTTATGTCACTGATTACTCCTGTAGAGGGAATTATGGGAACATTAGTTGGTTGATCTACTTTTTGCATTCCTGAACTAGACGTGCAGGGATCTGAACTACTTGAAGGCACATTAGTGTTCACTTTCTTAAAACTGGGAATAGAATGGTTTGTATGCTTGGCACTAGGCATAGAACACGGCATCACAGCTTTACCTTTCACACCTAAGGATTTAGGATATATTGCAATTAAACATTCTAGCAGCTCTTGAGATCGTTTGGCCTGAATTCAAGCAAACCTAATTTCTCTATCAAGAGGTTTATTAATGAAATCCTCTTCCACAATCTCATGGAGACATTCTAGACTATCCTTAAGGTGAGCACAATAGTTATGAAACACAGGTTCATTATTCCTAAGATGAGGAGGAATGTATTTAACAGTCACAGTATATTTGCAGTCTGAGGGTGACTTTGATGCAACATTCTCATTAAAAACAAGTGACAGTTTCCCTTTTTCTTGAATCCTCAGATTCTCAATTTCTTTTTGTAAAGACGTTATTTTTTCGTTGTTTTTGTCACGAGTGTCTTTCATTGAATCATATAACTCTTTAAAGTGTCGTTTAACTTTTTCATTTTCTTCTAGAAAACTCTCGTTTTCTTTTTGTTAAGTATTAACTAAGTTTTGAAGATGAAAAGTTTGAGAATACTGAGAATCTAAAGGAGGAGGCATTTGGGAGCCAGTCACATTGTTCTTTTCACCCTTTAATTGAGAAATTTGGGCTTTCAACTTTCTGATCATATTACAATGAGCTTGAATATGTTCGTCACGTTTGTTTATCTGAAAAACTGCATCAAACTCTGGAACATCTGAGGATGTCTTGATATTTGAGGTTTTGACATTTTCTTTAAGATGTTGATATTTTAGTTGTAAATCAAAATGTTCAACTTCTAGTTTAGAAAGATGTTTTACCAAATTATCGTGATCAATTTTCTCATTTAGTTATGAGTTTTTATTTTCAAGCTCAATGACACGATCATGGGAAACTTTCAATGCAATAGATAATTCATGAAATCGAGAAGCAGTAATAGAGTGCTTAGTAACAGTATAAAACACATCTTGAGCAACACAACTCGAAATCAAATTCTCATTTAAGATGTGCAAGTTCTTCCTTTCAACCTCATTATATTTGAGTTCCTGTTCATAATCATTGACCTCAACTATCATTGCATCAAATTCCTTTTCCATTTCTTTAATATCTGAATTTATCCCTTTTTGAAGACTCTCAAATTGACCTTTTAATTGTTTAAAGAAAGGCATGACCTCAGTTAAATAGCATTCTTTAGTTTGCTCAAAACCCCTTTCCCCCTCAGTTATCCTAGTAGGTGTGATTCTCTTCTTACACGTTTTCTCAAAATAACCAAACAGCTGATAAACAACATACAGGCTGATTAAGGTCTTGCTATTAGTGGCAATAGATCTAGGAACTAAATGAATTGGTGTATTAGGAGGATACACAGTTGCTTTAGGGAATTTCCTACAAGGGGAATTCTTTTCAACAAGATTTTCAGCTTTTTGCATGTCCATATCCTTTTTCCAGAACACTTGTTCAGGGGTCAATAGAGTCTGAGGCTTAAACTTGTTTAAGGATATCCAATTTTCCTTAGTGTAATCATGGGGTTTTATCGTTATCTTATTCATTTTACACTCAGGATCTTCTAGCTTCTTATTCATTTTCTCCCTAGTGACTTCATCGGATTTCTTATCTTCCTCAGTGCACTCAGCACAACTAGGTTTCTGCCTAGGCTTAAGGATTTCATTACCATCATAAAGTACCTTATTAGCGCTCTAGCCTTTTAAATGACCTCTGGATTTGGTTCCTCAACAAGGGGAATGCTATGCTTATCGCTTAAAACTCTATGCTTAGTGATCACTTGTTTTCAAGCATGTTTTTCAAAGTTTTTAGATTGGAAAAATCATTCAAAAGTTTTGATTCCTTAGCATTGAATTCTTGCTTAAGCATTTTAATATTTTCTTGAAGTTCCTGTTTTTGCTTAGCAGTTTTAGAAAGCTTTTCTTGTAAGGAGTTTAACTCTTGTTTTAATACTTCTTCTCTAAAATTACTTTTTCTAATAATTGTACGCATTTGGTCATCCATTTCCTGCTCACGGGTGGTTAACTCAAACTTAGCACGTTGTTCATAAATAGCAACTTGTTCTTTATAGGCATTCAGTTCGGAGATAACAGAATCATCAGGGGCACATGCAGTGTATTCATCAAAAACATAATCATCATTGATTGCAGAAGATGCATTACTTGGTACAATCTCACTTTCACTTTGCTTCACATATTGATCATATAGGACAATATTACTATTACCCACATCTTCAATATCTGATTCATAAGTTTCAAGAGACTGTACTTTATTATGCATATTTTGCTCATCAACATCATCATATAGTTTTAATACCTCTGAAATGATTTTGTCTTTGGATGGACTAGCATGTTGTGGTGGAGAGACCTTTGGAGAGACCATAGGTGAGATGCTAGCCATGAATATTTTTTTGGCAGTAGGTTCATCATCGACATCAGAGTCAAATGCATCACAGTTAGCTACTTGAAATTCATTTTGATGATTATGACCTATCTCCTGAATTGGCTGTTCATCAACATCAGCATCATAGGTTCGGGCATTTCCCTCAGCAAGAAACAACAACTCCTCTTCATCCAAAGCGGCTCCATTGTCCTGAGCTTGCACAAGTAACATCTTATCTCTGAAGTACTCTGCATTTTATGGGCGTTTTGGAGATGTGCAGTTTCTAGCTATATGTCCATCACCACCACAGTTGTAGCATTTGATCGGCTTTGCTTGTCCTTGATTCCCATTCCTTCCCTTATTCTGATTTGCCACATATCCTCTATGAACTCCAGCATTCCCATAACCTGCTCCAACCATCCCTTGTTCGTATCGTCTTCCTTGGAGTGATTGCCCCATAACCTTTCCATCACTGACAACAGCATGATTGTGTAGATTTGATGCAGTTCTGATCTCATTGTTAGTGTGAAGACTGTTGGTATGTGGGCTAAGGGTCAAGTTTTGTTTAACCATAAGAGCCAGTTGATTAATGAAGTGTCCCATAATAGCATCAGCATCAGCTTGCTTGAACCTCGGATCAGGAATGAGTTTGTGATTACCATTACCCGTGGGAATGACTTGAGAGGCTTTAGTAGTAATACCAACATTGGTGTAGAAGGCAGTTGAGTCATTTGATGAACTGGTTTCTCCCTGCTTAGATTTGAACTGTTCAAGAATCCTTTTTTCAAACATAGCATGTCTCTCATTCTGAAGAAGGAAGGCATATAGTTGCTCATAGTTTGTGTCCTTCAATCCTTTGGTTAGCTTCACAGAGGTGACAAACTTGTGCCATTCGGGATTCATGTTGTTCACAAACTTTGAGTTCAGCTGAATGTTTGGCATAGTCATTCTGATATTCCTCATATCATTTACAAGCTTGTGGAATCTCACGTAGTATTCATAGATTCTCTCTTCTGGTTTCATCTTGAAGTGTTCAAATTCATCGTACCGTGATTCTCTGTCTTCCTTAGTTAA
Organism: Chrysanthemum makinoi; assembly: GCA_910596185.1. Taxonomy (NCBI): domain Eukaryota; kingdom Viridiplantae; phylum Streptophyta; class Magnoliopsida; order Asterales; family Asteraceae; genus Chrysanthemum; species Chrysanthemum makinoi. The sequence continues at coordinate 109,585,516 of OU343221.1, forward strand.
TTCGAACCCGAGAGAAGCATTTTGACATTATCCCTAACCCTTGGCTTCAGTTGTGATTGATAAGCTTGTAGATGTCTTTTGGAAGACCCTGTAGTATGATGTTTGAGGCCCCGATATCAGCATCGAATCTCTTTTTCTCCTTATCACTGAGCTCATCATACGTTTTTGGTCTGTCTAATCCAAAGATCATGGTTCCATCTGCAGCAGTATCAATTATGTCTCTTGTAGTCTCAATCGGATAAGGTCCTTCATCAATTGATTTGAGAATGTTGACCCCATTTTCCTTTCCAAGACAATACAATCTGATTCGTTGAGCCCAAGAGTCGTAGTCAGTTCTATCAAGCATGGGTGGACGAGTATCTGAACCAGCTGCTTGAACATCCTCAGCAACAGTGGAGATGATTGTAGGTACGTTGGTAGACATGTTAACAGATTACACGGGATTTTATAACTCTATGATTAAACCGGGAAATAGATTCTTTCACGGGATTTTACTAAATCAAGAGAAAACCGTATTACAAACAGAAATCAACCAAGTCGCTAAGAGTTATTGAACCAAGTCGCTAAGCCCAAGTCGCTAAGACCCAAGTCGCTGGACACAAGTCGCTAAAGCACCAAGTCGCTACACAATCAAGTCGCTAAAGAGCAACTCGCTAAGGTCTAAGTCGCTAACACCAAGTCGCTAAGAATTATGACAACAAATTGCTAAGCACCAAGTCGCTAGACACAGTTAAGTTGCTAAAGAACAACTCGCTAAGATCCAAGTCGCTAGTATCAAGTCGCTAACAATTTACACTACAACTCGCTAACAATTTCTGAAGCAAGTCGCTAACCTCACCAAGTCGCTAGCCGTAGTGGAGAATCCACTAACTTGTACTATTTGTCCGCTTGTCTCAATGGACAAGTCGCTAGGCTCAAGTCGCTAACAACTAACATTGTAACTCGCTAACTTTTACTGAAGCAAGTCGCTACGATGAAAAACACAATGAGAACCAAGTCGCTAGCAAGAAAAACTTCAAAAACACACTTTTCAATCCAAAACAAGCTCAACCACAGTGATTCAAGCTTTCCAAATCAAAACCCAAGCACTTACAATGATTCTAAACACAAAAGTACACCCAAAATTCAAACTTTAACACTAGAAATGATCCAAATGATGCAAAAACCACAAAACTTTTTCAAACTCAAAAACCACCTAAAACCACTAGAAATCCAAGGATATGTAAGAGAGATGATCAAACCATGGCTCTTGATACCAATTGTTACGTATTGGATTTCACAAACACATCAAACCATAAGATCAAAGAGGCGTATACTATGGTTTAAAGAGAGAAAGAGTTAGAGGTTTGGGAACTTAGTGAGAGAAAGTAAAAGTATTATTATGAGCTCCAACTCTCTACCTTGGGAGGTAGAGAGTATTTATAGTTCTTACATAATTCGCCACCTATGGGCTGTGGATTAGGCATACAGTGGGTAAAGACCCGTCCGTCCTCCACGGTGTTACCTAACTAAATACTACTTAACATTAAATAATCTACGACTACGAGCTTTCTAACGATTACATATACTTGAGGTGACCGACTCTTTAATGACTGGATTTTCTAAATCCTAAAAAAGATCAATTTTGTTATCCTTGACTTGTGAATTACCTTGATGTGTAACAATCAAAGATTCCCAAATATCTTTGGCGGTTTCACACATAAAAATTCTTTCATATTCTTTTCTAGGCAAAGCATTATAAAGCGTCATTTTAGCTTCATTATTTTTAGCAATTAATTTCTTTTGTTCATCAACAGAAATATCCTTTGTTGTAGAACTAAAATCCCCTTTAACAATAACAAACCAAATATCTATATCTTTTGATTTTACATATCTTTCAAAACGGTTTTTCCAATAGATAAATCCATTGGTTTCAAAGAGTGGTGGTCTTTGCATAGATTGCCCTTCTTTAAAGTTTTTAGAATCCATGGATCGTTTCAAGTTTATAAAATACAAATTATTTTATAAATTCTTGAGCAACGAGGCTCTGGTACCAATTGTAGAAAACTATAAGGGGGGTTGAATAGTTTACCACTTAAAAACTTTGTTTTGAAACTTATTGATAGATCAATTGATATTGATCTTAGATATGTAAATGAAATATGTAAGTAATATGTAAAGAGTAAATAAGGAAAGAAATGATCAAACCACAACAAGTTGTTTATAATGGTTCGGTCTACAAGGACTCTTTTTCCTTGCCCTACTCCACTCCCCGAGTCTCACACTCGAGAGTTCAACTTCACTAGTCATTAGTGTTGCAAAACAAGGCCTACAAGGCCAATTAATCACCGATTAGGTGCTACTGGGCCACTAACCTTGCAGATTTGTGTAACTGGGTCAAACAAATTGGTCAACAACGTTCAATGGCGGTCAACGGCTATTAACGGTGGTCAAACTTGCCGAAAATTTGTAAATCTTGTCGGAAATACCCAAAAATTGTCTTGAACAAGTTTAAATCAATTATATTTGATGTTTACATATGTTACAAGATGATATTCTCGCCGAAAATACACAAAACTTGCCGAAAATGCCAATCCGATTAATCACCGATTAATCCCGCCTTGACCGATTACAAGCTACAGGGAGGTTGACCGCCCGACTACCGATTCACGATTTTTGCAACCTTAAGTCAACAAGCTACTTTCACCGGTGGAGAAACCTTTACACTTCGCTTACACTATTTCCGACACTAAGCTAAATGTCGAGTTCTTTACAAGGGTACAACCACTCCCACACATAATGTATTTTGAGGACTAAAATACTAACCACCCACACTCACAAGATTATGATGGTTTAGTTCAACAATGAAGTATGAATCAACACAAGATCATTCAACACTAAACAAACAAGACTTCCAACTTCTCGTTGAAGCTTGAATGTGACTTGATCTTCTTTGCTACAAAAGAGATCACTAATATGATATGAAACTGAGTTAAAAAGGTTAGAGAGAAGATATGTATGAGAGTATGATGGAAAGGGATGAAAAACTACTTGGTTTGGCTTTGCTATTTATAGCCAAAACCATCAGTAGGCACCACGGACGGCGGACCCCTTGAAAGGGTTCCGTCCGTTATACATTTTGGTGCCGCCGGGGTCTGACAGCAAGATATCAAGATCTTGCCAAAGTCAACCATATCTATGCAAGATTGTGTAAGATATGAAGAGTACAAATTTACACAAAATATCTAATGGAATCTTTCAATGATTTCCATGATGCATCACATGATGTCATGTGTTGTTTTTCTATTTTTAGAAATATGCAAATACATAAGTAATGTTTAGTTTTTGAGAAACTAAACCATTCTAAAAACTACTATCATACATTATGCTTAGACTCATATTAAGATATGATTATTCACAATGTAAATGCTTAAATGATGAAGATATTGTTTGAAAAAGCTTGTTTTAATATCTATTAAACTTGACAAGCTTTAAGCTTTATAAAAATTAAATTTACTTTTGTCGTTAACAAAACTTAGGTAAAGATCAAAAATATAAATAACGTTTAATGACGATATTTGTATTAACACTTTTTTTAGTATAATTATGCTTACATGTTAAGACATAATTATAAAGTCCTTGAATTAGTCAATGACTTATAACATAAAGTATATATAGTAAAAGTGTTATGTCTTCTAGTTAACACATAAACATAAGACCTTTGAATTATTCAAAGACTTATAATGTATTATTGAAATTTTCTGTTCTTGTTAACACATGAACATATAATCCTTGAACAGTTCTGTCTTCTTGTGAACACGTGAACATAAGGTTCTTGTATTGTTCAATGAATATACATTATTGCATGCACTTGGTTCATAAATACTTTATATGCAATTTGGCTTGACCTAATTGACAAGTATTTGGTTCAAAGAGAATTAAGTTATCTATAGAATTATGATATAGTTTCGCAATTCTAATAACTAATAGGATACCACTTCATTATGGTATGTCTAATGTGTTGGATCAAACCTTATTCATAAAGTTTGGTTTTTGATAGCTTTAATTGCTCTACCTCCAAAACATATCAAGGTTAGAAAATTGCGTGTGTCATGGATACACTCAATATAGTTCAAACCTAGAAGGTATTCAAGACAACCTATAACTGAAAACCCTAATTCATTAGGGATTTGAGGTTTTACCACTCAAACCAATTGAATCATAAACCCTTTTGGATTTTTGATTATTCAACACTTCCTAGCTTGAAGATTGTAATTTTGATGTTCTTCCTAGCTTGACGAAACACAAAACTGTTGCTAGAGCTTTTGGTTAAAGAGTGATACTAAATTAGAGTTTTTCTATAAACCCTAATTTGAGTTGTTGGAAGGAATTCCATTATGTCTTGATTTAAGTTATGAATTTGTTAAAATCTTATGAAGCATTTTATTAACAAATCTTGAGATGAGAACTTAAAATGTATTTTGTAATTCTCCATAAAGAACAATATATTGTTGCTTAAATACTTAGTATTTAGAGAATTGTCTCTACTTACAAAAGTAAGTGGGAGTATATATATGTCTCAAAGTTTTTGAGAACAAAATACTTAACCTTCTAAAATGCACTTATTAATGTCACACTAAGGTTAAACATGAAAATGTTGACAGAAGTATAATGATTACTCTCATTCATAAATTCGAAAGGATGCCTCATCACTTGAGTGATATTTTGTATCAATGCTAAGGGATATAAGTTAGAAGATTATTGTAAATCAGCTAACTACTAAAATATATTATCACATCTTGAATCTGATAAATGTTTTAGAACTATGAATGATAAGATGCAGTCCTTAAAAGGCAAATCGAGTTTTGAGCTTGATTGTTATTTCGCCTAACAGTTAACCTATGAGGTTGGAATGAGTTTCTTTTGAAGAAAGACTCACAAGGACAAAATTGTATACATATTAATGTTTGGCATTTTATAAGAAGTTTTTAATCATACTTAAGCAATTGACTGCGATTAAATTTTCTTATATAATACATGCATTAATTATATATAGATATTTAATTGTCATACATGTGATTTGTATGTTGAATATGACAATTAGATTTTATAACTCTTTCTTTATGATTACCTTTTGCGAGGCCGGTGTGTAATCAAAAGGGTTATGAATCTATATTATCTCTATGTAGTATACAAAATTTGAGCAATCCATATTTTGGATTGGATCATGCATCTAAGAGCTGAGATCTTGAATTTAATTACAATATGATTCTGATTGAATTAAGATATCTCTTGAGTACATCTGACATTGAGTGGGAGCATTGTGTTTTTCCTTAAAATTTACATGTTGAATATATCATTCTATTTGATATTGATCCTTAAGCTTGTAATGAAACTTCACTTGGAATTTAGGGATTAAAACAAACAACCTTAGAAAAAATGTTTATCTGGAATAAACAAATGCGGAAAATAAGTCTGACACAAATGCAATATATCATTTGAGCAAGTCTTAAAATGGTATATTTTACTTGGAATAATTTACATGAATGGAAACCTTGTGTTTTTAAACTAAGGGTTTATCATGTATATATTATATTGTGTATAAGACTAGTTGTTGCTTTTGTACAAGAACAAAATAAGCTGAAAACAACAATATCTAATTGAGAGTGTTTAGATTATTGTTTTTATAAATGTTTACGAATTATAAAGCATAATGTTGTATAAGTACAAATAATGCTAGAGGATTATTTATACTAGTTGTAGTAGGATTTTATCATTTATGATAAATCTGCTAACTAGCTATGCTCAACATAGAGCATTGTTGCATTACACATTAATGAATGAGAATACTTTACACTTTTAGAAACTGTAAAGATGACTGTCAATATGTTGTTGACTTTTACTACCTCATGCAAGGTAAGACAACATCTCCATACTATAATTCTTGCAATAGTATGAGCATATGAGATAAGACACTCATCTTATATTTCAAATCACTCACTATACGTGATATTTGAAACAAGTATTCAGAAAGTTTACTCAGATGACTATTTAGTTTTTCTTGTAAAAGAAAGGTTGATAATGTTGGAAACATTAGGCTTCAACTTACTAAATGAGTTTCATGCATATCTGTTTTAGTATTTGGATTATTGGGATTGAAAGATAATTTTTACTTTATGATGAATAAAGATATTTGGTATTTGTTATTCATTCATACAATAATTGTTATCCTATATTTGCATGTTTAATCCTTGAGTAATTTTATTATTCTAAATATGTCCATTGTCGGTTAACAATATGGGAATATTGTTATGTAAGGCAAATGTGAGTGTTGGTTATATTCTAATGAGAATGTGGATTGTTCCCACCAAACTCATATGTATTCACTAGAGATGCATATTGGATTCTCCAATTTTTAAACATTTACTTTTGGATCCTTGTCATAAGTAAAATATTAAAAATGGTTTGTTATCTTCAACCTTAGACTTGAGATACAAGCAAGTTCTATTATGTGTGGATATCATTTTTTGTAAGTATACGCAAAACGCTATCTGCACAAGGTAGTTATAAAAGCTATATTTCAGAGTGATGTGAAGCAGCATCCACAACACTTGTAGTTAATAAAGGATTTGTTACTCCACTTGATATGTGCAGAAAGATACCAAGGCGCCTCTCCAGATTTAATAAGATAATTGTTCGGCCGAACCCAAAGGGTAATGCAAGATGATACTTGATTACATTTGGTATATCTAATTAAATTCTATAACGAGATTCTAAATGGTTAAATTATATGGAATGATTTGAGATCCATAATCCATAGTTTAACGGTATCTATAACAAAGGATAATTAGAGCAAGACAATAAATGACCATGCTCTTGAGAAACTTTTACTTAAACTATTCTCTCAAACATTTTTAGTTAGAAAGCGAGTGAGAGCGTTTGCTAGGCGTTTCCGTCGTTAGTTTTGTGTGCCATTCGACACTCCAACTCCCAAGTGGGAGCTGTTGGTTTGTGGGAGTTATAAACACACGTAAACGACTAGAAGTGTGTGAGCCGATGGGGGCACACACGATAAACACGAGTATACGTGTTGAACGTATTTTTTACTTGAATATCTATACCCGTATTATGCATGCTAACTTGACCCGATTACTAATGTCGACCCATGGGCTGTTATGGATAGCTAGTTGGGTCGAATGTGGAGTGCCTTGGGCCCTAGTAATACCACTGATCGGGCAGCAAAGAAAAGGATGGGTTTTGTTTGGGCTTTTAACTTGTCGACCAAGCTAGATGATAGCTTGGGTCGTTTCTTTGTTTAAGCTATAAAAACAAACACATCTTTCTGTTAGATGTGCGACAGAATATATCCCTAACTGAATCCCTAAACCAATCATCGCCTAGCTTAAACATTTGTCGATTTGCATCAAAGTCGATCAAAGACTTGTTTGGTTTTTCTTGTTCCTAAACTTGCTTTGAATACAAGTTTTTAGGTATTGGTTTATGGATAAACTTTCTACTGGTTCCTAGTTTTGAATAGCAGCAGAAAGTTTTAGTTGGTTCCTGTTCGTGGGTCACATCTCGTACAGCAATACAATTTATATATTGGACGTTTCATCCGATATCGGGTAATATTGAATTTGCTAGTTTGGCAGATTTGTAATTCTTGGACAGAAGCAAGCTGGTCTTGATTAGATTTCTGGTTCATGTGATATTCAAGTAGTTCACTTATTTGAATGGGTTATTAATACGTTCTCGACTAGCCATATATCGAACGTATACGTTATCGGGTTTGTGTGTGATACTCTTCGAGGTATCTATTTTAGATACTTAAGGTTTCGTATTGGTTTCTTGTTCCGTTACTAGAGATCAATTGCCAAGCAATGTTAGCTTTTCTGTATCCTTTTTAATTAATTAATATTGTATTAATTATTTGTTTATTAAATACGTGCTTAACCTAATTGCGATTACTAGATCCTTATGCGCTGCGTACTCGTAGAGGATAATGGTTAACTGGTTCTAAAATCCCAACAATGAGTACTCATGCATTTAGGAAGATTGAGTTGCCAGAACCTAGTTGGATAACCACAAAACCGACAACCATCGACGGTTGTCTAGGTGTGGTTTCTTTTGAAAATAAACGTTGTTCTTGGATTTGGGTGATGAAAGAGTATAATAATGCTGCATCTTGGTATCCTCATTTTAAAATTAGTTGTGAACCATGGGAAATCAATAGTGTCATGCAACTCCCCACCAATGGATATTTATTGATCAACAATATTAATGAAAGCCATGGGCTAGAAGTTTACAATCCTGTTACAAAGGTGCGTTTTGTTTTATCCGGAACTCAAGATAACAAAGTTTACATGGAAACATGTCTTGAAAGCCTTGAACTGTTAGATAGTGCCTGAATCATAGCGCTTGTGTTATGCAACTACCCACCGATGGCTGACATCTCTAGTCCAAGCCAAGTTACGACACACAACTTACCTTGGTTTTTTTTGGCTCAACCGTCACTCCTGGATTTGTTCATCAGGTGCTCCAGTTTCAACTTTTTCTCTATTCGTAAGAATTTCATTGGTATTTTGTTCTTTTTATTATAACTCACATGCAATCCTTAAACTTATCTGACCACGTTGTGTTTTTGCTATTTAACGTATTCGTGTCTGTTTTATCATATTCTCGATCTACTCGCGCTTCTAACAATAACTCAATTGTTGGTTTTTTATTTTTATTTTTAATCTTTTTCTATATACATTTATTGTTGTGAATCTTTAGATATCAACCCATCAAAACTACAACTCTTTATTTATTTATTTATTTATTTTCTGGTTTTCCTAAAACTACAAAATTTGTGAAGTTTGGTGACAAGTAATACCAGTATATCTAGACGTGTCTACAAAGAACGTTAGTTTAGTTGAAAACGTATATAGCCATATTCTAACTTATAAGCATAATAAGGAAATAGCATCAGTTTATTCTACATAGTTATCACTTACCACCAAAAGGTATATAGTCATACTCAAAGCACTGAAGCCCATACAAGTAAAATTTATCTAATCAAGTCTTTTGGTTCATGGGTACCGTAATTTAATTTGAGACATGCCACAAATGACACCCAATTAATAAAGGATTTTTGGCGCATAAGTAGCAAAATACTTTTTCAAATGTAATAATTTGGTATGTGTATTATTGTTCGTTCCACTTATTTAATGTTACGTATTTTTGTTTTACTTTGCACGCTTAAACTTGTTTACCCGAAACATAACTCGTTAATGCCACATGTACTACCACATTGGATTTCCACTAACATAAGTTTATTTAAAATATTAAGAGTAATTTACGTGGATCGTTATCGTGGTTTGTCCAAAATTGCATCTACAGTCCCTAATAGTTTTGTGAAAATATGAAAATTTTTAAAAATAGAATTTACGAATTTTTTAAAATAAAAAGTGAATTTACGAATTTTTAAAACTAATTTTTAAAAGTAAAAATATAATTTTTGAAATTACAAAAAAAATTATAAAATTTTTTACTTAAAAAACATTTTTTGAAATAAAAAAAAAAAGTATAAATTTTTTCGTAATTTACAAACAAATAAAATTATATTTAAAAAAATTAATTTTACTAAGGTTTGTTTTTGTAAATTTTCTGAATTTATTTCAAAAATACTAAAGTCATACAAATTTAGTTAGAAACAAAATTCAAAGAAAAGGCTAAAAGACTATTCCACCCTCACGTGCATGGCACATAAGGGATTTAACGGAGCATATTAACGAAAGTTAAGTCCAAGGATATGGGTTAATGGGTGTAATTTTTTGCTAAGTTTAGGACTGTCAATGCAATATGAAATCACCAGAGGATAGCAGATGCAATTTGGGACAAACCAGAAGGACGATCCATGGAATTTACTTCAATATTAAATATGTCACATGGGTTTTTTTCTCAGTTTCATACAAATTTAACCGGTAGCCTGTGAACGTTGCTGCAAATTAAAAAAAAAACACATAAAAGAACGTAATATTAAGTGAAACGAAAAATAGTGCACGTACCAAATCGGTACATTTGAAAAAGTATGTTGGTAATGTACGGCCAAAACCCATTAATAAAACCACCACCAAAGTGGTCTAGTGGTAGGGTTTAGACCTTAATTACAATGTACAAATTTTAGGGATGGTTAGGTGTGTAAGCGTCGGAAACGTCACGGATATCCCAGTTAGACCACCACGTACATCTGCCTCAAACTCGCCTTTCTGCATAACGTAATAAAATTTCTACGATGGTCAATACAATCTATCCGCAAATACAATTGAAAAATAGCAAATGATATTGGAATAGGTACAAGGTTATTTGCGGAATTTATCCGTTATCAGATGTGTATGGGTGTGTTTGGTGAAACTAGCAATAGCAGTTAGCAGTAGTAGTTAGCAGTAAGCAGTTAACAGAAGCAGTTAGCAGTAGCAGTTTAATTTATAAAAGTGTTTGATAGAATAGCTGTAGCCATAATTTTATTGTGTAAAATAGCATAATGCTAAATGCTAAATGCTAAATGCTTATACAAAGAGCATTTAGCGTTTAGCCTTTTTTTGCTTATAAATGCTAACCGCTAATCATTCCAAACAAGCTTTTTCAAAAACGCTAAATACTAAATGCTAATTGCGCTCCATTTATGCTCGCTACCAAACACACCTGTATGTCTTGATAGATAGTTACGCAACTCGTTGGCTGTGGTTATGATCAATTTCCATCCAGCCCGATGTTTTAGCATGGTATCATCCTAGTCTCTTTTAACACTTTTAAAATTAATTTTGTTACTGTAATAGTATTGGGCCTGAATGAATAAATAAATAGGCTGGGCACGTGAATTTTAAACTCTATAAAAAGAAACAAATAAGCCTACAAACCTATTACGTATCTTCCAGGACTCTAAAATCAATCGACGTTTTCTGGTGAGTGATTCATTGATCGTTGATACCTCTTAAAGATAATAGCTTATGGCATTATTTTATTATTCTCTAAATAAATACAAGTAATCATGAAAATAATAATCTTTGAACTAGGTAATTTATCATGCAGGGATATACTAGCTTATATATGCAAAGAACAGTATAAGATATATAATTAGAGGTTTATTTTGATTTTCATAGTGTTAAAACTATTATGTTTCTGCTCAGCAATATAAAGTTGCTAATCTATTTATATTTTTCGACAGAACTACGCAATGTCTCATTATCTATGTGATGATCTGATTCTTGATATCTTTGAAAGACTACCAACCAAATCCCTTGTACGATTTAGATGTCTCTCAAAATCATGGTGTTCTACTATTGCTAGCTCCAAGTTCATCCACAAGAACCGTCTTCGATCTTCGCAAAAATTCCTTATCACACGCTTTGGTTCTTATTGGTCAGGTGATGGTAAAAACATGTATTCGTTGCATTCAGAAGACCAGTTTATGCTGTATCAGCAACCTGGATACTTTGACACATCAACACTTGAGTTCCCTTGCCGCCTTTCAAAAGTTGCGAATTCTTGCAATGGAATTCTTTGTCTATTTGATGATCATAGTGTTAGCCTATGGAACCCTTCAATTAGGCGCAGATTAACCTTACCGGATCATATTTCTTTTCACCCTCATTGTTCTTCCGAAAGAGAAAAAACAGCATTCGGTTTTGGTTTCGATCCAATCAATAATGATTACAAGATTTTAAAAATATTCTACTTTTGGGATAAATTTGATGGTGTCGTAACTATAAAAGATTCAAATGTTTACTCCATGAAGACACGTTCTTGGTCTTCGATAGCATTCCCTCCAAAGTTTGATCATCTAAGGTTACACGTATGTTTTCTTAACGGGGTACTACATTGGGTGGCTAGTAATTTCTTCCAGTCACATATGCGTCATCATTATATAATGACATTTAATTTGAGTACACATCTTTTTGGAAAGATTAGGTTGCCAAAACCTTGTTGGGATACCAAAATACCAACAATCATAGACGGCTGTCTATCTGTAATTTCTTATGACGGTAAAGATTATTGTTGGGTTTGGGTGATGAAAGAGTACAATAATGTTGCATCTTGGTATCCTCATCTTATATTGAGAAGTAATCCGGTCGATGGTGTGATAAAAGGTGTCATGCAACTATCCACCAACGGATTTTTCTTGATTAATTACCCTGGTAGGTTAGAAGTCTACAATCCTGAGACAGGGGTGCGTTTTGCTTTGTTAGAAAATAACTTCTTCTACAAAGTTAAAATGTATACTTGTGTTGAAAGCCTTGAATTGTTAGATAGTGGCGAGCTTGAATCATAGCGGTGTTACGCAACTCATCACCAATTGCTGACATCTTTAACACAAGCCAGAAGTGATGACAAACAACCTTGGTTGGTTTGGCTCAACCATCACTCCCGGATTTCCTTACAGTGCTACAGTTTCAGTTATTTTCTTTATTCGTAAGAATAATTTCAATCATATTTTGTTATTTCTATTGTAAATCACCTTAAATCATCAAACTTGTTTAACATCCACTACAACAAATTAACCCTTTATTCACGTTTTTTTCTTCACACTTTTTGAACTGTGAACTTTTATTTCACAAAATTCACACTTATAAGTGTGCAAAAATAAGTGTGATAAACATCATAAAAACCTTCATATATTTTATTGTGAGAAAAAGAGTTCACACTTAATAGAGTGAGCTAATTTATAAATTTTGTTTTCACATATTATGGTGTGAAGAAGTAATTAAAAACATCACACTTTTATGTGTGAAAAAAGATATACTCTCTCCGTCCCATTTTTATTGTCCACTTTGACTTTGACCAGTCTTTCTTGTTCAACTTTGATTATTAATATATTTATTTGTGTTATATAATACTTGATGAAAATTATACCAATGAAAATATATTTAAAACCCAATACATTCATATATTTTTCATCAAGTATTATATAACACAAACAAAAATAATTATGGTCAAAGTTGAAGAATAAAGACTAAAAAAGTCAATAGGGGACAATAATTTTGGGACAGATGGAGTATATTTTATCACACTTTAAAATGTGAAATCTTGACATATTCATCATTTGAAAAAAAAAAAAAAAAAACTCATGCTTATTAGTGTGATGTTTTTCTCTCTATATATAGTAACAAAAAACATAAATAATAAAAAAGAAAAAGAAAAATATCCAACAACTACTCTTCATTCATCATCTCTGTTCATTCTTTAAAACTTTCTAAACCCTCTCATCAATTCGATCTAATTGCCTCTCATCAATCGATCTAAAACTTTCTACTCCTTTAGATTCAGTTTATTCGGTCGACAAATTCACATCCGTCAATCTCAGGTGATTGTGTTTTGTTTTTGAAGCTATTTTTTTCGTTTTCATATTGTTGTAAATTGTTAGGTGAGTGTGTTAGTTTTGGTGATCAGTTACATAAAGGTTATGATAATCTGTTTGTGTTTTTAGTGCGTTTGGTTGAGTCGGCTGTAGAAAGGTGCAATCATTGTTAGTTTTATTGAGTGCGTTTAGTGCGTTTCGTTTTCATATCGAGTTAGTTTTATCGAAATTTGTTGAAATTAGTTGTTAATTAGGTGTTAGTTATGAATTTGATTAACTGAATTTGATGTGTAATTGAGTGTTTGATCGCTAATTTTGGTTATGTAGGCCAAGTGTTCGATGAAATGCTTGATTGAGTTAAAAATGATTTTGTCTTGTGAATTTATTCAAGTCGTGTTTTGTATATGAATTGGACTTTTTTTTAATTGTTGCTGATTGTATGTGATTGTATGTGTAGACCAAATGTTTGACGAAACGCTTAACTAAATCGTGTATTTTTAAGTGTTGTGGTAGGCTAAGTGTTCGACGAAATGCTTGGCTGAGATAAGTGTGTTTTTTTGTTGTTGTTGAGAATGCTATCAACAAAAGATGATATATAATAGGTTAAAAAATGCTATCAACAAAAGCGCATTACCTCCTGTACTGTACCAAGATTAGTGCGAAAATAGGTTGTTAGCTACATATGCATATTGGCTAATGCTTTAGCAACGGTGGATGGAAAGTTTATGGTAAAAGTATTCATTGTATTGATGTTATATATATGAATTTTATTGTTTAACTATGACTTGTTGTTTAATGCTAGTGTTAACACTTTTAGTAGTTTATGCTTACATGTTAATGCATAATTATAAAGTCCTTGAATTAGTCAATGACTTATAACATAAAGTATATATAGTAAAAGTGTTATGTCTTCTAGTTAACACATAAACATAAGACATTTGAATTATTCAAAGACTTATAATGTATTATTGAAATTTTCTGTTCTTGTTAACACATGAACATATAATCCTTGAACAGTTCTGTCTTCTTGTGAACACGTGAACATAAGGTTCTTGTATTGTTCAATGAATATACATTATTGCATGCACTTGGTTCATAAATACTTTATATGCAATTTGGCTTGACCTAATTGACAAGTATTTGGTTCAAAGAGAATTAAGTTATCTATAGAATTATGATATAGTTTCGCAATTCTAATAACTCATAGGATACCACTTCATTATGGTATGTCTAATGTGTTGGATCAAACCTTATTCATAAAGTTTGGTTTTTGATAGCTTTAATTGCTCTACCTCCAAAACATATCAAGGTTAGAAAATTACGTGTGTCATGGATACACTCAATATAGTTCAAACCTAGAAGGTATTCAAGACAACCTATAACTGAAAACCCTAATTCATTAGGGATTTGAGGTTTTACCACTCAAACCAATTGAATCATAAACCCTTTTGGATTTTTGATTATTCAACACTTCCTAGCTTGAAGATTGTAATTTTGATGTTCTTCCTAGCTTGACGAAACACAAAACTGTTGCTAGAGCTTTTGGTTAAAGAGTGATACTAAATTAGAGTTTTTCTATAAACCCTAATTTGAGTTGTTGGAAGGAATTCCATTATGTCTTGATTTAAGTTATGAATTTGTTAAAATCTTATGAAGCATTTTATTAACAAATCTTGAGATGAGAACTTAGAATGTATTTTGTAATTCTCCATAAAGAACAATATATTGTTGCTTAAATACTTAGTATTTAGAGAATTGTCTCTACTTACAAAAGTAAGTGGGAGTATATATATGTCTCAAAGTTTTTGAGAACAAAATACTTAACCTTCTAAAATGCACTTATTAATGTCATACTAAGGTTAAACATGAAAATGTTGACAGAAGTATAATGATTACTCTCATTCATAAATTCGAAAGGATGCCTCATCACTTGAGTGATATTTTGTATCAATGCTAAGGGATATAAGTTAGAAGATTATTGTAAATCAGCTAACTACTAAAATATATTATCACATCTTGAATCAGATAAATGTTTTAGAACTATGAATGATAAGATGCAGTCCTTAAAAGGCAAGTCGAGTTTTGAGCTTGATTGTTATTTCGCCTAACAGTTAACCTATGAGGTTGGAATGAGTTTCTTTTGAAGAAAGACTCACAAGGACAAAATTGTATACATATTAATGTTTGGCATTTTATAAGAAGTTTTTAATCATACTTAAGCAATTGACTGCGATTAAATTTTCTTATATAATACATGCATTAATTATATATAGATATTTAATTGTCATACATGTGATTTGTATGTTGAATATGACAATTAGATTTTATAACGCTTTCTTTATGATTACCTTTTGCGAGGCCGGTGTGTAATCAAAAGGGTTATGAATCTATATTATCTTTATGTAGTATACAAAATTTGAGCAATCCATATTTTGGATTGGATCATGCATCTAAGAGCTGAGATCTTGAATTTAATTACAATATGATTCTGATTGAATTAAGATATCTCTTGAGTACATCTGACATTGAGTGGGAGCATTGTGTTTTTCCTTAAAATTTACATGTTGAATATATCATTCTATTTGATATTGATCCTTAAGCTTGTAATGAAACTTCACTTGGAATTTAGGGATTAAAACAAACAACCTTAGAAAAAATGTTTATCTGGAATAAACAAATGCGGAAAATAAGTCTGACACAAATGCAATATATCATTTGAGCAAGTCTTAAAATGGTATATTTCACTTGGAATAATTTACATGAATGGAAACCTTGTGTTTTTAAACTAAGGGTTTATCATGTATATATTATATTGTGTATAAGACTAGTTGTTGCTTTTGTACAAGAACAAAATAAGCTGAAAACAACAATATCTAATTGAGAGTGTTTAGATTATTGTTTTTATAAATGTTTACAAATTATAAAGCATAATGTTGTATAAGTACAAATAATGCTAGAGGATTATTTATACTAGTTGTAGTAGGATTTTATCATTTATGATAAATCTGCTAACTAGCTATGCTCAACATAGAGCATTGTTGCATTACACATTAATGAATGAGAATACTTTACACTTTTAGAAACTGTAAAGATGACTGTCAGAATGTTGTTGACTTTTACTACCTCATGCAAGGTAAGACAACATCTCCATACTATAATTCTTGCAATAGTATGAGCATATGAGATAAGACACTCATCTTATATTTCAAATCACTCACTATACGTGATATTTGAAACAAGTATTCGAAAGTTTACTCGGATGACTATTTAGTTTTTCTGGTAAAAGAAAGGTTGATAATGTTGGAAACATTAGGCTTCAACTTACTAAATGAGTTTCATGCATATCTGTTTTAGTATTTGGATTATTGGGATTGAAAGATAATTTTTACTTTATGATGAATAAAGATACTTGGTATTTGTTATTCATTCATACAATAATTGTTATCCTATATTTGCATGTTTAATCCTTGAGTAATTTTATTATTCTAAATATGTCCATTGTCGGTTAACAATATGAGAATATTGTTATGTAAGGCAAATGTGAGTGTTGGTTATATTCTAATGAGAATGTGGATTGTTCCCACCAAACTCATATGTATTCACTAGAGATGCATATTGGATTCTCCAATTTTTAAACATTTACTTTTGGATCCTTGTCATAAGTAAAATATTAAAAATAGTTTGTTATCTTCAACCTTAGACTTGAGATACAAGCAAGTTCTATTATGTGTGGATATCATTTTTGTAAGTATACGCAAAACGCTATCTGAACAAGGTAGTTATAAAAGCTATATTTGGAGTGATGTGAAGCAGCATCCACAACACTTGTAGTCAATAAAGGATTTGTTACTCCACTTGATATGTGCGAAAGATACCAAAGGCCTCTCCGATTTAATAAGATAATAGTTCGGCCGAACCCAAAGGGTAATGCAAGATGATACTTGATTACATTTGGTATATCTAATTAAATTCTATAACGAGATTCTAAATGGTTAAATTATATGGAATGATTTGAGATCCATAATCCATAGTTTAACGGTATCTATAACAAAGGATAATTAGAGCAAGACAATAAATGACCATGCTACTGAGAAACTTTTACGAAACTATTCTCTCAAACATTTTTAGTTAGAAAGCGAGTGAGAGCGTTTGCTAGGCGTTTCCGTCGTTAGTTTTGTGTGCCATTCGACACTCCAACTCCCAAGTGGGAGCTGTTGGTTTGTGGGAGTTATAAACACACGTAACCGACTAGAAGTGTGTGAGCCGATGGGGGCACACACGATAAACACGAGTATACGTGTTGAACGTATTTTTTACTTGAATATCTATACCCGTATTATGCATGCTAACTTGACCCGATTACTAATGTCGACCCATGGGCTGTTATGGATAGCTAGTTGGGTCGAATGTGGAGTGCCTTGGGCCCTAGTAATACCGATCGGGCAAAGAAAGAAAAGGATGGGTTTTGTTTGGGCTTTTAACTTGTCGACCAAGCTAGATGATAGCTTGGGTCGTTTCTTTGTTTAAGCTATAAAACAAACACATCTTTCGTTAGATGTGCGACGAATATATCCCTAATCAATCCCTAAACCAATCATCGGTTCGGCTTAAACATTTGTCGATTTGCATCAAAGTCGATCAAAGACTTGTTTGGTTTTTCTTGTTCCTAAACTTGCTTTGAATACAAGTTTTTAGGTATTGGTTTATGGATAAACTTTCTACTGGTTCCTAGTTTTGAATAGCGTGAGAAAGTTTTAGTTGGTTCCTGTTCGTGGGTCACATCTCGCATGCAATACAATTTATATATTGGACGTTTCATCCGATATCGGGTAATATTGAATTTGCTAGTTTGGCAGATTTGTAATTCTTGGACGAAGCAAGTCGGTCTTGATTAGATTTACGGTTCATGTGATATTCAAGTAGTTCACTTATTTGAATGGGTTATTAATACGTTCTCGACTAGCCATATATCGAACGTATACGTTATCGGGTTTGTGTGTGATACTCTTCGAGGTATCTATTTTAGATACTTAAGGTTTCGTATTGGTTTCTTGTTCCGTTACTAGAGATCAATTGCCAAGCAATGTTAGCTTTTCGTATCCTTTTAATTAATTAATATTGTATTAATTATTTGTTTATTAAATACGTGCTTAACCTAATTGCGATTACTAGATCCTTATGCTCGCGTGCACTGTAGAGGATAATGGTTAACTGGTTCTAAAATCCCAACAATGAGTACTCATGCATTTAGGAAGATTGAGTTGCCAGAACCTAGTTGGATAACCACAAAACCGACAACCATCGACGGTTGTCTAGGTGTGGTTTCTTTTGAAAATAAACGTTGTTCTTGGATTTGGGTGATGAAAGAGTATAATAATGCTGCATCTTGGTATCCTCATTTTAAAATTAGTTGTGAACCATGGGAAATCAATAGTGTCATGCAACTCCCCACCAATGGATATTTATTGATCAACAATATTAATGAAAGCCATGGGCTAGAAGTTTACAATCCTGTTACAAAGGTGCGTTTTGTTTTATCCGGAACTCAAGATAACAAAGTTTACATGGAAACATGTCTTGAAAGCCTTGAACTGTTAGATAGTGCCTGAATCATAGCGCTTGTGTTATGCAACTACCCACCGATGGCTGACATCTCTAGTCCAAGCCAAGTTACGACACACAACTTACCTTGGTTTTTTTTGGCTCAACCGTCACTCCCGGATTTGTTCATCGGTGCTCCAGTTTCAACTTTTTCTCTATTCGTAAGAATTTCATTGGTATTTTGTTCTTTTTATTATAACTCACATGCAATCCTTAAACTTATCTGACCACGTTGTGTTTTTGCTATTTAACGTATTAGGTTC
The DNA here is from genome assembly GCA_910596185.1 of Chrysanthemum makinoi. Taxonomy (NCBI): domain Eukaryota; kingdom Viridiplantae; phylum Streptophyta; class Magnoliopsida; order Asterales; family Asteraceae; genus Chrysanthemum; species Chrysanthemum makinoi. The sequence continues at coordinate 109,604,698 of OU343221.1, forward strand.
TGCTTTTATCATATTCTCGATCTACTCGCGCTTCTAACAATAATTCAATTGTTGGTTTTTTATTTTTATTTTTAATCTTTTTCTATATACATTTATTGTTGTGAATCTTTAGATATCAACCCATCAAAACTACAACTCTTTATTTATTTATTTATTTATTTTCTGGTTTTCCTAAAACTACAAAATTTGTGAAGTTTGGTGACAAGTAATACCAGTATATCTAGACGTGTCTACAAAGAACGTTAGTTTAGTTGAAAACGTATATAGCCATATTCTAACTTATAAGCATAATAAGGAAATAGCATCAGTTTATTCTACATAGTTATCACTTACCACCAAAAGGTATATAGTCATACTCAAAGCACTGAAGCCCATACAAGTAAAATTTATCTAATCAAGTCTTTTGGTTCATGGGTACCGTAATTTAATTTGAGACATGCCACAAATGACACCCAATTAATAAAGGATTTTTGGCCGAAGAGCAAAATACTTTTTCAAATGTAATAATTTGGTATGTGTATTATTGTTCGTTCCACTTATTTAATGTTACGTATTTTTGTTTTACTTTGCACGCTTAAACTTGTTTACCCGAAACATAACTCGTTAATGCCACATGTACTACCACATTGGATTTCCACTAACATAAGTTTATTTAAAATATTAAGAGTAATTTACGTGGATCGTTATCGGTTTGTTTGTCCAAAATTGCATCTACAATTCCTAATAGTTTTGTGAAAATATGAAAATTTTTAAAAATAGAATTTACTGAATTTTTAAAATAAAAAGTGAATTTACGAATTTTTAAAACTAATTTTTAAAAGTAAAAATATAATTTTTGAAATTACAAAAAAAATTATAAAATTTTTTACTTAAAAAACATTTTTTGAAATAAAAAAAAAAGTATAAATTTTTTCGTAATTTACAAACAAATAAAATTATATTTAAAAAAATTAATTTTACTAAGGTTTGTTTTTGTAAATTTTCTGAATTTATTTCAAAAATACTAAAGTCATACAAATTTAGTTAGAAACAAAATTCAAAGAAAAGGCTAAAAGACTATTCCACCCTCACGTGCATGGCACATAAGGGATTTAACGGAGCATATTAACGAAAGTTAAGTCCAAGGATATGGGTTAATGGGTGTAATTTTTTGCTAAGTTTAGGACTGTCAATGCAATATGAAATCACCAGAGGATAGCAGATGCAATTTGGGACAAACCAGAAGGACGATCCATGGAATTTACTTCAATATTAAATATGTCACATGGGTTTTTTTCTCAGTTTCATACAAATTTAACCGGTAGCCTGTGAACGTTGCTGCAAATTAAAAAAAAAACACATAAAAGAACGTAATATTAAGTGAAACGAAAAATAGTGCACGTACCAAATCGGTACATTTGAAAAAGTATGTTGGTAATGTACGGCCAAAACCCATTAATAAAACCACCACCAAAGTGGTCTAGTGGTAGGGTTTAGACCTTAATTACAATGTACAAATTTTAGGGATGGTTAGGTGTGTAAGCGTCGGAAACGGTCACGGGATATCCCAGTTAGACCACCACGTACATCTGCCTCAAACTCGCCTTTCTGCATAACGTAATAAAATTTCTACGATGGTCAATACAATCTATCCGCAAATACAATTGAAAAATAGCAAATGATATTGGAATAGGTACAAGGTTATTTGCGGAATTTATCCGTTATCAGATGTGTATGGGTGTGTTTGGTGAAACTAGCAATAGCAGTTAGCGATAGTAGTTAGCGAAGCGTTAAGAAGCTTAGCGTAGCTTTAATTTATAAAAGTGTTTGATAGAATAGTAGTAGCCATAATTTTATTGTGTAAAATGGCATAATGCTAAATGCAAAATGCTAAATGCTTATTCAAAGAGCATTTAGCGTTTAGCGTTTTTTTGCTTATAAATGTTAACCGCTAATCATTCCAAACAAGCTTTTTCAAAAACGCTAAATACTAAATGCTAATTGCGCTCCATTTATGCTCGCTACCAAACACACCTGTATGTCTTGATAGATAGTTACGCAACTCGTTGGCTGTGGTTATGATCAATTTCCATCCAGCCCGATGTTTTAGCATGGTATCATCCTAGTCTCTTTTAACACTTTTAAAATTAATTTTGTTACTGTAATAGTATTGGGCCTGAATGAATAAATAAATAGGCTGGGCACGTGAATTTTAAACTCTATAAAAAGAAACAAATAAGCCTACAAACCTATTACGTATCTTCCAGGACTCTAAAATCAATCGACGTTTTCTGGTGAGTGATTCATTGATCGTTGATACCTCTTAAAGATAATAGCTTATGGCATTATTTTATTATTCTCTAAATAAATACAAGTAATCATGAAAATAATAATCTTTGAACTAGGTAATTTATCATGCAGGGATATACTAGCTTATATATGCAAAGAACAGTATAAGATATATAATTAGAGGTTTATTTTGATTTTCATAGTGTTAAAACTATTATGTTTCTGCTCAGCAATATAAAGTTGCTAATCTATTTATATTTTTCGACAGAACTACGCAATGTCTCATTATCTATGTGATGATCTGATTCTTGATATCTTTGAAAGACTACCAACCAAATCCCTTGTACGATTTAGATGTCTCTCAAAATCATGGTGTTCTACTATTGCTAGCTCCAAGTTCATCCACAAGAACCGTCTTCGATCTTCGCAAAAATTCCTTATCACACGCTTTGGTTCTTATTGGTCAGGTGATGGTAAAAACATGTATTCGTTGCATTCAGAAGACCAGTTTATGCTGTATCAGCAACCTGGATACTTTGACACATCAACACTTGAGTTCCCTTGCCGCCTTTCAAAAGTTGCGAATTCTTGCAATGGAATTCTTTGTCTATTTGATGATCATAGTGTTAGCCTATGGAACCCTTCAATTAGGCGCAGATTAACCTTACCGGATCATATTTCTTTTCACCCTCATTGTTCTTCCGAAAGAGAAAAAACAGCATTCGGTTTTGGTTTCGATCCAATCAATAATGATTACAAGATTTTAAAAATATTCTACTTTTGGGATAAATTTGATGGTGTCGTAACTATAAAAGATTCAAATGTTTACTCCATGAAGACACGTTCTTGGTCTTCGATAGCATTCCCTCCAAAGTTTGATCATCTAAGGTTACACGTATGTTTTCTTAACGGGGTACTACATTGGGTGGCTAGTAATTTCTTCCAGTCACATATGCGTCATCATTATATAATGACATTTAATTTGAGTACACATCTTTTTGGAAAGATTAGGTTGCCAAAACCTTGTTGGGATACCAAAATACCAACAATCATAGACGGCTGTCTATCTGTAATTTCTTATGACGGTAAAGATTATTGTTGGGTTTGGGTGATGAAAGAGTACAATAATGTTGCATCTTGGTATCCTCATCTTATATTGAGAAGTAATCCGGTCGATGGTGTGATAAAAGGTGTCATGCAACTATCCACCAACGGATTTTTCTTGATTAATTACCCTGGTAGGTTAGAAGTCTACAATCCTGAGACAGGGGTGCGTTTTGCTTTGTTAGAAAATAACTTCTTCTACAAAGTTAAAATGTATACTTGTGTTGAAAGCCTTGAATTGTTAGATAGTGGCGAGCTTGAATCATAGCGGTGTTACGCAACTCATCACCAATTGCTGACATCTTTAACACAAGCCAGAAGTGATGACAAACAACCTTGGTTGGTTTGGCTCAACCATCACTCCCGGATTTCCTTACAGTGCTACAGTTTCAGTTATTTTCTTTATTCGTAAGAATAATTTCAATCATATTTTGTTATTTCTATTGTAAATCACCTTAAATCATCAAACTTGTTTAACATCCACTACAACAAATTAACCCTTTATTCACGTTTTTTTCTTCACACTTTTTGAACTGTGAACTTTTATTTCACAAAATTCACACTTATAAGTGTGCAAAAATAAGTGTGATAAACATCATAAAAACCTTCACATATTTTATTGTGAGAAAAAGAGTTCACACTTAATAGAGTGAGCTAATTTATAAATTTTGTTTTCACATATTATGGTGTGAAGAAGTAATTAAAAACATCACACTTTTATGTGTGAAAAAAGATATACTCTCTCCGTCCCATTTTTATTGTCCACTTTGACTTTGAGGTCTTTTCTTGTTCAACTTTGAACATTAATATATTTATTTGTGTTATATAATACTTGATGAAAATTATACCAATGAAAATATATTTAAAACCCAATACATTCATATATTTTTCATCAAGTATTATATAACACAAACAAAAATAATTATGGTCAAAGTTGAAGAATAAAGACTAAAAAAGTCAATAGGGGACAATAATTTTGGGACAGATGGAGTATATTTTATCACACTTTAAAATGTGAAATCTTGACATATTCATCATTTGAAAAAAAAAAAAAAAACTCATGCTTATTAGTGTGATGTTTTTCTCTCTATATATAGTAACAAAAAACATAAATAATAAAAAAGAAAAAGAAAAATATCCAACAACTACTCTTCATTCATCATCTCTGTTCATTCTTTAAAACTTTCTAAACCCTCTCATCAATTCGATCTAATTGCCTCTCATCAATCGATCTAAAACTTTCTACTCCTTTAGATTCAGTTTATTCGATTCGACAAATTCACATCCGTCAATCTCAGGTGATTGTGTTTTGTTTTTGAAGCTATTTTTTTCGTTTTCATATTGTTGTAAATTGTTAGGTGAGTGTGTTAGTTTTGGTGATCAGTTACATAAAGGTTATGATAATCTGTTTGTGTTTTTAGTGCGTTTGGTTGAGTCGGCTGTAGAAAGGTGCAATCATTGTTAGTTTTATTGAGTGCGTTTAGTGCGTTTCGTTTTCATATCGAGTTAGTTTTATCGAAATTTATTGAAATTAGTTGTTAATTAGGTGTTAGTTATGAACTTGATTAACTCAATTTGATGTGTAATTGAGTGTTTGATCGCTAATTTTTGTTATGTAGGCCAAGTGTTCGATGAAATGCTTGATTTTGTCTTGTGAATTTATTCAAGTCGTGTTTTGTATATGAATTTGACTTTTTTTTAATTGTTGCTGATTGTATGTGATTGTATGTGTAGACCAAATGTTTGACGAAACGCTTAACTAAATCGTGTATTTTTAAGTGTTGTGGTAGGCTAAGTGTTCACGAAATGCTTGGTGAGATAAGTGTGTTTTTTTGTTGTTGTTGAGAATGCTATCAACAAAAGATGATATATAATAGGTTAAAAAATGCTATCAACAAAAGCGCATTACCTCGTATGTACCAAGATTAGTGCGAAAATAGGTTGTTAGCTACATATGCATATTGGCTAATGCTTTAGCAACGGTGGATGGAAAGTTTATGGTAAAAGTATTCATTGTATTGATGTTATATATATGAATTTTATTGTTTAACTATGACTTGTTGTTATGCTAGTGTTAGCAGTACTTTTAGTCAGTTTATTTTACATGTTAAGACATAATTATAAAGTCCTTGAATTAGTCAATGACTTATAACATAAAGTATATATAGTAAAAGTGTTATGTCTTCTAGTTAACACATAAACATAAGACCTTTGAATTATTCAAAGACTTATAATGTATTATTGAAATTTTCTGTTCTTGTTAACACATGAACATATAATCCTTGAACAGTTTTGTCTTCTTGTGAACACGTGAACATAAGGTTCTTGTATTGTTCAATGAATATACATTATTGCATGCACTTGGTTCATAAATACTTTATATGCAATTTGGCTTGACCTAATTGACAAGTATTTGGTTCAAAGAGAATTAAGTTATCTATAGAATTATGATATAGTTTCGCAATTCTAATAACTCATAGGATACCACTTCATTATGGTATGTCTAATGTATTGGATCAAACCTTATTCATAAAGTTTGGTTTTTGATAGCTTTAATTGCTCTACCTCCAAAACATATCAAGGTTAGAAAATTACGTGTGTCATGGATACACTCAATATAGTTCAAACCTAGAAGGTATTCAAGACAACCTATAACTGAAAACCCTAATTCATTAGGGATTTGAGGTTTTACCACTCAAACCAATTGAATCATAAACCCTTTTGGATTTTTGATTATTCAACACTTCCTAGCTTGAAGATTGTAATTTTGATGTTCTTCCTAGCTTGACGAAACACAAAACTGTTGCTAGAGCTTTTGGTTAAAGAGTGATACTAAATTAGAGTTTTTCTATAAACCCTAATTTGAGTTGTTGGAAGGAATTCCATTATGTCTTTATTTAAGTTATGAATTTGTTAAAATCTTATGAAGCATTTTATTAACAAATCTTGAGATGAGAACTTAGAATGTATTTTGTAATTCTCCATAAAGAACAATATATTGTTGCTTAAATACTTAGTATTTAGAGAATTGTCTCTACTTACAAAAGTAAGTGGGAGTATATATATGTCTCAAAGTTTTTGAGAACAAAATACTTAACCTTCTAAAATGCACTTATTAATGTCATACTAAGGTTAAACATGAAAATGTTGACAGAAGTATAATGATTACTCTCATTCATAAATTCGAAAGGATGCCTCATCACTTGAGTGATATTTTGTATCAATGCTAAGGGATATAAGTTAGAAGATTATTGTAAATCAGCTAACTACTAAAATATATTATCACATCTTGAATCTGATAAATGTTTTAGAACTATGAATGATAAGATGCAGTCCTTAAAAGGCAGATCGAGTTTTGAGCTTGATTGTTATTTCGCCTAACAGTTAACCTATGAGGTTGGAATGAGTTTCTTTTGAAGAAAGACTCACAAGGACAAAATTGTATACATATTAATGTTTGGCATTTTATAAGAAGTTTTTAATCATACTTAAGCAATTGATTGCGATTAAATTTTCTTATATAATACATGCATTAATTATATATAGATATTTAATTGTCATACATGTGATTTGTATGTTGAATATGACAATTAGATTTTATAACTCTTTCTTTATGATTACCTTTTGAGGCGGTGTGTAATCAAAAAGGTTATGAATCTATATTATCTTTATGTAGTATACAAAATTTGAGCAATCCATATTTTGGATTGGATCATGCATCTAAGAGCTGAGATCTTGAATTTAATTACAATATGATTCGGATTGAATTAAGATATCTCTTGAGTACATCTGACATTGAGTGGGAGCATTGTGTTTTTCCTTAAAATTTACATGTTGAATATATCATTCTATTTGATATTGATCCTTAAGCTTGTAATGAAACTTCACTTGGAATTTAGGGATTAAAACAAACAACCTTAGAAAAAATGTTTATCTGGAATAAACAAATGCGAAAATAAGTCTGACACAAATGCAATATATCATTTGAGCAAGTCTTAAAATGGTATATTTCACTTGGAATAATTTACATGAATGGAAACCTTGTGTTTTTAAACTAAGGGTTTATCATGTATATATTATATTGTGTATAAGACTAGTTGTTGCTTTTGTACAAGAACAAAATAAGTGAAAACAACAATATCTAATTGAGAGTGTTTAGATTATTGTTTTTATAAATGTTTACAAATTATAAAGCATAATGTTGTATAAGTACAAATAATGCTAGAGGATTATTTATACTAGTTGTAGTAGGATTTTATCATTTATGATAAATCTGCTAACTAGCTATGCTCAACATAGAGCATTGTTGCATTACACATTAAAGAATGAGAATACTTTACACTTTTAGAAACTGTAAAGATGACTGTCAGTATGTTGTTGACTTTTACTACCTCATGCAAGGTAAGACAACATCTCCATACTATAATTCTTGCAATAGTATGAGCATATGAGATAAGACACTCATCTTATATTTCAAATCACTCACTATACGTGATATTTGAAACAAGTATTCGGAAAGTTTACTCAGATGACTATTTAGTTTTTCTTGTAAAAGAAAGGTTGATAATGTTGGAAACATTAGGCTTCAACTTACTAAATGAGTTTCATGCATATCTGTTTTAGTATTTGGATTATTGGGATTGAAAGATAATTTTTACTTTATGATGAATAAAGATACTTGGTATTTGTTATTCATTCATACAATAATTGTTATCCTATATTTGCATGCTTAATCCTTGAGTAATTTTATTATTCTAAATATGTCCATTGTCGGTTAACAATATGAGAATATTGTTATGTAAGGCAAATGTGAGTGTTGGTTATATTCTAATGAGAATGTGGATTGTTCCCACCAAACTCATATGTATTCACTAGAGATGCATATTGGATTCTCCAATTTTTAAACATTTACTTTTGGATCCTTGTCATAAGTAAAATATTAAAAATGGTTTGTTATCTTCAACCTTAGACTTGAGATACAAGCAAGTTCTGTTATGTGTGGATATCATTTTTGTAAGTATACAAAACGCTATCTGCACAAGGTAGTTATAAAGCTATATTTGAGTGATGTGAAGCAACATTCACAACACTTGTAGTCAATAAAGGATTTGTTACTCCACTTGATATGTGAGAAAGATACCAAGCCTCTCCGATTTAATAAGATAATTGTTCGGCCAAACCCAAAGGGTAATGCAAGATGATACTTGATTACATTTGGTATATCTAATTAAATTCTATAACGAGATTCTAAATGGTTAAATTATATGGAATGATTTGAGATCCATAATCCATAGTTTAACGGTATCTATAACAAAGGATAATTAGAGCAAGACAATAAATGACCATGCTACTGAGAAACTTTTACGAAACTATTCTCTCAAACATTTTTAGTTAGAAAGCGAGTGAGAGCGTTTGCTAGGCGTTTCCGTCGTTAGTTTTGTGTGCCATTCGACACTCCAACTCCCAAGTGGGAGCTGTTGGTTTGTGGGAGTTATAAACACACGTAAACGACTAGAAGTGTGTGAGCCGATGGGGGCACACACGATAAACACGAGTATACGTGTTGAACGTATTTTTTACTTGAATATCTATACCCGTATTATGCATGCTAACTTGACCCGATTACTAATGTCGACCCATGGGCTGTTATGGATAGCTAGTTGGGTCGAATGTGGAGTGCCTTGGGCCCTAGTAATACCACTGATCGGGCGAAAGAAAAGGATGGGTTTTGTTTGGGCTTTTAACTTGTCGACCAAGCTAGATGATAGCTTGGGTCGTTTCTTTGTTTAAGCTATAAAAACAAACACATCTTTCTGTTAGATGTGCGACAGAATATATCCCTAACTGAATCCCTAAACCAATCATCAGTTCCAGCTTAAACATTTGTCGATTTGCATCAAAGTCGATCAAAGACTTGTTTGGTTTTTCTTGTTCCTAAACTTGCTTTGAATACAAGTTTTTAGGTATTGGTTTATGGATAAACTTTCTCTTGGTTCCTAGTTTTGAATAGCAGCAGAAAGTTTTATTTGGTTCCTGTTCGTGGGTCACATCTTGTACAGTAATACAATTTATATATTGGACGTTTCATCCGATATCGGGTAAATATTGAATTTACTAGTTTGGCAGATTTGTAATTCTTGGACAGAAGCAAGCTGGTCTTGATTAGATTTTTGGTTCATGTGATATTCAAGTAGTTCACTTATTTGAATGGGTTATTAATACGTTCTCGACTAGCCATATATCGAACGTATATGTTATCGGGTTTGTGTGTGATACTCTTCGAGGTATCTATTTTAGATACTTAAGGTTTCGTATTGGTTTCTTGTTCGTTACTAGAGATCAATTGCCAAGCAATGTTAGCTTTTCTCGTATCCTTTTAATTAATTAATATTGTATTAATTATTTGTTTATTAAATACGTGCTTAACCTAATTGCGATTACTAGATCCTTATGCGCGTACTTCGTAGAGGATAATGGTTAACTGGTTCTAAAATCCCAACAATGAGTACTCATGCATTTAGGAAGATTGAGTTGCCAGAACCTAGTTGGATAACCACAAAACCGACAACCATCGACGGTTGTCTAGGTGTGGTTTCTTTTGAAAATAAACGTTGTTCTTGGATTTGGGTGATGAAAGAGTATAATAATGCTGCATCTTGGTATCCTCATTTTAAAATTAGTTGTGAACCATGGGAAATCAATAGTGTCATGCAACTCCCCACCAATGGATATTTATTGATCAACAATATTAATGAAAGCCATGGGCTAGAAGTTTACAATCCTGTTACAAAGGTGCGTTTTGTTTTATCCGGAACTCAAGATAACAAAGTTTACATGGAAACATGTCTTGAAAGCCTTGAACTGTTAGATAGTGCACGAATCATAGCGCTTGTGTTATGCAACTACCCACCGATGGCTGACATCTCTAGTCCAAGCCAAGTTACGACACACAACTTACCTTGGTTTTTTTTGGCTCAACCGTCACTCCGGATTTGTTCATCGGTGCTCCAGTTTCAACTTTTTCTCTATTCGTAAGAATTTCATTGGTATTTTGTTCTTTTTATTATAACTCACATGCAATCCTTAAACTTATCGACCACGCGTTGTGTTTTTGCTATTTAACGTATTCGTTCGTTTTATCATATTCTCGATCTACTCGCTTCTAACAATAATTCAATTGTTGGTTTTTATTTTATTTTTAATCTTTTTCTATATACATTTATTGTTGTGAATCTTTAGATATCAACCCATCAAAACTACAACTCTTTATTTATTTATTTATTTATTTTCTGGTTTTCCTAAAACTACAAAATTTGTGAAGTTTGGTGACAAGTAATACCAGTATATCTAGACGTGTCTACAAAGAACGTTAGTTTAGTTGAAAACGTATATAGCCATATTCTAACTTATAAGCATAATAAGGAAATAGCATCAGTTTATTCTACATAGTTATCACTTACCACCAAAAGGTATATAGTCATACTCAAAGCACTGAAGCCCATACAAGTAAAATTTATCTAATCAAGTCTTTTGGTTCATGGGTACCGTAATTTAATTTGAGACATGCCACAAATGACACCCAATTAATAAAGGATTTTTGGCCGTACAGTAGCAAAATACTTTTTCAAATGTAATAATTTGGTATGTGTATTATTGTTCGTTCCACTTATTTAATGTTACGTATTTTTGTTTTACTTTGCACGCTTAAACTTGTTTACCCGAAACATAACTCGTTAATGCCACATGTACTACCACATTGGATTTCCACTAACATAAGTTTATTTAAAATATTAAGAGTAATTTACATGGATCGTCCTCGTGGTTTGTCCAAAATTGCATCTACAGTCCCTAATAGTTTTGTGAAAATATGAAAATTTTTAAAAATAGAATTTACGAATTTTTTAAAATAAAAAGTGAATTTACAAATTTTTAAAACTAATTTTTAAAAGTAAAAATATAATTTTGAAATTACAAAAAATTATAAAATTTTTACTTAAAAACATTTTTGAAATAAAAAAAAAAAGTATAAATTTTTTCGTAATTTACAAACAAATAAAATTATATTTAAAAAAATTAATTTTACTAAGGTTTGTTTTTGTAAATTTTCTGAATTTATTTCAAAAATACTAAAGTCATACAAATTTAGTTAGAAACAAAATTCAAAGAAAAGGCTAAAAGACTATTCCACCCTCACGTGCATGGCACATAAGGGATTTAACGGAGCATATTAACGAAAGTTAAGTCCAAGGATATGGGTTAATGGGTGTAATTTTTTGCTAAGTTTAGGACTGTCAATGCAATATGAAATCACCAGAGGATAGCAGATGCAATTTGGGACAAACCAGAAGGACGATCCATGGAATTTACTTCAATATTAAATATGTCACATGGGTTTTTTTCTCAGTTTCATACAAATTTAACCGGTAGCCTGTGAACGTTGCTGCAAATTAAAAAAAAAACACATAAAAGAACGTAATATTAAGTGAAACGAAAAATAGTGCACGTACCAAATCGGTACATTTGAAAAAGTATGTTGGTAATGTACGGCCAAAACCCATTAATAAAACCACCACCAAAGTGGTCTAGTGGTAGGGTTTAGACCTTAATTACAATGTACAAATTTTAGGGATGGTTAGGTGTGTAAGCGTCGGAAACGGTCACGGGATATCCCAGTTAGACCACCACGTACATCTGCCTCAAACTCGCCTTTCTGCATAACGTAATAAAATTTCTACGATGGTCAATACAATCTATCCGCAAATACAATTGAAAAATAGCAAATGATATTGGAATAGGTACAAGGTTATTTGCGGAATTTATCCGTTATCAGATGTGTATGGGTGTGTTTGGTGAAACTAGCAATAGCAGTTAGCAGTAGCAGTAGCAGTAGCAGTTAGCAGTTAGCAGTAAGCAGTCAGTTTAATTTATAAAAGTGTTTGATAGAATAGTAGTAGCCATAATTTTATTGTGTAAAATGGCATAATGCTAAATGCAAAATGCTAAATGCTTATTCAAAGAGCATTTAGCGTTTAGCGTTTTTTTGCTTATAAATGTTAACCGCTAATCATTCCAAACAAGCTTTTTCAAAAACGCTAAATACTAAATGCTAATTGCGCTCCATTTATGCTCGCTACCAAACACACCTGTATGTCTTGATAGATAGTTACGCAACTCGTTGGCTGTGGTTATGATCAATTTCCATCCAGCCCGATGTTTTAGCATGGTATCATCCTAGTCTCTTTTAACACTTTTAAAATTAATTTTGTTACTGTAATAGTATTGGGCCTGAATGAATAAATAAATAGGCTGGGCACGTGAATTTTAAACTCTATAAAAAGAAACAAATAAGCCTACAAACCTATTACGTATCTTCCAGGACTCTAAAATCAATCGACGTTTTCTGGTGAGTGATTCATTGATCGTTGATACCTCTTAAAGATAATAGCTTATGGCATTATTTTATTATTCTCTAAATAAATACAAGTAATCATGAAAATAATAATCTTTGAACTAGGTAATTTATCATGCAGGGATATACTAGCTTATATATGCAAAGAACAGTATAAGATATATAATTAGAGGTTTATTTTGATTTTCATAGTGTTAAAACTATTATGTTTCTGCTCAGCAATATAAAGTTGCTAATCTATTTATATTTTTCGACAGAACTACGCAATGTCTCATTATCTATGTGATGATCTGATTCTTGATATCTTTGAAAGACTACCAACCAAATCCCTTGTACGATTTAGATGTCTCTCAAAATCATGGTGTTCTACTATTGCTAGCTCCAAGTTCATCCACAAGAACCGTCTTCGATCTTCGCAAAAATTCCTTATCACACGCTTTGGTTCTTATTGGTCAGGTGATGGTAAAAACATGTATTCGTTGCATTCAGAAGACCAGTTTATGCTGTATCAGCAACCTGGATACTTTGACACATCAACACTTGAGTTCCCTTGCCGCCTTTCAAAAGTTGCGAATTCTTGCAATGGAATTCTTTGTCTATTTGATGATCATAGTGTTAGCCTATGGAACCCTTCAATTAGGCGCAGATTAACCTTACCGGATCATATTTCTTTTCACCCTCATTGTTCTTCGAAGAGAAAAACAGCATTCGGTTTTGGTTTCGATCCAATCAATAATGATTACAAGATTTTAAAAATATTCTACTTTTGGGATAAATTTGATGGTGTCGTAACTATAAAAGATTCAAATGTTTACTCCATGAAGACACGTTCTTGGTCTTCGATAGCATTCCCTCCAAAGTTTGATCATCTAAGGTTACACGTATGTTTTCTTAACGGGGTACTACATTGGGTGGCTAGTAATTTCTTCCAGTCACATATGCGTCATCATTATATAATGACATTTAATTTGAGTACACATCTTTTTGGAAAGATTAGGTTGCCAAAACCTTGTTGGGATACCAAAATACCAACAATCATAGACGGCTGTCTATCTGTAATTTCTTATGACGGTAAAGATTATTGTTGGGTTTGGGTGATGAAAGAGTACAATAATGTTGCATCTTGGTATCCTCATCTTATATTGAGAAGTAATCCGGTCGATGGTGTGATAAAAGGTGTCATGCAACTATCCACCAACGGATTTTTCTTGATTAATTACCCTGGTAGGTTAGAAGTCTACAATCCTGAGACAGGGGTGCGTTTTGCTTTGTTAGAAAATAACTTCTTCTACAAAGTTAAAATGTATACTTGTGTTGAAAGCCTTGAATTGTTAGATAGTGGCGAGCTTGAATCATAGTGGTGTTACGCAACTCATCACCAATTGCTGACATCTTTAACACAAGCCAGAAGTGATGACAAACAACCTTGGTTGGTTTGGCTCAACCATCACTTCCGGATTTCCTTACAGTGCTACAGTTTCAGTTATTTTCTTTATTCGTAAGAATAATTTCAATCATATTTTCTTATTTCTATTGTAAATCGCCTTAAATCATCAAACTTGTTTAACATCCACTACAACAAATTAACCCTTTATTCACGTTTTTTTCTTCACACTTTTTGAACTGTGAACTTTTATTTCACAAAATTCACACTTATAAGTGTGCAAAAATAAGTGTGATAAACATCATAAAAACCTTCACATATTTTATTGTGAGAAAAAGAGTTCACACTTAATAGAGTGAGCTAATTTATAAATTTTGTTTTCACATATTATGGTGTGAAGAAGTAATTAAAAACATCACACTTTTATGTGTGAAAAAAGATATACTCTCTCCGTCCCATTTTTATTGTCCACTTTGACTTTGACCGGTCTTTCTTGTTCAACTTTGATTATTAATATATTTATTTGTGTTATATAATACTTGATGAAAATTATACCAATGAAAATATATTTAAAACCCAATACATTCATATATTTTTCATCAAGTATTATATAACACAAACAAAAATAATTATGGTCAAAGTTGAAGAATAAAAGACTAAAAAGTCAATAGGGGACAATAATTTTGGGACAGATGGAGTATATTTTATCACACTTTAAAATGTGAAATCTTGACATATTCATCATTTGAAAAAAAAAAAAAAAAAAAAAAAACTCATGCTTATTAGTGTGATGTTTTTCTCTCTATATATAGTAACAAAAAACATAAATAATAAAAAAGAAAAAAAAAAAAAAAAAATATGCAACAGCTACTCTTCATTCATCATCTCTGTTCATTCTTTAAAACTTTCTAAACCCTCTCATCAATTCGATCTAATTGCCTCTCATCAATCGATCTAAAACTTTCTACTCCTTTAGATTCAGTTTATTCGGTCGACAAATTCACATCCGTCAATCTCAGGTGATTGTGTTTTGTTTTTGAAGCTATTTTTTTCGTTTTCATATTGTTGTAA
Source organism: Chrysanthemum makinoi (assembly GCA_910596185.1). Taxonomy (NCBI): domain Eukaryota; kingdom Viridiplantae; phylum Streptophyta; class Magnoliopsida; order Asterales; family Asteraceae; genus Chrysanthemum; species Chrysanthemum makinoi. Next base: position 109,619,934 of record OU343221.1, read on the forward strand.
ATTGTTAGGTGAGTGTGTTAGTTTTGGTGATCAGTTACATAAAGGTTATGATAATCTGTTTGTGTTTTTAGTGCGTTTGGTTGAGTCGGCTGTAGAAAGGTGCAATCATTGTTAGTTTTATTGAGTGCGTTTAGTGCGTTTCGTTTTCATATCGAGTTAGTTTTATCGAAATTTGTTGAAATTAGTTGTTAATTAGGTGTTAGTTATGAATTTGATTAACTGAATTTGATGTGTAATTGAGTGTTTGATCGCTAATTTTGGTTATGTAGGCCAAGTGTTCGATGAAATGCTTGATTGAGTTAAAAATGATTTTGTCTTGTGAATTTATTCAAGTCGTGTTTTGTATATGAATTTGACTTTTTTTTAATTGTTGCTGATTGTATGTGATTGTATGTGTAGACCAAATGTTTGACGAAACGCTTAACTAAATCGTGTATTTTTAAGTGTTGTGGTAGGCTAAGTGTTCACGAAATGCTTGGTGAGATAAGTGTGTTTTTTTGTTGTTGTTGAGAATGCTATCAACAAAAGATGATATATAATAGGTTAAAAAATGCTATCAACAAAAGCGCATTACCTCCTGTACTGTACCAAGATTAGTGCGAAAATAGGTTGTTAGCTACATATGCATATTGGCTAATGCTTTAGCAACGGTGGATGGAAAGTTTATGGTAAAAGTATTCATTGTATTGATGTTATATATATGAATTTTATTGTTTAACTATGACTTGTTGTTATGCTAGTGTTAGCAGTACTTTTAGTCAGTTTATTTTACATGTTAAGACATAATTATAAAGTCCTTGAATTAGTCAATGACTTATAACATAAAGTATATATAGTAAAAGTGTTATGTCTTCTAGTTAACACATAAACATAAGACCTTTGAATTATTCAAAGACTTATAATGTATTATTGAAATTTTCTGTTCTTGTTAACACATGAACATATAATCCTTGAACAGTTCTGTCTTCTTGTGAACACGTGAACATAAGGTTCTTGTATTGTTCAATGAATATACATTATTGCATGCACTTGGTTCATAAATACTTTATATGCAATTTGGCTTGACCTAATTGACAAGTATTTGGTTCAAAGAGAATTAAGTTATCTATAGAATTATGATATAGTTTCGCAATTCTAATAACTCATAGGATACCACTTCATTATGGTATGTCTAATGTATTGGATCAAACCTTATTCATAAAGTTTGGTTTTTGATAGCTTTAATTGCTCTACCTCCAAAACATATCAAGGTTAGAAAATTACGTGTGTCATGGATACACTCAATATAGTTCAAACCTAGAAGGTATTCAAGACAACCTATAACTGAAAACCCTAATTCATTAGGGATTTGAGGTTTTACCACTCAAACCAATTGAATCATAAACCCTTTTGGATTTTTGATTATTCAACACTTCCTAGCTTGAAGATTGTAATTTTGATGTTCTTCCTAGCTTGACGAAACACAAAACTGTTGCTAGAGCTTTTGGTTAAAGAGTGATACTAAATTAGAGTTTTTCTATAAACCCTAATTTGAGTTGTTGGAAGGAATTCCATTATGTTTTGATTTAAGTTATGAATTTGTTAAAATCTTATGAAGCATTTTATTAACAAATCTTGAGATGAGAACTTAGAATGTATTTTGTAATTCTCCATAAAGAACAATATATTGTTGCTTAAATACTTAGTATTTAGAGAATTGTCTCTACTTACAAAAGTAAGTGGGAGTATATATATGTCTCAAAGTTTTTGAGAACAAAATACTTAACCTTCTAAAATGCACTTATTAATGTCATACTAAGGTTAAACATGAAAATGTTGACAGAAGTATAATGATTACTCTCATTCATAAATTCGAAAGGATGCCTCATCACTTGAGTGATATTTTGTATCAATGCTAAGGGATATAAGTTAGAAGATTATTGTAAATCAGCTAACTACTAAAATATATTATCACATCTTGAATCAGATAAATGTTTTAGAACTATGAATGATAAGATGCAGTCCTTAAAAGGCAGATCGAGTTTTGAGCTTGATTGTTATTTCGCCTAACAGTTAACCTATGAGGTTGGAATGAGTTTCTTTTGAAGAAAGACTCACAAGGACAAAATTGTATACATATTAATGTTTGGCATTTTATAAGAAGTTTTTAATCATACTTAAGCAATTGACTGCGATTAAATTTTCTTATATAATACATGCATTAATTATATATAGATATTTAATTGTCATACATGTGATTTGTATGTTGAATATGACAATTAGATTTTATAACTCTTTCTTTATGATTACCTTTTGCGAGGCCGGTGTGTAATCAAAAGGGTTATGAATCTATATTATCTTTATGTAGTATACAAAATTTGAGCAATCCATATTTTGGATTGGATCATGCATCTAAGAGCTGAGATCTTGAATTTAATTACAATATGATTCTGATTGAATTAAGATATCTCTTGAGTACATCTGACATTGAGTGGGAGCATTGTGTTTTTCCTTAAAATTTACATGTTGAATATATCATTCTATTTGATATTGATCCTTAAGCTTGTAATGAAACTTCACTTGGAATTTAGGGATTAAAACAAACAACCTTAGAAAAAATGTTTATCTGGAATAAACAAATGCGGAAAATAAGTCTGACACAAATGCAATATATCATTTGAGCAAGTCTTAAAATGGTATATTTCACTTGGAATAATTTACATGAATGGAAACCTTGTGTTTTTAAACTAAGGGTTTATCATGTATATATTATATTGTGTATAAGACTAGTTGTTGCTTTTGTACAAGAACAAAATAAGCTGAAAACAACAATATCTAATTGAGAGTGTTTAGATTATTGTTTTTATAAATGTTTACGAATTATAAAGCATAATGTTGTATAAGTACAAATAATGCTAGAGGATTATTTATACTAGTTGTAGTAGGATTTTATCATTTATGATAAATCTGCTAACTAGCTATGCTCAACATAGAGCATTGTTGCATTACACATTAATGAATGAGAATACTTTACACTTTTAGAAACTGTAAAGATGACTGTCAGTATGTTGTTGACTTTTACTACCTCATGCAAGGTAAGACAACATCTCCATACTATAATTCTTGCAATAGTATGAGCATATGAGATAAGACACTCATCTTATATTTCAAATCACTCACTATACGTGATATTTGAAACAAGTATTCGGAAAGTTTACTCAGATGACTATTTAGTTTTTCTTGTAAAAGAAAGGTTGATAATGTTGGAAACATTAGGCTTCAACTTACTAAATGAGTTTCATGCATATCTGTTTTAGTATTTGGATTATTGGGATTGAAAGATAATTTTTACTTTATGATGAATAAAGATACTTGGTATTTGTTATTCATTCATACAATAATTGTTATCCTATATTTGCATGCTTAATCCTTGAGTAATTTTATTATTCTAAATATGTCCATTGTCGGTTAACAATATGAGAATATTGTTATGTAAGGCAAATGTGAGTGTTGGTTATATTCTAATGAGAATGTGGATTGTTCCCACCAAACTCATATGTATTCACTAGAGATGCATATTGGATTCTCCAATTTTTAAACATTTACTTTTGGATCCTTGTCATAAGTAAAATATTAAAAATGGTTTGTTATCTTCAACCTTAGACTTGAGATACAAGCAAGTTCTATTATGTGTGGATATCATTTTTGTAAGTATACGCAAAACGCTATCTGCACAAGGTAGTTATAAAAGCTATATTTCAGAGTGATGTGAAGCAGCATCCACAACACTTGTAGTTAATAAAGGATTTGTTACTCCACTTGATATGTGCAGAAAGATACCAAGGCGCCTCTCCAGATTTAATAAGATAATTGTTCGGCCGAACCCAAAGGGTAATGCAAGATGATACTTGATTACATTTGGTATATCTAATTAAATTCTATAACGAGATTCTAAATGGTTAAATTATATGGAATGATTTGAGATCCATAATCCATAGTTTAACGATATCTATAACAAAGGATAATTAGAGCAAGACAATAAATGACCATGCTATTGAGAAACTTTTACGAAACTATTCTCTCAAACATTTTTAGTTAAAAAGCGAGTGAGAGCGTTTGCTAGGCGTTTCCGTCGTTAGTTTTGTGTGCCATTCGACACTCCAACTCCCAAGTGGGAGCTGTTGGTTTGTGGGAGTTATAAACACACGTAAACGACTAGAAGTGTGTGAGCCGACGGGGGCACACATGATAAACACGAGTATACGTGTTGAACGTATTTTTTACTTGAATATCTATACCCGTATTATGCATGCTAACTTGACCCGATTACTAATGTCGACCCATGGGCTGTTATGGATAGCTAGTTGGGTCGAATGTGGAGTGCCTTGGGCCCTAGTAATACCACCGATCGGGCAGAAAGAAAAGGATGGGTTTTGTTTGGGCTTTTAACTTGTCGACCAAGCTAGATGATAGCTTGGGTCGTTTCTTTGTTTAAGCTATAAAAACAAACACATCTTTCTGTTAGATGTGCGACGAATATATCCCTAATGAATCCCTAAACCAATCATCAGTTCCAGCTTAAACATTTGTCGATTTGCATCAAAGTCGATCAAAGACTTGTTTGGTTTTTCTTGTTCCTAAACTTGCTTTGAATACAAGTTTTTAGGTATTGGTTTATGGATAAACTTTCTACTGGTTCCTAGTTTTGAATAGCAGCAGAAAGTTTTAGTTGGTTCCTGTTCGTGGGTCACATCTCGTACAGCAATACAATTTATATATTGGACGTTTCATCCGATATCGGGTAATATTGAATTTGCTAGTTTGGCAGATTTGTAATTCTTGGACAGAAGCAAGCTGGTCTTGATTAGATTTCTGGTTCATGTGATATTCAAGTAGTTCACTTATTTGAATGGGTTATTAATACGTTCTCGACTAGCCATATATCGAACGTATACGTTATCGGGTTTGTGTGTGATACTCTTCGAGGTATCTATTTTAGATACTTAAGGTTTCGTATTGGTTTCTTGTTCCGTTACTAGAGATCAATTGCCAAGCAATGTTAGCTTTTCTGTATCCTTTTTAATTAATTAATATTGTATTAATTATTTGTTTATTAAATACGTGCTTAACCTAATTGCGATTACTAGATCCTTATGCGCTGCGTACTCGTAGAGGATAATGGTTAACTGGTTCTAAAATCCCAACAATGAGTACTCATGCATTTAGGAAGATTGAGTTGCCAGAACCTAGTTGGATAACCACAAAACCGACAACCATCGACGGTTGTCTAGGTGTGGTTTCTTTTGAAAATAAACGTTGTTCTTGGATTTGGGTGATGAAAGAGTATAATAATGCTGCATCTTGGTATCCTCATTTTAAAATTAGTTGTGAACCATGGGAAATCAATAGTGTCATGCAACTCCCCACCAATGGATATTTATTGATCAACAATATTAATGAAAGCCATGGGCTAGAAGTTTACAATCCTGTTACAAAGGTGCGTTTTGTTTTATCCGGAACTCAAGATAACAAAGTTTACATGGAAACATGTCTTGAAAGCCTTGAACTGTTAGATAGTGCCTGAATCATAGCGCTTGTGTTATGCAACTACCCACCGATGGCTGACATCTCTAGTCCAAGCCAAGTTACGACACACAACTTACCTTGGTTTTTTTTGGCTCAACCGTCACTCCGGATTTGTTCATCGGTGCTCCAGTTTCAACTTTTTCTCTATTCGTAAGAATTTCATTGGTATTTTGTTCTTTTTATTATAACTCACATGCAATCCTTAAACTTATCTGACCACGTTGTGTTTTTGCTATTTAACGTATTCGTGTCTGTTTTATCATATTCTCGATCTACTCGCGCTTCTAACAATAACTCAATTGTTGGTTTTTTATTTTTATTTTTAATCTTTTTCTATATACATTTATTGTTGTGAATCTTTAGATATCAACCCATCAAAACTACAACTCTTTATTTATTTATTTATTTATTTTCTGGTTTTCCTAAAACTACAAAATTTGTGAAGTTTGGTGACAAGTAATACCAGTATATCTAGACGTGTCTACAAAGAACGTTAGTTTAGTTGAAAACGTATATAGCCATATTCTAACTTATAAGCATAATAAGGAAATAGCATCAGTTTATTCTACATAGTTATCACTTACCACCAAAAGGTATATAGTCATACTCAAAGCACTGAAGCCCATACAAGTAAAATTTATCTAATCAAGTCTTTTGGTTCATGGGTACCGTAATTTAATTTGAGACATGCCACAAATGACACCCAATTAATAAAGGATTTTTGGCCGTACAGTAGCAAAATACTTTTTCAAATGTAATAATTTGGTATGTGTATTATTGTTCGTTCCACTTATTTAATGTTACGTATTTTTGTTTTACTTTGCACGCTTAAACTTGTTTACCCGAAACATAACTCGTTAATGCCACATGTACTACCACATTGGATTTCCACTAACATAAGTTTATTTAAAATATTAAGAGTAATTTACGTGGATCGTTATCGTGGTTTGTCCAAAATTGCATCTACAGTCCCTAATAGTTTTGTGAAAATATGAAAATTTTTAAAAATAGAATTTACGAATTTTTTAAAATAAAAAGTGAATTTACGAATTTTTAAAACTAATTTTTAAAAGTAAAAATATAATTTTTGAAATTACAAAAAAAATTATAAAATTTTTTACTTAAAAACATTTTTGAAATAAAAAAAAAAAGTATAAATTTTTTCGTAATTTACAAACAAATAAAATTATATTTAAAAAAATTAATTTTACTAAGGTTTGTTTTTGTAAATTTTCTGAATTTATTTCAAAAATACTAAAGTCATACAAATTTAGTTAGAAACAAAATTCAAAGAAAAGGCTAAAAGACTATTCCACCCTCACGTGCATGGCACATAAGGGATTTAACGGAGCATATTAACGAAAGTTAAGTCCAAGGATATGGGTTAATGGGTGTAATTTTTTGCTAAGTTTAGGACTGTCAATGCAATATGAAATCACCAGAGGATAGCAGATGCAATTTGGGACAAACCAGAAGGACGATCCATGGAATTTACTTCAATATTAAATATGTCACATAGGTTTTTTTCTCAGTTTCATACAAATTTAACCGGTAGCCTGTGAACGTTGCTGCAAATTAAAAAAAAAACACATAAAAGAACGTAATATTAAGTGAAACGAAAAATAGTGCACGTACCAAATCGGTACATTTGAAAAAGTATGTTGGTAATGTACGGCCAAAACCCATTAATAAAACCACCACCAAAGTGGTCTAGTGGTAGGGTTTAGACCTTAATTACAATGTACAAATTTTAGGGATGGTTAGGTGTGTAAGCGTCGGAAACGGTCACGGGATATCCCAGTTAGACCACCACGTACATCTGCCTCAAACTCGCCTTTCTGCATAACGTAATAAAATTTCTACGATGGTCAATACAATCTATCCGCAAATACAATTGAAAAATAGCAAATGATATTGGAATAGGTACAAGGTTATTTGCGGAATTTATCCGTTATCAGATGTGTATGGGTGTTTTTGGTGAAACTAGCAATAGCAGTTAGCAGTAGTAGTTAGCAGTAAGCAGTTAACAGAAGCAGTTAGCAGTAGCAGTTTAATTCATAAAAGTGTTTGATAGAATAGCTGTAGCCATAATTTTATTGTGTAAAATAGCATAATGCTAAATGCTAAATGCTAAATGCTTATACAAAGAGCATTTAGCGTTTAGCGTTTTTTTGCTTATAAATGCTAACCGCTAATCATTCCAAACAAGCTTTTTCAAAAACGCTAAATACTAAATGCTAATTGCGCTCCATTTATGCTCGCTACCAAACACACCTGTATGTCTTGATAGATAGTTACGCAACTCGTTGGCTGTGGTTATGATCAATTTCCATCCAGCCCGATGTTTTAGCATGGTATCATCCTAGTCTCTTTTAACACTTTTAAAATTAATTTTGTTACTGTAATAGTATTGGGCCTGAATGAATAAATAAATAGGCTGGGCACGTGAATTTTAAACTCTATAAAAAGAAACAAATAAGCCTACAAACCTATTACGTATCTTCCAGGACTCTAAAATCAATCGACGTTTTCTGGTGAGTGATTCATTGATCGTTGATACCTCTTAAAGATAATAGCTTATGGCATTATTTTATTATTCTCTAAATAAATACAAGTAATCATGAAAATAATAATCTTTGAACTAGGTAATTTATCATGCAGGGATATACTAGCTTATATATGCAAAGAACAGTATAAGATATATAATTAGAGGTTTATTTTGATTTTCATAGTGTTAAAACTATTATGTTTCTGCTCAGCAATATAAAGTTGCTAATCTATTTATATTTTTCGACAGAACTACGCAATGTCTCATTATCTATGTGATGATCTGATTCTTGATATCTTTGAAAGACTACCAACCAAATCCCTTGTACGATTTAGATGTCTCTCAAAATCATGGTGTTCTACTATTGCTAGCTCCAAGTTCATCCACAAGAACCGTCTTCGATCTTCGCAAAAATTCCTTATCACACGCTTTGGTTCTTATTGGTCAGGTGATGGTAAAAACATGTATTCGTTGCATTCAGAAGACCAGTTTATGCTGTATCAGCAACCTGGATACTTTGACACATCAACACTTGAGTTCCCTTGCCGCCTTTCAAAAGTTGCGAATTCTTGCAATGGAATTCTTTGTCTATTTGATGATCATAGTGTTAGCCTATGGAACCCTTCAATTAGGCGCAGATTAACCTTACCGGATCATATTTCTTTTCACCCTCATTGTTCTTCCGAAGAGAAAAACAGCATTCGGTTTTGGTTTCGATCCAATCAATAATGATTACAAGATTTTAAAAATATTCTACTTTTGGGATAAATTTGATGGTGTCGTAACTATAAAAGATTCAAATGTTTACTCCATGAAGACACGTTCTTGGTCTTCGATAGCATTCCCTCCAAAGTTTGATCATCTAAGGTTACACGTATGTTTTCTTAACGGGGTACTACATTGGGTGGCTAGTAATTTCTTCCAGTCACATATGCGTCATCATTATATAATGACATTTAATTTGAGTACACATCTTTTTGGAAAGATTAGGTTGCCAAAACCTTGTTGGGATACCAAAATACCAACAATCATAGACGGCTGTCTATCTGTAATTTCTTATGACGGTAAAGATTATTGTTGGGTTTGGGTGATGAAAGAGTACAATAATGTTGCATCTTGGTATCCTCATCTTATATTGAGAAGTAATCCGGTCGATGGTGTGATAAAAGGTGTCATGCAACTATCCACCAACGGATTTTTCTTGATTAATTACCCTGGTAGGTTAGAAGTCTACAATCCTGAGACAGGGGTGCGTTTTGCTTTGTTAGAAAATAACTTCTTCTACAAAGTTAAAATGTATACTTGTGTTGAAAGCCTTGAATTGTTAGATAGTGGCGAGCTTGAATCATAGCGGTGTTACGCAACTCATCACCAATTGCTGACATCTTTAACACAAGCCAGAAGTGATGACAAACAACCTTGGTTGGTTTGGCTCAACCATCACTCCCGGATTTCCTTACAGTGCTACAGTTTCAGTTATTTTCTTTATTCGTAAGAATAATTTCAATCATATTTTGTTATTTCTATTGTAAATCACCTTAAATCATCAAACTTGTTTAACATCCACTACAACAAATTAACCCTTTATTCACGTTTTTTTCTTCACACTTTTTGAACTGTGAACTTTTATTTCACAAAATTCACACTTATAAGTGTGCAAAAATAAGTGTGATAAACATCATAAAAACCTTCACATATTTTATTGTGAGAAAAAGAGTTCACACTTAATAGAGTGAGCTAATTTATAAATTTTGTTTTCACATATTATGGTGTGAAGAAGTAATTAAAAACATCACACTTTTATGTGTGAAAAAAGATATACTTTCTCCGTCCCATTTTTATTGTCCACTTTGACTTTGACCAGTCTTTCTTGTTCAACTTTGATTATTAATATATTTATTTGTGTTATATAATACTTGATGAAAATTATACCAATGAAAATATATTTAAAACCCAATACATTCATATATTTTTCATCAAGTATTATATAACACAAACAAAAATAGTTATGATCAAAGTTGAAGAATAAAGACTAAAAAAGTCAATAGGGGACAATAATTTTGGGACAGATGGAGTATATTTTATCACACTTTAAAATGTGAAATCTTGACATATTCATCATTTGAAAAAAAAAAAAAAAACTCATGCTTATTAGTGTGATGTTTTTCTCTCTCTATATATAGTAACAAAAAACATAAATAATAAAAAAGAAAAAGAAAAAAAAAAAAAAAATCCAACAGCTACTCTTCATCCGTCATCTCTGTTCATTCTTTAAAACTTTCTAAACCCTCTCATCAATTCGATCTAATTGCCTCTCATCAATCGATCTAAAACTTTCTACTCCTTTAGATTCAGTTTATTCGGTCGACAAATTCACATCCGTCAATCTCAGGTGATTGTGTTTTGTTTTTGAAGCTATTTTTTTCGTTTTCATATTGTTGTAAATTGTTAGGTGAGTGTGTTAGTTTTGGTGATCAGTTACATAAAGGTTATGATAATCTGTTTGTGTTTTTAGTGCGTTTGGTTGAGTCGGCTGTAGAAAGGTGCAATCATTGTTAGTTTTATTGAGTGCGTTTAGTGCGTTTCGTTTTCATATCGAGTTAGTTTTATCGAAATTTGTTGAAATTAGTTGTTAATTAGGTGTTAGTTATGAATTTGATTAACTGAATTTGATGTGTAATTGAGTGTTTGATCGCTAATTTTGGTTATGTAGGCCAAGTGTTCGATGAAATGCTTGATTGAGTTAAAAATGATTTTGTCTTGTGAATTTATTCAAGTCGTGTTTTGTATATGAATTGGACTTTTTTTTAATTGTTGCTGATTGTATGTGATTGTATGTGTAGACCAAATGTTTGACGAAACGCTTAACTAAATCGTGTATTTTTAAGTGTTGTGGTAGGCTAAGTGTTCGACGAAATGCTTGGCTGAGATAAGTGTGTTTTTTTGTTGTTGTTGAGAATGCTATCAACAAAAGATGATATATAATAGGTTAAAAAATGCTATCAACAAAAGCGCATTACCTCCTGTACTGTACCAAGATTAGTGCGAAAATAGGTTGTTAGCTACATATGCATATTGGCTAATGCTTTAGCAACGGTGGATGGAAAGTTTATGGTAAAAGTATTCATTGTATTGATGTTATATATATGAATTTTATTGTTTAACTATGACTTGTTGTTATGCTAGTGTTAGCAGTACTTTTAGTCAGTTTATTTTACATGTTAAGACATAATTATAAAGTCCTTGAATTAGTCAATGACTTATAACATAAAGTATATATAGTAAAAGTGTTATGTCTTCTAGTTAACACATAAACATAAGACCTTTGAATTATTCAAAGACTTATAATGTATTATTGAAATTTTCTGTTCTTGTTAACACATGAACATATAATCCTTGAACAGTTCTGTCTTCTTGTGAACACGTGAACATAAGGTTCTTGTATTGTTCAATGAATATACATTATTGCATGCACTTGGTTCATAAATACTTTATATGCAATTTGGCTTGACCTAATTGACAAGTATTTGGTTCAAAGAGAATTAAGTTATCTATAGAATTATGATATAGTTTCGCAATTCTAATAACTCATAGGATACCACTTCATTATGGTATGTCTAATGTATTGGATCAAACCTTATTCATAAAGTTTGGTTTTTGATAGCTTTAATTGCTCTACCTCCAAAACATATCAAGGTTAGAAAATTACGTGTGTCATGGATACACTCAATATAGTTCAAACCTAGAAGGTATTCAAGACAACCTATAACTGAAAACCCTAATTCATTAGGGATTTGAGGTTTTACCACTCAAACCAATTGAATCATAAACCCTTTTGGATTTTTGATTATTCAACACTTCCTAGCTTGAAGATTGTAATTTTGATGTTCTTCCTAGCTTGACGAAACACAAAACTGTTGCTAGAGCTTTTGGTTAAAGAGTGATACTAAATTAGAGTTTTTCTATAAACCCTAATTTGAGTTGTTGGAAGGAATTCCATTATGTTTTGATTTAAGTTATGAATTTGTTAAAATCTTATGAAGCATTTTATTAACAAATCTTGAGATGAGAACTTAGAATGTATTTTGTAATTCTCCATAAAGAACAATATATTGTTGCTTAAATACTTAGTATTTAGAGAATTGTCTCTACTTACAAAAGTAAGTGGGAGTATATATATGTCTCAAAGTTTTTGAGAACAAAATACTTAACCTTCTAAAATGCACTTATTAATGTCATACTAAGGTTAAACATGAAAATGTTGACAGAAGTATAATGATTACTCTCATTCATAAATTCGAAAGGATGCCTCATCACTTGAGTGATATTTTGTATCAATGCTAAGGGATATAAGTTAGAAGATTATTGTAAATCAGCTAACTACTAAAATATATTATCACATCTTGAATCAGATAAATGTTTTAGAACTATGAATGATAAGATGCAGTCCTTAAAAGGCAGATCGAGTTTTGAGCTTGATTGTTATTTCGCCTAACAGTTAACCTATGAGGTTGGAATGAGTTTCTTTTGAAGAAAGACTCACAAGGACAAAATTGTATACATATTAATGTTTGGCATTTTATAAGAAGTTTTTAATCATACTTAAGCAATTGACTGCGATTAAATTTTCTTATATAATACATGCATTAATTATATATAGATATTTAATTGTCATACATGTGATTTGTATGTTGAATATGACAATTAGATTTTATAACTCTTTCTTTATGATTACCTTTTGCGAGGCCGGTGTGTAATCAAAAGGGTTATGAATCTATATTATCTCTATGTAGTATACAAAATTTGAGCAATCCATATTTTGGATTGGATCATGCATCTAAGAGCTGAGATCTTGAATTTAATTACAATATGATTCGGATTGAATTAAGATATCTCTTGAGTACATCTGACATTGAGTGGGAGCATTGTGTTTTTCCTTAAAATTTACATGTTGAATATATCATTCTATTTGATATTGATCCTTAAGCTTGTAATGAAACTTCACTTGGAATTTAGGGATTAAAACAAACAACCTTAGAAAAATGTTTATCGGAATAAACAAATGCAGAAAATAAGTCTGACACAAATGCAATATATCATTTGAGCAAGTCTTAAAATGGTATATTTCACTTGGAATAATTTACATGAATGGAAACCTTGTGTTTTTAAACTAAGGGTTTATCATGTATATATTATATTGTGTATAAGACTAGTTGTTGCTTTTGTACAAGAACAAAATAAGTGAAAACAACAATATCTAATTGAGAGTGTTTAGATTATTGTTTTTATAAATGTTTACAAATTATAAAGCATAATGTTGTATAAGTACAAATAATGCTAGAGGATTATTTATACTAGTTGTAGTAGGATTTTATCATTTATGATAAATCTGCTAACTAGCTATGCTCAACATAGAGCATTGTTGCATTACACATTAATGAATGAGAATACTTTACACTTTTAGAAACTTTAAAGATGACTGTCAATATGTTGTTTACTTTTACTACCTCGTGCAAGGTAAGAAAACATCTCCATACTATAATTCTTGCAATAGTATGAGCATATGAGATAAGACACTCATCTTATATTTCAAATCACTCACTATACGTGATATTTGAAACAAGTATTCGGAAAGTTTACTCAGATGACTATTTAGTTTTTCTTGTAAAAGAAAGGTTGATAATGTTGGAAACATTAGGCTTCAACTTACTAAATGAGTTTCATGCATATCTGTTTTAGTATTTGGATTATTGGGATTGAAAGATAATTTTTACTTTATGATGAATAAAGATACTTGGTATTTGTTATTCATTCATACAATAATTGTTATCCTATATTTGCATGTTTAATCCTTGAGTAATTTTATTATTCTAAATATGTCCATTGTCGGTTAACAATATGAGAATATTGTTATGTAAGGCAAATGTGAGTGTTGGTTATATTCTAATGAGAATGTGGATTGTTCCCACCAAACTCATATGTATTCACTAGAGATGCATATTGGATTCTCCAATTTTTAAACATTTACTTTTGGATCCTTGTCATAAGTAAAATATTAAAAATGGTTTGTTATCTTCAACCTTAGACTTGAGATACAAGCAAGTTCTGTTATGTGTGGATATCATTTTTTGTAAGTATACGCAAAACGCTATCTGCACAAGGTAGTTATAAAAGCTATATTTCAGAGTGATGTGAAGCAGCATCCACAACACTTGTAGTTAATAAAGGATTTGTTACTCCACTTGATATGTGCAGAAAGATACCAAGGCGCCTCTCCAGATTTAATAAGATAATTGTTCGGCCGAACCCAAAGGGTAATGCAAGATGATACTTGATTACATTTGGTATATCTAATTAAATTCTATAACGAGATTCTAAATGGTTAAATTATATGGAATGATTTGAGATCCATAATCCATAGTTTAACGATATCTATAACAAAGGATAATTAGAGCAAGACAATAAATGACCATGCTATTGAGAAACTTTTACGAAACTATTCTCTCAAACATTTTTAGTTAAAAAGCGAGTGAGAGCGTTTGCTAGGCGTTTCCGTCGTTAGTTTTGTGTGCCATTCGACACTCCAACTCCCAAGTGGGAGCTGTTGGTTTGTGGGAGTTATAAACACACGTAAACGACTAGAAGTGTGTGAGCCGACGGGGGCACACATGATAAACACGAGTATACGTGTTGAACGTATTTTTTACTTGAATATCTATACCCGTATTATGCATGCTAACTTGACCCGATTACTAATGTCGACCCATGGGCTGTTATGGATAGCTAGTTGGGTCGAATGTGGAGTGCCTTGGGCCCTAGTAATACCACTGATCGGGCAGCAAAGAAAAGGATGGGTTTTGTTTGGGCTTTTAACTTGTCGACCAAGCTAGATGATAGCTTGGGTCGTTTCTTTGTTTAAGCTATAAAAACAAACACATCTTTCTGTTAGATGTGCGACAGAATATATCCCTAACTGAATCCCTAAACCAATCATCAGTTCCAGCTTAAACATTTGTCGATTTGCATCAAAGTCGATCAAAGACTTGTTTGGTTTTTCTTGTTCCTAAACTTGCTTTGAATACAAGTTTTTAGGTATTGGTTTATGGATAAACTTTCTACTGGTTCCTAGTTTTGAATAGCAGCAGAAAGTTTTAGTTGGTTCCTGTTCGTGGGTCACATCTCGTACAGCAATACAATTTATATATTGGACGTTTCATCCGATATCGGGTAATATTGAATTTGCTAGTTTGGCAGATTTGTAATTCTTGGACAGAAGCAAGCTGGTCTTGATTAGATTTCTGGTTCATGTGATATTCAAGTAGTTCACTTATTTGAATGGGTTATTAATACGTTCTCGACTAGCCATATATCGAACGTATACGTTATCGGGTTTGTGTGTGATACTCTTCGAGGTATCTATTTTAGATACTTAAGGTTTCGTATTGGTTTCTTGTTCCGTTACTAGAGATCAATTGCCAAGCAATGTTAGCTTTTCGTATCCTTTTAATTAATTAATATTGTATTAATTATTTGTTTATTAAATACGTGCTTAACCTAATTGCGATTACTAGATCCTTATGCGCTGCATCGTAGAGGATAATGGTTAACTGGTTCTAAAATCCCAACAATGAGTACTCATGCATTTAGGAAGATTGAGTTGCCAGAACCTAGTTGGATAACCACAAAACCGACAACCATCGACGGTTGTCTAGGTGTGGTTTCTTTTGAAAATAAACGTTGTTCTTGGATTTGGGTGATGAAAGAGTATAATAATGCTGCATCTTGGTATCCTCATTTTAAAATTAGTTGTGAACCATGGGAAATCAATAGTGTCATGCAACTCCCCACCAATGGATATTTATTGATCAACAATATTAATGAAAGCCATGGGCTAGAAGTTTACAATCCTGTTACAAAGGTGCGTTTTGTTTTATCCGGAACTCAAGATAACAAAGTTTACATGGAAACATGTCTTGAAAGCCTTGAACTGTTAGATAGTGCCTGAATCATAGCGCTTGTGTTATGCAACTACCCACCGATGGCTGACATCTCTAGTCCAAGCCAAGTTACGACACACAACTTACCTTGGTTTTTTTTGGCTCAACCGTCACTCCTGGATTTGTTCATCAGGTGCTCCAGTTTCAACTTTTTCTCTATTCGTAAGAATTTCATTGGTATTTTGTTCTTTTTATTATAACTCACATGCAATCCTTAAACTTATCTGACCACGTTGTGTTTTTGCTATTTAACGTATTCGTGTCTGTTTTATCATATTCTCGATCTACTCGCGCTTCTAACAATAACTCAATTGTTGGTTTTTTATTTTTATTTTTAATCTTTTTCTATATACATTTATTGTTGTGAATCTTTAGATATCAACCCATCAAAACTACAACTCTTTATTTATTTATTTATTTATTTTCTGGTTTTCCTAAAACTACAAAATTTGTGAAGTTTGGTGACAAGTAATACCAGTATATCTAGACGTGTCTACAAAGAACGTTAGTTTAGTTGAAAACGTATATAGCCATATTCTAACTTATAATTAAGCATAATAAGGAAATAGCATCAGTTTATTCTACATAGTTATCACTTACCACCAAAAGGTATATAGTCATACTCAAAGCACTGAAGCCCATACAAGTAAAATTTATCTAATCAAGTCTTTTGGTTCATGGGTACCGTAATTTAATTTGAGACATGCCACAAATGACACCCAATTAATAAAGGATTTTTGGCCGTACAGTAGCAAAATACTTTTTCAAATGTAATAATTTGGTATGTGTATTATTGTTCGTTCCACTTATTTAATGTTACGTATTTTTGTTTTACTTTGCACGCTTAAACTTGTTTACCCGAAACATAACTCGTTAATGCCACATGTACTACCACATTGGATTTCCACTAACATAAGTTTATTTAAAATATTAAGAGTAATTTACGTGGATCGTTATCGTGGTTTGTCCAAAATTGCATCTACAGTCCCTAATAGTTTTGTGAAAATATGAAAATTTTTAAAAATAGAATTTACTGAATTTTTAAAATAAAAAGTGAATTTACGAATTTTTAAAACTAATTTTTAAAAGTAAAAATATAATTTTTGAAATTACAAAAAATTATAAAATTTTTACTTAAAAACATTTTTGAAATAAAAAAAAAAAGTATAAATTTTTTCGTAATTTACAAACAAATAAAATTATATTTAAAAAAATTAATTTTACTAAGGTTTGTTTTTGTAAATTTTCTGAATTTATTTCAAAAATACTAAAGTCATACAAATTTAGTTAGAAACAAAATTCAAAGAAAAGGCTAAAAGACTATTCCACCCTCACGTGCATGGCACATAAGGGATTTAACGGAGCATATTAACGAAAGTTAAGTCCAAGGATATGGGTTAATGGGTGTAATTTTTTGCTAAGTTTAGGACTGTCAATGCAATATGAAATCACCAGAGGATAGCAGATGCAATTTGGGACAAACCAGAAGGACGATCCATGGAATTTACTTCAATATTAAATATGTCACATAGGTTTTTTTCTCAGTTTCATACAAATTTAACCGGTAGCCTGTGAACGTTGCTGCAAATTAAAAAAAAAAACACATAAAAGAACGTAATATTAAGTGAAACGAAAAATAGTGCACGTACCAAATCGGTACATTTGAAAAAGTATGTTGGTAATGTACGGCCAAAACCCATTAATAAAACCACCACCAAAGTGGTCTAGTGGTAGGGTTTAGACCTTAATTACAATGTACAAATTTTAGGGATGGTTAGGTGTGTAAGCGTCGGAAACGGTCACGGGATATCCCAGTTAGACCACCACGTACATCTGCCTCAAACTCGCCTTTCTGCATAACGTAATAAAATTTCTACGATGGTCAATACAATCTATCCGCAAATACAATTGAAAAATAGCAAATGATATTGGAATAGGTACAAGGTTATTTGCGGAATTTATCCGTTATCAGATGTGTATGGGTGTGTTTGGTGAAACTAGCAATAGCAGTTAGCAGTAGTAGTTAGCGATAGCGATTAACGAAGCGATTAGCGTAGCAGTTTAATTTATAAAAGTGTTTGATAGAATAGCTGTAGCCATAATTTTATTGTGTAAAATAGCATAATGCTAAATGCTAAATGCTAAATGCTTATACAAAGAGCATTTAGCGTTTAGCGTTTTTTTGCTTATAAATGCTAACCGCTAATCATTCCAAACAAGCTTTTTCAAAAACGCTAAATACTAAATGCTAATTGCGCTCCATTTATGCTCGCTACCAAACACACCTGTATGTCTTGATAGATAGTTACGCAACTCGTTGGCTGTGGTTATGATCAATTTCCATCCAGCCCGATGTTTTAGCATGGTATCATCCTAGTCTCTTTTAACACTTTTAAAATTAATTTTGTTACTGTAATAGTATTGGGCCTGAATGAATAAATAAATAGGCTGGGCACGTGAATTTTAAACTCTATAAAAAGAAACAAATAAGCCTACAAACCTATTACGTATCTTCCAGGACTCTAAAATCAATCGACGTTTTCTGGTGAGTGATTCATTGATCGTTGATACCTCTTAAAGATAATAGCTTATGGCATTATTTTATTATTCTCTAAATAAATACAAGTAATCATGAAAATAATAATCTTTGAACTAGGTAATTTATCATGCAGGGATATACTAGCTTATATATGCAAAGAACAGTATAAGATATATAATTAGAGGTTTATTTTGATTTTCATAGTGTTAAAACTATTATGTTTCTGCTCAGCAATATAAAGTTGCTAATCTATTTATATTTTTCGACAGAACTACGCAATGTCTCATTATCTATGTGATGATCTGATTCTTGATATCTTTGAAAGACTACCAACCAAATCCCTTGTACGATTTAGATGTCTCTCAAAATCATGGTGTTCTACTATTGCTAGCTCCAAGTTCATCCACAAGAACCGTCTTCGATCTTCGCAAAAATTCCTTATCACACGCTTTGGTTCTTATTGGTCAGGTGATGGTAAAAACATGTATTCGTTGCATTCAGAAGACCAGTTTATGCTGTATCAGCAACCTGGATACTTTGACACATCAACACTTGAGTTCCCTTGCCGCCTTTCAAAAGTTGCGAATTCTTGCAATGGAATTCTTTGTCTATTTGATGATCATAGTGTTAGCCTATGGAACCCTTCAATTAGGCGCAGATTAACCTTACCGGATCATATTTCTTTTCACCCTCATTGTTCTTCCGAAAGAGAAAAAACAGCATTCGGTTTTGGTTTCGATCCAATCAATAATGATTACAAGATTTTAAAAATATTCTACTTTTGGGATAAATTTGATGGTGTCGTAACTATAAAAGATTCAAATGTTTACTCCATGAAGACGTTCTTGGTCTTCGATAGCATTCCCTCCAAAGTTTGATCATCTAAGGTTACACGTATGTTTTCTTAACGGGGTACTACATTGGGTGGCTAGTAATTTCTTCCAGTCACATATGCGTCATCATTATATAATGACATTTAATTTGAGTACACATCTTTTTGGAAAGATTAGGTTGCCAAAACCTTGTTGGGATACCAAAATACCAACAATCATAGACGGCTGTCTATCTGTAATTTCTTATGACGGTAAAGATTATTGTTGGGTTTGGGTGATGAAAGAGTACAATAATGTTGCATCTTGGTATCCTCATCTTATATTGAGAAGTAATCCGGTCGATGGTGTGATAAAAGGTGTCATGCAACTATCCACCAACGGATTTTTCTTGATTAATTACCCTGGTAGGTTAGAAGTCTACAATCCTGAGACAGGGGTGCGTTTTGCTTTGTTAGAAAATAACTTCTTCTACAAAGTTAAAATGTATACTTGTGTTGAAAGCCTTGAATTGTTAGATAGTGGCGAGCTTGAATCATAGCGGTGTTACGCAACTCATCACCAATTGCTGACATCTTTAACACAAGCCAGAAGTGATGACAAACAACCTTGGTTGGTTTGGCTCAACCATCACTCCCGGATTTCCTTACAGTGCTACAGTTTCAGTTATTTTCTTTATTCGTAAGAATAATTTCAATCATATTTTGTTATTTCTATTGTAAATCACCTTAAATCATCAAACTTGTTTAACATCCACTACAACAAATTAACCCTTTATTCACGTTTTTTTCTTCACACTTTTTGAACTGTGAACTTTTATTTCACAAAATTCACACTTATAAGTGTGCAAAAATAAGTGTGATAAACATCATAAAAACCTTCACATATTTTATTGTGAGAAAAAGAGTTCACACTTAATAGAGTGAGCTAATTTATAAATTTTGTTTTCACATATTATGGTGTGAAGAAGTAATTAAAAACATCACACTTTTATGTGTGAAAAAAGATATACTTTCTCCGTCCCATTTTTATTGTCCACTTTGACTTTGACCAGTCTTTCTTGTTCAACTTTGACTATTAATATATTTGTTTGTGTTATATAATACTTGATAAAAATTATACCAATGAAAATACATTTAAAACCCGATACATTCATATATTTTTCATCAAGTATTATATAACACAAACAAAAATAGTTATGATCAAAGTTGAAGAATAAAGACTAAAAAAGTCAATAGGGGACAATAATTTTGGGACAGATGGAGTATATTTTATCACACTTTAAAATGTGAAATCTTGACATATTCATCATTTGAAAAAAAAAAAAAAAAAAACTCATGCTTATTAGTGTGATGTTTTTCTCTCTATATATAGTAACAAAAAACATAAATAATAAAAAAGAAAAAGAAAAAAAAAAAAAAAATCCAACAGCTACTCTTCATCCATCATCTCTGTTCATTCTTTAAAACTTTCTAAACCCTCTCATCAATTCGATCTAATTGCCTCTCATCAATCGATCTAAAACTTTCTACTCCTTTAGATTCAGTTTATTCGGTCGACAAATTCACATCCGTCAATCTCAGGTGATTGTGTTTTGTTTTTGAAGCTATTTTTTTCGTTTTCATATTGTTGTAAATTGTTAGGTGAGTGTGTTAGTTTTGGTGATCAGTTACATAAAGGTTATGATAATCTGTTTGTGTTTTTAGTGCGTTTGGTTGAGTCGGCTGTAGAAAGGTGCAATCATTGTTAGTTTTATTGAGTGCGTTTAGTTTTCATATCGAGTTAGTTTTATCGAAATTTGTTGAAATTAGTTGTTAATTAGGTGTTAGTTATGAATTTGATTAACTGAATTTGATGTGTAATTGAGTGTTTGATCGCTAATTTTGGTTATGTAGGCCAAGTGTTCGATGAAATGCTTGATTGAGTTAAAAATGATTTTGTCTTGTGAATTTATTCAAGTCGTGTTTTGTATATGAATTGGACTTTTTTTTAATTGTTGCTGATTGTATGTGATTGTATGTGTAGACCAAATGTTTGACGAAACGCTTAACTAAATCGTGTATTTTTAAGTGTTGTGGTAGGCTAAGTGTTCGACGAAATGCTTGGCTGAGATAAGTGTGTTTTTTTGTTGTTGTTGAGAATGCTATCAACAAAAGATGATATATAATAGGTTAAAAAATGCTATCAACAAAAGCGTATTACCTCCTGTACTGTACCAAGATTAGTGCGAAAATAGGTTGTTAGCTACATATGCATATTGGCTAATGCTTTAGCAACGGTGGATGGAAAGTTTATGGTAAAAGTATTCATTGTATTGATGTTATATATATGAATTTTATTGTTTAACTATGACTTGTTGTTATGCTAGTGTTAGCAGTACTTTTAGTCAGTTTATTTTATATTTGACAAGCACAATAACTAGCATATGGAAATCACGGTTTACAGGCGCATGGGATACAAGGGAAGGGCGATACAATGAACCAGTTAAACCACCGGTTAAACTAAGAAATATATATTTCTTTAGGTGTGTAATATATTATTTTGTACTGAAAGGTATTTCTGTGAGTCGTTTGCGCGCCTGCTGTGTCAGGATGAATACGAATACAATGCTTGAGATGATAAGGATTGTTATGTTTTTTAATTGCTGTAGACTTATTAGTTGAATGCTCTTATGTGCACTGTGATCTATAGGGTTATAAATTTCATTTCTTTTGCTTTCAATGTTCTGGAAAAGTACTTTGGATATATGACTTAAGAGGGTGTTTAGCTATATGTGGGAGCAAGTTGTATAATTTATAATTTTGAGGTAACGTATTTTAACAGTCTCTGTTACTTGTATGCTTGGTGGCTGGTTCGGGGTGGATAACGGAATTCGCCGCTTAAGGTGATGATAAGGATTGTGAAGTTTCATAATGTTGTTAGATTTTATTAGGTGAGCATGCTTATGTGTTATGTGATCGGCTGATCGATGGGGTTTAGATTTTTATTGCTTTTGCTTCGTAAGTTCCGAAACTGTACTTTAGATATATGACTTACATGTGTTTATATGTTGGTCCGGAATGAGTGTACGTTATATGTTGGACCTTGGAAATGAAGATCAGTTACCTGTGTTTATGAGCTAAACTTTTATGTTAGACCTTGTAAAAACTATATCGTGTGATAATTTCGTTAAATTACAAGGAATTTATATCTTGAAGGAAAGTCGTTTATTATAACGATCTGTTTTGTAATTGTAATATTAGGTAAAGATACCAGTAGATGAGGAAGGCGAACCTCTGTATGAAGATCTTATCTGCCACAAGTGCTCCTCAATTTGTTCCTTTCTGCACCTTTACCCTCCCACCATATGGGCATCAGAGAAGGAACAAGCTGCAACTCCTTCCAAAGAAAAAGATGTGGTGTCTGCACCTTCTGCTTCTGGATCATCTTCAAAGCTCGAAGATGGTACTTCAGAGATCGTGATGCAGACCCTGTTGTTGTACCTGTTGTTAACTCCAAAAGCCCGCATGATGATAAGGATGTGGTTATTGGTGAAAAATCTGTTACATGACTTCTTAATGTTGACTTGTCGGCCACTGAGTTAGCTGCAGAAAAAAGTCAGCCTTCTATGCTAAAAAGGGAATCAGTTACTTGCAAAGAATTGGAGAGAGGCACTATGTGGATGTGATAAGTGTTCAGACATATTGCTGAGTATGAGAGAATGGCTAAACAGAAAAGGGATGAGAAAATGCAGCAACAAGAAGGGGCTGAGTTGAATTTTCACAGCAATCTTGGGCATGCGGAAAAGATAGAAATACTTTCAGGAATTGCTGACATGAAAGACGAGATTCGTTCATTCCTGGTAAGTTGCCTTTACTGTAATGCTAATATTCCATAGTGTCGTTAGTTATATTAGACCATATAACCATTGAATATGATACGGGGTAAGATCTTGATTCGGCTTTATATTTTCAAGATCTCAAAGAATATATGGTTAATTGGACTAGGGCTTGCAATGAACTGAAAGGAGGACTAATTAGTGAGTTTTTATTGTTAACTAGAGGTTAAGAACTATTGATTTTGGCCTTATTTTGGTTATGATGTTTATGGGTAAAAATGGCTTGTATTTGAATCAGAAACGAAACACATCTTAGATTTTTATGCAAACTGGTAGCTTGGATCAACACAAAGTACTGCGCCTATAAGATCCTGCTAATTCTGCAATAGTTTTTTTATAACTTTTAGACAAAGATTATGCTAAACGTTACCATGAAATTTGATTTTCTGTGAGAGTGTGATGGTTCTATTTTTGGTATGCATTTTTATGAAAATGGTAATCTGTTAATCGAAGTAAGACATCTATTTTTGGTGCAGTCCAGTCCATTGGATCAGATCTCACACACACAAAGGACAAATCTGATTTGCAACAAAATGTTTCCAACAGCAGTGACCCGATACTGTCTAAATTAAGAGAAGCGACAAAAGACTCTCACAAGCAACAATCAGGTTCTCGTTTAAGTTTCTTACAGATTGAAGGATGTCTATTACAGAAGTCAAGTAACTTTGGTCACGAACATATTGGAGTTTGTTTTTTTATATTTGTCATGTCGATAAGTGCATTTAGTGATATTATGTTGATATTAGCGGCGTGCTTGTATTGATTGCATCAAAGAAAATGGAAGTTATTTTAAGTTTCTATTATCACAATATATTAAGTTGTTTTTTGCTATTTACTTACTATGAGTGAATTATAATTTTATACCTTAGATATCATGAAAATTGACACTTGTAATTCATGGAATTGTCGCATAGTTATTTGTATGTTATTCTTATCATATTTTAGATCCTTATATCATTTTTTGCATTTAAACTAGTTATATCCACAAACCACCAGCTTTATTCACTGCTTGACCTATTTACTTAAATGGGTTAAACGGGTCACAAATGGGTTACACGTGTTATGCAGGTCTGGGTTAGGGTTGAGTTTCTTGACACGATTAATAAATGGGTTGTGTTTGGGTAAAGGCTATACTAACCCGCCAACACGCGAACCCGAATATGTTAACACGAACACGACTCGATTGCCACCCCTAATAATGATGACTTATAGATTGTTAGTGACAAAAACCTTGTCGTCACTAAAGACATTTTTTTTTTTTTTTTTTTTTTGTGAATTGTTTCAAATTTCTCGCACTTTTAAATGTGAAGAATTAAAAGCTCACACTTAAAAGTGTGAAAAATTGTTATAAAATCATTACATTTAAAAGTGTGAAGAATTAAAAGCTCACACTTAAAAGTGTGAAGAATTGTTTAAAATCATCACACCTAAAAGTGTGAAGAATTCTTTCAAAATTATCACACTTACAAGTGTGAACTTTTTATAAATCTTCACATTTAGAAGTGTGAATTTATTTGCTACACCCATATTGTTCACACACAAGCTAAGCGTGAACTTTTCAACTCTACACACTTTAAAGTGTGAAAATATGCTTAAAAAAGTGTGAAAAGTTAGCTATTTTGTTGTAGTGATCGTGGTGTTTTTGCTATTTATCATCTTTGTGTTTTTTTTGTCTAAACATATTATCTGTTCGTCTAACAATGACGACTCATTTGATTTTCCTTCTTTTAGATCAATTTTAGAATTTTTAGATATTAATCTTGTAACTTTGATTCGTTCTATAATACATGAGAAATTTCTATCACATTATGTGCTTTGTGTTATCCTTCTGTCGTGCTTTAAATTTGCTATATTACATTAAAACCATTTATATTTCCACTAAAAGAGTAATAAAACTCACGGTTACACCTATAACTTTTTGGATTACCAGTTGGTGCGTGTATGAAAAGAATATTTAGTTGGAATGTTGCGGTCGAAAAATTCAAAAAAAGATTGGTTAACTGGAAAGCAAAAACTATGTCTTTTGATGGTAGACTAACGTTGGTCAAAATGGTTTTAAGTAGCTTACCGTTATATTTCTTCTCTTTATTTCGTGCACCCGTGAGTATCATTATAAAGTTAGAAAGCGTGAGACAACGGTTTTTTTGGGTGCTGACGAGAATAAGAAGATGGCATGGGTTAGATATAATGATGTGTTAAAGAAGACAAAAGCAAGTGGTCTTAATATTGACAGCTTAAAAGCATTTAACTGGGCATTACTTGGTAAGTGGTGGTGGCGATTTCGAGTTGAAGAAAACTGACTATCGGTTAAAATTATTAAAAGTTTATATCGAAGTGATGATAGATTGACCAAGTATAATGAAGGAGTTAGACATAGTGGAAGTACATAGAGTAGTATTGTAGAAGTGGGAAGAGTCATAGAGTAGTATTGTAGAAGTGGGAAGAGTCATTGATCAATCGGGTGTAAACTTTTGTTCCTCTATTGGGAGAAAAGTAGGAAATGGGTATAATACTTGTTTTTTGTTAGATAATGGGTTGGTGAAAATGTGGTTTTATTTGAAATTTTCCTGAGGCTTTTTAGACTAGAAATTCATAAAGATATCTCGGTTGGAGAGAAGAGATGCTGGAGGGACGATGGGTGGGCGTGGGAATGGAGTTGGGCGAGAAATCCAAGGGGTGGATCTCTAAGTGAACTTATGGAATTGTCAAGGTTAACAAAAAATTTTATTCCTAACGTACAAATTAGATTCATGGAGTTGCCTTCTTGATGATAAAGGTCTTTTCACGGTAAAATGTCTTAGAAAAAATATTGATGAAGTTACTCTAAACTCAACCGTTACATTTCATAAGACTAAGTGGAACACATACAACCCAAGAAAAATTTGCATCTTTGTGTGGCGGCACCAACAACGATGCCTTCCTGTTCGCTCATGGTTACAACATATTGGTATGGATCTCAACACATTTCTTTGCCCTCAATGTGATACAGATGTGAAAAATTTTGAGCATTGCTTTTTGTCTTGCTCGAGAGTTGTGGTTGGATGGGAAAGAGTTTTTTATAAATGGTGGAACATGGGTAATTTTAATGTTGGGTCTATTGGAGATATAATTAATCATAGTTGTCACAATAATTATAGCATCGTGCAAAATAAATGTTGGCAAGCGGTTTGTTGGGCAATGTTGTACTTAGTATGGTGTATTCATAACAAGAGAATGTTTCAGAATAAGATATCGAACCTATCTACAATATGCGACGAAGTACAAGTTCTTGTGTACTTTTGGATTTCACACAGAGCAAAAGGGAAAATTACATCTTGGATCGATTGGTGCGTAGTATAGGTTAATGAAAGTGTTTTGTATATTGATAATAACCGAACCATACAATATATAGATAAGTAACCCTAACACATAATAATCGGGCCTTAGCCCATACAAACTACTATCGGGCTATGCTAAATATATGACTAAAACTCCCACGCAGTTTGAGCGGGAGGACACTGGACACTCAAACTGGTACGAAACTCCTCAAAACAAAGCTGAAGGTAAGCCTTTGGTAAAAATATCTGCATACTGATAATGTGAGGGGACATGAAGAACTCTAGCTTGACCAACAACAACCAAATCATGTACAAAATGAATACCAATCTCTATATGCTTCGTACGTTGATGTTGAACCGGATTAGAAGATAAATACACAACACTGGCATTATCACAATAGACAAGCGTAGCGGAAGACAAAGGGGTATGCACCTCACGTAGTAGGTTCCTCAAACAACATGTCTCAGCAACAACATTGGCAACACCACGATACTATGCCTAAGCACTAGAACGAGAAAGCGTCAGTTGATGCTTAGAGGACCACAAGATTAAGTTGTTTCCAAGAAACATACAGTAGCCAGAAGTGGATCTCCATGTAGTAGGGCAAATAGCCCAATCAGCATCCGAATAAGCAACCAATGAGGAATTAGAAGATGAAAACAAGTGTAACCCATAGTTTAAAGTACACCGAACATGCCTCAATATCCACTTAAGAGCCGAGAAATGAGGCTCCCGCAGATCATGCTATATAAAACTTGTTTAACCTTGTGGTGTGCTTTTTTTTTTTTTTTTTTTTTTGTTGCTATTTAACATATTTGTGTTTTTCTTCTACATTTGGTGTATATTAGGTTAATCACTATCGACCCAACTATAAACCCGTCACAACCCCAAATGACCCGGTCAACAAAAGTCAACCATTAGAAAAGTCAACGAAGCAGTTACAACCGTCACATAGCAGTTATCAATAACTGCTCATATCAACGAACCAACACAACGGTTCAATATACCCTTTCATTACAGTATATATACACGATACATTTGTTTGTAAAATATGATGACATATTTGATTAATACATAAACTTATTTACAGTTTACTTAATCTTTGCACAACATTCATTTGGTATACTTGTGATTGAAACGTTTAGACCATAGATCCCGTTATAAAGGCCAACAATTGGTATCAGAGCGGTTTGGTCTATCAACCAACAATCATCATTTACCTTGACTCGTAAAAGTTCCAGAATAAAAAAAAAACACAAGACCCGTTTCGAATAAATTTTTTTTGCAAATCGATAAGAACACAAATCCAGACGTCATTTTTGTGTCTCAAACATTTGTCGCAACAGGGGTATAATCACTTGGTGATTACTCACAACCCGGCAACAAATCAAACTCGCAAAAAAAAATTTCGAAACCAGTTTCGATACCCAATCCAAAACAGGATCAGAAAACGAACTTAATCGTTTAAATATTTGATTAAAAAATAAAAACTAATACGAGCGTCATCAATTAGGGCACAAAGTAAAGATTCGAATTAGAACGAACACACCTGTTCTTAAACGGAATCAAGCCCAGAAGGATCAATTGAAAACCCCAATTGATTCATCAGCAAACTCCAATCGTAAAAATACTCACGGATCAGAAAACCCCCAATTAATCTGAAACCCTAGGTTTCAAATTGAAGGGTCAACAGTGCTCGTTAAAGGAACACCACACCGGAGATAGTAGAAAGGACGGTCAAAAACCATAGCCATCAAAAGAGGCCGGTAAACCGTCGTTGTATATTGGAGCAGAGAAGAAGAAGATAAAAACGTTATCTTTTAGTAAGGGAGAGACTGAAAGGCAGTATCTCAAAAGAAGTACGCGTGATTTTATCTCAAAAAAAAGGAGGAGATAAAAGGGTTATAAGTGAGACGCGTGTACAGATAAGGGGCACATACAGGATTTTATTTTAGTTAAGGCATCGGGTTAAACCATCAACCCCTCCAGGTTCCAAAAGATTTCAAAACCACCTTTCATTTTACTTTATATATTTTGATATATATTGTTTTTAGATTGATAAGTTATTTTAAAACATTATTAAAATCTTATCATATTTTGTATAGTATATCTAACCTAGTTTTTACACTACATAGAATACTGACTAGGAATAATTTGTAAGGAGTAATTAACCTTAGGTTATTCATTTTTAAAATCTCCGAGGATAGTTTAAAATTGTTAAAACTATACCTAGAAAAGTTTTACACCCATTTGAGGAAGATAAAACATTAAGAGCTCATTTTAAGAAATAAGAATTTTATAAATAAAACACATTGTGTTAAAATTCTTTGTTGGAGATTTATTGTCATTATCATTTTAAGATATGACGAAAGGAAAGGAACCTAGTACTAACATTACAAATAGTACACCCCAATTTCAATGCCCAATCCTAAAGCCCGCGAATTACTCATTATGGGCAATTCGAATGCAAATCATTCTCGAAGCGAATGGTTTATGGGAAACAATTGAGCCGAACCAAACGACTCAATCCGATAAGAAAAAGGAAAAAACCGCTATTGCTTTCCTTTACCAAGCCTTGCCCGAAGAACAATTACTTCAAATAACAAAGCATAAAACCGCAAAAGACATTTGGAATGCTTTGAAAACTAGACACGTTGGCGAAGACAGAGTTAAACAAGCAAGATTACAAACACTCAAATCCGAATTTGAGATGTTATACATGAAGGAAGATGAAACAATCGACACCTTCACCACAAAACTCACAACACTCGTAAACAAAGCCGCTAGTCTAGGACACACAATAGAAGATGAAACCTTATTACGGAAATTACTAAATCTTTGTACCGAAAGGTATCTGCAAATAGTCGCATCTATAGAACAATATTCCGATCTAAGTGAAATGACATTAGAAGAGGCGAAAGGAAGACTTAAGACCTACGAAGAAAGGATTAAGTTCAAGAAAGGAAAACAAGTGGACAGTCAAGACAAACTAATGTTCACACGACATGACAATAGAGGGAAAAATTTCAGAGGACGTGGACGTGGAAAATATAAAGGATGGAAGAACCACGATAAAAATAACCACGAGAAGAAGGATGGAGAAAACACTCACAATCACTTCAACAAACAGAATATTGATTTTAGCAAAGTTAGATGTTACAAGTACAATAAGACTGGTCACTATGCATCTAAGTGTTATTCAAAACCAAACACTAGTATGCAATCTAATCTTGTCGAGGAGGACTTAGAACCTACCTTATTAATGGCAATATTAGAATACCCACATGTAACAAAGCTAGAAGATCAAAAGGTCTCGCTACACGAAGAAGATGTAGGATATAAAGAGACAAGTGTTGATAGTCAATGGTACTTAGACAATGGAGCTAGTAACCATATGACTGGAATAAGAGAACACTTTAAAGAACTAGATGAGAACGTTAGTGGAAAAGTAAGATTCGGAGATTGATCTCATGTAGAGATTAAAGGAAAAGGTTCAATCCTATTAGAATGTGAAGACGAGAAACAAAGAATCATATCTCAAGTCTATTACATTCCTAGCTTGAAAAACAATTTATTGAGCCTTGGACAATTTACCGAAATAGGTTGTAAAGTTGTAATGGACGACGATGAACTATGACTTTATGACATGGACAACAAAATCTTCTTGAAAGTCACAAGACAAAGAAACCGTCTATACAAAGCAAGTCTGAAGATAGGCACACCTGTTTGCTTATTAGCAAATTTAAGTGACAACACTTGGTTATGGCACGCAAGATTAGGACACCTCAACTTTGAATCATTAAAATCCATGACTCAAAGAGAGTTAGTTCAAGGAATACCTGCCATTAAACATACAACACAAATTTGTGATGTTTGTTTAGTTGGTAAACACAGTAGAGCACCATTTCCCAAGAAAGCAAAAACTAGATCAACATCACCATTAGATTTAGTTTACGGAGATTTATGTGGACCAATAACACCACCAACACCATCTGGAAAGAGATATATATTCTTGTTAGTAGATGACTACTCAAGATATATGTGGGCGTATTTCCTAAGTACGAAAGATCAAGCTTTCGGTACTTTCAAGGAATACAAAGAAACAATAGAGAAGGAGCTAAGGATAACATTGAAAATGTTAAGAACTAATCGTGGAGGAGAATTCACATCTAACGAATTCACTCAATACTACAAAGAGAACGGAATAGCACGACAACTAACCGCACCTTACTCACCACAACAAAATGGAGTTGTTGAACGAAGAAATAGGACAATCATGTCTACTACGAGATGCATGATGAAAGCAACTAACATGCCACAAAATTTTTGGGCTGAAGCTGTTAGACACGCTATATACATTCTAAACAGCGTTCCTACAAGAGCCTTAGAAGACATCACTCCATATGAAGCAATTAAGAAGAAAAAGCCAAACTTAGAAACTTTAAGAGTTTTTGGCTGCATAGCATATGCAAAGGTACCATCACAACATCTGACAAAGTTAGATGATAGAAGTAACAAAATGGTATACTTAGGAAGCGAACAAGGATCAAAAGCTTATAGATTGTTTGATCCAACAACACAAAGAATATGTGTTAGTAGAGATGTGAAGTTTAAGGAGGATGAAGCATGGGACTGGAAGGATTACCTAGATGAACACACCAATGATGAACCCGAATGGTTTGACTTCAAAGTCGAAAACCTTGAAGCCACAGATGAACATCAGGAAAACGAAAACCAACCAGATGAAGAAGACAATGATATCCCTGCGAATGATGATCATGAATATGAAGCATCAGCAACTGAATCACCCTCACAATCACAAACACTTCGCACACCATCTACAATTTCATCACAAATAAATACTCAAATTACACCAACTACCTCAAGACATTCAACCAATCAAAGTAACTCAATTACAACCCGGAACTTACATCCAAACTTTGATCACACACCATTACAAGGTTTTAGAACATTGAATGATTTATATGAAAACACCGAGGAAGTTTTACCCGAGCATTTATTACTAGCTGAAGATGAACCAAAGAATTACAAGGAAGCATCAACCGATCAAAAATGGATCGAAGCAATGAAGGTCGAATTAGATTCCATCAATAGAAACAATACATGGGAACTAACCACTCTACCAAAAGGACAAAAAGCCATTGGATTAAAGTGGGTATTCAAGACCAAGAAAGATGCTAATGAAAATATAGTCAAGCATAAAGCTAGACTAGTAGCAAAAGGCTACATACAAGAGCATGGCATAGACTTTGAAGAAGTCTTTGCACCTGTAGCAAGAATGGAAACAGTCCGATTACTATTAGCCATAGCTGCTAATAACAAATGGGAAGTACATCACCTAGATGTCAAATCTGCATTTCTGCATGGAGACTTAAAAGAAGAAGTGTATGTTACACAACCCGAAGGATTTATAAAAGAGAATGGAAAAGTCTACAGATTGATAAAAGCTCTATACGGATTAAGACAAGCACCACGTGCATGGAACATAAAGTTAGATAATACCTTGAAGTCCTTAGATTTCAAGAAGTGCGCTTTAGAACAAGTTGTCTACACAAAGAAGTCAAAAGACTCAATACTTCTAGTAGGAGTCTATGTGGATGACTTAATCATCACTGGCACACCAAAGAAAGAAATAGACAAGTTCAAAGCTCAAATGGAAGAGAAATTCGAGATGAGTGACCTAGGATTACTATCCTACTACTTAGGCATTGAAGTCACACAAACTGGAGGTGACATATCAATAAAGCAATCCGCCTACGCAAGCAAGATCCTAAAAGAAGTTGGAATGCTAGATCAGCTAAACCTTAATACCTATGGATCCGGGAACAAGACTAACAAAGAACATCAAGAAACAACGGTCAACTCAACTGAATACAGAAGCTTGATTGGATGCTTACGATACTTGTTACATACAAGACCCGACTTAAGTTACTCCGTTGGAATACTTAGTCGTTTTATGCAAGAACCGAAGGAACAACACATGAAAGCTATAAGGCAAGTACTACGCTACGTTAAAGGAACAAAAGATTATGGAATCACCTACAAATACAATGGAAGAAAATGATACAAGGTTATAGTGGCCAGCCTACGGAGTCAACACTCAAGAAGGCAAAGGCACTACAGGAATTATCTTCTATTACGGTGAATCACCAATCACCGAGTACACAAAAGCAAGCCACGGTAGCTCTATCATCATGTGAGTCCGAATTCATTGCAAAGAACAACACAACACAAGCATTATGGTTAAAGAGATCGCTTAGCAAGCTTACACATACGGAAGAAGAAAAAGTTACAATCGGTCGACAACAAGTCCACCATCGAACTAATGAAGAATCCCGTATTCCACGGAAGAAGTAAGCACATTGATATAAAATACCACTTTATAAGAGAATGCGTCGAAAGAGAAGACCTACAAGTCGAATTCATAAGTGGAGAATTTCGTAAGGCGATATACTAACAAAGGCATTACCGAAGATCAGATTCCTCACCATGAGACAACTAATTGGAGTCAAAGATCTAAAGCAAGCCGATTGTGATTAAAGGGGAGAATATTAGGTTAATCACTATCGACCCAACTATAAACCCGTCACAACCCCAAATGACCCGGTCAACAAAAGTCAACCATTAGAAAAGTCAACGGCAAGCATACAACCGTCACATAGCGCTTATCAATAACTGCTCATATCAACGAACCAACACAACGGTTCAATATACCCTTTCATTACGATATATACACGATACATTTGTTTGTAAAATATGATGACATATTTGATTAATACATAAACTTATTTACAGTTTACTTAATCTTTGCACAACATTCATTTGGTATACTTGTGATTGAAACGTTTAGACCATAGATCCCGTTATAAAGGCCAACAGTGTAAACTATCTAATTACGTTGGGTCCTTTGTTTTGTTTTGCATTTTGTTCCAAGATCTTAAGAAAACTGCATGTATGATGATGGTCTTGATTTATATTCAGGTTGTATGCAGATTATATTTATGGAGTTTTGACAATCTGTGAGTATTGAGGTGATTTTGTTTTGGCTTTATGATGATTCTGGCATTGATGTGTTATATATTAAATGTTTGTGAATTCCTGCACCTATGAAAAAAGGTTGGTTTAATAATCAAGTTTTCTAGCAACTAAAAGTAAAAAATCAGTGAGATGATAGTAAAGTACTCTGTAACTCGTAATCAAGATTTGGAATAACCCATGTTATGACTTTGTTGCTAGTTTTCTGATATTTTAGGTTTCGTTTTTAAGCTGCAATTTATTTTCTTGTTTTTGCCACAGTTCTGTGCTGCATTTGTTCAAAGGTAATTTCTTTTTTTGCCTCCTAACCTCATAAATTCTTGAATCCATCACTGTTTTAAACATATAATGTCAGTAACATACAACCAAATAGCTTTACATTATGGGTTAAACCGACTTGTGCTATGAATAATTTTTTTTGGTTGTCCATATTCAAAAACTTATCCATAACTCCAATGCTTATAACTCACTACTTGACATACAATAACATTGATGAACAACCTGATTAGAGCATTCCAAAACTTATAATTCTCCAAAATAGATCATATAGTCAATATAAAGGAATTCATATATCATACTTACAGATTGGATGTGTTAACTCCATAATGTTACAATTACAAAACTTCTGCTTGCTAAGCATATTCTTCAGCCCGGTAAATCTGTTTCAAGGTATTTCTTAAAACCAAGCCTCTTTCAGCGGCAAGATCCCAAATTGTTTGCAAAATACCCTTGTCACCAGCATAACTAGCAGAGAAACTTCTATGAATTTTGTGAGTAATCATCACCTGCTTTTAAGTAAGCGTATGCCAAACTAGTGAACACAACACTATCTCCTGATATCCCTTTGCTTTGCATTATATCAAATAATCTTTGAGCACAATAAACCCTCTCTTGCTTGCATAATCTCCGTATTAATGCCCTATAAATTGAAATATCGACAATTATACCCTTCTGATAAAACTGTCTGTACTTCACCAACACCTCTTCATTTTTTTGGCTGCAGCAAAGATCAACTGGCCATGAATACAGGCAGTAATTTGGAGAAAATCCATCATTAATCATAGATAAAATAAAGTCTTTGGCATTTTCCATATCTCGAGCTTTGCAAGTAAACGAGTCAGGTGTTACAAGTGATGTGATGGGGTACAACTTTTTTTCCACTCATTTGTGATTCAACAATTTATTTGCATCCTTTATTGTACCTTCTTCACATTTTTTTTATTTTTTATTTTTTAAAATCGTGTTGTACGTAACAGTGTCAGGAAACAACCCTTCAGCTTCCATTTCTTCGCGTAAACGCATAGCTTCATCATAGCTGTTCACTCTACAAAGCCCGTCAATCAAAGTAGTGTATGTCATGTGATTTGGAGTAACACCTTTGATTTCCTTAAACATCCTCATAGCCTCCTTCTTTCGACCTTATTTAAAATACCCGTAGCTCAAAACATGAGAATTCACATCTGGGTCATCACAAGTACGTGCAAGCGAGTTCAAAACCGTGGGCGAAGATAAAACGTCTCTGAGCGCAATTTTGTCGAGCAGTTGGTGTGCAGTTTTGAAATGATTTTGTTTAGTGAGGATATAAACCATGGTCCAGTTGGATTGTAATGTGTGTTTGTAATCAGGGTTTAGTTCAACCCATTTGAAGAAATTGTGGGAAACATTTGAAAATGAGTCGATTTTCGAAAGGTTGTGAATAATGTGATTGATTGTGGTTAAGGTTACGAGTGAGCCGAGATTCGGTCTTAATAGATGATCCCAGGAGCATGATTTTAGTGTAACTGCTTATACTGGTTTTAGTAATTTGGTTTCATTGGTAACATGTTTTATATTGGCCATGATTTGACAAAAAAGATGACTACTAGTTCTATGGGTTTGTGTGGTCTTTTGTTTCTGTGTTGGATTGTGTTTCAGTAACTAAAACAAACACCTTTATATACCTTTTGGTGATAATATTGCTGACCAAAAAGAGCAGAAGTCTGATAGCTTTTTTATGTTTTATTTTCACTTGAAGTCACAACTACTTTCAAAGTTTAAATGTTGTTTCTTTTAGTTAATACATCACCACGTATGGTTTTTGGAAGGAAAAGGTACCAATTCTTTGCAAATTTAACTTTTTGGTAGTTGAAAACATCATTTCTTACATCTTCACCGACTAATTATTTCTTACCCAAAACAGGGACGGATCTATGTAGGAAGTGTGGGGGTGTCCCCGATGGCTAGTCGAAAAAAGTTGAGATTATAGTGTAAACTTTTTTTAATTTTGAAATTTTTTCGAAAGTGACCACCACCAAAAACTCAAATTGCCCCCACCCACTTAATAAAATCCAAAATTTAACACTATAAAGTCAGATAAATCCTTCATCTCTAAGTAAAAATACATGATTTATCATTACGATCCTAATTTTTCTTTTTCGCATTTAATTGTTATTGTAGAAAAAAAATTTGCCCCCACATCTTATTTTTCTAGATCCGTCACGCTTCAAAAGACAGGCAAGCTTTTGTACATAGGAGCATGCAACATAAACGTTAGTTATGATATACTGAAAACATGAATCACATTTTTTCTCAAAGAATTATGTTGATGAGGTTCTTGACGTGTTCACTTTAGGGGTTTAATGAAATACTCAATAGCTCCTTCGTCTTGGCAACTACACATATGTCCACACAAAAAAGCAAGAATCAGTAAAGAATGTACTTCCTAATTTTTGTGGTGCTTTTTTTTTAAGAATAATTTTTGAACTGCAAGCATGCCACTTGAGGCTAGGGATAACAACAGGGCAGGGAATGTCAGGGATTGTATTTCCCATCCCCATCCCCGTTTTCACTCTCCATCCCCATCCCCACCGGGGAATTGCTTTATATCCCCACCCCCATCCCCAATGGGGATCGAGGATCCCAGCGGGGATTCGGGGATTTTCCACCCTTATGAAATAACATAAAAATTCCACAAACTCGTCGAAAATATAAATAATTTTGACTCATAAAGTGTCTCAACAAATGTACCTACATCGCATATAGTTGTATTAATTACAATTCCAATTCAACTTTAAACACATTAACCATTATAACATCACATATAATATAAAAAAAATGTATCATATGTGTGTATTCGGATACAATAGTTAAGTAACATGTAGTTGATGTTTATACTTCTTATTCTAAAGGTGCTTGATTCTATAAATATCACATATGTATAAATATATACATGTCGATACTCATAAATATATATACATATACATATACAAGTTAATTGAGTATGGATATATATAAATTCTAAATACTTATACACTAGAAAGATCCGGGTCGGGGCCGGGTTCGAGGATATATGTTATCCCCATACCAGCCCCATCCCCGATTTTATATTTTGGGGATCGGGTCCTCATCGGGTACAGATTTTCTTGCCATCCCTACTTGAGACGCTTTGGACATCCTCTCGATGACATGAAGGTCTGGAATGTCTTTCCGAAAGTGGTTGATTTCTATTTTATTAAGATCACCAAACAATTATTTTGACGTAGATTAGCTTCTTCAAATAATGCCAGACTAATTAAATCATAACTTGACCATTTACAAACCTTTATATGAGCGGGAAGGTTTGGCAAGTGAGGTGCATGTGCACTGTTTTAAACTGGTCACGTGACATCATCCAACCAACTCCCAAAATAAATTTGGCACCCTAATGGTAGTTTAGATAAGAGATTAGTTTTAAATGATAGTTCAGTCTTAATTTGTATCTCAATTTCCCTCTCTTGTATTCCTATAAACATTTAATCATTCAACTAATAAAATTACCACTTGAGATTCTATTCTTGTTCTTGAATCTTTAGTATATGTTTAGTTCTTCTTCCAATTTGTTATAAATTCAGAAAGGACATTACAAATGGTATCAGAGCCCTTTCTTAGAGCTCCGAACATCTTTGACAAAGTTTGTTAAGTTTTCGGCGTATCTATTCATTTTTCTACATTCTCGTTACTTTTTCCTACGAAGATTTTTCAAGAAACAAAGTGCTACACTGGTACACTGTTTAGAGTCTATGATATCCGTTCAGAAATACGACCAAGCTGTCAAGTATTAATCGCGATCACAAGAGCAACAATTAGTGTTTAAATCCCCTGTTTTCGGATTAATGGACAGTTTTGTTTGACTTGAAGTTGGCAAACAACGGTTAGAGGTTGTTAGTGATAACACAATTGAAGACGAAGGAGTAGTAACTGACAACAAGATTCATTCATACATCAAGAAATTGCATATTGACAATGACACCATCAACAAGAATCACAATTGGTTCTTCAAGTATGGATGATGCTACCAGAAAACTCATTACTGAAACTGTGACAACTGAAGTTCAAGAAGCGATTGCAGCAACACAACAATGCAACAACGTTTAGATGGGGGTTCTTTAGGCAAGAACTGTTGGTCGGTCCATTGAAAAATCCAGTGTAACAAAAGGGGGGTTGGTAACCAACCACATAGGGTAAATGGTTATGGCAGACTCACCAAATTGGAGGTTCCCAGGTTTAATGAGGAGGATGTTAAAGGATGGTTATATAGGTGTAATCAGTTCTTTGAATTGGATAATGTGGCTCCTAATCAAAAGGTCAAGATTTCTTCAATTCACTTGTATGATAAGGCACTGGATCGGCACAAACATTTTGAGAATAGAAATGGCGTAGAAGTGGCATTCGAGAGGTATAAGAAAGGAAGATTTGGAGCAATAATGGAAGATCCAATGGCTGATTTGATGGATCTCAGACAAGATGGTAAGAATTGTATATTAGGATTAATTTGATGCATTACTTAATAAAGTAGATATTACTGAGTCACAAGTTATTGGAATGTTCTTAGCTGATATGCAGTCTGATATTGCTATGATGGTAAGGACGTTTAAGCCTAGAACTTTTTCTGACACTTATTGTTTAGTAAATCTTCAAGAAGCCACAAATGAAGCAAGGGTTAAGTGTAAACCAGTGGCCACATGTTATAGGTACAATACAAATGCTAATGTTGCAAATAATGGTAGTAGTACTAGTGCAAGTAGTAGCAACAATAGACCTTTATTGGCCTTACCACCACTTCAAACTACCACTGCTAGACCAGTTGTTAGTAACACTACTCCAAGAAGAAGGCAATTGAGTATGATGGAGTTTGATGAAAAGAGAGCCAAGAATCAATGTTTCTATTGTGATCAGAGATATGTTCCTGGCCATAAATGTAGTGGACAATTGTTTGTGTTGGAAGTTTTCACTGGTTTAGAATTGGACGAGATTTATTCAGGAGAAGAGGAGTGTTTGGCACAAGAGGTAGAACCATTGATTCAGGACCAAATGACCCAAATTTCTTTGAATGCTCTGTTTGGGATACCTACTTATCACATAATAAGAGTCAGAGGTCAAGTGAGCAAACAACCTATTCATATTTTAGTAGATTCCGGAAGCACTCATAACTTTTTGGGTTTACAAAAGGCCAAAAGTTTAGGATGCAACTTGAAGAGTACTTTCCCTTTACAAGTATTTGTAGCTGGTGGATCTCAGTTGCTTAGTTAGTATGAATGCAAGTCATTTCAGTGAAAAATGCAGGGTGAGACATTTGAAGCAGACTTTATGATACTTCCTTTGGGTGGGTGTGAAATGGTATTGGGAATTCAGTTTTTGTCCACTCTTGGAGACATGAAGTGCAACTTTAAGGAGTTAAGAATGGAGTTTAAGTACTTAGGAAAGAAGATCATTTTGAGAGGTACATGACAACTGAGTTGCAAGTGGTTACGAGGAAGACAATTGCAAAAACAAACAGATGGTCCAATGAAGGAATGTATACTATTTAGCTATCAGCCTCATTAAATTTGATGCAAGGAAGTATTGATGTAGATAATGTGCAACCGATACCCGTATGCTATTAAAATAGCATGATGATATGTTTGTTGTCCTAAGTTGCTTACCACCTTAGATAAGTTTAGATCACAAAATTCCATTGAAAGAGGGAGTAAATTCAGTGATATTAGACCTTCCGGATACTCCTCGCACAAAAGGATACAATTGAAGTAATGGTCAAGGAGTTATTGGACACAAGAGTCATTAGGTAGAGCAATTGTCCCTTTTCTTCATCCATTGTTATGGTTAAAAAAAGGATGGATCATGGAGAATGTGTATTGATTACATGAAACTCAATTAATAGACTATTAAGGAAAAGTTTCCTATACCAGTGATAGATGAGCTAATTGATGAGCTACATGGGCTAAGGTGTTTTTTAAGTTAGATCTTAGGTCTGGTTATCACCAGATAAGGATGAATGAAGAAGATATCTATAAGACTCAAAACACATGATGGCCACTATGAATTTCTGGTTATGCCCTTTGGTCTCACCAATGCCCCATCCACTTTTCAAGCCCTTATTAATAACATTTTCAGAAAGTTTCTAAGGAAGTTCACATTGGTCATTTTTGATGACATTTTAGTATACAATTCATCATTAGAAAATCATTTGATTCATCTGAAACAGGTGTTAGAAGTGACGAGGGAACATACATTGTATGCAAAAATAAGTAAATGTGTGTTTGGCATAACACAAGTGAAGTACTTAGGCCATATAACTTCTGGAAAAGGGGTAGCCACAGATCCAAACAAGATCAAAGCAATGTTAGATAGGCCAATTCTAGTCAATGTTAAATAGTTGAGTGGGTCTCTAAGGCGTATTGGCTACTACAAGAAATTTGTGAGAGGCTATGCTACATAACTCAACTACTGAATGCATTGTGACAAAGAATGCGATCCAGTTGACCTGAACATGCTACTTTAGCTTTCAAAAGGATCCAACAAGCTATGGTAGAGTCACCGGCCTCGCCTTACCCAACTTTGAGGAGGAATTCATCATTGAAACATATACATTAGGCCATGGTATAGGAGCAGTTTTGCAACAGAAGGGTCACCCAATTGCTTTTCCAAGTAAGACTTTGGCTCCTAAACATCAATCTCTCTCTACCTATGAAAAAGAATTATTAGTTGTGGTTCTAGCTTAACAAAGTGGAGAGGTTGTCACTTGGACAGACATTTCAAAATTAAGACTGATCACTTCAGTCTCAACTATGTGCTAGACCAGAGAATCATAACCCCATTTCAGTCTAAATGGCTCCCAAATTACTTGGCTTTTATTATGAAATTGAGTATAATAAGGGAAAAGAAAATTTTGTGGCAGATGCTTTATCAAGAGTCCAACAACATGGTCAACTGTTCCAAGTTGTGTTGTCTACGAGTAATAATG
Organism: Chrysanthemum makinoi; assembly: GCA_910596185.1. NCBI lineage: Eukaryota > Viridiplantae > Streptophyta > Magnoliopsida > Asterales > Asteraceae > Chrysanthemum > Chrysanthemum makinoi. Next base: position 109,660,922 of record OU343221.1, read on the forward strand.
AGCTAGTAGAAGAGGTCAAAGCAATTTGGAGTACTGATCCAAAGTTAAAGGCTGTCATTGAATACTTTCTACAAGGAAGTGGATCAAATTCAAAGTATACATGGTCTGCTAATGAGCTAAGGAGGAAAGGCGTGTTGGTGGTGGGCAACAATGAAACTGTAGGTTGAAGTTAATTGGTCATTTCCACAGCTCGATATAGGTGGTCATTCTGGGGTACAAGCTACTATGAAAAGGCTTAGATCTTACTTCTATTGGAAAGGACTTAGAAAAATGGTGAAACAACAGATCCTATTGTGTGATGCTTGTTAGAGAAACAAGTCAAACTTAGCTGCTTACCCTGGTCTTTTGCAGCCCTTACCCATTCCAACCAAGGTGTGGCAGGACATATCAAAGGATTTCATTAAGGCTCTTTGTGGGTCTCAAAGGAAAACAATTATCATGGTAGTGGTGGACAGGCTCACTAAGTATGCACATTTTATTCCTTTGATCCATCCCTTCAATGTTGCACAGGTACCACAAGATTTCCTTAATAATATCTATAAGCTTCATGGTTTACCCTCCTCTATTGTCAGTGAAAAAAATAAGGTTTTCCTAAGTCTGTTTTGGCAATCATTGTTCAAAGTCCTTAAGGTTCAATTGTGCATGTCTACATCTTATCACCCTCAAAGTGATGGATAAACTAAAGTTGTAAACACGTGTTTAGAAACCTACTTAAGGTGTATGACTGGTGAGAAACTTGAGGAGTGGTCAAATTGCTGAATATTGGTATAATACCAATTTACATAACTCAATTAACACTACCCCATTTGAAGCCTTGTATGGACAATAACCTCCTATGCATATTCCCTATGTGCCAAAAGATAGCTCAGTGGAGTCAGGTTGACGGACTTTACAAGCTAGGAACAAATCATTGCAATACTTAAGTTTCATTTGAAGAAAGCTCATGATAGAATGAAGTTGTATCTTGATCAAAAGATGAGTGATAGGGAGTTCTCAGTGGGTGATTGTGTGCATTTGAAACTCTAAGCATATAGACAGTCAACTGTGAGGATGCCTAGACAACATAAGCTATCTGCAAACTTTTATGGTCCATTCAAGATATTGGAAAAATTTGGCAAAGTGGCTTATAGGTTAGAATTACCAAGTTCAGCTCAAGTACACTCAGTTTTCCATGTCTCAAAGCTTAAGAAAAGTCATTCCTAAGTGGTGGTTATGGGAGAATTTCCAATGTGTGATTCAGAAGGAGTGATAGATGCTACTCCTTAAAAGTTGTTGGATAGGAAATTGGCAAAACAAGGAAATATAGTTGTGGTATATGGTACAGTGGAGCAATGATAATACTGATGATATGAGCGGGAAGGTTTGGCATGTGAGGTTCATGTGCACAGTTTTAAACTGGGCACGTGAGGTGCACTTGACATCATCCAACCAACTCCCAAACTAACTTTGGCGCCAAAATGGTAGTTTAAATAAGATATTAGTTGAATTATATTCCAGTCTTGATTTGTATCTCAATTTCCCTTTCTTGTAATCCTGTAAACATTCAATCATTCAACTAATAAAACTACCATTTGAGATTCTATTCTTGTTCTTAACTCTTTAGTATAGTTTTAGTTCTTCTTCCAATTTGTTATAACTTCAAGAAGGACATTACAATTTAAGATGCAAAGTAACTTCAATCCTGACATCTCTTTCATATCATGATCTGTGACTATGAGATCAACGTCATTGAAAAAACTGTTTGGATTTGAAGATGTTAGACGAGTTAATGGAAATAAGTGTCTTTTTTATCTGTGTTACAGTCAAGTCTTGAAAGGTAGTTTATGGTAATGATATACATTAATGTGTTATAGTTAAGACATGATACTATCACTAATGTTAAAATTAACATACATTAATTTATAGCAATAATTATGTAATGGAGTGTAATGGTCAGGTTAAAAGAAAAGGTATGGTGAGCATCAAACATATGTTATTTTTTTAAGCTGCTGTCAATTATCCTCCCATTTTCTTATGAATACATACATAATCATAATGATGAAATTTAGGCTTTAGATGAACAAGATATTAGAATGACAATTAGATGTGAAAACATAATCAAAATATTGCACCGATAAAAATAAAACTTAAACAAAGAAGTGCAAAAATCAGGTTTCTTACCCCTAATCCGGTATCTTCTCCATCTTCCCCAAAATGAAAATAATCCAAAATCTTGTATCCAATGTCGAAGGATTTAGCTGCAAAAAGAAATTCAACATTTAATGCAATTTAACAGTAAAAAAAGTAAAAATCCTTAAAGCCTAATTGAAGAAACCTTCGCATGATTGTTTAGTAACTATCCTCTATGCGAGTAAGCTTGTGGGAGAGCAACAAAACCGAAAAACCAAACCAAAAAACCGAAAAAAACGCTCCAAAATAACCGAACCAATTAAAAAAACGAGCGGTTTATTTTTAAAAAGCCAAAAGTTTTGGTTCAGTTTTTGTTTTAATATGAAAACCCAAACCGAAAATACTAATATTCATAAAACGAAAAAAACATATATACATTTTGGTTTTGATACAAGTTATCACCAAAGTCCAAAAACTAATAGACACATGTATTAGATATTCCTAACATATGTTTATTTAGCTAACACTGCAATAAATTCGTAAAGTTAGTTTTCTTTATTTCATATATGTTCGCACATCTCATCTTTATATACATGTTATGGAATCTTATTATTTTTCGGCAAAATATTCAACTTACTTTTTAGATTTCTTGATTTAAGTCGTGGGTGTTCAAAAAATATCCGTATTCGGTTATCCGAAAAATGAATAAGAATTTACTAAAAAGATTGGGTTTTATTAAATGTCAGTTTTAGAGCTCATATAAAAGTTTTCCAAAAATTATAGATATTAAGATATTCAGATATATAAAACCGTTATCCGAACTTTCGGATATCCGAATTGAAAAAAACTTGGCTAAAATAATGCCTATAACAATTTGAATATCAGAAATTTAACAATTTGAAAAAAACCACCAAAAACTCAAATTGCCCACTACCCACTTAATAAAATCCAAAATTTAACACTATAAAGTCCTATAAATCCTTCATTTCTAAGTAAAAATACATGATTTATCATTACGATGCTAATTTTTTCTTTCGCATTTTGTTGTTATTGTAGAAAAAAAAATTTGCACCCCACATCTTATTTTTCTGGGTCCGTCACTGCCCAAAAGACAGGCTAGCTTTTGTACATAGGAGCATGCAACATAAAGGTTCTATACGAAAACATGAATCACATTTTTTTCACAGCAATTATGTTGATGAGGTTCTTGACGTGCTCCGACTTTAGGGGTTTAATGAAATACTCAATAGCTCCTTCGTCTTGGCAACTACACATATGTCCACACAAAAAAGCCAGAATCAGTAAAGAATGTACTTCCTAATTTTTGTGGTGCTTTTTTTTAAAAGATAATTTTTGAACCGCAAGCATGCCACTTGAGACTAGGGATGACAATGGGGCGAGGAATGTCAGGGATTGTATTACCCATCCATCTCCCCGTTTTCACTCTCCATCCCCATCCCCATCCCCACCGGGGAAATGCTTTATATCCCCACCCCCATCCCCAATGAGGATCGAGGATCCCAGTGGGGATTCGGGGATTTTCCCCCCTTATGAAATAACATAAAAATTCCACAAACTCGTCGAAATAATAAATAATTTTGACTCATAAAGTGTCTCAAAAAATGTACCTACATCGCACATAGTTGTATTAATTACAATTCCAATTCAACTTTAAACACATTAACCATTATAACATCACATATAATTTAAAAAAATGTATCATATGTGTGTATTCAGATACAATAGTTAAGTAATATGTAGTTGATGTTTATACTTCTTATTCTAAAGGTCCTTGATTCTATAAATGTCACATATGTATAAATATATACATGTCGATACTCATAAATATATATACATATACAAGTTAATTGAGTATGGATATATATAAATTCTAAATACTTATACACTAGAAAGATCCGGGTCGGGGCCGGGTTCGAGGATATATGTTATCCCCATACCCGCCCCATCCCGGATTTTATATTTTGGGGATTCCCCATACCCATCGCCATTCTCGGTCAACTCGGGGATTCTCCAGTCAAATCGGGTTTGGGGATCGGGTCCTCATCTGCAGTACGATTTTTTACCATCCCTACTTGAGATACTATTGGACATCCTCTGATGACATGAAGGCGGCAGGAATGTCTTTCCGAGTGGTTGATTTCTATTTTATTAAGATCAGTCAAACAATTATTTTGACGTAGATTAGCTTCTTCAAATAATGCCAGACTAATTAAATCATAACTTGACCATTTACAAACCTTTATATGAGCGGGAAGGTTTGGCAAGTGAGGTGCATGTGCACTGTTTTAAACTGGTCACGTGACATCATCCAACCAACTCCCAAAATAACTTTGGCACCCAAATGGTAGTTTAGATAAGAGATTAGTTTTAAATGATAGTTCAGTCTTAATTTGTATCTCAATTTCCCTCTCTTGTATTCCTATAAACATTTAATCATTCAACTAATAAAATTACCACTTGAGATTCTATTCTTGTTCTTGAATCTTTAGTATATGTTTAGTTCTTCTTCCAATTTGTTATAAATTCAGAAAGGACATTACAAATGGTATCAGAGCCCTTTCTTAGAGCTCCAAACATCTTTGACAAAGTTTGTTAAGTTTTCGGCGTATCTGTTCATTTTTCGGCGATTCTGTTACTTTTCCGGCGAAGATTTTTTTCAAGAAACAAAGTGCTACACTGGTACACTGTTTAGAGTCTATGATATCCGTTCAGAAATACGACCAAGCTGTCAAGTATTAATCGCGATCACAAGAACAACAATTAGTGTTTAAATCCCCTGTTTTCGGATTAATGGACAGTTTTGTTTGACTTGAAGTTGGAAAACAACGGTTAGAGGTTGTTAGTGATTACACAATTGAAGACGAAGGAGTAGTAACTGACAACAAGATTCATTCATACATCAAGAAATTGCATATTGACAATGACACCATCAACAAGAATCACAATTGGTTCTTCAAGTATGGATGATGCTACCAGACAAATCATTACTGAAACTGTGACAACTGAAGTTCAAGAAGCAGTTGCAGCAGCCACGACAACAATGCAACAACGTTTAGATGGGGGTTCTTTTAGGCAAGAACTGTTGGCTGGTCCATTGAAAAATCCAGGTAACAGTGGGGGGGTTGGTAACCAACCACATAGGGTAAATGGTTATGGCAGACTCACCAAATTGGAGGTTCCCAGGTTTAATGAGGAGGATGTTAAAGGATGGTTATATAGGTGTAATCAGTTCTTTGAATTGGATAATGTGGCTCCTAATCAAAAGGTCAAGATTTCTTCAATTCACTTGTATAATAAGGCACTGGATCGGCACAAACATTTTGAGAAGAGAAATGGCGTAGAAGTGGCATTCGAGAGGTATAAGAAAGGAAGATTTGGAGCAATAATGGAAGATCCAATGGCTGATTTGATGGATCTCAGACAAGATGGTAAGAATTGTATATTAGGATTAATTTGATGCATTACTTAATAAAGTAGATATTACTGAGTCACAAGTTATTGGAATGTTCTTAGCTGATATGCAGTCTGATATTGCTATGATGGTAAGGACGTTTAAGCCTAGAACTTTTTCTAACACTTATTGTTTAGTAAATCTTCAAGAAGCCACAAATGAAGCAAGGGTTAAGTGTAAACCAGTGGCCACATGTTATAGGTACAATACAAATGCTAATGTTGCAAATAATGGTAGTAGTACTAGTGCAAGTAGTAGCAACAATAGACCTTTATTGGCCTTACCACCACTTCAAACTACCACTGCTAGACCAGTTGTTAGTAACACTACTCCAAGAAGAAGGCAATTGAGTATGATGGAGTTTGATGAAAAGAGAGCCAAGAATCAATGTTTCTATTGTGATCAGAGATATGTTCCTGGCCATAAATGTAGTGGACAATTGTTTGTGTTGGAAGTTTTCACTGGTTTAGAATTGGACGAGATTTATTCAGGAGAAGAGGAGTGTTTGGCACAAGAGGTAGAACCATTGATTCAGGACCAAATGACCCAAATTTCTTTGAATGCTCTGTTTGGGATACCTACTTATCACATAATAAGAGTCAGAGGTCAAGTGAGCAAACAACCTATTCATATTTTAGTAGATTCCGGAAGCACTCATAACTTTTTGGGTTTACAAAAGGCCAAAAGTTTAGGATGCAACTTGAAGAGTACTTTCCCTTTACAAGTATTTGTAGCTGGTGGATCTCAGTTGCTTAGTTAGTATGAATGCAAGTCATTTCAGTGAAAAATGCAGGGTGAGACATTTGAAGGCACTTTATGATACTTCCTTTGGGTGGGTGTGAAATGGTATTGGGAATTCAGTTTTTGTCCACTCTTGGAGACATGAAGTGCAACTTTAAGGAGTTAAGAATGGAGTTTAAGTACTTAGGAAAGAAGATCATTTTGAGAGGTACATGACAACTGAGGCTGGTTACGAGGAAGACAATTGCAAAAACAAACAGATGGTCCAATGAAGGAATGTATACTATTTAGCTATCAGCCTCATTAAATTTGATGCAAGGAAGTATTGATGTAGATAATGTGCAAACTGATACCCGTATGCTATTAAAATAGCATGATGATATGTTTGTTGTCCTAAGTTGCTTACCACCTTAGATAAGTTTAGATCACAAAATTCCATTGAAAGAGGGAGTAAATTCAGTGATATTAGACCTTCCGGATACCCTCCGCACAAAAGGATACAATTGAAGTAATGGTCAAGGAGTTATTGGACACAAGAGTCATTAGGTAGAGCAATTGTCCCTTTTCTTCATCCATTGTTATGGTTAAAAAAAGGATGGATCATGGAGAATGTGTATTGATTACATGAAACTCAATTAATAGACTATTAAGGAAAAGTTTCCTATACCAGTGATAGATGAGCTAATTGATGAGCTACATGGGCTAAGGTGTTTTTTAAGTTAGATCTTAGGTCTGGTTATCACCAGATAAGGATGAATGAAGAAGATATCTATAAGACTCAAAACACATGATGGCCACTATGAATTTCTGGTTATGCCCTTTGGTCTCACCAATGCCCCATCCACTTTTCAAGCCCTTATTAATAACATTTTCAGAAAGTTTCTAAGGAAGTTCACATTGGTCATTTTTGATGACATTTTAGTATACAATTCATCATTAGAAAATCATTTGATTCATCTGAAACAGGTGTTAGAAGTGACGAGGGAACATACATTGTATGCAAAAATAAGTAAATGTGTGTTTGGCATAACACAAGTGAAGTACTTAGGCCATATAACTTCTGGAAAAGGGGTAGCCACAGATCCAAACAAGATCAAAGCAATGTTAGATAGGCCAATTCTAGTCAATGTTAAATAGTTGAGTGGGTCTCTAAGGCGTATTGGCTACTACAAGAAATTTGTGAGAGGCTATGCTACATAACTCAACTACTGAATGCATTGTGACAAAAGAATGCAGTCCAGTGGACTGAACATGCTACTTTAGCTTTCAAAAGGATCCAACAAGCTATGGTAGAGTCACCAGTTCTGGCCTTACCCAACTTTGAGGAGGAATTCATCATTGAAACATATACATTAGGCCATGGTATAGGAGCAATTTTGAAGGGTCACCCAATTGCTTTTCCAAGTAAGACTTTGGCTCATAAACATCAATCTCTCTCTACCTATGAAAAAGAATTATTAGTTGTGGTTCTAGCTTAACAAAGTGGAGAGGTTGTCACTTGATGACATTTCAAAATTAAGACTGATCACTTCAGTCTCAACTATGTGCTAGACCAGAGAATCATAACCCCATTTCAGTCTAAATGGCTCCCAAATTACTTGGCTTTTATTATGAAATTGAGTATAATAAGGGAAAAGAAAATTTTGTGGCAGATGCTTTATCAAGAGTCCAACAACATGGTCAACTGTTCCAAGTTGTGTTGTCTACGAGTAATAATGAGCTAGTAGAAGAGGTCAAAGCAATTTGGAGTACTGATCCAAAGTTAAAGGCTGTCATTGAATACTTTCTACAAGGAAGTGGATCAAATTCAAAGTATACATGGTCTGCTAATGAGCTAAGGAGGAAAGGCAGGTTGGTGGTGGGCAACAATGAAACTGTAAGGTTGAAGTTAATTGGTCATTTCCACAGTTCTGATATAGGTGGTCATTCTGGGGTACAAGCTACTATGAAAAGGCTTAGATCTTACTTCTATTGGAAAGGACTTAGAAAAATGGTGAAACAACAGATCCTATTGTGTGATGCTTGTTAGAGAAACAAGTCAAACTTAGCTGCTTACCCTGGTCTTTTGCAGCCCTTACCCATTCCAACCAAGGTGTGGCAGGACATATCAAAGGATTTCATTAAGGCTCTTTGTGGGTCTCAAAGGAAAACAATTATCATGGTAGTGGTGGACAGGCTCACTAAGTATGCACATTTTATTCCTTTGATCCATCCCTTCAATGTTGCATAGGTACCACAAGATTTCCTTAATAATGTCTATAAGCTTCATGGTTTACCCTCCTCTATTGTCAGTGAAAAAAATAAGGTTTTCCTAAGTCTGTTTTGGCAATCATTGTTCAAAGTCCTTAAGGTTCAATTGTGCATGTCTACATCTTATCACCCTCAAAGTGATGGATAAACTAAAGTTGTAAACACGTGTTTAGAAACCTACTTAAGGTGTATGACTGGTGAGAAACTTGAGGAGTGGTCAAATTGCTGAATATTGGTATAATACCAATTTACATAACTCAATTAACACTACCCCATTTGAAGCCTTGTATGGACAATAACCTCCTATGCATATTCCCTATGTGCCAAAAGATAGCTTCGCTGGAGTCGATTGACAGACTTTACAAGCTAGGAACAAATCATTGCAATACTTAAGTTTCATTTGAAGAAAGCTCATGATAGAATGAAGTTGTATGCTGATCAAAAGATGAGTGATAGGGAGTTCTCAGATGGTGATTGTGTGCATTTGAAACTCTAAGCATATAGACAAATCAACTAGGATGCCTAGACAACATAAGCTATCTGCAAACTTTTATGGTCCATTCAAGATATTGGAAAAATTTGGCAAAGTGGCTTATAGGTTAGAATTACCAAGTTCAGCTCAAGTACACTCAGTTTTCCATGTCTCAAAGCTTAAGAAAAGTCATTCCTAAGTGGTGGTTATGGGAGAATTTCCAATGTGTGATTCAGAAGGAGTGATAGATGCTACTCCTTAAAAGTTGTTGGATAGGAAATTGGCAAAACAAGGAAATATAGTTGTGGTATATGGTACAGTGGAGCAATGATAATACTGATGATATGAGCGGGAAGGTTTGGCATGTGAGGTGCATGTGCACTGTTTTAAACTGGTCACGTGACATCATCCAACCAACTCCCAAAATAACTTTGGCACCCAAATGGTAGTTTAGATAAGAGATTAGTTTTAAATGATAGTTCAGTCTTAATTTGTATCTCAATTTCCCTCTCTTGTATTCCTATAAACATTTAATCATTCAACTAATAAAATTACCACTTGAGATTCTATTCTTGTTCTTGAATCTTTAGTATATGTTTAGTTCTTCTTCCAATTTGTTATAAATTCAGAAAGGACATTACAAATGGTATCAGAGCCCTTTCTTAGAGCTCCAAACATCTTTGACAAAGTTTGTTAAGTTTTCATTCATGCTCATTTTTCGGCGATTCTTTACTTTTTCCTGAAGATTTTTTCAAGAAACAAAGTGCTACACTGGTACACTGTTTAGAGTCTATGATATCCGTTCAGAAATACGACCAAGCTGTCAAGTATTAATCGCGATCACAAGAACAACAATTAGTGTTTAAATCCCCTGTTTTCGGATTAATGGACAGTTTTGTTTGACTTGAAGTTGGAAAACAACGGTTAGAGGTTGTTAGTGATTACACAATTGAAGACGAAGGAGTAGTAACTGACAACAAGATTCATTCATACATCAAGAAATTGCATATTGACAATGACACCATCAACAAGAATCACAATTGGTTCTTCAAGTATGGATGATGCTACCAGACAAATCATTACTGAAACTGTGACAACTGAAGTTCAAGAAGCAATTACCACGACAACAATGCAACAACGTTTAGATGGGGTTCTTTAGGCAAGAACCGCTTGGTGGTCCATTGAAAAATCCAGTAATCAGTGGGGGTTGGTAACCAACCACATAGGGTAAATGGTTATGGCAGACTCACCAAATTGGAGGTTCCCAGGTTTAATGAGGAGGATGTTAAAGGATGGTTATATAGGTGTAATCAGTTCTTTGAATTGGATAATGTGGCTCCTAATCAAAAGGTCAAGATTTCTTCAATTCACTTGTATAATAAGGCACTGGATCGGCACAAACATTTTGAGAAGAGAAATGGCGTAGAAGTGGCATTCGAGAGGTATAAGAAAGGAAGATTTGGAGCAATAATGGAAGATCCAATGGCTGATTTGATGGATCTCAGACAAGATGGTAAGAATTGTATATTAGGATTAATTTGATGCATTACTTAATAAAGTAGATATTACTGAGTCACAAGTTATTGGAATGTTCTTAGTGATATGCTACCGATATTGCTATGATGGTAAGGACGTTTAAGCCTAGAACTTTTTCTAACACTTATTGTTTAGTAAATCTTCAAGAAGCCACAAATGAAGCAAGGGTTAAGTGTAAACCAGTGGCCACATGTTATAGGTACAATACAAATGCTAATGTTGCAAATAATGGTAGTAGTACTAGTGCAAGTAGTAGCAACAATAGACCTTTATTGGCCTTACCACCACTTCAAACTACCAATGCGCTAGACCAGCTTGTTAGTAACACTACTCCAAGAAGAAGGCAATTGAGTATGATGGAGTTTGATGAAAAGAGAGCCAAGAATCAATGTTTCTATTGTGATCAGAGATATGTTCCTGGCCATAAATGTAGTGGACAATTGTTTGTGTTGGAAGTTTTCACTGGTTTAGAATTGGACGAGATTTATTCAGGAGAAGAGGAGTGTTTGGCACAAGAGGTAGAACCATTGATTCAGGACCAAATGACCCAAATTTCTTTGAATGCTATGTTTGGGATACCTACTTATCACATAATAAGAGTCAGAGGTCAAGTGAGCAAACAACCTATTCATATTTTAGTAGATTCCGGAAGCACTCATAACTTTTTGGGTTTACAAAAGGCCAAAAGTTTAGGATGCAACTTGAAGAGTACTTTCCATTTACAAGTATTTGTAGCTGGTGGATCTCAGTTGCTTAGTTAGTATGAATGCAAGTCATTTCAGTGAAAAATGCAGGGTGAGACATTTGAAGCAGACTTTATGATACTTCCTTTGGGTGGGTGTGAAATGGTATTGGGAATTCAGTTTTTGTCCACTCTTGGAGACATGAAGTGCAACTTTAAGGAGTTAAGAATGGAGTTTAACTACTTAGGAAAGAAGATCATTTTGAGAGGTACATGACAGTCTGAGTTGCAGTGGTTACGAGGAAGACAATTGCAAAAACAAACAGATGGTCCAATGAAGGAATGTATACTATTTAGCTATTAGCCTCATTAAATTTAATGCAAGGAAGTATTGATGTAGATAATGTGCAAACTGATACCCGTATGCTATTAAAATAGCATGATGATGTGTTTGTTGTCCTAAGTTGCTTACAACCTTAGAGAAGTTTAGATCACAAAATTCCATTGAAAGAGGGAGTAAATTCAGTGAATATTAGACCTTCCAGATACCCTCCTGCACAAAAGGATACATTTGAAGTAATGGTCAAGGAGTTATTGGACACAAGAGTCATTAGGTAGAGCAATTGCCCCTTTTCTTCATCCATTGTTATGGTTAAAAAAATGATGGATCATGGAGAATGTGTATTGATTACATGAAACTCAATTAGTAGACTATTAAGGACAAGTTTCCTATACTAGTGATAGATGAGCTAATTGATGAGCTACATGGGGCTAAGGTGTTTTTTAAGTTAGATCTTAGGTCTGGTTATCACCAGATAAGGATGAGTGAAGAAGACATCTATAAGACTCAAAACACATGATGGCCACTATGAATTTCTGGTTATGCCCTTTGGTCTCACCGATGCCCCATCCACTTTTCAAGCCCTTATTTATAACATTTTCAGAAAGTTTCTAAAGAAGTTCACATTGGTCATTTTTGATGACATTCTATTATACAATTCATCATTAGAAGATCATTTGATTCATCTGAAACAGGTGTTAGAAGTGACGAGGGAACATACATTGTACGCAAAAATGAGTAAATGTGTGTTTGGCACAACACAAGTGAAGTACTTAGGCCAATTCTAGTCAACGTTAGATAGGCCAATTCTAGTCAATGTTAAATAGTTGAGAGGGTCTCTAGGGCGTAGTGGCTACTACAGGAAATTTGTGAGAGGCTATGCTGCATAACTCAACTACTGAATGCATTGTGACAAAAGAATGCAGTCCAGTGGACTGAACATGCTACTTTAGCTTTCAAAAGGCTACAACAAGCTATGGTTGAGTCACCAGTTCTGGCTTTACCCAACTTTGAGGAGGAATTCATCATTGAAACATATACATTAGGCCATGGTATAGGAGCAGTTTTGCAACAGAAGGGTCACCCAATTGCTTTTCCAAGTAAGACTTTGGCTCCTAAACATCAATCTCTCTCTACCTATGAAAAAGAATTATTAGCTGTGGTTCTAGATTTAAAAAAGTGGAGAGGTTATCTCTTGGACAGACCTTTCAAAATTAAGACTGATCACTTCAGTCTCAACTATGTGCTAGACCAGAGAATCAGAACCCCATTTCAGTCTAAATGGCTCCCAAATTACTTGGCTTTTATTATGAAATTGAGTATAATAAGGGAAAAGAAAATTTTGTGGCAGATGCTTTATCAAGAGTCCAACAACATGGTCAACTGTTCCAAGTTGTGTTGTCTACAAGTAATAATGAGCTAGTAGAAGAGGTCAAAGCAATTTGGAGTACTGATCCAAAGTTAAAGGCTGTCATTGAATACTTTCTATAAGGAAGTGGATCCTCTTGTGTGATGCTTGTTAGAGAAACAAGTTAGACTTAGTTGCTTACCCTGGTCTTTTGTAGCCCTTATCCATTCCAACCAAGGTGTGGCAGGACACATCAAAGAATTTCATTAAGGCTCTTTGTGGGTCTCAAAGGAAAAAAATTATCATGGTAGTGGTGGACAGGCTCACTAAGTATGCACATTTTATTCTTTTGATCCATCCCTTCAATGTTGCACAGGTAGCACAAGATTTCCATAATAATATCTATAAGCTTCATGGTTTACCCTCCTCTATTGTCAGTGAAAAAAATAAGGTTTTCCTAAGTCTTTTTTGGCAATCATTGTTCAAATTCCTTAAGTTTAAATTGTGCATGTCTACATCTTATCACCCTCAAAGTGATGGATAAACTAAAGCTGTAAACACGTGGTTGGAAACATACTTAAGGTGTATGACTGGTTAGAAACTTAAGGAGTGATCAAATTGCTGAATATTGGTATAATACCAATTTACATAACTCAATTAACACTACTCCATTTGAAGCCTTGTATGGACAATCACCTCCTATGCATATTCCCTATGTGCCAAAAGATAGCTCAGTGGAGTCAGTTGATAGGACTTTACAAGCTAGGAACAAATCATTGCAATACTTAAGTTTCATTTGAAGAAAGCTCATGATAGAATGAAGTTGTATGCTGATCAAAAGATGAGTGATAGGGAGTTCTCAGTGGGTGATTGTGTGCATTTGAAACTCTAAGCATATAGACAGTCAACTGTGAGGATGCCTATACAACATAAGCTATCTGAAAACTTTTATGGTCCATTCAAGATATTGGAAAATTTTGGCAAAGTGGCTTATATGTTAGAATTACCAAGTTCAGCTCAAGTACACTCAGTTTTTCATGTCTCAAAAGCTTAAGAAATGTCATTCCTAAGAGGTGGTTATGGGAGAATTTCCAATGTGTGATTCAGAAGGAGTGATAGATGCTACTCCTTAAAAGTTGTTGGATAGGAAATTGACAAAACAAGGCAATATAGTTGTGGTATATGGCTTGGTACAGTGGAGCAATGACAATACTGATGATATGAGCGGGAATGTTTGTCATGTGAGGTGCATGTACACAGTTTTAAACTGGTCACGTGAGGTGCGCGTGACATCATCCAACCAACTCCCAAACTAACTTTGGCGCCCAAATGGTAGTTTAAATAAGAGATTAGTTGAATTATAGTCCAGTCTTGATTTGTATCTCAATTTCCCTTTCTTGTAATCCTCTAAACATTCAATCATTCAACTAATAAAACTACCATTTGAGATTCTATTCTTGTTCTTAACTCTTTAGTATAGTTTTAGTTCTTCTTCCAATTTGTTATAAATTCAAGAAGGACATTACACTTTAAGATGCAAAGTAACTTCAATCCTGACATCTCTTTCATATCATGATCTGTCACTATGAGATCAACGTCATTGAAAATCTGTTTGGATTTGAAGATATTAGACAAGTTAATGGAAATAAGTGTCTTTTTTCTTTGTGTTACAGTCAGGTCTTGAAAGGTAGTTTTTGGTAATGATATACATTAATGTGTTATAGTTAGGGCTATGACATGATACTATCATTAATGTTAAAATTAACATACATTAATTTATAGAAATAATTATGTAATTGAGTGTAATGGTCAGGTTAAAAGAAAAGGTATGGTGAGCGTCAAATATATGTTATTTTTTTAAGCTGCTGTCAATTATCCTCCCATATTCTTATGAATACATACATAATCAGAATGATGAAATGTAGGCTTTAGATGAACAAGATATTAGAATGACAATTAGATGTGAAAACATAATCAAAATATTGCACCGATAAAAATATAACTTAAACAAAGAAGTGCAAAAATCAGGTTTCTTACCCCTAATCCGGTATCTTCTCCATCTTCCCCAAAACGCAAATACTCCAAAATCTTGTATCCAATGTCGAAGGATTTAGCTGCAAAACGAAATTCAACACTTAATGCAATTTAACAGTAAAAAAAGTAAAAATCCTTAAAGCCTAATTGAAGAAACCTTCGCATGATTGTTTAGTAACTATCCTCTATGCGAGTAAGCTTGTGGGAGAGCAACAAAACCGAAAAACCAAACCAAAAACCAAAAAACCGAAAAAAAACGCTCCAAAATAACCGAACCAATTAAAAAAACGAGCGGTTTATTTTTAAAAATGCCAAAAGTTTTGGTTCAGTTTTTGTTTTAATATGAAAACCCAAACTGAAAATACTAATATTCATAAAACGAAAAAAACATATATACATTTTGGTTTTGATACAAGTTATCACCAAAGTCCAAAAACTAATAAACACATGTATTAGATATTCCTAACATATGTTTATTTAGCTAACACTACGATAAATTCGTAAAGTTAGTTTTCTTTATTTCATATATGTTCGCACATCTCATCTTTATATACATGTTATGGAATCTTATTATTTTTCGGCAAAATATTCAACTTACTTTTTAGGATTTCTTGATTTAAGTTGTGGGTGTTCAAAAAATATCCATATTCGGTTATCCGAAAAATGAATAAGAATTTACTAAAAAGATTGGGTTTTATGAAATGTCAGTTTTAGAGCTCATATAAAAGTTTTTCAAAAATTATAGATATTCGGATATTCAGATATATAAAACCGTTATCCGAACTTTCGGATATCCGAATTGAAAAAAACTTAGCTAAAATAATGCCTATAACATAAAATCGTCATCGAAAATTTTGGATATCCGAAAACCGAAAAACAGAAAAACCAAAAACCAAACCGCAAAAAACCAAAAACCGATATAACCAAATGGAACTTTTGGTGTGGAGTTTGGTTTTAAGAAACGTAAAACCGAACTTTTTTTGTTGGGGTTTGGTTTTAGCCAAAAACTGCCCCATGCTCACCTCTACCTGTCATCATCGAGAACCAGCACTTTCAACTTCTTCAAATCGTTGGCTGCCATTTTCAAAACTTTGAATGGATTGATTGGACAACAATATGAAATGGTTTTAATTTTATTTCGTATGATACATAACATGCAAAAATAGCATGTTTATTTCTACCAGTAGCAAAAACAATATATATATACAGCAAGAATAAAACCAGGTTGTCATTTATAATGTTGTGGCTATATTAAACTAATTCCCCAATTATCAATAGTTATTTGCTAGGATTCTCAACATACATAAATATAGCAAAAACAACACAAAACAAAAACTAGTACAAAACAGAGCAACAATTTGTCTTTTATAACTTTGTGGCTGTATTAAAGCAATTCCCTAAATATCATAACCAATATCGTATCACTAAAACCATGAAATAATTATATGATCGCGTTCTAAGTACTTCAATCAGCCCTAGTAATAATTTGCGTGAACTTTTTTTGATAATGAACGAATTAAATCGTAGCAGCGTGCCAGCATCTAAATCAAATTCGCAATATATCTAACATCTATTCAAATGCCACATTGTACATTTGATCAATACTTTCAGCACATCCACAAAAAATTTCATGCTCCAAGTACTTTAATTAGCCTTGGTGATAACATAATGCACAATTTATGAAGCTTAACATCATCTAAACCTATATTAACGATAAATCTAACACATAAATCCAAAAGCATCACTGTACAGTTAATCAACACTTCAAATATAGCACTGCCTTTTCTTTTGATTATTGGTGGATTTGTTATTGTTGGATCAGCTTACCCAATAGGGTTAAGATAATAAATGCCGTCGGATATCACTTAGAATCGTGTAATCACTTTCCAAAAGAAAATATTCGACCATAATGGTTGGGTATCACAAATATCTCTTTGGGATAAGACCAAGTATTTCTTCTTTATCTAAGAACCCCTTTCGAATCTAAGTGTTTAGGTTTTCCTGTATCTTTTCCATGCAGATGTGTGTTCATATTTATAGGAAAACTCAAAGCCCAATGAAATTATGATAATTAATTTACCCATTAATCATATCATAATATTCTTCCATTATAGGGATTAGTGGTTACACGACCAATTAAACATGGTCATTAAATTGCAGTTATAACTTCCCTTTAATAGGTCAAAGTCGTTACAAGTTAATTTGAATTCATTCCAACATGATTACTCGCTGATAGACTAGCTCCCTTATGTTCTGTAAGGTCATGAGGAGTTCACTCACTGAGGAGATGATCCTCCTGAAGAAGCTACTCCCTAATGAGATCCTTCATCGCCTATTATGAAGCTGAACTTATTAGACGACGGATACCGTTGAGTGTTACTTACTAAAGAGTTTGTTAATAGAAATAATGTCTAAAAACGTTATTTATATTTTTCAAATTCTCTACATTTTGATAACAACAAAATGTAAAAACATTTATGTCAAAATTAACGTAAACAAGTTATTAGTCGTAGATTACCATTTCGGCGTAAATCACTCAAGGTATGAACAAACAAATTTCAAACTTGATGGGTGATCAAAAAAATAAATTTTTGTCTTAAACTTCACATCTTTATAAATGTGACAAACATTTTTTTTTTAAATTGATCTTACAAATTGTTTTTATTTAATTAAAAAATGCTTTAATGGGTAATTATTTCAAATTTCTAACAACTCATTTCCCCGAAAAAAACTAGACAAAACTTCACCAAAAAACACCTTCACTAGAAAAAGACGGAAAATGGAGCGTCTATCTAGACGGTACCATTAAAGATAGGACATTACCCTCCTAGGCAATAGTTAAATTTTCTGTTGCCTATAAATAGTGGACAATTTTTCACTCCAAAATAGATTTTCACACAAATTTTTTTGATTAAAACCTGTTTCATATAGCTCACTTTCTTTGATCATTTAGCTTGTTTTTAGTTTTGTTTTCGAGTGATCCAATTATCCATTCAAGCGACCATCTTCATTTCTCTATTAGTGCAAGAGAAGAACACACCGTATCGCGAAGATACAAATTGTTGAAGTTGTAGTTTAGTGAACTCGTAACACTAGTTACATACTTGTATATAGTCATACACAAAGTTCTTGTCATCATACTTACTTAGATTGTGTGTAGATCGGGTAGATCTTCTAGTTTGTGTTGATTGTGTGAAGATCGGGTAGATCGGGTTAGTATTTTAGTCCTTAAAATAAAAGTGTATGAGGTTGGTTCTAGCTATATTAGAACTCGAAATTTAGCTTAGTGTCGGAAATTGTGATAAGCGACGTTGTATGGTTTTCTCCACATGAAGGGAGCTTGTTGACATAGTGTAGTAAACTTGGTACTCGGGGAGTTGAGTAGAGCGAAGAGGAGCATCGTTACCGAACCACTATATATCTCAATGTCTTGGTTTGATCTTTCTAACTCTTTACTTTGACCTCGCATTTTATAGTTATTATTGTTTGTTATTTCTAGTATAGTTATATTGTGTTCATATTGGGATTGATTGATTTCACAAAAACTCGAATCTAAAGGTTTTCAAAAGTAAAATTGTAACGAGATAAAAATGGTAAAATTATTAAACCCCTATTCTTGTTTTTCACAATTAGTATCTGAGCTACGTTAACCAATACTTTTAAAATAAATTGTATTTTAAAACTTGAATCGATCTATGAACTCTGATAAATATCTAGAAGGGCAATCTATGCAAAGACCATCATTTTTTGGAAGCAATGACTTTATTTATTGGAAAAGTAGATTTGAAAAATATGTGAAATTAAAAGATCTAGATCTTTGGCATGTCATTACTGAGGGTGATTTTAAACCTGTTGAAAAGAATCCGGAAAATATGGAAAACTAGAAGACTAGTGTCACACCCTCGCCGGAGGCGGAAACACGAGGTGTAACGGAAGGGAACATAAGCACAAGATAATAGAACATACCAACATTAATATTAAAAAGAAATATTACACCATTACAATACCAGTTTAGCCGTCATCGGCAAATATATTACAAAGTTTAGATTCCAAAATATTAAGTTTTAATACATACGACTTGTAGCGACAAGTGAAAACTTCATTATGCAAGACTTGAAAGAAAAGCTTACTAACGATCACCTGAAATGCATGAGAGAAAAACGGGTCAACTATGAAAATAGTTGGTGAGTAAACACGTTTAACAAAAATAAGAAAACTCGTAAGAAATATTCAAAGCTTTCGGTCAACGAAAATAGTCCACAAAGCAAAGGCATTGTGTATCCACTCAGTTCCAAATTCCGCCCATACAAAACTTGCAACCTGTGTGTACACAACCCATTGCACAAAAAAAAATATAGTGCGTCAAGTAGTCAAATGTAAGTGGTCAGAATAGTTCACAATATAGTACCAAGTATATAATAATTTAAGTTGATGCTCCGAACATGGGAGACTTTGCAATCTGCTCCTCCAGGGGAGACTCCTTTGTCTCTCGACCACCTAGGCGAGATTTATTGAGACCGCTCCACCAATAAGGCGAGACTTTATAGTGATGCTCGAACATGGGAGACTTTGCACTGCTCCAACAAGGGAGACTCCTTTGTCACTCGACCACCTAGGCGAGATTTATTGAGACCGCTCCACCAATAAGGCGAGACTTTTAGATCATAACACGTACGGTTCAATATATTCAAACAAGTCATGAGTCCATGATTAAGTCCAAGAGTCTAAGTCAAGTTCAAAAGTTCAAGTCTAAAGAGTTCACAGAAGTAATAATCAATTTAGTTCAAATATGGTTCATGCATTTCACCCCAAAAATATAGTAAAACGGTAAAAAGGGGATGTGATTACTCACTTGGTAAACTGAGGCGATGACAAAAGTGAGTACACCGAGGTATAATGTGATGTGTTAACCGGGACCTATTACGAATGATATGATATGCAATGAGTTGCAATGTAATATAATGCATGCACTTCGTATGTTATTTATTCCATTTGCGAGTTTTGAAAATAATACTTGTTGTCGAAAAATACTCTTTTGACGTCTCGACCAATCAAAAATCACTTTACATGTTTTTACGTCAAAATGTCATCCTACAATGGTTTTATAATGATTTTTGGTGAAATTTCCACTTTTCGTCGCAAAACAATGTAGTCGGAAATATCATGAAATTAACAAAAATGGCTTTGGAAAACTAGCCGTAAAACGGTGTACGTCGATCGTTAGAGAACGAACTCGACTGTTTTGGAAAGTTTGTATCGATATCTAGAAGTTTCAGTTCAGGAGTTTTCGTCATAGAGGTCTCGAACATAAAGATAATAGGGGTTAAATATGGTGATTTTAGTTACCGTAACACTTATCTCGTAAAAATAATATAGTTTTCTAAAAATAATAGTTACGGCAAGTTTATGAAAACGTGTATATCTTAGTCGTTTCAAATCCGTTTTTTACGTATTATATGTCCTTAGCTTCGTATCAAAGTATACTAATATATTTTTGACAAGTCGAAATAATTTGTGAAGCTTAAGGCTCGTTTTTGACTCGAACAATGTAAAAATAGTGTGCTGAATTTTCTGAAAAGTATATTTTTCGTCGCCAAACTTGTAAAATCCATAACTTCTTCGTTATAACTCCGTTTTACTCCGTTCAAGCGGCCACGGATTCGTTTTAAAGTATATTTTCTAATTATCAAGGCCAAAATGTCGTGACTAAAGTCGGATTTTCCAGAAAAATGAAACAAGGACAGAACATATAATATACGTATCGAAAATAGTTTTTCTCGGACAAAACCTATTCTAATCCCTTCAAATCAACTCCAAAACTAATCTAATCCTACCATACACCTTCTTAGGGTGTCATGGGTTCCTAATCACCATCAAGACCAAAGAATACCATGGGAATATTTATAGGATGACCAATATGTATATATAACTCAATAAATCATGAAAAATGGTATAAATCACATATCATGCATACTATCTCCAAAAATGAAAAGATGAATATGAAATGATAAGGAAACTTGAAAATGGAAGAAATATGCTTACAAATGAGTATGCTGAGGTGCTAGTAACAAGGTTAATCCTAAACACTCTTGGTTTTTATTTCAAAACCTAATAAAGAGTGATAACTAGATTGTAAAACACTTGAGAAAATTTTTTGATGATGATCCTTTGTGCAACCCCTATGTGGCCGGTCTTGATGGATGAGCAAGAGAGAAGAAAAAAAATCTTTTTACTTGTCTTGAAAATAAAATGAATGAATGATGGAAGTTGGAGTGTATATGCATACATTCAAGGATAATTATTCAACACACATTAAATGAAGTCCTTCCCCCCTAGGACCGGTTTAGGGGGGATATGTTTTCCAAATTTTTTTTTTTTTTTTTTCTCTAATAATTGTGTAAATGAATACTTGTATATAAAAGTTGTGTAATTGTTAAGAATGTAAGAAAATGTATAAGTAAAAGTAAATGGTAGATTTTTGGTACAAGTAAGTTTTTAATAGATCAAAATAGAATGTAATGAGATAATAAAAATTATAAAAATACATTCCTTGTGAAATTTGAGTGATATAAAAATTTTCGTGTAGTTTTTAAGAAAAACGTTATAATAATATAACTTTAACGATTTATATACAAAATAAATTTCAAACACTAGGTAAACTCAAAATATAGTTTTTATAAACTAAATGTAAGTATAAAAATATGTCGGGATCATTTTTGGTAGTAATGGATTAAATGCTCAAAATAATAACTCACGCGATAACGTTTATTAAATATAAAAATTACGCGTTAAATGTGAAATGAAATGCCATGAATGAATTAATATGATGCATATTTAATTTAAGAAATGACCGGAATTTGAGAATTGTGACATTCTTCCCATGTCAGCGGAATCATGTCCTCATGATTCGATTAATGATACTATGGTCCGAACCTCGACAAGAGTTCTAAAAGTTCATGATCGAACGAACAGTCTAAATGATCATATCAATGCCCATGCGTACGGGTTCCCCATTCAACTAAGTACGTGCCCGTGATTAGATTGGATAGGGTAAACTTACCCAATATCGATCGTAGCTCTCAAAAGACCTTTAGGTAGTCGATTCTAATTTAATCCCACAACTCATCAAACAAGAACTGTCATGAGATTAAACTAAACCGACTTGAGTAAACTTGTCTCTTAGCTTGATTTTCGCAACTCATCAAACAAGAACTGTCACTAGATCAAGCTAGGAAACAAGTTGTTAGAAAGATAGGAATCAACATCCTTGAATGAAGTCTTTTGAAAGATTCGCTCGATATTGGATTTGCTTACACAAATCCAATCAAATCAACAAAATATATAACAACTAAGGTCGATATCAATAGGTCTCAAATTAATCAATGACGTGAACGTGGTAAAGATTGAAAGGAAGCTATGCACTCAAAATTATGTCGTACAGAAACAAGGTAGTTGCTCAAAGGAATGTACCGTTACGTTGCGGCTTCCTCGGTACCCAGATAGAATGCTCGACTACGTGCGGGAGGAATTTCAATGTTCTGATCTTGTGGGCCTTCTATTGCCAACGCCAAGTTTGGACGATTACCTCCTTGATTGGGAGTTCTTTTCAGCTTTGGACAGGTATTGCGAAGGTGATCTAGACTTCCACACTCGTAACATGCTTTCCTCTGTCCTTGGTTTCCCGTTCACGTTTGAGCAATTTTTCGCGAAGTGGCCGTTGTCCACATTTGCCGCACCTTGGGCGTTCTCCTAAGTGATGATAATTACATCGAGTGTACAAAGGATGTGGACCTGCATATCCTTTGCGCTCCTGGGTGGTCGCCCCATAGTTCGGTTATTCGCCGCCTCTTGTTTTGCTGATTCGGTCTCGGTTTCCTGGTGATCCTCCTGCCGCTTTCGTCCATTGTCGTTTGCTTTTGTTAGTTCTCCAGACCTGATCACATCATTTGTCAAGCGATACGCCATACTCACAGGCTTGCAGTGGTTGGTTTCGATGAAGTGACATCCCTCCTAATTTCTGGTATCAATCCCCATATATATCGGTCAATCAACAACTTCTCACAGTGGAAACCATGTGAGGAACCATCCTAGTTAACTCGTGGAACCGGATCGTGTACTTGTCGATCTCTACTCCTACCATCAAGTGGTTCCAAAATTCTTCTTCCAGTTTCTGCACTTCATCTTTTCTGCAGTACTCATCGGTTAGTAGTTTCTTGAATGCTTCCCAAGATAATGCATTTGCAGCCCCTCTTCCTCTGATCTGTAGTTGGTTGTTCCACCAAGTCAAAGCTCGACCTTGTAGTAGACCAGCAGAGAACTCAACCTTATCTCCTTCAGCACATTTCGTGATACTAAGCTTCGACTCAACATTCTCGAACCAGGTTAGCAGTCCAATGGCACCCTCAGTACCATGAAATTCCATTGGCTTACATGTCATGAAAGTTTTGTAGTTTTATCCTTGACCCGCGTTTGAAGAGCCTTCTCCATTGTTGGTTCGCCTAGCATCGAGTTGTGTTATAATTTGGGTGAGTAAATCCGCTATTCCAGCAGCGTTGTTGTCTGGATTGTCATTGTTGTTTGGGTTGCCGTTGTTGTTACCTCCTGAGCGTGTGTTTCTTGCAGCCATGATCCTACAGAGGACCAAAACATCGGGTTGAGCAAACGACATTCGAACGAAGTCAGATGAGGTGTAGAACGGTGGTAATGTGTTATGGTAATCGAAATATGACAGGAACAGAGACATGCTATGTCTAACAAGTCGAAAGATGGAAAAGAGAAGATATGAACAAGGTACGGTAATGTAGACGTGAACGTAAAAACATACCATGCATACCCACCCGACCAATGCAACTTCAGGTGACCAGACTCAAAAGACTCGACTAAACATGATTTAAAACTACCACTCTTATCATTGCATGGTTCTTCATAAATTAGACATAGTTGATCAGGCTATGTATAATTTATGAGTAACAATGCAACGATAGGACTAGATGACTCGGATGATGTTCAATGTTTAATAAAATAAAATTTTTTTTTTTTTTTTTTTTTTCGGTTATAGATGATTTTTATTTTGAAAAATCGGCATTCTCTATAACCTGGCTCTGATACCAATCTGTCACACCCTCGCCGGAGGCGGAAACACGAGGTGTAACGGAAAGGAACATAAGCACAAGATAATAGAACATACCAACATTAATATTAAAAAGAAATATTACACCATTACAATACCAGTTTAGCCGTCATCGGCAAATATATTACAAAGTTTAGATTCCAAAATATTAAGTTTTAATACATACGACTTGTAGCGACAAGTGAAAACTTCATTATGCAAGACTTGAAAGAAAAGCTTACTAACGATCACCTGAAATGCATGAGAGAAAAACGGGTCAACTATGAAAATAGTTGGTGAGTAAACACGTTTAGCAAAAATAAGAAAACTCGAAAGAAATATTCAAAGCTTTCGGTCAATGAAAATAGTCCACAAAGCAAAGGCATTGTGTATCCACTCAGTTCCAAATTCCGCCCATACAAAACTTGCAACTGTGTGTCACAACCCATTGCACAAAAAATATAGTGCGTCAAGTAGTCAAATGTAAGTGGTCAGAATAGTTCACAATATAGTACCAAGTATATAATAATTTAAGTTGATGCTCCGAACATGGGAGACTTTAATCGCCCGAACAGGGAGACTCCTTTGTCACCCGGCCACCTAGGCGAGATTTATTGAGACCGCTCCACCAATAAGGCGAGACTTTTTGGTGATGCTCCGAACAAGGGAGACTTTGCACTGCTCCAACAAGGGAGACTCCTTTGTCACTCGACCACCTAGGCGAGATTTATTGAGACCGCTCCACCAATAAGGCGAGACTTTTAGATCATAACACGTACGGTTCAATATATTCAAACAAGTCATGAGTCCATGATTAAGTCCAAGAGTCTAAGTCAAGTTCAAAAGTTCAAGTCTAAAGAGTTCATAGAAGTAATAATCAATTTAGTTCAAATATGGTTCATGCATTTCACCCCAAAAATATAGTAAAACGGTAAAAAGGGGATGTGATTACTCACTTGGTAAACTGAGGCGATGACAAAAGTGAGTACACCGAGGTATAATGTGATGTGTTAACCGGGACCTATTACGAATGATATGATATGCAATGAGTTGCAATGTAATATAATGCATGCACTTCGTATGTTATTTATTCCATTTGCGAGTTTTGAAAATAATACTTGTTGTCGAAAAATACTCTTTTGACGTCTCGACCAATCAAAAATCACTTTACATGTTTTTACGTCAAAATGTCATCCTACAATGGTTTTATAATGATTTTTGGTGAAATTTCCACTTTTCGTCGCAAAACAATGTAGTCGGAAATATCATGAAATTAACAAAAATGGCTTTGGAAAACTAGCCGTAAAACGGTGTACGTCGATCGTTAGAGAACGAACTCGACTGTTTTGGAAAGTTTGTATCGATATCTAGAAGTTTCAGTTCAGGAGTTTTCGTCATAGAGGTCTCGAACATAAAGATAATAGGGGTTAAATATGGTGATTTTAGTTACCGTAACACTTATCTCGTAAAAATAATATAGTTTTTCTAAAAATATTAGTTACGGCAAGTTTATGAAAACGTGTATATCTTAGTCGTTTCAAATCCGTTTTCTACGTATTATACGTCCTTAGCTTCGTATCAAAGTATACTAATATATTTTTGACAAGTCGAAATAATTTGTGAAGCTTAAGGCTCGTTTTTGACTCGAACAATGTAAAAATAGTGTGCTGAATTTTCTGAAAAGTATATTTTTCGTCGCCAAACTTGTAAAATCCATAACTTCTTCGTTATAACTCCGTTTTACTCCGTTCAAGCGGCCACGGATTCGTTTTAAAGTATATTTTTTAATTATCAAGGCCAAAATGTCGTGACTAAAGTCGGATTTTCCAGAAAAATGAAACAAGGACAGAACATATAATATACGTATCGAAAATAGTTTTTCTCGGACAAAACCTATTCTAATCCCTTCAAATCAACTCCAAAGCTAATCTAATCCTACCATACACCTTCTTAGGGTGTCATGGGTTCCTAATCACCATCAAGACCAAAGAATACCATGGGAATATTTATAGGATGACCAATATGTATATATAACTCAATAAATCATGAAAAATGGTATAAATCACATATCATGCATACTATCTCCAAAAATGAAAAGATGAATATGAAATGATAAGGAAACTTGAAAATGGAAGAAATATGCTTACAAATGAGTATGCTGAGGTGCTAGTAACAAGGTTAATCCTAAAATTTTCTGTTGCCTATAAATAGTGGACAATTTTTCACTCCAAAATAGATTTTCACACAAATTTTTTTGATTAAAACCTGTTTCATATAGCTCACTTTCTTTGATCATTTAGCTTGTTTTTAGTTTGTTTTTTAGTGATCCAATCATCCATTCAAGCGACCATCTTCATTTCTCTATTAGTGCAAGAGAAGAACACACCGTATCGCGAAGATACAAATTGTTGTAGTTGTAGTTGAGTGCACTCGTAACACTTGTTACATACTTGTTGTATATTGTCAGATACCAAGTTCTTGTCATCATACTTACTTAGATTGTGTGTAGATCGTGAGGATTGGGTAGGTCTCGTGGTTTGTGTAGATTGTGTTGATTGTGTGAAGATCAGGTAGATCGGGTTAGTATTTTAGTCCTTAAAATACACGTATATGAGATTGGTTCTAGTTAGATTAGAACTCGACATTTAGCTTAGTGTCGGGAATTGTGATAAGCGACGTTGTATGGTTTTCTCCACATGAAGGGAGCTTGTTGACATAGTGTAGTAAACTTGGTACTCGGGGAGTTGAGTAGAGCGAAGAGGAGCATCGTTACCGAACCACTATATATCTCAATGTCTTGGTTTGATCTTTCTAACTCTTTACTTTGACCTCGCATTTTATAGTTATTATTGTTTGTTATTTCTAGTATAGTTATATTGTGTTCATATTGGGATTGATTGATTTCACAAAAACTCGAATCTAAAGGTTTTCAAAAGTAAAATTGTAACGAGATAAAAATGGTAAAATTATTAAACCCCTATTCTTGTTTTTCACAATTAGTATCGAGCTCGTTAACCAATACTTTTAAAATAAATTGTATTTTAAAACTTGAATCGATCTATGAACTCTGATAAATATCTAGAAGGGCAATATATGCAAAGACCATCATTTTTTGGAAGCAATGACTTTATTTATTGGAAAAGTAGATTTGAAAAATATGTGAAATTAAAAGATCTAGATCTTTGGCATGTCATTACTGAGGGTGATTTTAAACCTGTTGAAAAGAATCCGGAAAATATGGAAAACTAGAAGACTAGAAAGATCAAATCAGTAAAGAATAGAAAGATCAAATCAAAACACAAGTGTTTATAGCGATTCGACCACAAAGACTTCTTTCCTCGCCCTACTCCACTCCTTGAGTACCCAACTCGATAGTTTGTAAATATTATGTCAACAAGCTCCTTAACCAGTGGAGAAACCTTACATGTCGGTTACACTTTTTCCGGTACAAAGCTAGATACCGAGTTCTAGTTAGAGGTAGAACCAACCTAACGTCGCTTACACTTTATAAGGTACAAAGCTAAATACCGAGTTCTAGTTTGAGCTAGAACCAACCTGAGATCTAACCAATCTAAACTCTACAAAGGTGTATGAGGTGATGTACAATGTATGTATATGCAAATGATGTATAAAGAGAAACAATATGATCTAAGTATATGAATGAAGACTAGCTACAAGAAGCTTGAGCCTTGGATGTCTTGAATGAAAATGGTGATATTTCTTTCAACAAAAAGGTTAGTAGATGATCACTTTAATGAATATAAAAAGCTATGTAATGATCAAGGAACTGAGGTTAGAATAATATGAAAAATATGGGAGAGATGTGTGTAAAATTGGTGAGTTCCACTTATTCACGGGGCTGTTATTTATAGGCAGCTGAGTACCAGGTCTCACGGATCTGCGGATCCCTTTGGAAGGGATCTGGCCTTCTTTAAAGAAGGGATTCGTGGGACGTGATAGACTACCAGATTTGAAAAGATTTTTGGACAAGCTATATTTGAAAAATCATATCAAATATACAAAGTCAATTTCAGAAATATGAAGATTATGAAGTGACATATCATAGATGTCAACTTATGGATGACTTCATGCATGAGGTAATATATAGTTTTGACTTTCTTTTAAGTAGGAAATAACTTGTAAATAAGACTATTTATATGTCTAGTTGATTTAAAAGTAAATTGGTAATAAAAATGTATAAGTTATATTTCTAAAATAATGTAGACACTTGAAAAATAATTTATATAACTAGTAAGTAATTTGTTGTTTTAAAATTGTTCTTTGTTCATTGCTAAAATCTTTTGATAATCACTTATTCATACCTTTAGTGATATAAACGATTAGTTAGAAAACTATATGTTTAAAACTTATAGACTTTAATAGATTTATGCTTGTTATCGACAAAACTTAGAAATATCGTAAAATATAAGTTTATTTCAAGTAAAATTAGATAAGTCTTAATTTTAGTTTTTACTTCCTTCTCTCCATTTTTTGTAGAAACTAAAAGAGTGTCGAAAGAAACTAACAAATGGGCATGCTCCCCCTTGACGGTTATTCCCCCTCGATGAGAGCGTCAAGAGAATATGATGGATTTTGGAGCTACAAAAATAATATTAGCGAAATAATATGGTTATCGACGAGTATATGCAACTATGATAAATGCTCCCTCTTGATAGGAGGTTATAAAAAGACCCTACAAAATAAAATGTTAGTTAAATGATTATAGTCTTGAACCATAATATTTATTGACCCACAATGTATATTTAAAGATAGGTAAATAATTAAAGCAATAAAACTCTAAAATGATAACATAATAAAGTAATAACTATAGCCATGTAATAAATATATCTCATGAAAAGTGGCAACTTATACCACATACAATCATAAGGAAAAAGAAAAACAAGGCTAGTTCCTAATATGCCTAAAAATAAATTCTAAATATAAAAAATAAAAGTAGATATCCTAGTAAGTTTGCATCTTTGACACCAAAGTTTTCTATAAATTCGAGAATGTGGTTCGAGATGAAACTTAATTCATCATGAACCTCATACACTAAATATACATTGTGGGTTGACAATGCTCACTATAGTTCGTGTTATGAGCGGGTTGTGGTGGTGGTGATGGACCATTGATCAAAAGAGAGTCATCAATGTCTTGATAAGTGGGAAAGTATGTGTCACACCCTCAAAATGTCGAAGCGGAAAGGTAACTAGGGGTATGAATTCATAGCACAAAGACACAAGATATAATGAACGACCTTTACATGAGTAGTTTAGAAAATACACGTTCGATTCATTGAAATAAGGTTTTACAATACAGAGCCCATGAGTTTCACAAAATATAATGAAGTTTTTGTTTTTCAATCAAAAGATAAGTAATGCAACAATCTCCATCATAATGAATCCTAAAATGCGACTTTATGCTATGCTCCATGCAGTACTGCTAGTGAAATCAAGAAAAACACATGCTAAAACGTCAACATAAAGTTAGTGAGTTTATAGGTTTAAGTAAAAGTAGTTTGGACCACAAGATTTACGTGTGTGACTATTATAAAAAAACACAATATCACTAGCTATACTATGACGTAACCATTTGCCGTAAACCGCACTATTTCATGCTTATTCATATCGCAATTCAACCCTTTCTAGTGACTCTATGTCATTCAAATTACATTTTATCATGTTCAATTTATCGTTCTATTAACTCTTTCACTACAACACCACTTTCTCACTCATCTCTTTTCCAGAATTTTCAACAAATACTACATGTCACTAGAAAAATTCACTATTTTGACTTTATATAAGTCAAACTTTTACTAATAATCCCACATTTTTCATAAGTGCGCTAATCCCAATTAACGTCTATCATTGTTTTTCTTATATTTTACTCAATGTCACAAGACATTTTATAATTCCAACCCAAATTCTTCACTTATTAACCTTTATTCTAACCACCTATATCAAAGGTCTCACATATTCATCTCAACCTTAACGTCTTCATCTATTTTCATTTACATCTATTTTATTTTTTTGCAAGGCTTAACTTATCTTAACCTTTCGTTTCCCCTTAATCATGCCACATCGACTACACATAAGCCCACTTATTTAAAAAAAATATTTACATAAAAAGCGTCCCAATCTATGTAAGTAAGGAATTATAAACTTATGGTTTGGCGATTTACAATTTCTTTAAATAATTGAATAGGTGTTCCAATCCATTTAAATAAGGAGATTATATATCATCATGCTTATATATTTTCGACATAACATTCATACTCCTATTACTCCTCCTATCTTTTCTTACTTCACATTCATTGACCACATGTCAACGATTTTCTACTTTTATATTTCTCATTTCTAGCACTGGATCCATCTTCCTGTAACATTTCCCCTAGGGGATTAATACGCATGCCAAAGAAATAGGCAATATTTTTTGGTAAAGGAAATTTACTCATCCCGAAGGATTTCTATAACATGTACTCAAGGCTATAACACATCCCGTAGGATTACTACAACTCATCCCGTAAGATTTAATATAACACATCCCTCTGGAGGATTTCTGTGATGATTATTTTAACGCTTCCCCAAGTCATCTATGACAACATATTCGATCTAAGCTATTAACACTTTAACATCTATACTCATTTTATCATTCATTCACTTTTATCATTACGTACTTATCCATTTCCACTTTTCATTGCTTTATGAAATTTACAACTCACACTTTATCACCCTTCATTATCTTAGACAATATCTACACGATATTTGTCAATTTTACAATTTGCACATTTTCTAAGTTTTCTTACAATGCTCTGTTACTTTTACCCGTCAACCCTAGTTGAGCATATTCATATAACAATATGTTTTCATCAAGTCCATAACCATCACTAAGTCATCATGCCTTCAAACACATAATATTCTAACCATTCATTTCTTTGAAATTAATGAAATTTAGTTCAGTTATGCCTTATATGCATTATACCATCCTCATCATCACTATCATCATGTTTTTTAAGTTATACATTTACTCAAATCGTTCAATCTCTATTGCAGCATACTTCCATCATTCATTAGGCAAGTATTACTTTTAGACCATATGTTGGTCATGAGTCAGATCATAAGTCACATTCATTTAACTCAAACACCAAACACTTCACAACACATCGAGTTCTAGTCATGCTTTCTAATGCATCATATCATCCCACATATATTCAATGCACTTAGACATCTACCATTGCATTCGCACAAAACACTGTTTTATGTTTGACACTATCCAATAAGCATCACGATACTATTAAACACATACATTTCATTTAGTCCATGTTCATATAACACATCACATAATCTATTCATACCTAAGTACTATCATTATCTTAGCCGCAACTACTAATTCTACCTTATAACTAAGGCATTCATATTCCACACTACTTTACACTTACGAATCACGCATTTACGAGTGGTCTAAGTTTAGGCAACCTAAATACCTTAAACAAAATCTCTGATACCAAGTTGAAATGCCCCAAACTAATCTCGATTAATTTTATTTTTTTACACAAGAAAGTTACCGAATTTGACCTTATATTGCTCTTTAGGTATTCATTTATACTTCTGGTAATATTCAGGCTCTAAAAGTATTTTTATATGAAAGTAGACTCGATTACGTATAAAACAAAAGGTGGCACGACTACCACAGAGCTACGATTTATTTTATATGATATTTTGAAAATGACTAAAAAGTGGAAGAACCCCATTTATACACCGACAAAAGCATATGACCATATGCTGAAATTCCATATGGCCACCATTTGACCATATACTGAATTACCATATGACCATATGTGGCAGTGCATAATATTCTGAAATGAGCATACAACTATATACTAAAATATCATATGGCCATACGACTTATGCATCAACGTTAAAAACAAAGCAATATTTTTGCATTTTTCTCTATTCTGAAAACCATACTTTCGAAACTCGAAAATTAACGAAACTTTCCAAAAATCTTTAACATAACATATATTTCAATAATATGAACAAGTTTGGTCTCATCGACTCGCGAAAATGAACTTTACAAAGTACGAGTGTTAAACCAAACACCATTTTACCCATTTTCATACCATACTTGTACATGACCATCTTTAGCATACAAAATTCTGAAAATACATTCTTTAGACACATAAAAATATTTCTCAAGACTTTATAATTTTAAAAGACATACATTTAGACTCTTGGGGGTTTAACTTGCTTCGAGCACAAAATCTACCTTACTTGCCTATATGCATAATCCAACGTAATCCATATCATACATTGGTTAGTTCAAATACTAAACCAATAACTCATCTTAGTTAGTCATATAACTAACCTTGTTCCAATTCCTCATCCAAGCCTCTTATTCCACAAATCTTAAACACTTAACAATCAATATACATAAGAAAAATGATCATTCAAATACGATAATATATTATAACCTTGGTTACTTTCCTCATATCCAAGCTAAATTACTAAGAACATCATCAACATCCACACTTAAATCCTAACCAACAATCATCATCAAGACCTATTATCACAATAATGCAATATCAATAACAAGGGTTTACACAACCCCTAAACATACTCAATTTCATTCCTTAATCATCATATGATCATATCTTGATCATATGATGAATTTCCCAGATTTATCTACATAAACCCTAACTTCTAAATTATCAATTTAACATTATACCTTATGGAGAACATAGCTAGGGACCTTATTCATGTCATTGAACACACAATCACCATCAAATTGATCATTAGAAAATCTTTATCTTCCCTCCTAAATCTCCATCTCACGTCACACACACACGCACACGTACACACACACACACGCACACGTACACACACACACACATCGACACACTTTTGGAAGAATTTGGAAATACTAGAGAATCTTCTAGTTATTAGATGGTATAAGTTTAGCTAGTTGCACACATAGTTCCTTAAGTCCTCTTTCTCATAAACTAGCCACATTAACTTTCTATAACACTTATTACTTACACATTTAACTTTAGGTTTGACTACTAACTTAACTAGTGTTGACTAACCAATTATATCGAGTCTTCAATACATATAAATTTTTAGTTAACTTAACAAATGGAATTCTCGTAATAAAATACCTAAAACCCTGTTTTGAGGTGTTATACATACCATTAAGGATTAAGCCACGTCAAACATAATCATCGTTTTCCCACTTACTCCTCTTCCTTATTGAGTCCACAGTGGCATCATCACCATCATCTCGAATTGGTATACTAAGAACATACATCACACTCATGTTAGTAAAAAAGAAGTCCATCTCTTTTTTCCATCTCCTAGAATCTTTCCTTTCAAATTTATCCAGGTTGGAGAAGTTAGCAGCCATACATTTCTTGGTACAGATTAATTATCATAAAATAATTTCTTTTGATGTTTGGTGGATTTGTTATTGTTGTATCACCTTACCCAACAGGGTTAAGATAATCAATGTAGCCGGTTATCACTTAGACACATGTAATCACTTTCCAAAAGAATTTATTCGACACTAATGCCCAGGGTTCACGAATATCTCTTTGAGATAAGACCAATCATTTGTTCTTGATTTAGGAAAAACTCTAAGAACCCCTTTCACTTCTAAATGTTTAGGTTTTTCTGTTTCTTTCTCATGCAAGTGTGTGTTCATATTTATAGGAAAAATCAAAGCCCAATGGAATTATAATAATTAATTGGCTCATTAAGCACATCATAATATTCCTCCATTATAGAGATTAGTGGCTAAACAACCAATTAAACATGGTCTTTAAAGTGCAGTTATAACTGCCCTTGAATAGGTCAAAGCCATTACAAGTTAGTTTGAATTCATCCCAACATGATTACTCGCTGATAGATTAGCTCCCTGAGGAGTTCAATAGGTCAAACGTGGTCTTTATGTTTTCTGAGGAGTTCACTCACTGAAGAGATAATCCTCCTGAAGAAGCTACTCCCTCATGAGATCCTTCAGCGTCTATCATAGATCCACCCTAACGAGGCCAACAATTGGTATCAGAGCAGTTTGGTCAAAACTAACAAAATTCATCATTTACCAATTTCTCGTTTTCTGTTTCAGAATCAAAAGGAACTAAGTTCTTTTTGTTTCGGAAAATATTTCTGCAAATCTAAACGAACACAAATCAAAGAATCATCTTTGTGTTTCTGTTTCTTAAACGTATCTACCACAACAAAGATCAATCACAATAGCGATCAATCAACCCGGCATCAGAAAAACGTTTTCATATCACTGTTATTTTTGCAAGAAAATCTGTCAATAGACAAGATAACATCGAAAAAAAATCACCTGATCCAAACGATCAAGAAACGATTAAAACCGTTTTTATCCCTTTGATTCAAAACAAAAAACTCATACAAATCTGACAGACATCATTAGGGCAGAAATTAAAACGATTCACAACAAGGAACAAACACACCTGTTCATTGAGGAATCAAGCCCAGAACATCAAATTGAATCATCAGTTGACTCAATTTTGAACTCCAATCATCCAATTCTTACACGGTCAGAAAAACCCCCAATTCAACGAAACCCTAAGTTTCATTTTTGTGGGATCACAAGTGCTCGCAAAGAACACACGCAAACCGGAGAAGAACAGGAAGGTCAACCAAGCCTTACCACAGGCGGTCAACCATCAAGATTAGGAGAACTAGAACGGGACTAATCCAGAAAAAAATTGAGACAGAGTATTTCTAGTCTAACAAAGGAGACAGTTTTCTTTTTCTATATCAAAAAAGAGATAAGAAATAAATAAAGAGGCGCGTCACAATTTAGGGCAACACATAAAAGGATAAAAAGGCATCGGGTTAGACCATCAACCCCTCCAGGTTCCAAAATTTTACAAATACCACCCTTTCAACTTTTATTTCTATAGTATATACTAATTTTCATTTTGTTACGTTTTCGTCCGTTTTCTTCCGTATGTATACATTTTCTTTCGTTTTTATCCATTTTCTCATGTTTTTATCGATTTTGATACGTTTTTCCTCGTCTCGGTCCGTTTTTATACGTTTTGCCGCGTGTTTGTTAATTTAGTATAGATTACAAAATACAAAGCACCATTTTCTTAAGTTAGTATCACGACACCATAAAGGTGTCGAGTGTATTGTTGCGTGTGTGAAATCTGTCAGTGAGAAACACCACTAGGGTGTGTTATATGTTGCGTTTGAATGGTTGTTGTTTGTTGTTACGGTTCAGCCACCACGACCCATATAGGGTCATTTTTGTCTGCCCTCGGTCAAGTAAAGAACCCACATATGGTGCGAATGTTTGATTGTGATTCGGTTCACCCACAAGCTGTTTGTTTGCTTATTTTCTAGCTTACTTCTTTTGCATGTTTACTCGAACTTATTTTTCTACTTATTTCTTAGCTTTTTTTTTCTGCTCATTCGATAAGTGTATAAAAGGGGTGTTTGTGGATTTCTACTGACCAGGGTGCGTTTTGTTAGCAGTTAGGGTGCATTTAGTCATATAATGGGTCGAAGCCCATAACAGTTTAGAAGAGAGTGTGTTGCTTTATTTTATAAATGATTTTACCTAATTAATTTATTGATCATTGATACGTTTTGGCCATTACTTAGGATTTGGTAATTGAAAACGTATATAAATGGATAAAACCGTATAAAAACGGATAAAAACGTATAAAAACGGATAAAAACGTAAGAAAATGTATACAAACGGATAAAAACGTATAAAAACGGATAAAAACGTAAGAAAATGTATACAAACGGAAGAAAATGGATGAAAACTTATGAAAACGTAAAAAAAAATGAAAATTGGACTGAATTCGTAACACCGGGCAAACCACAGGGACCATTTACGTACTTAACAAAAATGAAAAGAGAGGTATTTTCGTCCATAGTAACCTGATTGAAACACACTTTGAAGTTCAGTAACCTGAATGTCAACCCCGTGTAGTCCAATAACCTGTTTGAACAAAAAATTAGTTGGGTAACTTAGGCGAACAAAGTGGGAAAGTTGGGTAACCTGTGTGATATAAAACCCTTGTATTTTTTGATAAGTTACTTTATTTCAAATTAGTATCTTGTCAAAAAAAATTTAGAAAGTATAATAACCTAGTGATTACACTGCTTATTATATTGATTAGGAATAATTTTTAAGGAGTAATTAACCTTAGGTTATTTCATTTTAGAATATATAATCTCTGAGGATGGTTTTTGGATTAAAACTAGACCTATAAAGTTTTATAACCTTTAAGGAAAAATAAAACATAAGAGCTCGCTAGAAATAGGAAATTTCAACACACCTCGTGTTAAAAAAAAATTCGAGATCTATTGTCAATATCTTTAAGATATGATGAAAGGAAATGGAAATAAGGAACTTAGTACAAATAGTACAGCTCAATTTCAATGCCCAATCCTAAAGCCCGCGAATTACTCATTATGGGCAATTCGAATGCAAATCATTCTAGAAGTGAATAGTTTATGGGAAACAATAGAGCCGTCTGAGACGACTCAACCCCGATAAGAAAAAAGACAAAACCGCTATTGCATTCCTTTATCAAGCCTTACCCGAAGAATAATTACTTCAAATAACAAAGCACAAAACATCGAAAGCCATTTGGAATGCTTTGAAAACTAGACACGTTGGCGAAGACAGAGTTCAACAAGCAAGACTACAAACACTCAAATCCGACTTTGAGATGTTATATATGAAGGAAGACGAGACAATCGACACCTTCATTACAAAACTAACAACACTCGTAAACAAAGCCGCTAGTCTAGGACACACAATAGAAGATCAAACCTTAGTACAGAAACTACTAAATGTTTTACCCGATAGGTATCTGCAAATAGTTGCATCTATAGAACAATATTCCGACCTAAGTATGATGACAATGGAAGAGGCAATCGGAAGACTTAAGACTTACGAAGAAAGGATTAAGTTCAAGAAAGGAAAACAAGTGGACAATTAAGAAAAATTGATGTTCACACGACATGACAATAGAGGAAAACATTTTAGAGGACGTGGACGTGGAAAGTATAAATTTTCATAAGGAAGGAACCACAAAAAATTTAAAGAAGAAAAGAAAGATGGAGAAAACTCTCATAACAACTTCAGCAAATCAAACATTGATCTTAGCAAAGTAAAATGTTACAAATGCAATAAGATGAGTCATTATGCAACTAAGTGTTACTCAAAGACAAACTCTAGTATGCAATCTAATCTTGTCGATGAGGACTTAGAACCTACCTTACTAATGGCAATATTAGAAGACCCACATGTAACAAAACTTGAAGATCAAAATGTCTCGCTACACGAAGAAGATGTAGGATATAAAGAGACAAATGTTGTAAGTCTGTGGTATTTAGACAATGGAGCCAGCAACCATATGACTGGAATAAGAGAACACTTCAAAGAGCTAGATGAGAATGTTAGTATAAAAGTAAGATTCGGAGATGGATCTCACATTGATCAAAGGAAAAGATTCAATCTTAATAGAATGTGATGACGAAAAACAAAGAATTATATCACACGTATATTACATTCCAAGCTTAAAAAGCAATTTATTGAGCCTTGGACAATTTACCGAAATCGGTTGTAAAGTAGTAATGGAAGATGATGAATTACGACTTTATGACATGGACAACAAAATCTTCATGAAAGTCACAAGACAGAGAAACCGCTTATACAAAGCAAGTCTGAAGATAGGCACACCTGTTTGCTTATTAGCAAATTTAAAGGACAATACTTGGTTATGGCTCGCAAGACTAGGACATTTCAACTTTGAATCACTAAAATCTATGACTCAAAGAGAGTTAGTTCAAGGAATACCTGCCATTAAACATACAACACAAATCTGTAATGTTTGTTTAGTTGGTAAACACAGTAGAGCGCCATTCCCCAAGAAAGCAAAGACTAGATCAACACCACTAACACCATCTGGAAAAAAATACATATTCTTACTAGTCGATGACTACTCAAGATATATGTGGACATATTTCCTAAACACGGAAGATCAAGCATTTGATACTTTCAAGGAACAACATTGAAAATGCTAAGAACTGATCGTGGAGGAGAATTCACATCTAACGAATTCACTTAATACTGCAAAGAAAATGGCATAGCATGACAACTTACCGCACCTTACTCACCGCAACAAAATGGAGTAGTTGAATGAAGAAATAGTATGATTATGTCTACAACGAGATGCATGATGAAAGCAACCAACATGCCTCAAAATTTTTGGGCTGAAGCTGTTAGACATGCTAAATACATTCTAAACAGTGTTCCTACAAAAGCCTTAGAAGACATTACTCTATATGAATCAATCAAACAAAGAAAGCCAAACTTAGAAAATCTAAGAGTTTTCGGCTGCATAGCATATGCAAAGGTACCATCACAACATCTTACGAAATTAGATGATAGAAGCAACAAAATGGTATACTTAGGAAACGAACAAGGATCAAAAGCTTACCGTCTATTTGATCCAACAACACAAAGGATATGTGTTAGTAGAGATGTGAAGTTTAATTAGGATGAAGCATGGGATTGGAAGGATTACTTGAATGAGCACGCTAACGATGAACCTGAATGGTTTGACTTCAAAGTTGAAAATCTTGAAGCCACAAATGAACATCAGGAACAAGATATCCAACCAAATGAAGAAGACAACGATTTCCCTAACAATGATGATGATGCAACATCAACTACAAACTCACCCTCACATTCACAAACACTTCAGCACCATCTACAATTTCATCGAGAGTAAACTCAAATTACGCCAACTAACTCAGTACGATCAACCTAGCAAAGTAGTTCAAACGCAACCAGAAATTTACATCCAAACTTTGATCATACACCATTAAAAGGTTTTAGGACATTAAATGACTTATAAGATAACAAGAGGAAGTATTGTGGCTGAAGATGAACCTAAGAATTACAAGAAAGCATCAAGCGATCAGAAATAAATTGAAGCAATGAAGGTCGAATTAGATTCCATCAATAAAAACAATACATGGGAACTAACCACTCTACCCAAAGGACATAAAGCAATTAGACTAAAGTGGGTATTCAAGACCAAGAAAGATGCTAATGAAAATATAGTCAAGCATAAAGTAAGACTAGTAGCTAAAGGCTACATACAAGAGCATGGCATAGACTTTGAAGAATTCTTTGCACCTGTAGCAAGAATGGAAACTATCCGATTATTACTATTAGCCATAGCTGCTAATAATAAATGATTGTTGGGATATAAAAGACAAAGTACTGAAGAAAGTCAAAGTGCTGAAGAAAGTCAAAGTACTGCTTATGAAGAAAGTCAAAGTACTTCTCGCATCAAAGTACTGCAAAGCTAAAGAACTGCTATATCGTTTATGAAAATCTTTGTAATTCTATAATATTCTTAGTTTAGATTTAGTATTACTTGTCGTACAAGGATTATAATTGTAAACCAACTAGGGTTCTCCTTATGCCTATAAAAGGACCCCTAGATTGGTATTGGTGGATTTGTTATTGTTGGATCAGCTTACCCAATAGGGTTAAGATAATAAATGCCGTCGGATATCACTTAGAATCGTGTAATCACTTTCCAAAAGAAAATATTCGACCATAATGGTTGGGTATCACAAATATCTCTTTGGGATAAGACCAAGTATTTCTTCTTTATCTAAGAACCCCTTTCGAATCTAAGTGTTTAGGTTTTCCTGTATCTTTTCCATGCAGATGTGTGTTCATATTTATAGGAAAACTCAAAGCCCAATGAAATTATGATAATTAATTTACCCATTAATCATATCATAATATTCTTCCATTATAGGGATTAGTGGTTACACGACCAATTAAACATGGTCATTAAATTGCAGTTATAACTTCCCTTTA
Organism: Chrysanthemum makinoi; assembly: GCA_910596185.1. Lineage (NCBI taxonomy): Eukaryota > Viridiplantae > Streptophyta > Magnoliopsida > Asterales > Asteraceae > Chrysanthemum > Chrysanthemum makinoi. The sequence goes on from OU343221.1 coordinate 109,700,915, forward strand.
ATAGGTCAAAGTCGTTACAAGTTAATTTGAATTCATTCCAACATGATTACTCGCTGATAGACTAGCTCCCTTATGTTCTGTAAGGTCATGAGGAGTTCACTCACTGAGGAGATGATCCTCCTGAAGAAGCTACTCCCTAATGAGATCCTTCATCGCCTATTATGAAGCTGAACTTATTAGACTGACGGATACCGTTCAGAGTGTTACTTACTAAAGAGTTTGTTAATAGAAATAATGTCTAAAAACGTTATTTATATTTTTCAAATTCTCTACATTTTGATAACAACAAAATGTAAAAACATTTATGTCAAAATTAACGTAAACAAGTTATTAGTCGTAGATTACCATTTCGGCGTAAATCACTCAAGGTATGAACAAACAAATTTCAAACTTGATGGGTGATCAAAAAAATAAATTTTTGTCTTAAACTTCACATCTTTATAAATGTGACAAACATTTTTTTTTTAAATTGATCTTACAAATTGTTTTTATTTAATTAAAAAATGCTTTAATGGGTAATTATTTCAAATTTCTAACAACTCATTTCCCCGAAAAAAACTAGACAAAACTTCACCAAAAAACACCTTCACTAGAAAAAGACGGAAAATGGAGCGTCTATCTAGACGGTACCATTAAAGATGGACAGTACCCTCCTAGGCAATAGTTAAATTTTCTGTTGCCTATAAATAGTGGACAATTTTTCACTCCAAAATAGATTTTCACACAAATTTTTTTGATTAAAACCTGTTTCATATAGCTCACTTTCTTTGATCATTTAGCTTGTTTTTAGTTTGTTTTTTAGTGATCCAATCATCCATTCAAGCGACCATCTTCATTTCTCTATTAGTGCAAGAGAAGAACACACCGTATCGCGAAGATACAAATTGTTGTAGTTGTAGTTGAGTGCACTCGTAACACTTGTTACATACTTGTTGTATATTGTCAGATACCAAGTTCTTGTCATCATACTTACTTAGATTGTGTGTAGATCGTGAGGATTGGGTAGGTCTCGTGGTTTGTGTAGATTGTGTTGATTGTGTGAAGATCAGGTAGATCGGGTTAGTATTTTAGTCCTTAAAATACACGTATATGAGATTGGTTCTAGTTAGATTAGAACTCGACATTTAGCTTAGTGTCGGGAATTGTGATAAGCGACGTTGTATGGTTTTCTCCACATGAAGGGAGCTTGTTGACATAGTGTAGTAAACTTGGTACTCGGGGAGTTGAGTAGAGCGAAGAGGAGCATCGTTACCGAACCACTATATATCTCAATGTCTTGGTTTGATCTTTCTAACTCTTTACTTTGACCTCGCATTTTATAGTTATTATTGTTTGTTATTTCTAGTATAGTTATATTGTGTTCATATTGGGATTGATTGATTTCACAAAAACTCGAATCTAAAGGTTTTCAAAAGTAAAATTGTAACGAGATAAAAATGGTAAAATTATTAAACCCCTATTCTTGTTTTTCACAATTAGTATCTGAGCTACGTTAACCAATACTTTTAAAATAAATTGTATTTTAAAACTTGAATCGATCTATGAACTCTGATAAATATCTAGAAGGGCAATCTATGCAAAGACCATCATTTTTTGGAAGCAATGACTTTATTTATTGGAAAAGTAGATTTGAAAAATATGTGAAATTAAAAGATCTAGATCTTTGGCATGTCATTACTGAGGGTGATTTTAAACCTGTTGAAAAGAATCCGGAAAATATGGAAAACTAGAAGACTAGAAAGATCAAATCAGTAAAGAATAGAAAGATCAAATCAAAACACAAGTGTTTATAGCGATTCGACCACAAAGACTTCTTTCCTCGCCCTACTCCACTCCTTGAGTACCCAACTCGATAGTTTGTAAATATTATGTCAACAAGCTCCTTAACCAGTGGAGAAACCTTACATGTCGGTTACACTTTTTCCGGTACAAAGCTAGATACCGAGTTCTAGTTAGAGGTAGAACCAACCTAACGTCGCTTACACTTTATAAGGTACAAAGCTAAATACCGAGTTCTAGTTTGAGCTAGAACCAACCTGAGATCTAACCAATCTAAACTCTACAAAGGTGTATGAGGTGATGTACAATGTATGTATATGCAAATGATGTATAAAGAGAAACAATATGATCTAAGTATATGAATGAAGACTAGCTACAAGAAGCTTGAGCCTTGGATGTCTTGAATGAAAATGGTGATATTTCTTTCAACAAAAAGGTTAGTAGATGATCACTTTAATGAATATAAAAAGCTATGTAATGATCAAGGAACTGAGGTTAGAATAATATGAAAAATATGGGAGAGATGTGTGTAAAATTGGTGAGTTCCACTTATTCACGGGGCTGTTATTTATAGGCAGCTGAGTACCAGGTCTCACGGATCTGCGGATCCCTTTGGAAGGGATCTGGCCTTCTTTAAAGAAGGGATTCGTGGGACGTGATAGACTACCAGATTTGAAAAGATTTTTGGACAAGCTATATTTGAAAAATCATATCAAATATACAAAGTCAATTTCAGAAATATGAAGATTATGAAGTGACATATCATAGATGTCAACTTATGGATGACTTCATGCATGAGGTAATATATAGTTTTGACTTTCTTTTAAGTAGGAAATAACTTGTAAATAAGACTATTTATATGTCTAGTTGATTTAAAAGTAAATTGGTAATAAAAATGTATAAGTTATATTTCTAAAATAATGTAGACACTTGAAAAATAATTTATATAACTAGTAAGTAATTTGTTGTTTTAAAATTGTTCTTTGTTCATTGCTAAAATCTTTTGATAATCACTTATTCATACCTTTAGTGATATAAACGATTAGTTAGAAAACTATATGTTTAAAACTTATAGACTTTAATAGATTTATGCTTGTTATCGACAAAACTTAGAAATATCGTAAAATATAAGTTTATTTCAAGTAAAATTAGATAAGTCTTAATTTTAGTTTTTACTTCCTTCTCTCCATTTTTTGTAGAAACTAAAAGAGTGTCGAAAGAAACTAACAAATGGGCATGCTCCCCCTTGACGGTTATTCCCCCTCGATGAGAGCGTCAAGAGAATATGATGGATTTTGGAGCTACAAAAATAATATTAGCGAAATAATATGGTTATCGACGAGTATATGCAACTATGATAAATGCTCCCTCTTGATAGGAGGTTATAAAAAGACCCTACAAAATAAAATGTTAGTTAAATGATTATAGTCTTGAACCATAATATTTATTGACCCACAATGTATATTTAAAGATAGGTAAATAATTAAAGCAATAAAACTCTAAAATGATAACATAATAAAGTAATAACTATAGCCATATAATAAATATATCTCATGAAAAGTGGCAACTTATACCACATACAATCATAAGGAAAAAGAAAAACAAGGCTAGTTCCTAATATGCCTAAAAATAAATTCTAAATATAAAAAATAAAAGTAGATATCCTAGTAAGTTTGCATCTTTGACACCAAAGTTTTCTATAAATTCGAGAATGTGGTTCGAGATGAAACTTAATTCATCATGAACCTCATACACTAAATATACATTGTGGGTTGACAATGCTCACTATAGTTCGTGTTATGAGCGGGTTGTGGTGGTGGTGATGGACCATTGATCAAAAGAGAGTCATCAATGTCTTGATAAGTGGGAAAGTATGTGTCACACCCTCAAAATGTCGAAGCGGAAAGGTAACTAGGGGTATGAATTCATAGCACAAAGACACAAGATATAATGAACGACCTTTACATGAGTAGTTTAGAAAATACACGTTCGATTCATTGAAATAAGGTTTTACAATACAGAGCCCATGAGTTTCACAAAATATAATGAAGTTTTTGTTTTTCAATCAAAAGATAAGTAATGCAACAATCTCCATCATAATGAATCCTAAAATGCGACTTTATGCTATGCTCCATGCGAACTGCTAGTGAAATCAAGAAAAACACATGCTAAAACGTCAACATAAAGTTAGTGAGTTTATAGGTTTAAGTAAAAGTAGTTTGGACCACAAGATTTACGTGTGTGACTATTATAAAAAAACACAATATCACTAGCTATACTATGACGTAACCATTTGCCGTAAACCGCACTATTTCATGCTTATTCATATCGCAATTCAACCCTTTCTAGTGACTCTATGTCATTCAAATTACATTTTATCATGTTCAATTTATCGTTCTATTAACTCTTTCACTACAACACCACTTTCTCACTCATCTCTTTTCCAGAATTTTCAACAAATACTACATGTCACTAGAAAAATTCACTATTTTGACTTTATATAAGTCAAACTTTTACTAATAATCCCACATTTTTCATAAGTGCGCTAATCCCAATTAACGTCTATCATTGTTTTTCTTATATTTTACTCAATGTCACAAGACATTTTATAATTCCAACCCAAATTCTTCACTTATTAACCTTTATTCTAACCACCTATATCAAAGGTCTCACATATTCATCTCAACCTTAACGTCTTCATCTATTTTCATTTACATCTATTTTATTTTTTTGCAAGGCTTAACTTATCTTAACCTTTCGTTTCCCCTTAATCATGCCACATCGACTACACATAAGCCCACTTATTTAAAAAAAATATTTACATAAAAAGCGTCCCAATCTATGTAAGTAAGGAATTATAAACTTATGGTTTGGCGATTTACAATTTCTTTAAATAAATGAATAGGTGTTCCAATCCATTTAAATAAGGAGATTATTTATCATCATGCTTATATATTTTCGACATAACATTCATACTCCTATTACTCCTCCTATCTTTTCTTACTTCATATTCATTGACCACATGTCAACGATTTTCTACTTTTATATTTCTCATTTCTAGCACTGGATCCATCTTCCTGTAACATTTCCCCTAGGGGATTAATACGCATGCCAAAGAAATAGGCAATATTTTTTGGTAAAGGAAATTTACTCATCCCGAAGGATTTCTATAACATGTACTCAAGGCTATAACACATCCCGTAGGATTACTACAACTCATCCCGTAAGATTTAATATAACACATCCCTCTGGAGGATTTCTGTGATGATTATTTTAACGCTTCCCCAAGTCATCTATGACAACATATTCGATCTAAGCTATTAACACTTTAACATCTATACTCATTTTATCATTCATTCACTTTTATCATTACGTACTTATCCATTTCCACTTTTCATTGCTTTATGAAATTTACAACTCACACTTTATCACCCTTCATTATCTTAGACAATATCTACACGATATTTGTCAATTTTACAATTTGCACATTTTCTAAGTTTTCTTACAATGCTCTGTTACTTTTACCCGTCAACCCTAGTTGAGCATATTCATATAACAATATGTTTTCATCAAGTCCATAACCATCACTAAGTCATCATGCCTTCAAACACATAATATTCTAACCATTCATTTCTTTGAAATTAATGAAATTTAGTTCCTTATGCCTTATATGCATTATACCATCCTCATCATCACTATCATCATGTTTTTTAAGTTATACATTTACTCAAATCGTTCAATCTCTATTGCAGCATACTTCCATCATTCATTAGGCAAGTATTACTTTTAGACCATATGTTGGTCATGAGTCAGATCATAAGTCACATTCATTTAACTCAAACACCAAACACTTCACAACACATCGAGTTCTAGTCATGCTTTCTAATGCATCATATCATCCCACATATATTCAATGCACTTAGACATCTACCATTGCATTCGCACAAAACACTGTTTTATGTTTGACACTATCCAATAAGCATCACGATACTATTAAACACATACATTTCATTTAGTCCATGTTCATATAACACATCACATAATCTATTCATACCTAAGTACTATCATTATCTTAGCCGCAACTACTAATTCTACCTTATAACTAAGGCATTCATATTCCACACTACTTTACACTTACGAATCACGCATTTACGAGTGGTCTAAGTTTAGGCAACCTAAATACCTTAAACAAAATCTCTGATACCAAGTTGAAATGCCCCAAACTAATCTCGATTAATTTTATTTTTTTACACAAGAAAGTTACCGAATTTGACCTTATATTGCTCTTTAGGTATTCATTTATACTTCTGGTAATATTCAGGCTCTAAAAGTATTTTTATATGAAAGTAGACTCGATTACGTATAAAACAAAAGGTGGCACGACTACCACAGAGCTACGATTTATTTTATATGATATTTTGAAAATGACTAAAAAGTGGAAGAACCCCATTTATACACCGACAAAAGCATATGACCATATGCTGAAATTCCATATGGCCACCATTTGACCATATACTGAATTACCATATGACCATATGTGGCAGTGCATAATATTCTGAAATGAGCATACAACTATATACTAAAATATCATATGGCCATACGGCTTCTGCATCAACGTTAAAAACAAAGCAATATTTTTGCATTTTTCTCTATTCTGAAAACCATACTTTCGAAACTCGAAAATTAACGAAACTTTCCAAAAATCTTTAACATAACATATATTTCAATAATATGAACAAGTTTGGTCTCATCGACTCGCGAAAATGAACTTTACAAAGTACGAGTGTTAAACCAAACACCATTTTACCCATTTTCATACCATACTTGTACATGACCATCTTTAGCATACAAAATTCTGAAAATACATTCTTTAGACACATAAAAATATTTCTCAAGACTTTATAATTTTAAAAGACATACATTTAGACTCTTGGGGGTTTAACTTGCTTCGAGCACAAAATCTACCTTACTTGCCTATATGCATAATCCAACGTAATCCATATCATACATTGGTTAGTTCAAATACTAAACCAATAACTCATCTTAGTTAGTCATATAACTAACCTTGTTCCAATTCCTCATCCAAGCCTCTTATTCCACAAATCTTAAACACTTAACAATCAATATACATAAGAAAAATGATCATTCAAATACGATAATATATTATAACCTTGGTTACTTTCCTCATATCCAAGCTAAATTACTAAGAACATCATCAACATCCACACTTAAATCCTAACCAACAATCATCATCAAGACCTATTATCACAATAATGCAATATCAATAAAAAGGTTTACACAACCCTAAACATACTCAATTTCATTCCTTAATCATCATATGATCATATCTTGATCATATGATGAATTTTCCAATTTATCTACATAAACCCTAACTTCTAAATTATCAATTTAACATTATACCTTATGGAGAACATAGCTAGGGACCTTATTCATGTCATTGAACACACAATCACCATCAAATTGATCATTAGAAAATCTTTATCTTCCCTCCTAAATCTCCATCTCCGCCACACACACGCACGCATTACACACACACACGCACACGCATACACACACACATCGACACACTTTTGGAAGAATTTGGAAATACTAGAGAATCTTCTAGTTATTAGATGGTATAAGTTTAGCTAGTTGCACACATAGTTCCTTAAGTCCTCTTTCTCATAAACTAGCCACATTAACTTTCTATAACACTTATTACTTACACATTTAACTTTAGGTTTGACTACTAACTTAACTAGTGTTGACTAACCAATTATATCGAGTCTTCAATACATATAAATTTTTAGTTAACTTAACAAATGGAATTCTCGTAATAAAATACCTAAAACCCTGTTTTGAGGTGTTATACATACCATTAAGGATTAAGCCACGTCAAACATAATCATCGTTTTCCCACTTACTCTCTTCCTTATCGAGTCCACGGTGGCATCATCACCATCATCTCGAATTGGTATACTAAGAACATACATCACACTCATGTTAGTAAAAAAGAAGTCCATCTCTTTTTTCCATCTCCTAGAATCTTTCCTTTCAAATTTATCCAGGTTGGAGAAGTTAGCAGCCATACATTTCTTGGTCAGTTAATTATCATAAAATAATTTCTTTTGATGTTTGGTGGATTTGTTATTGTTGTATCACCTTACCCAACAGGGTTAAGATAATCAATGTAGCCGGTTATCACTTAGACACATGTAATCACTTTCCAAAAGAATTTATTCGAACACTAATGCCTGGGTTCACGAATATCTCTTTGAGATAAGACCAATCATTTGTTCTTGATTTAGGAAAAACTCTAAGAACCCCTTTCACTTCTAAATGTTTAGGTTTTTTGTTTCTTTTCTCATGCAAGTGTGTGTTCATATTTATAGGAAAAATCAAAGCCCAATGGAATTATAATAATTAATTGGCTCATTAAGCACATCATAATATTCCTCCATTATAGAGATTAGTGGCTAAACAACCAATTAAACATGGTCTTTAAAGTGCAGTTATAACTGCCCTTGAATAGGTCAAAGCCATTACAAGTTAGTTTGAATTCATCCCAACATGATTACTCGCTGATAGATTAGCTCTGAGTCAGAGTTCAATAGGTCAAACGTGGTCTTTATGTTTTCTGAGGAGTTCACTCACTGAAGAGATAATCCTCCTGAAGAAGCTACTCCCTCATGAGATCCTTCAGCGTCTACTTAGTGAAGAATATGAAGCTGAACTCATCAGCTTGATGGATATAGTTCAGAGTGTTACTCACTAAAGAGTTAACCCGCCGAACATCATCAGCTACATGAATTCCACTTTATTGGTTTCCTTCTACAAGCTCGCACTGTAATAGCACTTGCAGCTGTCTAAAATAAGGACCAAGAGTTGAGATCATTATAGATCTCATATTTGTCATAAATTCAATGAACCAATTTTAGCCATTCATTTTTCATTAAAATTAATAAAAACCGTTTTCTTTTTTAAACAAACATATCTTGCAACGGTAAATCTTCAAAAGCTACGAAAAATACACTATCGCGGCGAGAATTAAATTATCTTTCTATAGATGTGCACTTCTATAGACTTTCGACGATTTTTTTTTCAAGCTACAAAAATACACCATCGCGTGAGAATAAAATTATCTTTCTATAGATATGCACTTCCTATACTTTTTTAATTTTTTTTTGTCAAAATTTTCGATTGCGAGAAAAATCATATATAATTCATTTTAAAAATCACATGTAATTTTTTAGGAGAATTTTGAAAATGGAAAAAAAAAAAAAAGTCGAAAAAAAAAATATAGTCGATTAAATATCGGCGATATCTATGAAAAAGATAATTTCTTTTTCATAAATCAGTATGATTTTATTAACGTAATGATTAACGGTTTGTGTGCGAAATATCTAACTTTTAAAGGTAAAGGTTTATTTATTTTTTGTTTTGATCAAAAGTGAATTTCGCTAAAATTGGTCTAATGGTTACTATGACAAATATGATATCTATATTGATCTTTTCTGATGACCCACAAAAGACCAAATGTCACCCAAAACAAAAACAAATGACCAAATGTGTTACACTATCCGGACTATTCGTGCAATATATCAGATATCAATAACTAAGGGCTAATTTCGTAACTTTATAAGCAATAAGGACCGTTTATGTAAATTATTTCTATTAAAAGAAATATCAGGACGTTATAAATAGTTCTAGTAGTTCATTCAATACTACTCACACTACGCACAAATCGTTTAAAACACACACACACATTGTCACGCAGAAATGGCGACGTCGAACACCGGCACTTCAGTGAGTACGACTTCTGCATGTGATCATGTGACGTTGACGACTCGAAGTTTATCTTGATGGTTGTAGAGAAGATGTTCTCGACTCGCGGCTTCACAGGTAGTTATTTTCTAAGTTAGGGTTTGATTTGAGTTTAGGTTAGTAAATTCGAACTAACGTGATATTTTATAGTTACGGCGTTTGATGGCGGAATCAATGCGGCAGCATACTTAGGTCTGGACGGAGAGACGGTATCGGAGGTAAAAAAAATTTGAAAAATGGCGGAAAATTAGGTTTGAATCTGATTTTTGTAGTTTCTGTTAATTAAGCGAAACGAAATGGCTGTTTTGAATATGATCAGGACCTCAAGGTGGATTTGATTGTTACGGATTATGATATGCCTGATATGACTGGCCTCGAATTGCTGATCAAAATCAAGGTTAGCGAATTCTTACCTTTTCATTTACTTTTTACTTATCAGCATTACAGATGATCATGATATATGTATGTCTGTTATGATCGAAGATTGTAAGGAGTTAGATTGTGATTCTGATATGTACATTGTAGATGAATATGCGTATATGTGTCTGTCTGTAGCGGCAAATTGTATGGAACTACATGTGATTGTGATATATGTGCATTGTGTTTTGTCAACTTACTGTTAAACAATGCAGGTATCCGTCGTTTTGATAGCTAGTTTTTGTTATCTAGCATATGTTATTGTCACATAATAGCGTAATCAGTGGCGGAACTTGACCATTTATTTTGCGAATTTATTTTGGGAGGGAGACCGAATCGGAGATTTGTTTGTAACTCAACTAAATTACCCTAAAACCTATAATATTTACACTGGTGTCGAAAATTTTGGGGGCGGGACCCTCCCTGCCCTCAAAGAGGTCCGCCATTGAGCGTAATTATGAACCAGTAGGTTCGATTTAAGTTCTTGTGGTGTACATGCGACTATTTCATTTCACTGTGTTTATTTAGTTTGTTTGAAACTTTGAATCTATATGTGTTTGTTAAGAGCATTTGTACTTCTAACGGCGTTTTTATCAGTTTTTCACTTTAAAGTGTTTTCATTGTAATTACTTCATTACTTAATACCATCAGGTTTGCACCGTAATGTGTTCTCATTGTAACTACTTCCTTTTCTAATACTGTCGGGTCAATGTTATGTTGCTTTCCAAAACTGTGATCATCATCACATCTTTGCATTCAACTAAAGCACGAGTAGTTTCTTTAGGATGTCACTGATTAGCTATGTTAAGTTGCTAGTTGTGATGTTTACTTAAATTCAAATGAAATTTCCAAAGCTATTTTAGTTGATTGTAATTTGCACTATCTTGTTGGATGGACGGATGAACCAAAGCATGGTTTTCCCTGTTTTAATTCCCCTGTTTTCTAACCTTTATGTTGGATGGAGTAACCAAAGCTTTTTTTTCGATGGTCGCATGTATTTTGTGTAATAGAACTGATTACCGTAAAACCTTTTGCATATCCAATCTATTGCTGCTTATTGTAATATTAGTTGAAAATTAGTTCTTTTTATGCTGTTTGCCTGCTTCTAAGTATGTTCTTAGGGGTTCCTGTACAAATGAATCAGATAAACAATTCATAATTGCTGTAACCACTGATAGAATTGTCTGTCATATATAATGAACTTTTGTTGCAATTCTATATAGCTGATCGAGTTGGTATAAAGCTTTTGCTGCTAAAAAATGGAATTGTTTAGAGCCTAGTCCTGTTAGCTTTTGCTTGGTTTGTTCACATGTATCCATGATAAGTGAGATCTTCTGCAAAATCTCTTTATCATAATTTTCTCTTTTACAAATCAGCTAGTATTATAAGTTTGGTGAAATTTTCTTGAGTTATAATGTAGTTTTGTTGCTGTCACTACTGATAAGAGTTGAAATATGCATGTGTGAGATGCAAAAATTGTTCTGAACAAAATACTCGTGTTAAGAATTGAACCTGGATGTTTTAAACTGTTCTATAAATCCCGCCCTCTATCAGTTTTTCACCTTAAATGTGTTGTCATTGTCATTAAGTGCATTCCTTAATACTGTTGGATCAAACATTGATGTTACTATCCAAAACTGTGATCAACTTTGCTATCTTTGCAAACTTAAGTTGATACTAAATTTTGTCATTGATTACATCAGTTATTAAGGTTAATTGTGATCTTCAGTATCCTGTTGTCATGTTAATATTTACAAGTAGTTTTTGGAAACAATAATTTTAGGCTGTTACAGTACTTATTGCATCAGTTACTTTTGTAACCTGCTGTATATATGGTATAACCAGTACGGAAACCTTTGTTTGCTTTATACTTCGACATGAAGAATGTAGATATGTACACACATTTAAACTGTAAGATTGTTAATTTTACTTTTGATATATCCTTCAGAACTCATCTAAGTGGAAACAGGTCCCTGTATGTATCATGTCTGCTGATAGTGAAGCTGAACGGGTTGAGAGGTATGATTCCCAATCAATTGTCAATTCTCGATCCATATAATTGCTCGGTATTTTTCACCTTAAGTAAAATAAGGGTGATAGTATGTTAAAGGTTTAAGACTAATGTCTCTCATTGTGTTCAATATTGCATCTGTTTTAACTGTGTTTTCCATCATTAATAAACAGATGTTTAAAAGAAGGGGCTGTAGATTACTTGGCTAAACCCGTCAAAGCAGATCAAGTTGAACGCCTCAAGCAAATGATTGTTGCTCACAAGACTGCAAAATCCAACTGATGGTAATTCATATATTGCATATAAAAGTACCTATATACTGATGTCATGTAGATAATACTAGTGTCTTCTGGTGTTACGAAAGTATGAACCAATCTTATCTCCTGGTACAGAATTTGATTGATAGAAATTCTTATATCGCATGTAAATGTACCTGTATGCTGCGTCTTTGCTCTTACTATCAGATCTTCTATATGATGTAGAAACAGTCCAATTTAATAAAGATACACAATGCGGGGTGTATTCATATGATTTTGCACTTCTCGACACCTCCCTCTTGGATCTTGCTGTCAGATTTCTTTTATGATGTCCTTTTTTGAATCGGATCGTTTTCCTTCTAGAGGTTTTAGTTTATTTCAGAATGGCCAATAACCCATTTCAATGATTTTTGACCGGATTGGTTACGTGTGATCTACTACATTTGTAATTGAACAAGTTAGATTGATTAATGATTATGCTACTATCCCCATGTGTAATACATCATCAAATTTTACGACATAGTTAGCCCAACAACCTTATCCAAATCAGCAAATAGATTCAAAAACAGTTATGCCCCCTCACTGAGTTTAATTTGTTGCTGGTAAACCATCGCCAAAATGACCAATTCTCCCACCATATTAGTTATTATTGAGCAAACCAAAACTTATATGTCCTTTTTAAAGGATGGTTGTAGTTTTGCAGGTTTGATCAAATTCTCAAAATTTAAAGGAATTTACAAAATCCTTAAGCAGAATACACAATTAGCTAATAGATGAGTATTAAATAGCGAAATACAGCGTGTTTAACATACATTTGATAATTTCACACAAATAACAATGAAAAAAACAAGAGTACAAACCCGCAAAATCCATACGACTACAGAAAATTGAAACCGGAGCACCACATGGATAAATAGAGGCCGAAAGTTAAAACTTTAGATCGTTGTTGTAACTTCTGGTGGTCAGTTGCTTAACACAAGCTATTATTCAAGCTCACCACTATTTAACAATTCAAGGATTTCAAGACATGTTTCCAACTAAACTTTGTAGAATGTTTTTTCAAAAAGAGAAAAGCGCACCCCTGTCTCAGGATTGTAGACTTCTAACCCACCACCGTAACTCTTAATCTAGAAATATCCATTGATGTTCAGTTGCATAACTCTTTTTATTTCCCCGTCGACAGGACATACCAAGATGCAACATTGCCATACTGTTTCATCACCCAAATCCAGCAATAATCTTCATTTTCGTAACAAATCACAGCTAAACAACCGTCGATGATTGTTATTTTAGTGGCTAACCAACTAGGTTTTGGCAACTCAATCTTGCCAAAAACATTGGTACTCAAATTGATTGTCATTATATAATGTCGAAAGTGAGTCGTCGGGTAAATAAAGAGAAGAGCCACCCAATGCAGGACCCCATCTACGAAACACGCGCGTGAATTGACCTAATCAAATGCAATAGTAGGGGAAGCAATCGGAGACTAACCATGAGTCTTCACGGAGTAAACCGATGAATTTGCTACAATTCTCTTATATCTTATGTAAGAAATGCTCACAACCTTATAATCATTGGTTATTGGGTCTAAACCCAAACCGAGTGTGACCTGAGATCCTTTACCATAGTATCTAGGTTGATCGGGTAAGACTAGTTTGCGCCTAATTGAAGGGTTCCATAGGCTGATACATAATCACGTAGACAGAATATTCCATTACACGAGTTCACAACTTTTGGATGGTTTCAAGGAAATTCATTAGTTGATATGTCAAAATAAAACCCTGGTCCGTGATACAGCAGAAATTGGCCCTCCGAAAGCAAAGCATATAAGTCTTTAAATTCATCTCTGTCGTGATGATGTTTGATAAGGACATATCGCAAAGAAGTTTCAAACATTCTGACGAGGACTTTTTGCGAAGATCGAAGATAATGCCTATGGATGAAATAGTGATTACCAATACGAGAGTACCATGGTTTGGAGAGACATCTAAATCGAACGAGGGATTTGGCTGGTAGTCTCTCAAAGATCTCACCAATCAGATCTTCACATAGGTAACATGACATCTATGACTTTTTTCCCAAAATTATACTAATAAGATTAGTAACATTCAATTGTTGAGAAGAAACATAATTATTATCAAATTTCTGAAAATCAAAATAAACCAAATGAATGATTATCATGTCCATGATTGTATATAGAAACAAAATGCGAAAATATAATCTTAAAGAGATATCAACAATCAATATCCCTCACTAAAGAAAATAAAGACTTTCAAGACTAAAGTGGTTGTTGAAACGTCTGACTTGTATTACAGATACCAGCGATTGGTGGTCAGTTGCATAACGAAAGCTATGATACAACCTCACCACTATCTAACAACTCAAGGCTTTCAAGACACGTTTCAGAAATAACTTTGTAGAATTTGGTTTCAAATAAAGCAAAACGCACCTCGTTCTTAGGATTGTAAACTTCTAACCCACCACCAAAATTGGTAATCAAGAAATATCCAGTGTTGTTCAGTTGCATAACTTTTCTTATTTCTCCATCACCTGTTCCACATTTCATTCTAAGAAGCACATCCCAAGATGCTACATTCCCATACTCTTTCATCACCAAGATGCAACAAGTATCTTCTTTTTCATAAGCAAGCACACTAAGACAACCATCGATGATTGTAATTTTTCTAGTTACCCAATAAGGATTTCGCAACATAATCTTGCCAAAAACATGAGAACTCAAGTTGAATGTCATTATATGATGTTCGAGTGAGTCACCCATACAACGAAAAGCAACCCAATGCAAGACCCCATTGATAAAACAAGCCCGTGAATTCACATGATCAAACGTAGTAGCAGGGGAAGCAATCGAAGACCACGTGCGTGTCTTCATAGAGTAAACCATTGAGCTTTCCACAATTTCCTGAAAATCAAAGTAACATATTCTCACAATCTTGTAATCATTGGAGATCAGATCAAAACCCATACCAGCTGCGAGACGAGGTCTGTTACCATTGTCACCAATAAAAGGTTGATGGAGCAAAGTTAATTTGCGCCTAATTGAAGGGTTCCACAGGCTAATACCAACTTTATAATCACGTAGACAGAAAATTCCATTACATGAGTTGACAACTTTTGGATGATTGCACGGGAATTTGGTTGATGATGTGTCAAAGTATTTAGGTCCAGGATACAACGGAATTCGGTCTACTGAATGCAACCCATACAAGTCTATAACATCATCTCTCCCTTGATATTTTTTATGTCTATTGAGGACATCTGGCGACGAAGTTTCCAAGTGTCTAATGAGGACTTTTTGCGAGATCGTCGAACGGTGCCTGCGAATGAAATCGGGGCTAGCAATACGAGAGTACCATGATTTGGAGAGACATCTAAATCGCATGAGGGATTTGGATGGTAATCTCTCAAAGATCTCGCCAACAAGATCTTCACCTAGATAAGGTGGCATCTATGATAATTTTCCAAGAAAACAATCAGATTAATAATATATACATTGAAAAGCAGAAACACAAATAAATCAATACCCTTATTGGCCCATCGCCCCTACCCCAACGCCTATCAGACCGTCTTTGGCTTGGGAAACTAAGGGATGGCACAAGCCTTCCAACGGAGTGACCAAAGCCAAAAAAATATATATATATATATCATTTTAAAAATCC